>CM030358.1:428055543-428655543 GCA_017893485.1 Hemerocallis citrina | reverse complement strand
TAACGTATCTTTTCTTAGATTGTCAAAAATCTCATTTTTACACATAGTAGACTATTTTTCTTTAGTTTATTTGAAAAAGTGAATCATGATTACTTTTTCGACATAGATATATTTCTTTTTAGTTGAATCTCTTATCAACATGTTCCCTTTTCATTCCCAATGTGTTCCTACAATTTTTCTTTTTCATTCTTTAACAAATCGAGCTCTTAATTTAGTCCTACCTTAGAAACTAATCATTTTCTTATATTTCAAGAGGCAAAATGGATGATAATTATAGTGACAACAATATTACTCACATATGGCAATTAAAAACACACTTTTTACCACAAATCAATCTATTTCATAATCCATGAATATTAGTTTGAAATCTATAATTCATTCATAGGCATAATTCTTCACATATTGCATTCTACAACTCATTCATAAGCAATTTTCATATAATCTTGTATCATCAATTCTAACATGCAATTATACTAACAAATCATCATAACAAATCCTAATTAATACATTCCAATTCATTTTACTAACTTTTCATGTAGATCAACTAGAGTTTCTTTTCTTAATAGTCTCTTCAAACAAATGTATGACAATTCTTCCTACTTATTTCTATTCATATTCACAATTTTAAATCCTAGCATGGTATCTATGTTAGAAGTTTAAGAAATTGCCCACCTTATTGAAGAAACAATTTGAAAACTCCTAAGAAGCTCCTTGAACGCACGAATGGTTCCCTTCTCCTCCTAGTTGTGCCACCAACTTGAGCCTTCCCCTACTTGTTGTGTGAAACCCAAGCTCTCCTTCTCTCCTTGATGTATGACCGGCCTCCCAAGTAGCAAGAACACACAAACATACAACTCCCAATCTTTTACTCACACTACTCTTTCTTTTCCACACAATTTGATTCTTTTCTTTTCTTTTCTCTTGTAAATTTTCTAGTGTAAGCCATGAAGAAGATAGGATAGGGGTATTTATACACAACTCAATCTCAAATGGAAGGTTGAGATTAGTTTAGATGAGTTTAGATGAGAGGCTCGGATGCATTAGGGAGTTAGAACAACTACCCATGATCACACATTCACTCTTCCACTCTCTCCATCTCTCCCACTCTCCGTGCATAATCCGGCCACCCCTTTCTTGCACTTCTACATGCTTGTACAATGCACGTGTCACACCAAGCACACTACAAAATTAGTTATACATTAAATTGTTAAATTAATTACAACTTGATCAAGTCTACACTACAATTGTATAATTCTTATTAAAAATAACTAATGGGCCAATTAGGTGGGCTAGAATCCACCGGCTCCCTAATTAAATTAATTAATTTAATTAAGAGGGCTAGAATAAGACTATTAGGTCTAGAGATTAAAATAGGCTTTAATCAAAAAGAGAAGAATGTTCATTCATGCTATGAGAAATATTTTCAAAGCTAAAATACATATTAAATTGCACGTGTAAAACATGTGAAAAATAAAAGAAAACTTAATATTTATCATTTGAGAAATTCAGGATGTTACAATATGCATATGAACACCATTTCACTGTTTTGGAGATATTGTGTATTTTGTGAAGTTTTGATTTGAATCTTTATTATTTTTATACTGAGATCTTTTGAACAGTTTAATGACTTTAACTGATGAAATTTCGAGGCTTTAACTGATGTAATTATACTCAGATGCACACCTACATCTATATATGCACTGATTTGAAGATTTTAACCAAATTTGCTCTTGTATGATCTTAATGCGATTTTGATGTATTTTATAAACTCATATATGTTGTACAAGTCATATTTTAGCATCTCAGGAAATTGGTTTTTTTTCAAATTTAAGATTTTACAAAGAACTATGCATGTATCAGTAAAACATGCACGAAATTTCAAAACTGCAGTCTGTTGGAATTTACAGTCGACCGCTTCACTTT
The DNA here is from genome assembly GCA_017893485.1 of Hemerocallis citrina. NCBI lineage: Eukaryota > Viridiplantae > Streptophyta > Magnoliopsida > Asparagales > Asphodelaceae > Hemerocallis > Hemerocallis citrina. The sequence continues at coordinate 428,653,620 of CM030358.1, read as the reverse complement.
TGAACTGAAGACGGTAGTCGACTGTCAGTTCTTGAGTTTCAAATTTTCGCAGGACAGTCGACCAACTATTTTCGACTGTCGACTGTCATTGTTCTGGTTGATGGGTTTTCTTGAGTTTCGAATTTTCGCAGGACAGTCGACTATCCATTTTCGATAGTCGACTGTCATTGTTCTGGCTAATGGGTTTCTTGAATTTTCTGATGTTTTCTTTAAACGATTGATTCTTCGATATTGTGGATTATTAATCTACTATTTTAAATGACGTGCTACAGATTACAGTATTTTACAGGAAGTTATATTTTGTTTATAATAGAATATAAATTACATTCCTATGACTTTATAAAGAGTGATATATGTGGTTTTTAAATGAATTGATGTTTTATGATATTCTACAACTTAAAAATATGATTTCTGCTATTTAATGGATTTAATATTTTTTAATTTAAATTTTGGAATTGCATGAGTACATTAAATGGATTTGGATTTTGTCGATTTCTTATTATAAACGTTTGATGATGGATTTATGAGTTTTATTGAAAGTTTTAGTATTGATGGTTGAGTTATGAGTCTTTAGAGATTGAGTGGGGCCTTAGCTACCGACGGTTGAGATCTTATTTGTTGTTCAGTTGAGTTAAGCCCGGTAGGGTACACCAACTCTAAGAGATTCGCAATCTATTAAACAATTAATTAACTTAACAAGATAAGGACAGGTACTAGATGGTGATATGATGAAATGAGAACATGGGTTATGGACCTCAGTATGGCCTGCGGTGTGAGATAATCTCTGGAATTATCAAGGTGTGAGTGAAATAGTCTCCGGATTTATCTGCAGTATGGGATTGATCTCCGGAATTATCGGGGTCGAGGCGACACTCATGGGGTATTCGTGTGATGAGGCACCATAGCTTGCAGTGTGGGGTATTCTCGAAGATTCCCAAGTGTGAGTGAAGTAATCTGCGGAATTATCTGTGGATAGAGATTGACCTCCTAAATTATCGAGGTATGGGCTAATACTCACAGTTTATCTAGATCTCATAGTAGTCATCATAGTAGAATTAGTTGCATAACGGGGGATTAAACCCTATCAAGTGGATAACGATAAGGGCTTGCACTGGACCTATGTAGAGTGGGATGCATAGAATCCGACAAGTATGCATTATAGAGTCAGCATATAGCATTGGTGTTTTCTTGACTTGGTTTTATGCATGTTGTTTTTGTTTCCCTACGCTTGACACTTAGTTTAATTTCACTTGATGTTTTTATATTTTATTTATTGTTATTTCTTATTCGATCCATTCGTTACTACTGTTGATACATGTTTTTTATGACTCTATACCGTATGTTTTATTTATGTTGCACTTCCTTTATGTCACTCACACTGTTATAGTTGACCCCTGTAGTTTTAGGAGTTAAAGTTATCTATAGCCTCATATTTTACAGGTAGGTACTGTTAGCTTGGGATTCGATGTGGTAGAATGATAATATGGCTTATGTAATTTTTAAAAGAATGTATTATAAAATAAAAAGAAATAGTAATTCAAGGTGATTGTTTTCCGTTGTGCTTTGTAATGAATTGATGTAATAAAAGTTGAAAATTTTATCTGTGAATTGGCTATGTTTACTATTACAATTGAGGTTGATGCTGAAAATTGTGCCACGTATTTTTGAGATATTATATTGAAAATTCGGAGTGCTACATTATATTCTTACCAAAAACTAATCAATCACCAATCAATTAAAATACAGATAAAATCTCACAAATATAGAATGATAGCAACTGGTCTTTGATAGCTTTCTTGGACACTAACCAATCATGTGCACTTTTTGAATATCTTCTTCTTTTGCTTGATTTTGCAATCTTTCTTTATTTCTTTCCTTCTTTGAATATTTTTGAATCTCTCATGGATCTCTTATTGATATTATTTGATCCTGAAAATCCGAACAACTCAGTTTAAACTTATTAGTATTTATAGACATGTTTTGTGCACACCAAACTAAGAGTCAACAATCTCTCCCTTTTGGTGTGAACAAAACATGCCTTTGAATATTGAAAGTAAACATTAAACAATTACGCATATAAATACTCCCCCTAAATTTAGTACTTCCTGTAACACAAATTTTCATAGGTAAAGAGCTCTTAAGAGAGATTTGTAAATACAAATACTCCCCCTTAATTCAATACTCCATAGAAGATAGAAAAAAAAATTGCTTTCAGTGTAAAAAACATTCATAAGATTCATAAAAATATTCTCCCCCATTTTGGAACACACCAATAGGGGGCAAAAGAGACGTGGAGAACATACTCCCCAAAAAGCAATTTGTAAATGAGAAGAATATTCATTAAGCGAAACAAAAACATGAGATGAGTATTGAGAAATATAATAATTTTTAAAACGGAGGGAAATCTAGTTAAATGATACCGTTGATAATGAAACTCTTTGATATACAGGGAGAGCTCTTCATGGTATCATAGATTTGAGATTTTCCAATACAGATGTGAGACATAAAATAGAAGAAGAAGTGAATAATGAATATCAAGAAACCTATAGTAAAGAAAAGATAAATAGAAAGTGCGAGCAACCAAGAAAAAGAACCGGTCGATCGCACGGTCGACCGAAACACCAATGAAGCATACAAGTCAAAAATTAACCCAAGAGCAAACCGGTCGACCGCGCATCTTCTAAAGACAAAACGCAAGATAGAGGGTGAGCCGGTTGACCGTAAATACTGAAAGCCAACATTTTGAAAACAGTGTATAAAACAAAACGAAGACCGAGAGTGTATCAGTCGACCGCCCAGTCGACTGTACGCCCTCACAAGCGCTTACATTCACCCGTCCAGTCGACCAAAATGCATTTTCAAGCCGAAATATCAATAACATTCAATTCTCCTTTCAAAAAAATAAAATCGTTTTTCATCTAAAGGTTTGGTAAAAATATCAACAAGTTGCAAATCAGTGGAAACATATTCAAGAATAATATCCACTTTTTGAAAATGGTCTTTAATAAAATGATACCGAATATCAATGTGTTTTGTGTGACTGTGTTGATCAGAATTCTTTATCATATGAACAGTACTAGTGTTCTCACATTTAATTGGAATGTGATAAAAAAAAATATCTTGTAGTCCTCTAGAGTGTGTTTCATCCATAATACCCACGCACAACAGGATCCTGCGGCAATATATTCAGCTTCGGCAGTTGAGAGAGTTATAGAGTTTTACTTCTTGGATGCCCATGAGACAAGATAGCTGCCCAAGAAGTGACATGTGCCACTAGTGCTTTTTCTGTCTGTTAAGCTACCGGTATAATCTACATCAGAGAATCCTACAAGGAAAAAAATTCTATTTTTCAGGTACCAAAGTCCAGTATTTGGTGTGCCTTTGAGATATTGAATGATACGCTTAACGACAACCCAATGCGAGTCTTTAGGACACGATTGAAAGCGTGCACTTAAACAAAAACTAAACATAATATATGGACGAGATGCAGTAATATAAAGTAAACTATCAATCATACCTCGATAAGTAGAAATATCAACATTATTACCAGATTCATCTTTGGAAAGCTTCGTAGTAGTGGCCATAGGTGTTTTGTAAGCATTTGCATTTTCAAGTCCGAACTTTTTGACTAGTTCTTTTGCATATTTGGATTGATTTATAAAGATGCCATCCTTTCTTTGTTGTATTTGAAGCCCAAGAAAATAAGTTCTTTCACCCATCATACTCATTTTCGAACTAATTCTGAATTTGCTTTGAAAATTCCTTGCAAAGATTTTCATTAGTGGATCCAAAAATAATATCATCAACATAAATTTGAACGATTAAAATATCTTTAGAAACATGTTTTATAAATAGTGTAGTGTCTACTTTTCCTTTAGAGAAGCCTACGTGAAGTAGAAACGAACTCAGTCGTTCATACCAAGCATGAGGAGCTTGCTTCAAACCATACAAGGCTTTATTAAGACGAAATACATGGTTTGGGTGGGTCGGATCAGTGAATCCTGATGGTTGTACAACATAAACAGGTGCACAAGTTTCATCAAAATCTACAAATTCTTGTTGGTTATAATCTTGTACAACAATACGAGGAAGTCAGAAGTTTTCTTGGAATGACTGGATACTACAGAAGATTCATTCAAGGTTATGCTCAGATAGCCGTACCGCTTACTAGTATGACCAAGAAGAATGTGAACTTCAAGTGGACTGAGCAATGTGAGGCGAGCCTTCAGGAGTTGAAAGAGAAACTGACTACTGCACCAATTTTGGCTTTGCCCAGAGCAGGTGTTGAGTATGATGTTTACAGCGATGCTTCACATCGTGGGCTTGGTTGTGTCATAATGCAAGAGGGAAGAGTAATCGCTTATGGTTCTAGGCAACTACGACCGCATGAGAAGAATTACCCGACTCATGATCTGGAGTTGGCTGCGATTATTTTTGCCCTGAAGCAATGGAGGCACTACGTGTACAGTGAGAAATTGAACATGTACATGGACCACAAGAGTTTGAAGTACATATATCAGCAGAAGAATCTGAATTTGAGGCAGCGGAGATGGTTGGAAGTGTTCGAGGACATGAAACCTGAGATCAAATATCATCCTGGGAAAGCTAATGTTATTGCTGATGCACTTAGTCGCAAGAGTAGTTTATCCAGTTTGATTACAACTCAGAAGCATCTGATTGAGGAATTGGATCGAGCAGGTATTGAAGTTGTCTTGCAAGGTTTGGGAGCATCTTTAGCTCAGTTGAGGCTTCAGCCTACACTGAATGGAAGGATCATTGCAAGTCAGGAGGTTGATGCTGATATTTTGGAGATGAAGGAGCAGGTTAGTACTGGAAGGTTGCCCGGATTTCAAATCAGGAATGGAGTGCGGTGGTTCGGAGATAGACTATGTGTTCCAAATCAGGCGGACCTGAAAGAGAGTATTCTTCAGGAGGCGCATGCTACTCTTTTGTCGGTACATCCTGAAAGTACTAAGATATACAAGGACATCAAATAGCATTTCAAGTGGTCAGGTTTGAAGCGGGATGTGGCTGAATTTGTGGCAAAGTGTGAGGTTTGTCAGCAAGTCAAAGCCGAAAATCAGAGACCCGAAGGTCTATTACAGCCATTACCTTTTTAGGAATGGAAGTGGGATAACATCAGTATGGATTTCATCACGGGATTGCCTAAGAATCATAAAGGCAATGATGCGATTTGGGTTATAGTCGATCGACTGACCAAGTCCGCTCACTTTTTGGCGATGAAACTCACTGCTTCGATGGACAAGTTAGCTGAGTTGTATGTTGGCGAGATCGTCAGCCTTCATGCTGTTCCATCAACTATTGTGTCTGATCGAGATGCGCGGTTTACTTCGCATTTCTAGAGGAGTCTTCAGACAGCTTTGTGTACCAAGACAGATTTCAGCGCTACTTTTCATCCGCAAACCGATGGGCAGACCGAGAGAGTCAACCGTATTCTTGAGGATATGCTTCGGTGTTGTATACTAGACTTTGGAGGCAGTTGGGAAAGGCATTTACCTTTGGTAGAGTTTTCCTATAACAACAGTTTTCAGACTAGCATCGGGATGGCGCCGTACGAAGCTTTGTATGGCAGGAAGTGCAGGACACCTGTTTGTTGGTTTGAAGTTGGGGAGCGTCAGTTGTTTGGTCCTGAGCTTGTACAGCAAACCTCTGAGAAAATTGTTCTGATCAGGAAAAGGTTGGTAGAAGCTCAGAGCAGGCAGAAAAGCTATGCAGACAACCGGAGAAGGGACCTTGAGTTTGAGGTTGGTGACTTCGTCTTTCTAAAAGTATCGCCTAGTAAAGGTGTGGCTCGATTTGGCAAAGGCGGAAAGTTAGCCCCGAGGTTTATAGGCCCGTACAAGATATTAAAAAGGATCGGAAAAACTGCTTACCGGCTTGAATTACCGGAAGAGTTATCTCAGGTGCACAATGTCTTTCATGTGTCTATGCTGAGAGGTTATGTTCCAGATTCGAGTCATCATTTGCTTGAAGTGCCGGAAGGTTTGAAGTTGGATCTGAATTACATCGAGTCTCCTGTCGAGATTGTTGATCGTCGAGAGAAAGCCTTGAGGAATAAGACGATACCGATGGTCAAGGTAGTCTGGAGGAACCATTTGGTTAAAGAGGCTACTTGGGAGTCTGAGGAGAGGATGTTGAAGGACTATCCTGAGCTTTTTGCTTGATTTGTATTTTGTATTTTTCTTGTGCTTGTTGTTAGTGTTTGTTTTCTCGCGCTTGACTGTAGTTCCGGAGACAGAACTATTCTAAGGAGGGAGTGTTGTAATGCCCCGATTTTTCATTTAATGAAAAATTATTTATTTTTGCACGTAGTGTGCACGTGCAATATTTTTTGTAATTATTTTCATCATGATGAGTATAGATATTTAAATATGTGCTTTTAATTATTTCAATATAAAAGTCTTCTTTCAATTAGACAAAAAGCATTTTTCTTAAAGCCCAAAATTTAATTCATTTATTTTATTTTAAAATTATTATTTTTGGCCCATAAACTAAAGCCCATGAGTTAATTTATTTTTAAATACAACTTATAATGTAGAATACAATTTAAAGTTTATTTTTATATAAAATGTAATGTACAAATTTTTTTGGAGACCAAGTTGCATGCACGTGCAAAGCATCACTAGCATGGTCGGTTGTGAAGTTTGGAGGGAAATCATTTTTTTGAGTGGAGTCATGGGGTGATGGTTATTTGATCATGGGTAGTTAGTGTAACTCCTCCTTAATTCTAAGCCATTTGTTCATAACTCCTACTTCAATCTTAGCCATCCATTTCTCTAGATTTTTAGTATAAATACCCCCCTTTGGCTAGTATTCTTGTGCAAATTAATTCTTCCAAACCTATAGTTAAAAGACATTATCTAGTAGTTAGTAAGTAAGTAAAAGATTGAGAGGTTGTGTGAGATTGTGATTGCATCAACAAGAAGAAGAAGAGGCCGGCTATCAAAGGGAGTGCTCTCGGGTTGGTGTGCTCGGGTTGGCTTGTGCGCGTGTGTCCAAGGAGGAGGATCGTTTGTTTGCAAGGACATTCGTTTAGGAGGTTGCTAGTTGTATATTTCTCTCCATTTAAGGTGGGTAAATTTTCCATGTTCCTAATTAGGAATGCATGCTAGATTAAATTGAATGAATGAAGCATGAAAAAGATTAATAAGAGTACACATTTAATTGGAAAAATGACTTATTGATTGATTGATATAAGGATGTGCAATTGTATGTGGTTCTATTAGTAAAGGCAAAATTGTGTGTGAATTGATTATAGCCATAAATTATTGAAGAAAGTTTCATTATCTACATCACAAATTATGTACACAAAAGTTAGTAGATTAACAATGCTACTTTATGTGTTAAATGAATCTTTGTGTTTTATTGAAATGAATGAATTAAAATATAGATTTGCATGTTTGGTAAACGATCAAAAACAGAAATTAATATGAAGAATTGCTAGTGAAGAGATTTGAGATGTTAATTGTTAAGAAATGTCGAAAGAAGAAATGTGGTAGTTATAATGTAGAATCCGAATTAATTGTATGAAAAATATGTTTTAATTGTTAAAAAAATTATTTTTTCATATTGGTATGTAAATTATGTGAGGAAGAATCAATCTGGAATTTTACAGTAATTTTTTTATGAAAGCAAAGTGAAATAAGGACTAGTTGAACATCGAAACGTTTTAATAATAGAGAGAATTGGTTTAAATAAATTTTGAGTTGCATCATTGACAACCTGCGCACGTAGCTCAAGTGGTCGGAATGGCTTTAATCGCTACAGTGGACTTTTGGTCTGAGGTCGCTGGTTCGAATTCCCTGGGCAACACACTTTTGTTTCATGAATTTTTAAAATAAAGGATATTAGCGGCCGAGAACATTTAATGCTCTCATCCCCTCATCCTAACGCAAATAGCGTTTGGCCTAGTGGTTGTGCCTTCGGTTGGTTTCCCTGTGGTTCTGGGTTCGAATCTCGGCTTTGGCAAGTTTGGAAAAATTATTTTTTTGAATGTTTGGATGATTGGAAAATTATGAAAAAAATATGATTATTCTTCTAAAAATATATAGAACTTATGAAAAATAATTTAGGAATTATTTACATAAAATAAAATATGATTTGAGAATAAATGTGTAAATAGAACTATGGTTCCACATTGATATTTGTTTTTGTGAAATTATATCTAGCAAAAAGAACTTGAAATGAAGGATTAGAAAATTAATATAGCAAAGAAAGAAATTATATTGTGTGATGGATGTGAATTATTCTCATTGGAGAATAGGGTGAAAAATATGAAATGTGAATATTCATTTAGTGATGTGATTTCAAGGTGAAATTGATATTTGATGAAGTATAAAATTTCATGTATGATTATGGACTATTGAACAATTTAGAGATCATACTATTGAAAAAGAAATCTTTTATGATTATGAAAATAAATTTATGAGTTGGAAATGCTCAAATTGGAAATTGTGAATTGGAATTAAAACAAAAGAGTAGCTAAGTCTCCTCCGGCATTTGGAAAGAAATGAAATGAAATTTGAAATGAAAGACCAAGGTTGGTAATGTTTAAATAAATGAATAAGTCCGGCTTAGTGGAGAGGCTAACTGTAGAGCTTTGATTTTGTTCATGATTCTAATAAAAACTAACTATTAGTGCATAGTGTAGAATGATGAAAGTGAGAGAAAAACACGAGTATGAGAGTTAGAGTTTACGGTGCGGGTGTGTGAGCCACAGAATGCATGCTTGATGAGTCAAGACATGGTGTGAGCACAATTCAGTAATGATCGGACTCTAGCAACGCTTGTGGGATGTTTGGTGACTGCAAGAGGATCGTGTGCTATGAAGGAGGCTGAATTGCCACAGAATGCATGCTTGACGAGTCAAGACATGGCGTGGGGTTCCCCTCCAGGTTTTCTATACACGTGCTTGTACTCATAGATCATCTAAGATACTCACCGTAGTTACAGTAGTAGATAAAGTCATGGCGAGGGATTGAACCCTACAAAGATGAAGAACGATTAAGAGGCTTGCCCTCGGACCTATGTAGTATGGGATGCATAGAATCCGAACAAGTGCGCATTAGTGTCATATAATATAAATAACTGCATTAAGGACTAAGTGCACAATCACAACACGACATCAAAAGGGTAGTCCCTTTAGTTTGATATGTGACAAGTTTGTGTTTGTTAAATATGAAAAATGAGTTATATTATTTCTGCCATAGAGAGGATGGCCATGTATAATGTTCGTCGGTTGAATAAACTGACGTACCCACAGTCTTATTTGCAGGTAAATGACATGATAAAGATTAAAGAGGAACAGGTGCTTAAAGATTATACAATGTTGTTGTACATTTATTTAATTGTTGTAAATTTTACTTCCGCTGTGCAATGTAAAGTGTAATGTTTTACTTGTAACTCTGATGTAAAGTGAAAAGTTCAAATTTCCTTGTAAAATTGTACTAAATGAAGTGGAAAGATCCTGTAGAACTCTCGAATTCAGTTGTATTTGGGATTCGGGGCGTTACAGAGTGGTATCAGAGCCACGCTTCACAGTTGTACAAATTTATAAGGAACGACACCCTAGAAGTGGACATTAGAGTGTTTGTTTGAGTCTAGAGATTTAAATGTAAGTGACTTACATTTGTGTTGCTCTATGACTTATGCTTCTTCCTCCCTGTTTCTAAGATGGCTGATCACTTCGACCCTGCTGGAAACGACGACTAGCAAATCATCGAGGAAGAGTACCATCCTAGACAAGCAGATTCCGATGAAGAGTACTACCCAGGGCAAGCAGATTCTGACGGAGAAGAATGGCCTGAATCCCGAGAGATCACCCCACCTCCGGATTCATCTGATGACTCTTCTAACGAAGAAGAAGAACCAGTTCCAAATAGTCTTGTGATATCTCTTTAGAGGCAGGTAGAAATACTGCGAGAGAGAGTTGGATTATTGGAGGCTCAGCTGGCAAAGCGCAAGGATGACTTTTCAGTTCTCAGTCATCGGGTATGGGAACTCGAGAAGAGGAAGAATCTGACCGATGTGCTGAAAGATGAAGTTGATGAACTACGGGGAGTCGAGAAGCGAAGAGGAACCGTAGGAGTTAGACTGTTGTAGCTTCTACTGTTTTCATTCTGATATCAAGAAATATTTTTCAATTCGAATGTATAAAGTTTGGAATTCAATGAAATGCAAGTTGATTCAAAGTTCATGTTTCATACTTCGAATTTGATGGATCTTTTACATCAGAATATGGAATGAAAGCTGTTGTGTTGTTCGATACTGGATCCTCTCATACTTTTGTGAATCCTAAATTTGCTAAAGTGTTGGGAGTTGAACTGAAGATTTTTCCAGGCAAGATCTTAGCAGTAGCTACTCCATCAGGGAAAACTTTAACCACTGATCGGTACTATGCTGATTGTGAGATTGTGATTGGAGATAGAATCTTTGGGATTGATCTGATCGAGCTGACTATCTTGGGAGTCGATGTTATCATTGGCATTGATTTGATGTCGGTGTACAGTGCAAGCATCGAGTGTAAGATCAAGACGGTAACAGTGAAGGCTCCAGGTGGATCTGAAGTCACTTTCCAAGGGAAGAAGAAGTGTTCTAGGCTGGTGGCAGCTATCCGCAAGGAAGAGATTCCTGTGGAAGTGCAAGGGATTCTTGTGGTTCAGGACTATCCAACTGTGTTCTTGGATGATTTTCCTGGGTTACCCCCGCATCGTGATGTGGAGTTCAGCATCACTGTTCAACCGGAAAGTGCACTTATTTCTAAGGCACCGTATAGGATGGCTCCAGTGGAACAGGATGAGGTGAAACAGCAGATTGAGGAACTGTTGGAGAAAGGCTTTATTCAACCTAGTGCGTCACCTTGGGGAGCACCAGTGCTTTTGGTAAAGAAGAAGGATGGATCGATGAGAATGTGTATCGATTACCGGGAGCTGAATAAGGTCACTGTTCAGAATAAGTATCCTATTCTCCGAATTGATGACTTGTTCGATCGTCTACAAGGAGCAGCTGTTTTCTCCAAAGTAGATCTTCGATCATGATATCACCAAGTTCAAGTGAAAGCCGAAGATGTGCACAAAACTACATTTAGAACTCGATATGGGCATTACGAATTCTTAGTTATGCCATTTGGAGTGACGAATGCACCCGCAATCTTCATGGATTTAATGAACAGAGTTCTGAGGCCGTTCATTGATTCTTTCGTCGTGGTGTTTATCGACGATATCCTCGTGTACTCCAAGTCAGAGGAGGAGCACACCGAGCATCTGGCAGTAGTTTTGAAGAAGTTGGAAGAGCAGGAGTTGTATGCCAAGTTATCCAAGTGTGATTTCTGGAAATCTGAAGTGGCATTCCTAGGTCACATCCTTTCTAAGGAGGGAGTGGCAACTGACCCTCAGAAGATAGAGGCAGTGAGAGATTGGGCAAGGCCTACTACAGTGAAGGAAGTCAGAAGTTTTCTTGGAATGACTGGATACTACAGGAGATTCATTCAAGGTTATGCTCAGATAGCCGTACCGCTTACTGGTCTGACCAAGAAGAATGTGAACTTCAAGTGGACTGAGCAATGCGAGGCGAGCTTTCAGGAGTTGAAAGAGAAACTGACTACTGCACCAATTTTGGCTTTGCCCAGAGTAGGTGTTGAGTATAATGTTTACAGCGATGCTTCACATCGTGGGCTTGGTTGTGTCTTAATGCAAGAGGGAAGAGTAATTGCTTATGGATCTAGGCAACTACGACCGCATGAGAAGAATTACCCGACTCATGATTTGGAGTTGGCTGCGATTATTTTTGCCCTGAAGCAATGGAGGTACTACGTGTATGGTGAGAAATTGAACATGTATACGGACCACAAGAGTTTGAAGTACATATATCAACAGAAGGATCTGAATTTGAGGCAGTGGAGATAGTTGGAAGTGCTCGAGGACATGCGACCTGAGATCAAATATCATCCTGGGAAAGCTAATGTTGTTGATGATGCACTTAGTCGCAAGAGCAGTTTATCCAGTTTGATTACAACTCAGAAGCATCTGATTGAGGAATTGGATCGAGCAGGTATTGAAGTTGTCTTGCAAGGTTTGTGAGCATCTTTAGCTCAGTTGAGGCTTCAGCCTACACTGAATGGAAGGATCATTGCAAGTCAGGAGGTTGATGCTGATATTTAGGAGATGAAGGAGCAGGTTAGTGCTGGCAGGTTGTCCGGATTTCAAATCAGGGATGGAGTGCTGTGGTTCGGAGATAGACTATGTGTTCCAAATCAAGCGGACCTGAAAGAGAGTATTCTTCAAGAGGCGCATGCTACTCTTTTGTCGGTACATCCTGGAGGTACTAAGATGTACAAGGACATCAAACAGCATTTCTGGTGGTCAGGTTTGAAGCGGGATGTGGCTGAATTTGTGGCGAAGTGTGAGGTTTGTCAGCAAGTCAAAGCCGAAAATCAGAAACCCGGAGGTTTATTACAGCCGTTACCTATTCCGGAATGGAAGTGGGATAACATCAGTATGGATTTCATCACGGAATTGCCTAAGAGTCCGAAAGGCAATGATGCCATTTGGGTTATAGTCGATCGACTGACCAGTCCGCACACTTTTTGGTAATGAAACTCACTGCTTCGATGGACAAGTTAGCTGAGTTGTATGTTGGCGAGATCGTCAGGCTTCATGGTGTTCCGTCAACTATTGTGTTTGATCGAGATGCACGGTTTACTTCGCATTTCTAGAGGAGTCTTCAGACAGCTTTGGTTACCAAGACAGATTTCAGCACTGTTTTTCATCCGCAAACCGATGGGCAGACCGAGAGAGTCAACCGTATTCTTGAGGATATGCTTCGGTGTTGTATACTAGACTTTGGAGGCAGTTGAGAAAGGCATTTACCTTTGGTAGAGTTTGCCTATAACAACAGTTTTCAGACTAGCATCGGGATGGTGCCGTACGAAGCTTTGTATGGAAGGAAGTGCAGGACACCTGTTTGTTGGTTTGAAGTTGGGGAGTGTCAGTTGTTTGGTCCGGAGCATGTACAAAAAACCTTTGAGAAGATTGTTCTGATCAGGAAAAGGTTGGTAGAAGCTCAGAGCAAGCAGAAAAGCTATGCAGACAACTGGAGAAGGGACCTTGAGTTTGAGGTTGGTGACTTCGTCTTTCTGAAAGTATCGCCCGGTAAAGGTGTGGCTCGATTTGGCAAAGGCAGTAAGTTAGCCCCGAGGTTTATAGGCCCGTACAAGATATTGAAAAGGATCGGGAAAACTACTTACCGGCTTGAATTACCGGAAGAGTTATCTCAGGTGCACAATGTCTTTCATGTGTCTATGCTGAGAGGTTATGTTCCAGATCCGAGTCATCATTTGCCTGAAGTGCCGGAAGGTTTGCAGTTGGATCTGAATTACATCGAGTCTCCTGTCGAGATTGTTGATCGTCGAGAGAAAGTCTTGAGGAATAAGACGATACCGATGGTCAAGGTAGTATGGAGGAACCATTTGGTTGAAGAGGCTACTTGGGAGTCTGAGGAGAGGATGTTGAAGGACTATCCTGAGCTTTTTGCTTGATTTGTATTTTGTATTTTTCTTGTGCTTGTTGTTAGTGTTTGTTTTCTCGCTCTTGACTGTAGTTCCGGGGACGGAACTATTCTAAAGAGGGAGTGTTGTAATGCCCCAATTTTTCATTTAATGAAAAATTATTTATTTTTGCACGTAGTGTGCACGTGCAATATATTTTGTAATTATTTTCATCATGATGAGTATAGATATTTAAATATGTGCTTTTAATTATTTCTATATAAAAGCCTTCTTTCAATTAGACAAAAAGCCTTTTTCTTAAAGCCCAAAATTTAATTCATTTATTTTATTTTAAAATTATTATTTTTGGCCCATAAACTAAAGCCCATGAGTTAATTTATTTTTAAATACAACTTGTAATGTAGAATACAATTTAAAGTTTATTTTTATATAAAATGTAATGTACAAATTTTTTTGGAGACCAAGTTGCATGCACGTGCAAAACATCACTAGCATGGCCGGTTGTGAACTTTGGAGGGAAATCAAATTTTTGAATGGAGTCATGGGGTGATGGTTATTTGATCATGGGTAGTTAGTGTAACTCCTCCTTAAATCTAAGCCATTTGTTCATAACTCCTACTTCAATCTTAGTCATCCATTTCTCTAGATTTTTAGTATAAATACCCCCCTTTGGCTAGTATTCTTGTGCAAATTAATTCTTCCAAACCTATAGTTAAAAGACATTATCTAGTAGTTAGTAAGTGAGTAAAAGATTGAGAGGTTGTGTGAGATTGTGATTGCATCAACAAGAAGAAGAAGAGGCCGGCTATCAAAGGGAGTGCTCTCGGGTTGGTGTGCTCGGGTTGGCTTGTGTGCGCGTGTCCAAGGAGGAGGATCGTTTGTTTGCAAGGACATTCGTTTAGGAGGTTGCTAGTTATATATTTCTCTCCATTTAAGGTGGGTAAATTTTCCATGTTCCTAATTAGGAATGCATGCTAGATTAAATTGAATGAATGAAGCATGAAAAAGATTAATAAGAGTACACATTTAATTGGAAAAATGACTTATTGATTGATTGATATAAGGATGTGCAATTGTATGTGGTTCTATTAGTAAAGGCAAAATTGTGTGTGAATTGATTATAGCCATAAATTATTGAAGAAAGTTTCATTATCTACATCACAAATTATGTACACAAAAGTTAGTAGATCAACAATGCTACTTTATGTGTTAAATGAATCTTTGTGTTTTATTGAAATGAATGAATTAAAATATAGATTTGCATGTTTGGTAAACGATCAAAAACAGAAATTAATATGAAGAATTGCTAGTGAAGAGATTTGAGATGTTAATTGTTAAGAAATGTCGAAAGAAGAAATGTGGTAGTTATAATGTAGATACCGAATTAATTGTATGAGAAATATGTTTTAATTGTTAAAAAAATTATTTTTTCATACTGGTATGTAAATTATGTGAGGAAGAATCAATCTGGAATTTTACAGTAATTTTTTTATAAAAGCAAAGTGAAATGAGGACTAGTTGAACATCAAAACATTTTAATAACAGAGAGAATTGGTTTAAATAAATTTTGAGCTGCATCATTGACAACCTGAGCACGTAGCTCAAGTGGTCGGGATGGCTTTAATCACTACAGTGGGCTTTCTGTCTGAGGTCGCTGGTTCGAATCCCCTGGGCAACACACTTTTGTTTCATGAATTTTTAAAATAAAGGATATCAGCGACCGTGAACATTTAATGCTCTCAGCCCCTCATCCTAACGCAAATAGCGTTCGGCCTAGTGGTTGTGCCTTCGGTTGGTTTTCCTGTGGTTCTGGGTTAGAATCTCGGCTTTGGCAAGTTTGGAAAAAATATTTTTTTGAATGTTTGCATGATTTAAAAATTATGGAAAAAATATAATTATTCTTCTAAAAATATATGGGACTTATGAAAAATAATTTGGAAATTATTTACTTAAAATAAAATATGATTTGAGAATAAATGTGTAAATAGAACTATGGTTCCACATTGATATGTTTTTTGTAAAATTATATCTTGCAAAAAGAACTTTAAATGAAGGATTAGAAAATTAATATAGCAAAGAAAGAAATTATATTGTGTGATGGATGTGAATTATTCTCATTGGAGAATATGGTGAAAAATATGAAATGTGAATATTCATTTAGTGATGTGATTTCAAGGTGAAATTGATATTTGATGAAGTATAAAATTCCATGTATGATTATGGACTATTGAACAATTTAGAGATCATACTATTGAAAAAGAAATCTGTTATGATTATGAAAACGAATTTATGAGTTGGAAATGCTCAAATTGGAAATTGTGAATTGGAATTGAAACAAAAGAGTAGCTAAGTCTCTCCCGGCATTTGGAAAGAAATGAAATGAAATTTGAAATGAAAGACCAAGGTTGTTCATGTTTGAATAAATGAATAAGTCCGGCTTAGTGGAGAGGCTAACTCTAGAGCTTTGATTTTTTTCATGATTCTAATAAAAACTAAGGATTAGTGCATAGTGAAGACGTGATGAAAGTGAGAGAAAAATACGAGTATGAGAGTTAGAGTTTACGGTGCGGGTGTGTGAGCCACAGAATGCATGCTTGATGAGTCAAGACATGGCGTGGGCACAACTCAGTAATGATCGGACTCTAGCAATGCTTGTGGGATGTTTGGTGACTGCAAGAGGATCGTGTGCCATGAAGGAGGCTGAATTGCCATAGAATGCATGCTTGACGAGTCAAGACATGGCGTGGGATTCCCCTCCAGGTTTTGTGTACACGTGCTTGTACTCATAGATCATCTAAGATACTCACCGTAGTTACAGTAGTAGATAAAGTCACGGCGAGGGATTGAACCCTACAAAGATGAAGAACGATTAAGAGGCTTGCCCTTGGACCTATGTAGTATGGGATGCATAGAATCCGAATAAGTGCGCATTAGTGTCATATAATATAAATAACTGCATTAAGGACTAAGTGCACAATCACAACACGACATCAAAAGGGTAGTCCCTTTAGTTTGATATGTGACAAGTTTGTGTTTGTTAAATATGGAAAAAGAGTTATACTATTTCCGGCATAGAGAGGATGGCCGTGTATAATGTTCGTCGGTTGAATAAACTGACGTACCCACAGTCTTATATGCAGGTAAATGACATGATAAAGATTAAAGAGGAACAGGTGCTTAAAGATTAATCAATGTTGTTGTACATTTATTTAATTGTTGTAAATTTTACTTCCGCTGTGCAATGTAAAGTGTAATGTTTTACTTGTAACTCTGATGTAAAGTGAAAAGTTCAAATTTCCTTATAAAATTGTACTAAATGAAGTGGAAAGATCCTGTAGAACTCTCGAATTCAGTTGTATTTGGGATTCGGGGCGTTACATTCGATGCCATAACCAACCATCCTCATTTCTTGCGACAAAGCATATCATATTTTCTTATGCTAATTCATTAGATTTATAACATATACATTGTTACATCTGTTAGCGAGAAGTAAACAAGATTTATTGCTATCTAGTACAGTGCATGTATTTTTATCAAAATTAACGGGGGAACCTTTATTACATAATTGGCTGACACTAATTAAATTATGTTTCAAATCTCTTACCAATAGAACATCCTCAATGGAGCATGAGGAACCAAAGTTTATTTTACCTTTATCAATGGTTTGAGCAGTGCTATTATCTCCAAAGATGATGTCCTTCCCTTTTCCCCTTGATAGTGATGTAAAGTATCTGCTGTCACCTGTCATATAATTTGAGCATCCACTATCAAGGTAGGACCGATGTTTAATCTTGATATGCTGAGGTACCTACATCAAGATTAGTAGGTATAATTTTGCATGTCCAAGTTTGTTCTGAACATGCATTTATATCCTTTCTTATCCACACAAAATTAGTATTCCTTTTTAATGGACAGTTATACGAAATATATCCTAGTCTACAACATGAATGATATGTGATACGACTATGTCTTGAGTCATGCACACTTGCATAGTTTTGAGTTGGTCTGTGATTATGTTGGTGATTGTGCAAGTGTGTATGACATTATGATTTAAATCTTTGATGGTGTATTGGCTCTTCGTAACCAAGCCCTCGATTATCATGATAGGATCTTAAATTTTTTGTAATAATGTAACTGGGCCTTTCATATTTTTCTACATTTTTTCAAGCTCAATTACTCATTTACAAAGTCTTTTTCTAGTCATCTCATCATCTTTTGTGTTCCAACGAAGAGTGTCTAGTGTAGCATCAACTATTCTATTTTGTTCAAAGGCTTCATTACATCCTTCCACTACCTCATCAAATTTTCTTTTGCATTCTTTTAAATCATCTGTAAGTTTGGCTATATAAACAGATTTCTCATGAGTTTTTCTTAAGTGTTCATCATGTGTTGCTAAGGATTCTTGAATTTTGTGTTTTAAAAGTTCATTTTTCTCTAGCAATACATCATGATCTTTTCTAAATGACTCGATATCAAAGCATTTTTATTTTCCAGTTTTTGTTTTTTAGCGATACAAGAGTCATGTGTTTCATTTGAAATTTGTTTATATTGCCTTAGTTCACGACTCAGTTTCTTAGCATAGTCTTTTAATCCATTACACATGTCTACTAGCTCATCATAAGTAGGTTCTTCGGTTACCTCTTCTTGAGATGGTGATTGCACCTCACCATTTTCAAGAGCCATGAAGCTGACATCGTTGTAACCTTGCTCTTCCTCACTTGAACCTGAGTCTAGCCATGTTACCTTCAACGCCTTCTTTTTCAGGCCCGGGTTTGAGTAGTAGTAGTCCCTATTCCTGTCCTGTGAGACAGGACAATTTGTATGGATGTGTGCAGGCTTCTTGCACTTGTAGCACACGTCATCTTTATCCTTCTCTCTTTCTTCTTGGTACCTGCCATATTTTTTTTGTTAAGGTACTTACGAAATTGCTTGGTCAATAGGGCGATATCTTCGTCTGACTCCTCACAGTTTGAATCTGCTTTTGATGGTCGGGATTTTACTACTTTCCGTACAATGGTTTTTCTTCGGTTTTTGGTTCAATCCTGATGTTTTGTCTGTATCTTTTGGTTTCCATCATCTCCATCTCGTATGTCTTCAGCTTTTCTTGGAATGTGTAGTAGTCGAATCCCTTTTCTTCAAGGGTCTCCCTCATTGCAGCAGCCTTTACATCCCACTCTGGCGTGAGACAGCTTATGAGTTTTCCGACCTTTCGGTCATCATCCAACCCCTTTCCTAAGCTCTTAAGTTCGTGGGCAATGATATCGAAGCGGGCAAGCATTTGATCCACATTTTCTCCTGGCAACATATGAAACACATCAAGCTTATAAAAACATAAATTTACTTTAGCTTTTACCTCAGAGGCGGTTTCCTCATGCCGCTTTAGCATGTTGTTCCAGATCTCGTATGTTGTCTTACAGTTTCGCCCGCATCGCATTAGTTCTTCGTTATTCAACCCTGCATAGAGAGCCATCATAGCTTTGGAATTTGCCGTCTTGAGCGCTAGCTCTGCTTTTGTTAAAGCCATCTTTTCGTTGCTAACCGGAATGTATGTTTTATTAATGCACACATTCCATACTTCTTCTCCAAGCATCTGTAGAAAAAGAGACATACGAACTTTCCAAACATCATAGCCTTTTCCATCAAAAAATGGTGAGCGTGTAAGACTTGTCCTATTAGAGATGAATGGCTCCGATGAGTACAAATTTTCGGGAGGAGGGATTTCGACCATTGGACCTTTTGCTTAAGCTTTTAAGCTTTTGATAAGAACCTCACTCAGATACCACTATAAATCACCCCGGGGGGGGGGGGATAGGCTGATTGTGCGAAATTAAAAAAATAAAGTAAATTGCAGAGTAAATAAAAAGAAATAAGAAGAGCAAACACAGATAGCACAAGTGACGCGGCGATATAACGTGGTTCGACCCCCTGGTCTACGTCCACACCACCTACTTGTAGCAATTCTCCGCCATCAGTGTTCCACTATACTCAAACCCTTGTACAGTGATTCTCGGATTCAGGCCGAGAGACCTATTACACCCACAGGAATTCTAACACAAGTCCTGTCAATCTCACCGAAGTGGAAGAAAAAGAAAAAACTCAAGATATTTAATGATCCTAACTGAAGAATATAAATAGTTATCACACATAGTCGGATTGATTGTTGAAAGATTAGTTCAGAAGATTTTTCTCGGAAGTAATTGGTGAGGAATACACAGTGGGTTCGTCCAAATATATAGACTGGAAAGTGTATCGATCAAAATAGAAACGATACATTCCAAAAATGTGAACAACACAAAGTTGGGTCGACTGCAATTACGGTGCAGTCGACCGTTCATCTCTCTGACGTAAAGTCGAGAGATGAAAGATCGACTGCTTCTTACGTAACTGTTAAGTGCAGTCGACTGCGATGCGATCGATCGTCATGAGGTGCAGTCGACCGTTATCGCGCTGTTCATAACGAATCCACTATATTCTTACCAAAAACTAATCAATCACCAATCAATTAAATACATATAAAATCTCACAAATATAGAATGATAACAACTAGTCTTTGATAGCTTTCTTGGACACTAATCAATCATGTGCTCTTTTTGAATATCTTCTTCTTTTGCTTGATTTTGCAATCTTTTTTTATTACTTTCATTCTTTGAATATTTTTGAATCTCTTTTGGATCTCTTATTGATATTATTTGATCCTAAAAATCTGAACAACTCAATTTAAACTGATTAGTATTTATAGACACGTTTTGTGCATAACAAACTAAGAGTCAACATGCCTTTGTTTCATTACTGTTGACTTATTTTAGCTATCTTTTATTTGATTAACTCTCAAGTTTTTCTTGGCTTTGTTAATGAAATCACGTCAAATACTTAATGATGACATCAGAACAGTGGGAGTTTCTACAGCTGCATTCGCCATGGCAGTTGTTGAGGGTAGCACTCAGTCTGGAGTTCGGTTTGCAGAAGAGGTATTCTCAACATTATAAACTTGTAGGGTAAACTTCAGTAGATATTCCCCTTAAGTTTCACAAAATAGCGAATTTTCCTGTTTAAGTTCAACACTTGCACCCTCAGAGTTTTAAGAAAGTAGGCATTTCATACAACACCCCCCCCCCCCCCCCCCCCCCCCCCCCCCCCCCCCCCACGTTGTTTTCTAAGGTTAACAAGTGAAAGCCCTTAATTTGATGTTCATATGCATTATAATGTTTTGGGCTCCTTTTCACTGACAGTGTTGAACTGAGGTCATATAAATGTTGTATGTGCAGGAGTAACAAACTTGAGATTCAGAGATACCTATATTATGGTGTCAATATAATGATATATGCTAGCCAACTGATATAAAAGGATGGTCTACATATAATAATAATTGCTAATTCTTTTTAAGCTTAAGGGTGCGAAGTCAAAAATTTTAACTTTTGATGGAATATTTGCTTTATTGTTAATACCATAGGCGTGGTATATGCAATTACCAAAAATGGAAAATTATCAAAATATCTATTACTGGAAGCTTCTCAAGCTAACCATAGAATTTCGCTACCAAACAGCCAGAGGGAATCCCAATTGAAGCGAGGGCATTACTTCTTGAACGTGTAATCGAAAGGAACTGCAAATTTCATAATGCACAAGTGAAATCTTGTACCCCCTAATTACAGCTTGAAGCATCTTCTTCAGAAATCAGTTGGAGATTTTGATAGTTATTCTTGTGCAGGCCTCCATGGAAGGTGGAAACTGATCCGAAAGAGCTTGGACTGGGAATTTATGCATGAAGATGCGTAAGGAAGCTCTTGGTGTTCTAAATGTCGCAAATTTGTTCGTTTAGTTGCCCATTCATTATTGTCTGTGATGAGAGTGTAACTAATATTTGAAGCTACGATATACAACTATAGTATTTATAACGATTTCAATTGTTTGTATGTTATCTAAGTGCAAGTTGAGGCAGTCAATTGTGTCATCATTATCATCTTTACAGTGAGAACATGTGTGGTTTATTTTCGCTAAATTTATTGCATGTGCAGTGCACTTGTTTTTATTTTCTTCCAATGCATCTCTCTACTATTATAATGGGAGAAGGCCTTAGTGGTATTTGTCATCAATTTTTTTTTTTTTTTGTCATTTTGTCATTTTGAAGCCAACACGTGCGCTGCACGTGTTGACAAAATGACTCACTTTGGTAAATATTTTCGAAAGTGGACCAGTTTGGTAAATATTTTCGAAAGTGGATCAGTTTGGAAATTATTTTCTTTTTATCCTTTTCATTATCCCTTCAATTTTTTCCACGTGCACGTGTGCACGTGTCTGATACTAGTAAAATATAATGGAAAGTCGTCAATATTATGAAGAAGAATATATTTTATCATTAAATTTTATGTATTTGGGAAAAATTAAAGTCAAATTTGTTAGGAAACAAGCGATACAATAATACAACTTGTTATGAAATTAGCGGAACTCTTCTCTTTCGAGGCTCTTGTTGAGTTATGCGATGCAATCAATACAAACCACCAAGCACATAGGAGATCACACAAAACACACCAAAGAACACAAATTTGTCCTAGTTGGGGCTTTCGCCATAATCCGGGAGAGAAGAAATCGAGATGTTATTCAACTAGAGAAGATACGAGAATATTACAATTCTCATCACAACATTCTCTCAAGTCTCACCAACAAGTACTAGCTGTTTACAATTGGAGAAACTCTCAAACTCTCTTCAATGAAATACTCTCGCTCTTGGGTCTCAATGGAAGCCAATAACAACAATATATAGAGATCTAGAGAAATCCTAAGTTGAAATCTTGATACGATAGTCATTTGAAGTTACTAAAAAGATAACCCTCTGATAAGAGCCGCACGATCTAACTTGAAGTGCAAGTTCGGCGTTCAGCAGTCACCAAGACCCACGCCCAAAGTCTGCATCAGCTGCACACGGTCAACCATACCCGACTTGCATTCGACTGTCTCCTTCTCCTGAACCCCTGTTGTTGCTGCTACTATTGTTGTTTCCTCTTGCTTCCACTCCGTCTCCAATCATCTTGATCCTTCATCGTCTCATCATTTTCATATCCAACATAATATGCAAGACATAAACCCAACATTCTCCACCTTTGATTTCATACTATGAATCCCACACCAGTGTGATTTAAAACCTTCTAGACTCTTTTATTCTCCTCTTACAAATAACTTAGTTCTGTGACTTGTTCTGCTAGTTGAATCTACCTCAATTATTTTTCTCACGCTATATGCCCCCTTAAGGGCACACCTAAGTAGATGTAATCGTGGAGGTGCCACATTCCACATGAACTTCACCTACATCAAAACTCCCTCCACCTTCCAATGATATTCGAACGTTGCAGCCTCGCTCGGATGATTCTAGCGACGACAAACTAAATAGTGCTTTAGAAGAATAGGGCTTCGAAACACTTGCGCAAGTTTTCACGTTTCCACAAGCTTGTAGAGGTTGTAATCAACACCCCTCTTTTTTTTCATCACCTCACGACAACCTTCCCCAATTGGTAGAACTCCACCTTGAGCTATGTACCTGTAACCCTGTGCTTCACGAGTTCCCAAGGATAAAAGATTCTAGTTCAGTTGAGGAATATGCATAACATTCTCTAGTGTGTAACCCTATCCATCTAGTGTCTCCAATTCAATTGTTCCCTCACCCACTATCTCACAAATATCACCAACCATTATTCTCACACAATGAAGATCTCTAGGAAACTTGTAAGTAGAAAATATCTTCCTCTTGCATCATACATGAGAAGAACTCCCCGAATCAAGAAACCAGCCAGAATACACATCTATAAATTTTGAAAAAAGACTATTGTGAAAGCTATTACATGATTCAGTGGCACTAGATTTGGTGCCCCTCTGACTCAACCACTTGTAATAATCCTTCTTTTAATGCCCAACTCCTCTGCAATGATGGCAACGGATCCTACCCTTACGTGCACTTTTCCTTCCATTCGAAGCACAATTCACCTCCAAGCAACTCATAGAAGTAGACTCCATTTCTAACTCTCCTTCCTAAGTGCATCCTCCTCCAACCCCTTGATCATACCTGGTAAAGAAACTTCTCCTTGGTAGCACGGTTATCATGTTGGATAAATTTGATTGTGAATATATCTAGTTGGAAGCTTTTAGATCACTTGCATTGAATGCCCTCGGTTCAGATAACTCCATATTGAACTCCACATTATGATCTAGTAGAGCGGTACTTTCCTTTATTGAGTAACCCCACAACTTTTCTTTCTGGTACATCCGTCCTGCAATGGCAATTTCGAGTAGTCAGTTCTGAGTCGTTCCCATAGACTTGCATGCTTTGCTCCTCCCTGATGTTGCACCTAACTTCGCTCGTCAATGACATTCAGATTAAACCCAAGGCTCTTGAACATTTATCCTCCCACTTCTCCTGCTTCATGCCGATTGGTCTCCCTTTATCCCATTCTAGGGCTAATTTCAAACCCTTTAAGACCAATGTGTCATACGTATTCACCTTCCAAAGATTAAAGTTGATCTTCGTGATATGATCTTCCAGCTTCTCCAAGGAACTCGAACAAACCCATGAACCAGAATAGCTCTGATACCAATTGTTAGGAAACAA
The DNA here is from genome assembly GCA_017893485.1 of Hemerocallis citrina. Taxonomy (NCBI): domain Eukaryota; kingdom Viridiplantae; phylum Streptophyta; class Magnoliopsida; order Asparagales; family Asphodelaceae; genus Hemerocallis; species Hemerocallis citrina. The sequence continues at coordinate 428,629,498 of CM030358.1, read as the reverse complement.
GCGATACAACGACACCACTTGTTAGGGAATTAGTGAAACTCTTCCTTTTCGAGGATCTTATTGAGTTATGCGATGTGATCAATACAAACCACCAAGCACATAAGAGATCACACAAACACAACAAAGCACACTAATTTGTCCCGGTTGGGGCTTTCGCCTTAATCAGGGTGAGAAGAAACCGAGATGTTATTATACTAGAGAAAGTACAAGCCCATTACATTTATCACCACGACCATCTCTCAAGCCTCACCAGCAAGTACTGGTTGTTTAGAATTGGAGAAACTCTCAAACTCTCTTCAATGAAGTACTCTATCTCTCTTGGCTCTCAATAGTGATCAATAACAACAACATATAGAGATCTAGAGAAACTCTATGTTAATATCTTGATAAAATAGCCATTGTATATTAATGAAGAGATAACCCTACGAATGGAGCCACATAATCTAACTTGAAGAGAAAGTTTGGGTTACAGCAATGTCACAATCATCTCGATTCCTCCATCGCCTCATCATCTTCATATCCAACATAGTATGCAAGACATAAACCCAACAAAGTTCACGCTTATTGAAAAAAAATTAAAATAACGTCGAGGAGGCCAATGAAACATGCTCCGTCCTTGGATTTTCTGCCTAATATGTGTCTAAAGAGTATTAAGCTTAGATACATAACTAAGACTTTGGTAACATGATGAATGAAAGTATATAATTGTTATATTCTCTTTAATTCAATTATATACATGCATTGCATAAAAATATAACCACCCACTCATGAGTCCAATGTAGAGAATCTGTAACACCCTGAATTCCAAATAAGGCTGAATTCGAAGTTTCACGGGATTTTTACACTTTACTTTGTACAATTTTACAAAAAATTTAAAACTTTTATACAACAATGGTTACATCAATGCAACGGAAATAAATTACAACATAATACATGAATAAAATAACAATTGAAATATTTCTTTAAGCAACATTCCTTCTTTAGTCCTTTCATTTATTTTATCCTGCATAGAAACTTTGGACACATCATTTGCATACAACTGATGCTAGGATATAATACAACAATTTCTCTTACTTGGAAAGCACAAACTTGATCACAAACAAAGCTAAGTGGGACTATCTTATTGATGTCGAGAGTGCTAGTGCACTTACCCTTAATGCAGTTATTTATATTTCATGACACTAATGCACACATGTTCGAACCTATGCATCCCATTCTACATAGATCCGAGGGCAAAACCTTAACCGTACTTCATCTTGTAGGGTTGAATCCTTCGTTATGAGTTTAACTACTACGGTAACTACGGTAAGTTCCTAGATGTTTTATGAGTTACGAGTTCATGTCCAGATAGCCTGGAGAGAAATTCCACGTCATGACATGACGCATCATGTAGACATTCTATGGACAATTCGCCTCCGTCATGGGATAATGGCACTATGTAGTCACTAAGCACCCCACAAGTGTTGCCACGATCCCGATAATTCCGGAGATGAATTGACGTCATGACATGGTGCATCATGTAGACAGCCTGTAAAAACTCTTACACTGTAAATTTGAGGCTCTCATACTTGTGTTTTTCTCTTACTTTCATCACATCTTCACTATAGTGTTGTCCTTAGATAATTGAATCATGAGTAAAATTAGCACCCTAGAGTTAGCATTACCTCTACACTGGTCTTAAACATCAGTTGATAACAACGACCCATTCTTGGTCTTTTCCACAACATTTATCTTCAAAGAATTCATTCATGCCGGTGTAAGAACTTAGCTATACTCTAGATTTTTAACCTCTTTTCATGTTCACCAAAAATTGAGTGTTTATAATCACAAATTCCATATTCACAATATGATCTTTTTATTTCATTTTCCATGCACACTTGCATATATTAAAACATCAAATTTTATTTATTAACTTACTCAAATCTTCCATGTCGAAAATCCCAATATTTGATCTCTACACAAAAATTCTTTACATTCAAAATTTTCATTTTCTTTAATTATTTAAAAGTCATATTCTAAGAAAAATTATCAAGTTCTTATCTCAAAATCACTTCCAAATCGCACTAAAATATGTCAAAATATTGTAGAAATAATTTTTATAAAGTCTAAACAATTTTTGAAGAATATTAGAATGTTTTTTTCCAATTTAAGACTCTTTAAAACTCTTAAAATACCCAAAAAAATCGAATTATACATTAAAAGCCAGACGCCATGTTCGAACCCACGGCCTCTGCCCTGCTACAGTGACAATCCCAAAGCGCACCTGAAGACCAGAAAGCCCAACAGTGGCTAGCAATATAAGGTGAACACGAAATACTTTTGAATATGGTTTCCGTGATTTGGTTTAAACTCAAATTTAATAAAAACAGAGCCTCTTCAAAACTCGAACCCACGACCAAGGCCTCTGTACACAGCTCCTTAAGTCGACGCCAAGACCAGTACGCCCAAACTCATTTTCTGTTATGATTAGGAGTTGAAATACCCTTATACTTTCTTTCTGTTTCTAAATTTTTCTTCAACAATCTTGATGTGAATTTTTGCAAGTGTACAAAATCGCAACAAGTAGTATAGTTAAGTGAAAAAAGTGTCGAACCCACAGGGAATAATTATTTTATCGAGTACCGAAATTACTAGATTCGCTACTATTTGGAAAATTGGAAATTCAATTTAAAAATAACTAAATTAAATTAATTTAAAGAACTAAATAAATTAATGAAAAAAAAAGGAATATAAATTTGTATTGTTAATTACTTGTAAAATTAATTCTAGGGCTTTTGATTTCACCTAGGTAAACCCACACAATTTATAACTCTATATAAATAAAAAATTTATTTTTCCAAGTTGTAGACCAAAATCTCCCAAGTATTCAATGCTTTCTCTCGAACAACACCAAAAATATCTCCAACTAACAGTTTGTCATAGTTCATGCACAAATTTAATTAATTGAAGACTCATTACGTTATGTAGATTTCTTAACGGTCACATCAATCGCTGTAAATCATCTCTAATTTCGCTCAATCAATGGTGTTTAATTTTATAGTTCTAAGTCACAAATTACCAGTTCGGTCTCTCCATGATTTAATAGATCATACAAACATCAGTCAACCAATTATAAGCATTAAAATCAAAAATTAAACACACAACCTTGGAAAAATAGAAAACTAATATGAAACTAAAAATTGTGTTCTCAAAATTAGGCTACATCGAAACCCTAGAAAAATAAAATTTAGTTCATAATAAATTTGCAACTAACAAACACAGTCTTGGATTGCATATTAAAATATTAGAAAAAGAAAAGAGATACAAAAGGGACTGTTTTTGTAAAAGAAATTGCAAACCGAATGCCTTGAAAAGAGAACAGCCAAAGTCAAATCCCCCCCTCTCCTCTGTTTTCTCTATCTTGATCAGCACAGGCGTGACATCAGCAGCGCTGACGTCAGCCGAGCTGGCCTGGTTTCGTTCTGGAGCACGAGGGACCCACACTGTCCTTCACCTTTTCGCCTGGTCCCACCTACCTCACCACGTCACGTCGCCTTCTCTCCTACGTTTCGAGCACAGTGCCCATGCCCAAGTCAGAGACCTCTTGGCCTGTCGTTTACCTTCTTTCTTTTTTTTAATTTTTTAATTTTTAATTTTATTATTTTTTTTAGTAGGAGTTAGCCGTCGCTCTGTCCCTTCGTTAAGCCCCCCTTTGTAGCTTCTCCTTGAGTTGTACTCATAAAGCACGGAAGAGTGATTTAGGGTTTATTTTTACAGAAAACCCCCTTTTCTTCATTTATTTATTTCCTTGTATGATTTGCTCTTTATTTCTTGTTTTTTTTTGAAACACGTGCTGCACACAAACAAAATAAATTAGAAATTAGGATTTAAAAATAAAAATAAAATTAATTAGTTTAAATTAATTAAACTAACTAAAAATCATATTAGCTCATTTAAACCCTTCTAAAATTATTTATTGCACTTTCAGCTCAATTAGCAAATTAAATTTTTTATCTTGTTTCTCACACCGCCAAAATATAAAATTTGAAATTCAACAAAACAATAAAAATTAATAAATCAATAGGTTTGTTTTATTTGATGAATTTTTCCAAAAATATTCACCTTTGGCATCAAAATATCTTATTCATACAAAAATAGTTAATTAACTGAATTTTATGGAAATAAGATGAATTATGAACAATATAGACGAATACAAGCTATATTTATGGGTAAATGAGTACAAATATTTATATAAAAATTAGACACATCAAATACCCCCAAACTTAAGTTTCTGCTTGTCCTCCAGCAAAAAGTAAAATCATGAATAAGGGAATAATAATAGCTCAACTCATCACACTAAGAGATCTCATTATGCAAGCATCAAAATTTTAATTAAAAATATAAACAATAGCAAATAAAGTAAAATTAAGCATACTCACTTTCTCCAGTGCAATTATTCGTACATAATTCCAAACCCAATCATAATTATCATGCAATTAATGTAATTATAGTATGTAATAACTCCATCTGTGATTATCCCTTCTGACTACTACAAACCGAGTAGCAAACTAGAGTTTTTTTTTTTGCTTCTTTTCTCTAAGTTATCACTTGCCTTTTGATGCGAAAGCAAACATTTGTGATGAATTCACCCTGTTACTCAACAAGTCACAAACTTAGAGTGCTTTGCATACTCATATTTCAAGTTACCGTTTGACGTAAAAGTAAACATTTGTGATGAATAACCCTAATTACTAAGCAACTCAAAATAGCAGAGTAGATAGAATTTATTTATTCAATTATTTGATCATTATAACTCTATTTACTTAAACTCTGTTTAGGACTAGATTAAAGGAGATAATCACAAGAAAAAACATCACATTTTTCTTTTATGTACAATCACATGACTCTTACAATTGTGTAAGGAATTTTGAAATTCAATAATCCTAAAGTAAATAAGTATGCTTAATCTTGCTTTATAAGATATTGTCTATCCTAATTTTTTTTAATGCTTTAGCACAATAAATTACTCAAAAAGTGTAATGGTAAGCCTAATTGAAATTCCTTTTTGTTTTGTTTTTCTTTTCAAATATATATAAAATAAAAATAAATTTGTAAACCTTCCCCTAAACTTGAATATCACATTGTCCTCAATGGGAAAGAAAAAAGGAAAACAAAAAGAATGCAAAAGGTTAAGAATTTCTCCCCTGATTCGTGTTACAATTTTGCACGCACGACGTTCAGTATTTCAGCGATATCTAGAGCTATAGATGTCCAAATGGACTGATTCTTTTTGTTCTGGAAAGCTAAGACAATTGGATACAATCACTCTTTGAAGCACTTTTCCAGATTCTGACTCCATACTGCTCAAAAACAGCCATCAATGAAAATGTAGAAAATAGCTCCTTCCGACGACTTCCAAACTTATGCAATCCTACAAAATAAAATCAAAAACTAAAATTTAAAATAAACTAAAACAAAAATAAAATCTAAATGCAGTAAAAGAAAATATAGGTTGCCTTCCAAGAAGCGCTAAGTTTTAAGTCTTCAGCCAAACTTGATAGTGAGATGGTTATGTGATGCCAAGATCCAACAACATCAAAACAATTTTTCTAATACTTCTCTTCAGGTGTGGATTAGGTTCAAGCTCCAGTTTGATTCGTTTCTTCCGTGATGATGACGTCTTTGATATCCCACCTCTTTGAATTTTTGCTGAGAAAATGAATGAATCGATTGTGCAGCATCCACATACATAACATATTTCAAAATCTTTTTTTTTCTCAGATTCAAGACTTACTGAATTTGTTGGACATACTTTGATTGGTAACTTTTCAATTTCAGAACTATGTTTCTCACCCACAATTAAATCAGTTTTACTTACTTGAAAACATGACTGTTCTTCAGGAGGAAACTTCATGGATTTAAAAACATCAAACATCACTTGCTCATCCTCAACCCTCAAAATCAGTTTTTCTTATTGAACATCAATCAAAGCTCTTCCTGTAGCTAGAAAAGGTCTCCCCAAAATCAACGGAATTTGTTCATCTTCCTCCATAACAAACACAATAAAATCAGCTGGAAATATGAATTTGTCTACTTTTACCAAAACATCTTCAATTATTCCTTTTGGGTACTTGATAGATCTATCCGCCAATTGCAATGAGATTGTGGTAGGTTTTGCTTCTCCAATGCCTAATTTCCTGAAAACAAAATATGGCATAAGATTAATACTTGCTCCTAAATCACATACTGCTTTATCAAAAGAAGAATTTCCAATAGTACAAGGAATTGTAAAACTCTCTGGATCTTTAAGTTTAGGAGGCAGCTTCTTTTATAAAATTGCACTACTCCCTTCTATTAGCATCACCGTCTCATGTTCCTCCAATTTTTTCTTGTTTGATAAAATATCCTACAAAAATTTAGCATATTTAAGCATTTGTTCCAAAGCTTCAATAAGAGAAATATTAATATGCAATTTCTTTAAAATATTTAAAAATTTAGAAAATTGATTTTCGAGATTATTCTTTTTAAGTCTTTGCAGAAAAGGAATGGGTGGATCATAAGGTGAATTAGGATAAGTGTCCCATAAAATTATTTGGTTTGAGACTCCTTTATCCTTCTTAGATTGGTGGTTGGACACCTGCAGCGTTTGTTCCTCCACAATTTGCTCGATCTCACCTTGTTTTTCAACCACATTTTGTTCGGCAATTTCTTCTTGTGGCTGCTCAATTGTTCTCCCGCTTCTAAGTATTATTGCTTTGACATGCTCCTCGGGATTAGTCACTTTGTTACTGGGTAAGGTTCCTGTAGTCCTCTCTTTAAGAATATTTGAAAGTTGACCAATCTGAGCCTTAAGGTTGTGAATTGAAGCCATATTATTTTGGATCACCAAATCTGTAACATCCTGATCTATTATATATATATTTCGTATATATTTCATTTTATGAGAATTTGTGACCGTATGTATTTTTGCATACATAATTTCATATGGTTTTCTAGAGTCCAATATTTTTCTTCATAGCCTATATATTGATTCCTCTCTTTGTTTCCTACAAGAGTTATTTTTAAAGCCTAAATAACATCCTAGGCCTAATTCTAGCCCATTATGATTAATTTAAGTATTTTTCCTTAGGCCCATGATTTTTGGCCCAATAGTAAACCCATTTATTTTAATTTTCTTTTAATTATGGTGACTTGTAGTGTAGACTCAATGATAGACAATTAATAAATTAGTGCATGAACAACTTAAGAACGGGGACACTGGGGTGGCACGTGCATGCAATAGGGTGTGCATTGCACACTTTTCCTATTAGGCCGGATTGGATCCAAGAGAGAGGGAGAGATGAAAGTAATTTAGATACCACGTTAGGTTTTGTGCTAATTATGCAAGAATGAACTAGGGACATTAATTGCCTTTTTTTATACCATGATTAAAGTAAAATGGAACACAAGTGAAATTGCATGAAAAGAATGGGTGAACTTGATCGATTGATAAGATTGCTGTTATTATACGTCGATTAAATCTAGCATGCTAAATTGGAATAAATGTTTATCTCTGTAGAAAAATGATGATTATGGGAAAAATACTTTTTTTGAAGTCATGGTTGTGTGGAAAATACTAGTCGTAAGAATCCCTACATTATTTAGTAAATTATGCATGTTGCGAGGGTAGTCAAATGAAGTTGCATGTTAGTTTCGAGAAATGAACATATTGTAGTCTAAACTAAAATGTTGTGTATTAATCGTAAGGAAAGAAGAAATGATTCTATATTTCAAGTTTTGTTACTGATCGTCGATCGAATAGGTGTAGTTAGTCGACTGACCTGGTTATTGAATTCTTCGAGTTAAAACCCTGCAGAACAACCGACTGGTCTGAGTAACAGTCGACTGCCCTGAATCCTTCGAGTTTTAATTCTTTTCTTTGAACAGTCGACTGACCAAGTTTAGCAGTCGACTGTCCCGGCCATTTTTCTTAAGTCTTTTAAATTCTTAATGAACAGTCGACTGGCTATGTTTTGAGAGTCGACTGTCCAGATTATTTTGACGTCTCAGATTTTTATTTCTGTCTCGTGATAAAAATGAATATATATATTGTTTGAAAGAGATTTGATGGAGATTGGATGTGACGGATTAGAAAAGTGAATTTTATTTACCTTTGCATGAATCGTATATGAAGTGAAGTGAAATATTCTGCTGAATTTATGAAAAGTTTTATGACTATGAATACTATGAACATGAACAAGGAAAGTCTGATGTAATCATGAAAAAAAAATGAACTTACGAGCTCGAAAGGCTCAATTCTTGTGCAATTGTGAAATGAAATTGAGAACTAGAGTGTTGCTAAGCATCATACCAGCATTGAAAAAGAAATGAATTGAAATGAAATTTGAAATGAAAAGACCAAGATTTGGGTCACGTTGAATAAAGAATTAAGACCGGTATAGTGGAAAGGCTAACTCTAGAGAGTTGATTCTGTTCATGATTCTAATAAACTAAGGATTAGACACATAGTAAAGATGTGATGAAAGTAAGAGAAAAACACGAGTATGAGGGCCATCGGATTGGCGGTGTGAGAGTGATTCACAGACTGCCTGCTTGATGCGTCATGACATGGCGTGAGCACTACTCCAGAATTATCGTCCCGGTGGCGACGCTTGTAGGGTGTTTTGGTGACTACGGGTGGTGCCATTGTTCCATGGCGGAGGCTGAATTGTCCATAGTCTGCCTGCTTCATGCATCATGTCAGTGCATGGGATTCCGCTCCAGACTGCCTGGACATGGACTCGTAGAACATAGAACATCTAGGATACTTATTGTAGTTACCATAGTAGTTTAAGTCATGGCGAGGGATTGAACCCTATAAGATGAAGTACGATTAAGGGCTTGCCCTCAGACCTATGTAGTATGGGATGCATAAAATCCGAACAAGTACGCATTAGTGTCATATAACATAACAACTGCATTAAGGACTAAGTGCACAGCACAACACGACATCAATAGGATAGTCCCTTTAACTTTGTTTTGTGAACAAGTTTGTGATTGTTAAGAAATGAGAATCGTTATACTGTTTCCGGCATAGAGAGGATGGCCGTGTATAATATTCATCGGTTGAATAAACTGACATACCCACAGTTTTGTGTGCAGGGTAAATGGCCTGATAAAGATTAAAGAAGAACTGATGCTTAGAGATCATTCAAATATTATTGTACTTTTATATAAATGTTGTGAATTGCTTCCGCTGTAAAATGTAAAGTGTAAAGATTTCATGTAACTACGATGTAAAGTGAAAAATTTTAAATTCCTTGTAAAATTGTACAAAAAAAGTGTAAAGATCCTGTAGAATTTCGAATTCATTTGTATTTTGGAATTCGGGGTGTTAGAGAGTGGTATCAGAGCCACGCTTCACACTATAAAAGTTTATAAGGAACGACACCCTAGAAGTGGACATTAGAGTGTGTCTTGAGTCTAGAGATTTAAATGTAAGCCACTTACATTTGTGTTGCTCAATGACTTATGCTTCTTCCTCCCTTTTCTAAGATGGCTGATCACTTCAACCCTGCTGGAGACGACAATTCGCATATCATAGAGGAAGATTATTATCCTGGACAAGCAGATTCCAAGGAAGCGTACTACCCAGGGCAAGCAGACTCCGACGGAGAGGAATAGCCTGAGTCCCGAGAGACCACTCCACCTCCGAACTCATCTGACGACTCTTCTGACGAAGAAGAAGAACCAGTTCCAAGTAGTCTTGTGATATCTCTTCAGAGGCAGGTAGAAACACTGCGGGAGAGAGTCGGACTATTGGAGGCTCAGTTGGTGAAGCGCAAGGATGATTTTGCAGTTCTCAGTCATCGTGTATGGGAACTCGAGAAGAGGAAAAACATGACCGATGTACTGAAGGAAGAAGTTGAAAAACTACGGGAAGAGCTTCATGAAGCCAAGAGGAGCCGTAGGAGTTAGAATATTGTATCATCTACTGCTTTCATTTTGGTGTCAAAAATATTTTAAATTTGAATATATAAAGTTTGAAATTCAATGAAATGGAAATATTGACTTAAAAGTTCATGTTTCACACTTCGAATTTAATGGATCTTTTGCATCAGAACATGGCTGGACGAAGAGCAAGAAATGGTGAAGGTCTGGACTTGGAAACGGAACTCGCGAGGGTCTATCAGACACTCAATGCCGTTGCCATGAATCAGAACCAAGGAAAGGTGCCTGCAAATCCGGTGCCCGAAGCCATCAAACTCGTGGAATCATTTAAACGGATGAAACCACCGGTGTTTGAAGGGAAGTCAGACCCTGACACGGCTGACAACTGGATTCGGCAGGTAGTGACTATTTTCGAAGTTTTGGAGACCCCTGAAGGCAGCAAGGTGAAGTTGGCGACTCTGTAATTTGAGAAGGATGCGGCTGTGTGGTGGCAGTCAATGAAGCGGACAATAAGAGGTATTGTTCTTGGCTGGGAGGAATTTTTGGAAGAATTCCGCAGTCATTACTTTCCTTTAGATGTCCAGGAGAAGAAGGCCATGGAGTTTTTGTCGCTGCAATAAGGTGGCATGTCAGTTAGGGAGTATGAGACCAAATTTAAACAGCTATCAAGGTATGCTCCTGAATTAGTGATGGATGAGGCGAAGAAGGCTCGTAAGTTCGAGCATGGGTTGAGGCCGAGCTTGAGGTCCAAGATGATACCCCTTGGTATCAAGAGGTTTGACAAGCTAGTCAAACGAGCGGCAGCCACGGAGGCAGACATGGAGCAGTTCCATGCTGTTCAGAATAGAAGGAACAACTGGAACATGGAGAAGAGGCCCGCAGTTACTGGGAGTGCCAGAGGACAGCCGTCAGCCCAGAGGTTCAAACCAACGGGAGCGAATGCTGTCAACATAGATAGGAGACCCGGAAATGCATGGGTGAAACCTCCTGTGGTGACTTGTTACAATTGTGGGGGGACAGGTCAATACCGATCCCAGTGCCCGAAGTTGCAGGATGTCGTCCAAAGGGGACCAACTCAGAAGGCCGGAAAGACACCGTACCAGCAAGGGCGAGTATTTGCCTTGACTGAAGCTTATGCCGATGAGGTAGATCATGTCATCACTGGTACGAGGGCGGATGTTTAGAGGTTCATGTTGTTTTCTTTTCCCGTTTATTTAGTGAACTGTTACATAATGAGTGTGTATTATGTAACAGGAGAACTTTATTTAAATGGAATGAAAGCCATTGTTTTGTTCAATACTGGATCCTCACATACTTTTGTGTCACCTAAATTTGCTAAAGTTCTTGGAGTTGAACCGAAAATCTTTCCAAGCAAGGTTTTAACAGTTGCTACTCCATCAGGGGAGACTCTAACCACTGATCGGTACTATGCTGACTGCGAGATCGTGATTGGAGATCGAATTTTCAGGATCGATCTGATCGAGCTGGATATTTTGGGAGTCGATGTTATTATTGGCATTGATTGGATGTCGGTGTACAGTGCGAACATTGAGTGTAAGACCAAGACAGTAACAGTGAAGGCTCCAGGAGGACCTAAAGTCACTTTCCAAGGGAAAAGGAGATATTCATATTTGGTTGCTGCTATTAGCCAGAAGAAGGGGATTCCTGCAGAGGTGCAGCAGATTCCTGTGGTTCGGGATTATCCGATTGTGTTCTTGGAAGATTTACCTAGGTTACCCCCGCATCGTGATGTAGAGTTCAGCATCACTATTCAGCCAGGGAATGCACCTATCTCCAAGGCACCATATAGGATGGCACCTGTGGAACAAGATGAGATCAAACGGCAAATTAAGGAACTGTTGGAGAAAGGCTTTATTCAACCAAGTGCGTCACCTTGGGAAGCACCGGTGCTTTTGGTAAAGAAGAAGGATGGTTCGATGAGGATGTGCATCGATTACCGAGAGCTGAATAAGGTCACTGTTCAGAATAAATATCCGATTCCAAGAATTGATGACTTGTTCGATCGTCTACAAGGAGCTGCTGTTTTCTCCAAAATAGATCTTCGATCAGGATATCATCAAGTTCGAGTAAAAGCCGAAGATGTGCATAAAACTGCGTTCAGAACTCGACACGGGCATTACGAATTCTTGGTTATGCCGTTTGGAGTGACGAATGTGCTTGCAATCTTCATGGACATGATGAACAGAGTTCTGAAGCCGTTCAATGATTCTTTCGTCGTGGTGTTTATCCACGATATTCTCGTGTACTCCAAGTCGGAGGAGGAACACACGGAGCATCTGGCAACAGTTTTGAAGAAGCTTCAGGAGCAAAAGTTGTATGCCAAGCTATCCAAGTGTGATTTCTGGAAATCTGAAGTGGCATTCCTAGGTCACATCCTTTTTAAGGAGGGGTGGCAACTGACCCTCAGAAGATAGAGGCGGTGAGAGATTGGGCAAGGCCTACTACAGTAAAGGAAGTCATGAGTTTTCTTGGATTAACTGGATATTACAGGAGATTTATCCAGGGCTACGCTCAGATAGCCGTGCCGCTCACTGGTTTGACCAAGAATAATGTGAACTTCAAGTGGACCGAGCAGTGCTAGGCAAGCTTTCAGGAGTTGAAAGAGAGGCCGACCACTGTACCTATTTTGGCTTTGCTTAGAGCAGGTGTTGAATATGATGTTTACAGTGATGCTTCACATTATGGGTTTGGTTGTGTCTTAATGCAAGAAGGAAGGGTGATCGCTTATGGGTCTAGGCAAATATGACCACATGAGAAGAATTATCCGACTCATGATCTGGAGTTGGCTGCAATTATCTTTGCCTTGAAGCAATGGAGACACTACATGTATGGTGAGAAATTGAATATGTACACGGACCACAAGAGTTTGAAATACATATACCAGTAGAGGGATCTGAATTTGAGGCAGCAGAGATGGTTGGAAGTGCTTGAAGACATGCGACCTGAGATCAAGTATCATCCTGGGAAAGCTATTGTTGTTGCTGATGCACTTAGTCGCAAGAGCAGTTTATCCAGTTTGATTACAACTCAGAAGCATCTGATGGAGGAATTGGATCGAGCCGGTATTGAAGTTGTCTTGCAAGGATTGGTAGCATCCTTAGCTCAGTTGTGGCTTCAGCCTACTTTGAATGGAAGGATTATTGCAAGTCAGGAGGTTGATGCTGATATCTTGGAGATGAAGGAGTAGGTTGGTGCTGGCAGGTTGCTCGGATTTCAAATTAAGGATGGAGTGTTGTGGTTCGGAGATAAACTGTGCGTTCCAAATTAGGCGAACCTGAAAGAGAGTATTCTTCAGGCATGCTACTCTTTTGTCGGTACATCCTGGGAGTACTAAGATGTACAAAGACATCAAATCGTATTTCTGGTGGTCAGGTTTGAAGCTGGATGTGGCTGAATTTGTGGCGAAGTGTGAGATTTGTCAGCAAGTCAAAGCCGAGAATCAGAGACCTGGAGGTCTATTACAACCATTACCTATTCCGGAATGGAAGTGGGATAACATCAGTATGGACTTCATTACGGATTTGCCCAAGAGTCCTAAGGGCAACGATGCGATTTGGGTTATAGTCGATCGACTAACCATGTCCGCTCACTTTTTGGTGATGAAACTCACTGCTTCGATGGAAAAGTTAGCTAAGATATATGTTGGTGAGATCGTCAGGCTTCATGGCATTCCGTTGACCATTGTGTCTGATCGAGATGCGCAGTTTACTTCACATTTTTGGAGGAGTCTTCAGACAGCTTTGGGTACCAATACGGATTTCAGCACTACTTTTCATCCGCAAACCGATGGGCAGACCGAGAGAGTCAACCGTATTCTTGAGGATATGCTTCGGTGTTGTGTACTAGACTTTGGAGGCAGTTGGGAAGAGTTTGCCTACAACAACAGTTTTCAGACTAGCATCGGGATGGCGCCGTACGAAGCTTTGTATGGTAGGAAGTATAGAACGCATGTTTGTTGGTTCGAAGTTGGGGAGCGTTAGATGTTTGGGCCTGAGATTGTACAGCAGACCTTTGAAAAGATTGATTTAATCAGGAAGAGGTTGGTGGAAGCTCAGAGTAGGTAGAAGAGCTATGCAGACAACCGGAGGAGGGACCTTGAGTTTGAGGTTGGTGACTTTGTCTTTCTGAAGGTATCGACCAATAAAGGTGTGATCCGATTTGGCAAAAGTGGGAAGTTGCCCCCGAGGTTCATAGGTCCATATAAGATATTGAAAAGAATCGGGAAAACTGCTTACCGGCTGGAATTATCGGAAGAGTTGTCTCAGGTGCACAATGTCTTTCATGTGTCTATGCTGAGAGGTTACATTCCAGATCCAAGTCATCATTTGCCCGAAGTGCCAGAGGGTTTGCAGTTGGATCTGAGTTACATTGAGCTCCCAATTAAGATTGTTGATCGTCGAGAGAAAGTCTTAAGGAATAAGACGATACCGATGGTCAAGGTAGTTTGGAGAAACCAGTTGGTTGAAGAGGCTACTTGGGAATCTGAGGAGAGGATGATGAGGGATCATCCCGAGCTCTTTGTTTGATTTATATATATTTTTTTCTTTCCTCTTGTTGTATTTCTGTTTTCCTCACCCTTTAAATATAGTTCCGGGAACGGAACTATTCTAAGGAGGGAGTGTTGTAACATCCTGATCTATTATATATATATTTCGTATATATTTCATTTTATGAGAATTTGAGACCGTATGTATTTTTGCATACATAATTTCATATGTTTTTCTAGAGTCCAATATTTTTCTTCATAGCCTATATATTGATTCCTCTCTTTGTTTCCTACAAGAGTTATTTTTAAAGCCTAAATAACATCCTAGGCCTAATTCTAGCCCATTATGATTAATTTAAGTATTTTTCCTTAGGCCCATGATTTTTGGCCTAATAGTAAACCCATTTAGTTTAATTCTCTTTTAATTATGGTGACTTGTAGTGTAGACTCAATGATAGACAATTAATAAATTAGTGCACGAACAACTTAAGAATGGGGACACTAGGGTGGCACGTGCATGCAGTAGGGTGTGCATTGCACACTTTTCCTATTAGGCCGGATTGGATCCAAGAGAGAGGGAGAGATGGGAGTAGTTGTGAGGTAGTTTCTCAAGTCATGGGTGGTTATGGCAACTTCCAAACTCATCCTAGCCTTTAATCCCTAACTAGTTGATCAAATCCTAACCATTCAATCTACCCAAAATTATGTATAAATACCCCATAGTTTCTTCTCATCTTAGTACATTAGAAAATTTATTAAAGAGAGAAAAGAATTAGAGTTAGAAAAGATTGAGAGTTTTTGGGAGAAAAAGATTAAGGAATTCTTGTGTGAGTGTTCATCCAAAGAAGGGCGGGAATCACACTAGGAGAGGCTCGGTTTTGCTACACCTAGGAGGAGAAGGATCTATTCGTGCATTCTGAAGGATTTTCTAGGAGCTTTCTATTCGTGTTTCTTCAAAAGGTGGGTGTTTCTCATGACTTCTAATTTATATACCATGTTAGGTTTTGTGCTAATTATGCAAGAATAAACTAGGGACATTAATTGCCTTTTTTATACCACGATTAAGTAAAATGGAACACAAGTGAAATTGCATGAAAAGAATGGGTGAACTTGATCGATTGATAAGATTGCTGTTATTATACGTCGATTAAATCTAGCATGCTAAATTGGAATAAATGTTTATCTCTGTAGAAAAATGATGATTATGGGAAAAATATTTTTTTTGAAGTCGTGGTTGTGTGGAAAATACTAGTCGTAAGAATCCCTACATTATTTAGTAAACTATGCATGTTGCGAGGGTAGTCAAATAAAGTTGCATGTTAGTTTCGAGAAATGAACATATTGTAGTCTAAACTAAAATGTTGTGTATTAATCGTAAGGAAAGAAGAAATGATTCTATATTTCAAGTTTTGTTACTGATCGTCGACCGAATAGGTGTAGTTAGTCGACTGACCTGGTTATTGAATTCTTCGAGTTAAAACCCTGCAGAACAGCCGACTGGTCTGAGTAACAGTCGACTGCCCTGAATCCTTCGAGTTTTAATTCTTTTCATTGAACAGTCGACTGACCAAGTTTAGCAGTCGACTATCCCGGCCATTTTTCTTAAGTCTTTTAAATTCTTAATGAACAGTCGACTGGCTATGTTTTGAGAGTTGACTGTCCAGATTATTTTGACGTCTTAGATTTTTATTTCTGTCTTGTGATAAAAATGAATATATATATTGTTTGAAAGAGATTTGATGGAGATTGGATGTGACGGATTAGAAAAGTGAATTTTATTTACCTTTGCATGAATCGTATATGAAGTGAAGTGAAATATTCTGCAGAATTTATGAAAAGTTTTATGACTATGAATACTATGAACATGAACATGGAAAGTCTGATGTAATCATGAAAAAAAAATGAACTTACGAGCTCAAAAGGCTCAATTCTTGTGCAATTGTGAATTGAAATTGAGAACTAGAGTGTTGCTAAGCATCATACCGGCATTGAAAAAGAAATGAATTGAAATGAAATTTGAAATGAAAAGACCAAGATTTGGGTCACGTTGAATAAAGAATTAAGACCAATATAGTGGAAAGGCTAACTCTAGAGAGTTGATTTTGTTCATAATTCTAATAAACTAAGGATTAGACACGTAGTGAAGATGTGATGAAAGTAAGAGAAAAACACGAGTATGAGGGCCATCGGATTGGCGGTGTGAGAGTAATTCACAGACTGCCTGCTCGATGCATCATGACATGGCGTGAGCACTACTCCAAAATTATCGTCCCGGTGGCGACGCTTGTAGGGTGTTTTGGTGACTACGGGTGGTGCCATAGTTCCATGGCGGAGGCTGAATTGTCCATAGTCTGCCTGCTTCATGCGTCATTTCAGTGCGTGGGATTTCCCTCCAGACTGCCTGGACATGGACTCGTAGATCATAGAACATCTAGGATACTTACTGTAGTTACCGTAGTAGTTTAAGTCATGGCGAGGGATTGAACCCTATAAGATGAAGTACGATTAATGGCTTGCCCTCGGACCTATGTAGTATGGGATGCATAGAATCCGAACAAGTGCGCATTAGTGTCATATAACATAACAACTGCATTAAGGACTAAGTGCACAGCACGACACGACATCAATAGGATAGTCCCTTTAGCTTTGTTTTGTGAACAAGTTTGTGATTGTTAAGAAATGAGAATCGTTATACTGTTTCCGGCATAGAGAGGATGGCCGTGTATAATATTCGACGGTTGAATAAACTGACATACCCACAGTTTTGTGTGCAGGATAAATGGCCTGATAAAGATTAAAGAAGAACTGATGCTTAGAGATCATTCAAATATTGTTGTACTTTTATATAAATGTTGTAAATTGCTTCCGCTGTAAAATGTAAAGTATAAAGATTCCATGTAACTCCGATGTAAAGTGAAAAGTTTTAAATTCCTTGTAAAATTGTACAAAAGAAGTGTAAAGATCCTGTAGAATCTCGAATTCAGTTGTATTTTGAAATTCGGGGTGTTACAAAATCTGTCTTCTGCATGTATTGCATGAACATCTCTTCAAGTGTCGGCTTCTTTTCTTGTTGTGAAAAATTTTGAGGTGGTCTAATTGCTCCTTGATTATTGCTCCAGGAAAATTTGGGGTGATTTCTCCATCCTGGATTGTATGTGTTTGCATAAGGATTATTTTGCCTTAGAAAATTTGACACAAAATTTGCTTGTTCGGCATTTGATGGAGAAAAAGGGTTCCCCACCTGGCAATCTGCACTTGAATGATTTCCTGCACAAAGATCACAAATCATATTAGATTGAACAGCATTAACATTCATATTACTTATTTGCTTAGATAAAATATCAATTTTTGCAATTAAAGTAGAAATAGGATCAAGTTCAAAAACTCCCGCCACTTTTCTTTGCATTAATCTTTCTGAAGATCACTGATAATTATTAGATGCCATCTCCTCTAAAAGTTTATAGGCTGTTTCGTGAGTTTTGCTCATAAGTGCACCTCCAGCTACTGCGTCAACCATAGATCGATTTGTAACTCCCAAACCATTATAGAATATTTAAATTTGCACCCATTTCGGTAGTTCATGATGAGGACACTTTCTCAATAACTCTTTGTACCTCTCCCATGCATCATATAAAGACTCGGTTTCAAATTGAATGAAGGTGGTAATATCATTCCTTAACTTGGCTGCCTTTGCCAGTGGAAAATATTTAGCCAGAAAATGTTGTGCAAGTCCCTCCCAAGTAGTAATACTACCGGGTGGTAAAAAATTTAGCCAAGCCAAGCCTTATCTCTTAGTGAAAAAGGAAAGAGTCTCAATCTGATTGCATCATCTGATACTTCATTGTGCTTAAAAGTGTCGCAAATTTTCAAAAAGTTTGCAATGTGAACATAAGGATCCTCGTGCGATAGTCCCCAAAATTGAACAGTCTGTTGAATCATTTGTATGATCGTCGGTTTAATCTCAAAATTGCTAGCTTCAATATCCAGTCTATTTATGCTTGATGTTGCTCCATGAATTCAGGGCATAGCATAATCTCTCAAAGCCTTGTTCTCATCGTTCGCCATGATAATTTACTTGTATGTCTTGAAATATAAGTATTAAAAAAAATAGAAAAAAGAAAATAAGAAAATAAGAAAAATAAGAAAAATAAATAATAGTAAAATTAAGTCAAAAGAAAATAAAGAGGTAAAATAATAATAAAACAAAAAAAAATCCAAACTAGTAATAATCTAGCAATTTTCAAAATCAATAAAAGAATAACTAGTACCCGGCAACGACGCCAAAAACATGATGTGAACTTTCGGAAGTGTACAAAATCACAACAAGTAGTATAGTTAAGTGAAAAAAGTGTCTGTAGTACCCCGTATTTTTAAATATTATTTTTAAATGTTTATAATGAATTAAAATGATTTTTAGAGATTTAATAAATATTTTCTAGAAATTTATCTTTTTACACGTGCGAAACACGTGCAAATATTTTCTTAAAAAAATCAAAAGCCAAAATTATTTCATGGAAAATCATTATTTATTATTTGGGATTTATTTATAATTTTTTCCGATTTTTCTGAAATTAATTGGATCTATTTGCAAATATTGAGAAAAAGAATGACCTTTTTGCAAATTTGTCATTTTGAGGGGTGAAAGTGCAAAAAACTATTTTTCTGGACTTTTAATCAGTGCCGGCTAGAAAGTAAGAGTTATTTTGCTTTTAAATCTCAATTTAATTAATTTTATCAAGTTCCAAGTATAGGAATCTATTTATGTAAAGATATGTTTTCGAGGGGTTATTTCGCAAATATGTCTAAAACCCTAAGATCCTATTTCCGGGTATTTAAAAGAAGAGAATGCAGCCGTCATTCGCTGTAAAACACAAAGATTTATTATTTTTGGAGGATTGAGAGAAGGATCTTGGATTTCGCAAAAAAGGAAGGCTTTCTTGTTGGATTTCTTCATTTCAAGGTGAGTGACATGTTGTTTTCTTTTATTATGCGTATGTTGTATGTGAGTGACATGCTGTTTTCTTTTATTATGCATATGTTGTATGTGAGTGATGTAAATTTGTTTTGTTGTTTTGATTTATTTTGTTGGTGGTTTTTGACATGTTTGTTTTTCTTTTATGTTGTGTATGTGAGTAATGTAATGGATTGGATGTTTGATCTGTGAATGTTTATTGGAACTGGGATATTAAATTGTATTGCTAGAAAGCATGTTTAGGGTTTAACTTGATTATGCATATTATGGATTGGATGAAAAATTGGATCTTGTGAAATCCTAGTTGTATGTGATTACAAATTTGATTATGGTTATGAATTGTGGTAGAAATTCAGATTTTTGAGAAAATTGAATGGAAGAGTTATGAATCAAGAGACTATGTCTTGAGAATTTGAAATTTGAGGAATTAATTGATTGAGGAAGTACACCCAAATTGGGGATTCTTTGAGATTTTGATATTTGAGGGTTTGGATCTGAATACGAACTATTTCAGTGATCGATAAAATTTTAAGAAAACGCAATTTTGATTATATGCACAAATTCATGTTTTAATTGAAAAAATCAACAAAATCTCCATTTTTATGATTTTAAGTAGTTGATCTAGTTTTAGGGACTATTTTGTATTCTGCCAGTTATATTTGATCATATAAGAAATATGTTTTTCGTAGAAATCGTTTTCATGAAATAAAACTACGTATCGGTTGAATTGTGCACAACCAAAATTATACAGTCTGTAGGCCGACAGTCGACTGGCATGACCTTTCAGTCGACTGATACGACCCAGCTGCTATGTTCTTTAGTTGTATTGAAATTTCTTTCTGGTAAGTCAACCTATGACTTTTATAAGTCGGCTTATAATACTTAGAATATTTTCTTAAAGATTATTGAAATTTCTCTCTGGTAAGTCGACCTATGACTTTTATAAGTCAACTTATAACACTTAGCTTATTTTCTTAAAACCATGGAATTTTCTTTCTGGGCAGTCGACTTATGCTTTCTATAGTCGACTGATACTGATGTATCCTTATATCTATGAATGTTCTTTCAAATGATTTATTCTCTAGACGTTTTGATCAATAACTTATTATTATTATACTCTACCTCCTATTGAACATATGTTTTCAAGATGTTACGTTAAACAATTTATGTTGGAAGTTCGATTTGGATATTTGAGTGTGAGTCTCTAGAGGGTGTGTGTAACCCTAGTATACCGGTGGTTGAGTATTTATGTTTGGGCCTGTTGAGACATTTAGTTGATCAGTTGTTGAATTAAGTCCGGTAGGGTACACCAACTCTAGGAGATTTGTTAAGTAATTAAATATCCTAAATGATAAGGACAGACACTAGTGGTGATATGATGAACGGGAACATGAGTTATGGACCTCAGTATGGCTTGCAGTGTGAGATGAGCCCCAGAATTATCCAGGTGTGAGTGAAATAGTCTCCGAAATTACCTGTGGTGTGGGATTGATCTCCAGAATTATCGGGGTCGAGGTGACGCACATGTGGTATTCGTGTGATGATGTGCCATTGCTTGCGGTGTGGGGTATTCTCAAAGATTCCCAGGTGTGAGTGAAATAGTCTCTAGAATTATCTGTGAATAGAGATTGACCTCCGGAATTATCGGGGCATGGGCTAATACTCACAATTTATCTTTATCTCGTAGTAGTCATCGTAGTAGGATTAGTTGCATGTCTGTGATTAAATCCTATAATATGGAGACGTTAAGGGCTTGCACCGGACCTATATAGAGTGAGATGCATAGACTCCGACAAGTACGCATTAGAGAGTCAGCATATAGACTTGTGTTTTCTTGACTTGGCTTTACGCATGTGTTTTCCTGTTTCCCACACTTGACACTTAGTTAGTTTCACTTGATGTTTACATGTTTCCTTGCTATGTCAATTTATGTATTCTTGTTTATTACATGTTGTTTAAGAATCCATCCTTAATGTTTATTTATGTTGTTTGTTTTTATGTCACTCACACCTTTATGGCTGACCCCTTTAGTTTTGGGGGTTAGGGATCATCTCTAGCCTCATATTTACAGGTTATTGTTGCTTAGGGCTTGGGATTTGGATGCTTGAGTTCAAGTGATTTAGTGACATATGTAAAATGAAAAGTGTTGTAAAGAAAATAGAATTGTGATTTAAGTGTATTGTATTCCGCTATTCTATGTAAACGATTATTGTAATGAAAATTGAAAATTTTTATTGGTATTTGGTTGTGTTTAATATTACATTGAAGTTGATACTGGGAATTGTGCCACGTATTTTCTAAGATATTATATTAGAAATTTGAGGAGCTACAGAGGTTAGTATCAGAGCAAGCTTCAATAGTAATAATAAACATGGCATAAAAATAACCTAGGTGTGGACACTAGAGTGTGAGTACCTAGGTGTGGACATTAGAGGGTGAGTATCACATAGAACTGAAACATGATATTTGGTTTGAGGTGTGGTTGAGGTTTTTTCGGTGGCAGCGCCGTCAGGTGAAGAATTGATCGCTGATCGATATTACGAGGGTTGTGATATCGAGATTGGCGGAAGATTATTCGGCATTGATCTGATCGAGCTGCAAGTCTTAGGAGTGGATGTGATCGTGGGCATTGATTGGATGGCAATATATGATGCCACAATTGAATGCAAGCAGAAAGATGTGTTAGTGAAAGCACCAGGTGGTCCCGCAGTGATTTTCCAAGGGAAGAAGAAAGTTCCAAAGGTGGCTACAATGGTATCCAAGATGGCGATTCCAGATGAAGTCAAGGGCATTTCGGTTGTCAGAGATTTTCCTAAGGTGTTCTTGGAAGATTTTCCAGGATTACCGCCGCAGAGAGATGTGGAGTTTTGCATCAATGTTCAGCTAGGGAGCGCGCCAATTTCTAAGGCTCCGTACAGGATGACACCTGTAGAGCAAGACGAAGTAAAAAAGCAGATTGAGGAGCTGTTGAGCAAGGGGCTTATTAGGCCGAGTTCCTCGCCATGGGGTGCGCCAGTGTTGTTAGTCAAGATGAAGGATGGGTCAATGAGGATGTGCATTGACTACCGGAAGTTGAATAGGGTGACTATTCAGAACAAGTATCCACTACCGCGGACTGATGATTTGTTCGACAGGCTTCGAGGAGCAGCTGTGTTTTCGAAGATTGATTTGAGATCAGGGTATCATCAGGTTCGAGTCAAGGAGGAAGATATGAGTAAGACACCTTTCAGGACTCGTCATGAACTCTATGAGTTTTTGGTGATGCCATTCGGGTTGACGAATGCGCCAGCAGTGTTCATGGATATGATGAATCGGGTGTTGAGGCCATTTATTGACTTCTTCGTGGTGGTTTTCATTGACAAATTTTGGTGTATTCGAAGTCGGAGGAGGAGCATTCTATGCACTTGACAGCGGTATTACAGAAATTGCAGGAGCATAGCTTGTTTGCCAAGTTGTCGAAGCGTGAGTTTTGGAAATTTGAGGTAGCTTTCCTTGGTCATATCCTTTCTAAGGAGGGAGTGGCCACTGATCCTCAGAAAGTTGAAGCAGTTAAGGATTGGCCCAGGCCAACGTCTGTGAAGGAAGTCAGAAGTTTCTTAGGTTTGGCTAGTTACTACAGGAGATTCATCCAGGGTTATTCTCAGATTGCAGTTCCTTTGACACGTTTGACCCGGAAGAATGTGGCATTTTTATGGACTGATAAATGTGAGGCGAGTTTCCTTGAGTTAAAGAAGAGGTTGACTACTGCACCTATCTTAGCTTTTCCACAAGCTGGGAAGGATTATGATATCTTCAGTGATGCGTCTCTCAGAGGTTTGGGTTGTGTATTGATGCAAGAAGGCAAGGTTATTGCTTATGGTTCGAGGCAATTGCGCTCGCATGAGTAGAATTATCCGACGCATGATTTGGAGCTAGCCGCTATTATCTTTGCCTTAAAGAAATGGAGGCATTATGTTTATGGTGAGAAGGTCAATATGTACACTGACCGCAAGAGCCTGAAGTATATTTATCAATAGAAGGATCTAAATCTTCGGCAGAGAAGGTGGTTAGAGGTATTGGAAGACATTCGCCCTGAGATCAAGTATCATCCGGGCAAGGCGAATGTGGTGGCTGATGGACTTAGCAGGAAGAGTAGTTTATCAAGTTTGATCACTACTCGAAGTGAGTTGGCAGCAGAGATTAATCAGGCAGGTATCGAGGTGGTGCTGCAGGGTTTAGGGGTATCTTTAGCTCAGTTGAGGCTGCAATCTTCCTTGAGAGAGAGGATTGTGGAAGGTCAAAGATCAGATTCAGAGATTCAGAAGATGTTGCAACAGGTTTCAGACGGCAAGCTATCAGAGTTTCGTGTCCAAGATGGAGTTCTTTGGATGGGTGAGAGGTTGTGTGTTCCGGATAATGCAGATTTGAGAGAGAGTATCTTGCAGGAAGCACACAGTACATTGTTGTCAGTACATCCTGGAGGCACGAAGATGTACAAGGACATTAAACAACATTTTTGGTGGTCTGGTATGAAGAGGGATGTGGCAGATTTCGTGGCAAGGTGTCTGACTTGTCAGTAGATCAAAGCAAAAAATCAGAGACCTGGAGGTTTGTTACAGTCGTTGCCTATTCCGGAGTGGAAATGGGAGAATATCAGTATGGATTTCGTCACGGTTTTGCCGAGGAGTTCGATGGGCAATGACTCGATTTGGGTTATTATGGACCGTTTGACTAAGTCGGCTCACTTTCTAGCCATGAAGATTACTTGGTCGTTAGAGAAATTGGCTGAGTTGTACATTGGTGAGATTGTGAGACTTCATGGAGTTCCAGTGTCTATCGTTTCTGACAGAGATGCAAGGTTCACTTCAAGGTTTTGGAAGAGACAACAAGCAGCTTTGGGCATCAAAACTGATTTCAGTACCGCTTTTCATCCACAGACCGATAGTCAGACGGAGAGGGTGAATCGAGTGCTGAAAGATATGCTGAGGGCTTGTGTTATGGATTTTGGTGGTAGCTGGGAGAGATACTTGGTATTGGTTGAGTTTGCTTATAACAACAGTTACCATGCGAGTATCGGGATGGCACCGTATGAGGCTTTGTACGGGCGAAGGTGCAGGACACCAGTTTGTTGGTACGAGGTTGGCGAGAGGCAGATGTTTGGTCCTGAGATCGTGCAGCAGACGTCAGAGCAGATTGAGCTGATTCGCAAAAGGTTGGTTGAGGCTCAGAGTCGGTATAAGAGTTATGCTGATACTCGACGAAGGGACTTGGAGTTTGAGGTTGGGGATACAGTTTTCCTCAAGGTGTCTCCGACCAAAGGAGTAATCAGATTTGGTAAGGGAGGCAAGTTGGCGCCAAGGTATATTGGGCCATACAGGATCGTGGAGCGGATTGGCAAGACAGCATATAGATTGAAGCTTCCAGAGGAGTTGGCACAAGTGCATGATGTATTCCATGTGTCATTGTTGAGGAAGTATGTGCCAGATCAGAATCATCAGTTGGTAGAGATTCCTGAAGGTCTACAGGTGAACTTGAGTTACAAGGAACAGCCTTTTGAGATCGTTGACCGTATGGAGAAAGTTCTTGGAGCAAGGTGATACCTATGGTCAAGGTGCTGTGGAGGAATCAGCAGTTCGAGAAGGCTACTTGGGAGCCAGAGGATCGCATGCAGAAGGAATTTCCTGAGCTTTTTGTATGAATGTATTTTCTTTTATGTGATTGCAATTCTTTTGAATGATTGTACCTTTGATGCTGATTTGTATTCTTTCTGTTTTGATTATGTTGTCGTATGCAATTGTTTGGACTATGTTTCCATTTATGAGATATTGTTTTTCTTTGTTGGTATGTTGTTTGGACTCATTAGTAGTAGTTCTGAGGATAGAACTCTTCTAAGGAGGGAGTGATGTAGTACCCCATATTTTTAAATATTATTTTTAAATGTTTATAATGAATTAAAATGATTTTTGGAGATTTAATAAATATTTTCTAGAAATTTATCTTTTTACACGTGCGAAACACGTGCAAATATTTTCTTGAAAAATTCAAAAGCCAAAATTATTTCATGGAAAATCATTATTTATTATTTGGGATTTATTTATAATTTTTCCCGATTTTCTGAAATTAATTGGATCTCTTTGCAAATATTGAGAAAAAGAATGACCTTTTTGCAAATTTGTCATTTTGAGGGGTGAAAGTGCAAAAAACTATTTTTCTGGACTTTTAATCAGTGCCGGCTAGAAAGTAAGAGTTATTTTGCTTTTAAATCTCAATTTAATTAATTTTATCAAGTTCCAAGTATAGGAATCTATTTATGTAAAGATATGTTTTCGAGGGGTTATTTCGCAAATATGTCTAAAACCCTAAGATCCTATTTCCGGGTATTTAAAAGAAGAGAACGCAGCCGTCATTCGCTGTAAAACAGAAAGATTTATTATTTTTGGAGGATTGAGAGAAGGATCTTGGATTTCGCAAAAAAGGAAGGCTTTCTTGTTGGATTTCTTCATTTCAAGGTGAGTGACATGTTGTTTTCTTTTATTATGCGTATGTTGTATGTGAGTGACATGTTTTCTTTTATTATGCATATGTTGTATGTGAGTGATGTAAATTTGTTTTGTTGTTTTGATTTATGTGAGTGATTGTTTTGTTGGTGGTTTTTGACATGTTTGTTTTTCTTTTATGTTGTGTATGTGAGTAATGTAATGGATTGGTTGTTTGATCTATGAATGTTTATTGGATTTGGGATATTGAATTGTATTGCTAGAAAGCATGTTTAGGGTTGAACTTGATTATGCATATTATGGATTGGATGAAAAATTGGATACTGTGAAACCCTAGTGGTATGTGATTACAAATTTGATTATGGTTATGAGTTGTGGTAGAAATTCAGATTTTTGAGAAAATTGAATGGAAGAGTTATGAATCAAGAGACAGTGTCTTGAGAATTTGAAATTTGAGGAATTAATTGATTGAGGAAGTACACCCAAATTGGGGATTCTTTGAGATTTTGATATTTGAGAGTTTGGATCTGAATACGAACTATTTCAGTGATCGATAAAATTTTAAGAAAACTCAATTTTGATTATATCCACAAATTCATGTTTTAATTGAAAGAAATCAACAAAATCTCCATTTTTATGATTTTAAGTAATTGATCTAGTTTTAGGGACTATTTTGTATTCTACCAGTTATATTTGATCATATAAGAAATATATTTTTCGTAGAAATCATTTTCATGAAGTAGAACTACGTATCGGTTGAATTGTGCACAACCAAAATTATACAGTCTGTAGGCCGACAGTCGACTGGCAAGACCTTTCAATCGACTGTTACGACCCGGCTGCTATGTTCTTTAGTTGTATTGAAATTTCTCTCTGGTAAGTCGACCTATAACTTTTATAAGTCGACTTATAACACTTAGAATATTTTCTTAAAGATTATTGAAATTTCTCTCTGGTAAGTCGACCTATGACTTTTATAAGTCAACTTATAACACTTTGATTATTTTCTTAAAGATTACTGGAATTTCTCTCTGGTAAGTCGACCTATGACTTTTATAAGTCGACTTATAACACTTAGCTTATTTTCTTAAAACCATGGAATTTTTCTTTCTGGGCAGTCGACTTATGCTTTCTATAGTCGACTGATACTGATGTATCCTTATATCTATGAATGTTCTTTCAAATAATTTATTCTCTAGACGTTTTGATCTATAACTTATTATTATTATACTCTACCTCCTATTGAACATATGTTTTCAAGATGTTACGTTGAACAATTTATGTTGGAAGTTCGATTTGGATATTTGAGTTTGAGTCTCTAGAGGGTGTGTGTAACCCTAGTATACCGGCGGTTGAGTATTTATGTTTGGGCCTGTTGAGGCATTTAGTTGATCAGTTGTTGAATTAAGTCCGGTAGGGTACACCAACTCTAGGAGATTTGTTAAGTAATTAAATAACCTAAATGATAAGGACATGCACTAGTGGTGATATGATGAACGGGAACTTGAGTTATGGACCTCAGTATGGCTTGCGGTGTGAGATGATCCCTGGAATTATCCAGGTGTGAGTGAAATAGTCTCCGAAATTACCTGTGGTGTGGGATTGATCTCCGGAATTATCGGGGTCGAGGCGACGCACATGTGGTATTCGTGTGATGAGGTGCCATTGCTTGCGGTGTGGGGTATTCTCGAAGATTCCCAGGTGTTAGTGAAATAGTCTCCGGAATTATCTGTGGATAGAGATTGACCTCCGGAATTATCGGGGTATGGGCTAATACTCACAGTTTATCTTTATCTTGTAGTAGTCATCATAGTAAGATTAGTTGCATGTCGGGGATTAAATCCTATAATGTGGAGACGTTAAGGGCTTGCACCGGACCTATGTAGAGTGGGATGCATAGACTCTGACAAGTACGCATTAGAGAGTCAGCATATAGACTTGTGTTTTCTTGACTTGGCTTTACGCATGTGTTTTCCTGTTTCCCACACTTGACACTTAGTTAGTTTCACTTGATGTTTACATGTTTCCTTGCTATGTCATTTTATGTATTCTTGTTTATTACATGTTGTTTAAGAATCCATGCATAATGTTTATTTATGTTGTTTGTTTTTATGTCACTCACACCTTTATGGCTGACCCCTTTAGTTTTGGGGCTTAGGGATCATCTCTAGCCTCATGTTTACAGGATATTGTTGCTTAGGGCTTGGAATTTGGATGCTTGAGTTCAAGTGATTTAGTGACATATGTAAAATGAAAAGTGTTGTAAAGAAAAGAGAATTGTGATTTAAGTGTATTGTATTCCGCTGTGCTATGTAAATGATTATTGTAATGAAAGTAGAAAAATTTTATTGGTGGTTGGTTGTGTTTAATATTACATTGAAGTTGATGCTGGGAATTATGCCACGTATTTTCTAAGATATTATATTAGAAATTCGGGGCGCTACAGTGTCGAACCCACAGAAACTAATTATTTTATCGAGTACCGAAATTACTAGATTAGCTACTATTTAGAAAATTCGAAATTCGATTAAGAAAACAAGTAAATTAAATTAATCGAAAGAACTAACTAAATTAATGAAAAGAGACGGAATATGAATTTGCATTGTTTATTAATTGCAAAATTAATTCTAGGGCTTTTGATTTCACCTAGCTAATGCCACACAATTTATAACTCCATATAAATAAAGAATTTATTTTTCCAAGTTATAGACCAAAATCCCCCAAGTATTCAATGCTTTCTCTCGAACAACTCTAAAAATATCCCCAACTAACAGTTTGTCATAGTTCATGCACAAATTTAATTAATTGAAGACTCATTACGTTCTGTGGATTTCTTAACAGTCACATCAATCGCGGTAAATTAACTCTAATTTCGCTCAATCAATGGTGTTTAATTTTATAGTTATAAATAACTAATTACCAGTTCGGTCTCTCCATGATTTAATAGATCATACAAACGTCGGTCAATCAGTTGTAAGCATTAAAACCAAAAATTAAATACACAACCTTGGAAAAATAGAAAAATAATATGAAATTAAAAATTGTATACTCAAAACTAGGCTACATCGAAACCCTAGAAAAATAAAATTTAGTTCATAATAAATTTGCAACTAACAAACACAGTCTCGGATTGCATAATAAAATATTAGAAAAAGAAAAGAGATACAAAAGGGACTGTTTTTGTAAAAGAAATTGCAAACCAAATGCCTCGAAAAGCGCACAGCCAAAGTCAAATCCCCTCTCTCTCTCTCCTCTGTTTTCTCTATCTTGATCAGCACAGGCGTGACATCAGCAACGCTGACATCAGCCAAGCTGGCCTGGTTTCGTTCTGGAGCACGAGGGACCCACATCGTCTTTCACCTTTTCACCTGGTCCCGCCTGCCTCGCCACGTCACGTCCCCTTCTCTCCTTTGTTTCGAGCACAGCGCCCACGCCCAAGCAGAGACCTCTTGGCATGTCATTTCCCTTCTTTCTTTTTTGTTATTTTTTATTTTTATTTTTATTTTTAATTTTTTTTAAGTAGGAGTTAGCCATCGCTCTTCCCCTTCGTTAAGTCCCCCTTTGTAGCTTCTCCTTGAGTTGTATTTATAGAGCTCGGAAGAGAGAATTAGGGTTTATTCTTGCAGAAAACCCCCTCTTCTTCATTTATTTATTTCCTTGTATGATTTGCTCTTTATTTCTTGCTTCTTTTTCTTTTTCTTTTTTTTTTGAAACACATGCTGCACACAAACAAAATAAATCAGAAATTAGGATTTAATAAATAAAAAAATTAATTAGTTTAAATTAATTAAACTGACTAAAAATCATATTTGCTCATTTAAATCCTTCTAAAATTGTTTATTGCACTTTCAGCTCAATTAGCAAATTAAAATTTTTATCTTGTTTTTCACACGGCCAAAATGTAAAATTTAAAATTCAACAAAACAAATAAAAATTAATAAATCAATAGGTTTGTTTTGTTTATTGATTTTTTCCAAAAAATTTTCACCTTTTGCATCAAAATATCTTATTCCTTCAAAAATAATTAATTAACTGAATTTTATGGAAATAAGATGAATTATAAACAATGTAGACGAATACAAGCGATATTTATGGGTAAATGAGTACAAATATTTATATAAAAATTAGACACATCAAATCTTGATTTCTCAGTTAATTTGTACTTATTCAAAACCTAATTCTTTTCCAGAATGTGTTCTTTCAAATACAGTATAATATATATATATTTAAATTTACGAAATTCTTATTTTCAACAATATAATATGAATTATTCCTTTTATTTCTTTTGAGAAATGAAAAATTAATGTATTTATTGACATTGAAGTTTCTTTTCTTGATAAATCTTTTAGCTACTTGTTCCCCATAGTTTTTGTACAATTTTCATTCTTAACATGATTAATTCTCTTAGATCAATTTTATCCTTTACATGAGACTAATTCTTCTCTTAAAATTCCCAATGCACATATTTCGACCATAAAATGGATGTAGAACTATTCATATAATGTAAATAAAATTTGACATCTATTGCAACTTTCTATACTAATCAATTGATTCAACAATTCATGGATGTTATTTTACATTCTACACACTACTTTACACAAGCCATTCACAAGCACAATTTTCGTACTAGCATGGTTCATGAAATAGTTATTCTATCATTAATTATATTAATAGGGCATCATGATAAATTTTAATTCACTAATCTCAGTCCATATTACTAATTTACTCAAATTGACAATCAAGATTTTCTCTTTTTCCTTACTAGCCTTTTTAAGCAATTACATGGCAAATTTTGCTATATATTCTAGCATATTCATAAACTTAGCCTACTAACATGATATCTATATTAGAAGTAGAGAAATTGCCCACCTCTTTGAAGAACAAATGAAAATTCTTAAAGAAAAACTCCTTGAAAGCACGATTGCCTTCCCTTCTCCTTGATCCTAGCCTTCTCCTCCTAGCTTGTGCAAAACCCGAGCCTCTCCTCCTCCTTGCTATGCCGGCCTCCAATGAAGCATGAACACACTCTCTTTCTTTTTCTCACACAAACTCTTCTCTTTTTCACACACTCAATCTTTTTCTCATACAACTCTTCTCTTTCTCTCTTTTTTAAAAATATAAGGTGCAAGGGATGAAGAATGACAAGGGGGCTATTTATACACAACTCATGAACAAATGAAAGGTTGAGATGTGTTTGGATGAAGGGCTAAGATGCACTTGAGAGTTAGAAGAACCACCCACTAGCAAGCAACCAACTCTCACTCTCTCCATCTCCCCACTCCATGAAAATGGCCGGCCTCTCTTGTATTCATAATGCACGTGCCCCCACATGCACACCTATAGTTAAGTTTGTTCATTTATTGTTATACTAATTTGTTACATGGCAAGTCTACCATACAAGTTGTTTTAATTAATAATAGAATTAATTAGTGGGCTAGTTAGGTGGGCTAAAATCTATAGGCTTTTAATTATTTAATTTAATTTAATTTGGGTGGGCTAGAATTAAGTTATTAGGCATAGGACTCTATAATAATTAATAATAGGCTTTTTAAAAGAGAAAATAAATGTTTGTTCATGACATTAAAAATAATTTTAGGGCTAAATGTACACATTAATTTGCACATGCGAAACACGTGAAATCAATTGAAATTTTTTATATTTAATTATATGAAAATTCAAGATGTTACAGAATCTGATAATACATGTAGTGCTAATAGTGGACCAACACCCAAGACCTAGATGCTAAAAGAACAAGCCAC
Source organism: Hemerocallis citrina (assembly GCA_017893485.1). Lineage (NCBI taxonomy): Eukaryota > Viridiplantae > Streptophyta > Magnoliopsida > Asparagales > Asphodelaceae > Hemerocallis > Hemerocallis citrina. The sequence goes on along the minus strand of CM030358.1, from coordinate 428,597,875 downwards.
CACAATAATCGCAAAATCTCACAAAAACACGAACACAATAATATGCAGAGATAACCAATACTTCTTATTCCCCCCAAAATAAAATGATTACAAAGAGATCAAAACTCCTAATCTATCTTTCACCTTTGAGGAACTCGGCAATCACTTCTCTTGAAGTTGTACAATGATAATTGCTCACCAATTCTCTTTCTATTGAGATACAAACCCTAGAGCCTACAACTTCTTATATAGCCCTCAAGTAAACTCTAAAAGATATACATAAATACAACTTATTGGACCCAAAACCCATCAGCCCAAATAACATACAACGCAGCTGTGGTCGACTGCACTTTTAGTCGGTCGACTGCAATGAGTCTCGCCAAGACCGGAGAGCCGGACAATTGACTGCAAAGTTGACTGTCCACTATAGTCTACTACACTTCTTGCACTTCTTGTAGTTGACTGCAACTCCTTTAGTTGCTGCTGTCTTTATTTTCTCTTCTTCTTCTTTAACTTCAACTCCATTGCCTACATGTATTTGAAGCCACAATCCTAACAATCTCCCACTTTGACCAAACACACAATGCTTCAAAGTTATTGTATCTTTATCTCGCATTATCTCTGACAGTCTTCCAAAACTCATGAAAGACCAAAGTACTCCTCACTCTCATGAAGAGCACCTCCGCCACTTCACCACGTGTAGTGCACTGACCACTCCTTATACGCGCATAAAGGATGTACCCCACCAATTGCATAGGGCACGAATAACGGAGAAACAACATCCCATGTCGGATTCCGTGTACAAGACTCCCCAATTTGCAAAATCTCCATTATCACCGGACATGGTTCAAAGCCTCTCAATGCACCATCTGTACTAGAAGTCTCTATGGATGACAGACTGCTAAACCCCTACAACCCCATTTCGGTTGCACTCATCGACATCTGCATATCGATATATTACTCTCTACCTCACAAGTGCGACTTGAAACTTCTTCTGCCATATCACAAAAAACCCTCACCGTAGCAACGTATTGCTCTTTAGGATCCTTCTCATGGCTAGCTGCTCCTACTAAATATGCAACCTGCTCTGAAATTTCTCTATAACTGAAAGAACTTAGTCGCAGCCCACAAAACCTACTACTTGATCCCTTCTAAGAGTCAACTATAGGAGAAATGCCCCTCACATTTCTAAACAAATACAACATTCCTTCATGCTTCCCTGTTCCTATTACTCTTGAACCTGTAGCTATACACCACTCTCCACTCCCCACTACCAAATATTGTAGACAAACCGTTTTTGTCTAGCCTTCTTATCGAGATAAGATTTTCCTTCAAGTCTACAACATGTCTTGTCTCCTGCAAGAAAATAATCTGATTATCACCAGCTTTCACACGAACAATACCAACTCCACTTACAGGACACCTTTGACCGATCCTCCCGATCACAATCTCTGAAAGAACCCTCTCTGTAATCTTCATACACATATCTCCTCGAAGTGCAATGAAAAGAAGCTCGCAAATCAATACACCAATATCGTGAGTCCAACTCCACCCTAGCTGACAAGCAAACCTTGCCATTTTCAATGGAAACCACATTGACTTCCTTTGGTTTTTTCTGCTTCTACTTCATATAGGCCTTACAACTGCGCATCATGTGGCCCTTCTTGTGACAATACCAACACTCAAGTCTATGTCCTCCGTCGCTGTCATCAGACCCACTCTCAGACAAACAGCTATGATCATTTCGTCTTTGACTTCTGTTAGATCACTCACATATTTTCTCAACTGACATTGCGGAATCCTTAAAAGATGATGAAAATTCTTCCTTTCTTACATTTCTCACATTTCTCACCTCCTCGTTTAGAATGATACTCACATCCTGTAAAGTCATCAAATTTTTCAATGTGTCTGCAATAGTCTGTTCCACCATACTATAATTATCGGGCAAAGTAAATAGAAGTAACAATGACTGTTCCCTTTCTAAAAATTTCAATCATATAGCTTCCATCTGGTTGTAAATAATGCAATAATTGTTCACATATTCTGCTACTGAACCCCCTTCCTTGAACTTCAATTAACCAACTTCTTCAGATGAAGAATTTGATTAGATGCCGACGGTTTCTCATATATATCCTTGAGAATCTCTATATCCTCATTTGTGGTCTTTGCCCTCGAGATATGAAACAACACATTTCTGCTCAGTCACAAATGAATCTTTCCTAATTTCTTTTGATCCAAACGATTCCATGCTACCAAGATCTTCGCATCCTTGTCTGCACCTTCCGGTTTCTGATCAAATAACGGACCATCTAGATCTTTCTGATGAAGGTACACTATCATCCCAATCTTCCACATCGAGAAGTCACTCTCATCTAACCTCTCAACTTTCGATTTGCTATTAGCCATCACAAACCTTCGCTCTAATACCACTTGTAGTGCTAATAGCAGAACACACACCACAAGAAATAGAAACAGCTAAGACCTATATGTACCAAGAACAAGCCACCAAAATAATCACAAGATCTCACAACAACACGAACACAATTATATGTAGAGATAACCAATACTTCTTATTCTCCAAGAAATACAAAGATTACAAAGAAATCAAAACTCTCAAACTCTCTCTCTCTCTCTCTCTCTCTCTCTCTCTCTCTCTCTTACATTTGAAGCACTCGACACTCACCTCTCTTGACTTTTTGTTTGTTTGAAGATATCGGTGACCTCGTCACTTTTTCATTAATGAAAGGTTAATGAAAACATAGTAGAACTGATTACAATACTGAAGCCCTAGTTATGCAGAACCTGATGGCTCCAAGTACATAAAATCTAGTACAACAGTTGTAATTTAAACATCACTCAAAATAGTGTAGCATCCGAAAATCCACACGACCCTCATGTGGACTACTCCTCCGCCTCCATTCGTAGCCTCTTCCTCGTGCCCACCTGACCAGCCCAGAATTGAATAAAGGCAGAGATTTTATGCATCAAAATGGTAAACATACAATTAATTTGATAAAATATAAATCATTTCGGTCTAGCCATATACCCTACATAGTAGCCGCAACTGAGATACCTCAAGCTACTCTATTCTCTTTTCGAACTACTTTCTCACACCATAGTCCCCATATATCTGCCATAGATTTGAGAGTTTCCCAAACCCCGAATCCTAGGTAGACAACTTTCCATGCTAACCTAGCCTTAGGGCATGCCAAAAAAATGTGGTTGGTGTCTTCATCCTGTAACAAACATCTTGAGCACTTCACAGCTATCAGAATATTATGCTTGTATAGATTAGTCTTTGATAAAATAAAATTATTCCCCACCAACCAAAGGAATGCCTTAACTTTTGTCGGTGCAAATGTTTTCCAGATTCTATTGGCCTCCCCGCTTCACATTCCTCCGTCATTTAACCAGTTATACAAAGAGCTAACTGTGAAAGAATTACTGTTATCTAGATTCCATATGTGCAAATCCTCCATCTCAGTAAATGCCTTGCCCTCACTATAAACAAACTCCTTTAGCTTCTGTAATTCCTCTACATATTCCTGCGATGGATTATTCTGTAAAGAGATCTGACTCTGTCGCGTTTCCACCCATCGGCAACCAATGAATCAATATTAGCAGCTTCTCTTACCACCACTGGGAAAAGAGCTCGTAGGGTGTTGTGCCCACACCATTTATCTATCCAGAATCTAGTGTCCTTTCCATAACCTAAGACGCACGTAGTATTAGTGTGGAACGCCTCTCCAACCTTAGCCACTCCTTTCCATAAATATGACGCCTTGCTATGCCTGCTACCCCCCCCCCCCCCCAAACCTACATTTTAACATTCTTCGATAAAGTTTGAACGATTTGCACCACCAGTGTATATGTCTACCACTTGCTCAACAAAACTTTATTCATGTCTCTTAGGTGCCGAATCCCTAGCCCCCAGCTTCTTTCCTCTTTCAAACTCTTCTCCAATTCACAAGATAAAAACATTTGCCTCCCTCATTCACTCATTTCCAAAGAAATTTCCTTCTGCATTTATCTATTCTTTTTATCACCCATTTTGGCAGTTCAAGATAAATAGGAATGCTGCTCAGCACCGTATTGATAAGCGTGATTCTCTCACCTAGTGATAGGAAGCGACCCTTCCATCCTGCCAGTCTTTTTTCCACTTTTTCGACTACTGGAATCCAATCTTCCTTCTGCAATATTCTTGGTCTGATAGGTGTTCCTAGATACTTCAATGGAAACACCCCAACATCGCATCCTAAATACTCTTTAATGTCCTCAATACCAGTTGATAAAACTTCCCGAAATGGAGTGACTGAGCTGTTCTTAAGGTTTACCCGAAGACCTGACCATCTCTCTGTAGCGCCCCGAATTTTCAATATAATATCTCAGAAATACGTGGCACAATTCCCAGCATCAACCTCAATGTAATAGTAAACATAGCAAAAACATAGATAAAATTTTTCAACTTTTATTACATAAATTTTTTACAAAACACAGAGGGAAATTAAACACCTTGAATTACAATTTGTTTCTTCTACAACACATTATTTTATAATTTACATAAGCCATATTATCATTCTACCACATACATCCAAATCCCAATGCTATAGGTACTTACTTGTAAAACATGAGGATAGAGATAACCTTAACCCCCAAAACTACACAGGTCAGCCATAATAGTGTGAGTGACATCAAAAGAAATACAACATAAATAAAACATAAGAAATAAAATCATGATCAACACATACCAACAGTAGTAACGAATCAAATATGAAATAACAATAAATAAAGCATGAAAACATTAGGTGAAACTAGACTAAGTGTAAAGTGTAGGAAAACAGAAAACATGTATAAAACCAAGTCAAGAAAACACAATTATAATATGATGACTCTGTAATGCATACTTGTCGGATTCTATGCATTCCAACTACATAGGTCCGGTGCAAGCCCTTATCATTCTCCACTTTATAGGGTTAGATCCCTTGTTATGCAACTAATCCTACTACAGTGATGGAAACAAGATCCAGATTACTCCGCGAATAGGCATCACAACCCTCAACGAACAATCATCATGTAAGAATAGCTATAAAAAAACCCCAGAGAATCACCTCCCTGCCGTGTACCCCACCGCCGCCCCTCGACGTGCAAGTACACAGGCACATCCTGTGAATAGACCCGTAGGCCCTCGACACGCGAATGTACCTGTATGTTCCATGAATAGGCACTGCAGATCCTCGACACGCTAACATACTAATAGTCCTCTCGAGACAGAACACACAAGTCCTGGAATGCATCTATTGGAATGGACCCCAAGAGCATATACTTAAGTTTCCCAAGTTCCATCACATCTCCACTAGTGCCTGTCCTTAAGTTGATTATTATTGAAACATAAATTCTCCCTCACTAGAGTTAGTGTATCCTGCCGGACTTAATTCCACAAAACAACCCCAAGACCCAACTGGTCCAAATCCACAATATCTCCTCTGCCAGTTCACAGGACTTCCACTCAACTCCTAGAGATTTGCAAAACGAATATCAACACCAAAACTTTCAATAAAACTCTCAATTCCATCATCAAAACGTTTATATCGAGAAGACTTCTTAAATCAACAAAATCCAAATTCATTCAATATACTCACAAATTTTCAGAACTGAAATAAAATATTAAATCCATTAAATAACTGACAATCATATTTTGATGTCGTAGAAAATCACAAAGCATCAATTTCTTCAAAAACCATATATATTTCACTTTTTAAAGTCATAGGAATAAAAATTCAAATTCTATTATAAACAAAATATAACTCTCTGTAAAATACTGTAATTTGTAGCAAAAATATCATCTAAAACAACAGATCAATAATCCATAATATCGAAGAAACAATTATTCAAGAAATCAACAGAAAACTCTACCAAAACAATCAGCCAATCAGCTGACAGTCGACCGCCAAAACAAGTACAAAAGGCGACGGTCGACCATCATGTAAAATTCCAAAAATCCAAGAACTGCCAATTGACTGCCACTTTTTGTTCAAAAAGGAGTCGGTCGACTGTCAAATCCGAAAATCCACAGCTTTGAATTTCGTGCACATTTCAACTGATACTTCAATAAATCTATGTAAAATTTTAAATTTGCAAAAAAAAACCTGAGATGATCAAATACAGCTTTTATAACATACAGGAGTTTATAAAACAAATCAAAATCTCATCAAGATCATAAAAGAGCAATTTTTCACAAAATCTTCAAAACAGTGAACTATCTATATAATAAAACACAAAGAAAGCTATCAAGTGGCTCACATTCAATCTATCCCAAAATCAATGGACCAGATATACTCTCACAAAACATATTTTTCCGCCCAAATTTCAAACTACACAAATTTAAAAACACACACATTCTCTATCTCTTTTTCCCCAAAAATTAAAAACACCCCTTCTCTCTCTCTTTCTCCCCGTTCTCTCTCTCTTTCTCCTGCCCACTCTCTCTCTCACTGTCTCCCTCTCTCTATCACCCCGCTCTCTCACTCTCTTCCTCCTCCTCCTCCCAACAGCGCCCCCCACCTCCCGATCCTAACCCCCTCATCCTCCCGATCTCCGCTCTCATCCTCCCGATCTCCGCTCCCACCTCTGCCTGCCTCCCGATCTCCCGCTCTCCCACTCTCTCCCTCCTCCGCCCTCTCATCCTTCACGTCGTCGTTCGCACCTTCCCTGCGCCGTCTCTCCATCGACAGCCCCCGACCTTGACAACTCCGCAGTCCCGTCGCCTTCCCCCATTCGAGCTTCGCCTTCCGCACAGTACAGTCGCCATCTCACAACCATCGATTTCACCTCACAGTGACCCCATCCAACCATCGATTTCACCTCTCAGGTATCTTGATTTCACCTCGGTTTTGATTTGGTAGGCTAAACATAGAGTAAGGTCCAAAACCTTACATTCAGTTATGAGGACCATTTTTACTGTCCATTACTAATCACTGGTGACTAAGAAACAGATGAGAATTTTCCCTGAATGAAGAACTTCAGCCTTATTTAGCGTGCAGGTATTCTTTATGGTTGCCCTCTGCAACAGTGTCACAACTTGAGAATCTTATGTATTCACTCCCACTGGAAGGAATACAAATAACATTCACCTTTATATTGATTTATTCTGTCAACAGTTCTAAAAGCTATGGGCGAAGGAAATTTATGCAGTTTTTTTAGCAATAGATTTATGTAATTGAATGAAGCATTTATGCTTTTCTTGGTAGTACTTAATCTGAATATGTTGATTTGTGCTCTTTCTGTATGGTTTCTATAAGCAAATAAAAGGGATTTATTTTTTCGATTGATAAAAAAATGCATAGAATTGTGGTTATATATATGTACAAGAATCAGCAGGCTCATGGGAAAGGATGCTATTAAAATTTCATAATGCTTCTCTTTTTCTAGTTGCTCTTTAGGTTGCTCTTTAGTTCATAATATTTCATAATATTTCACAAGAATCAGCAGGCTTATAGGTTGCTCTTTAGTTCTAATACTTCTCTTTTTCTGGTGCTTCGAAATGCTACAATGGTTCTGTTTGCTTTAGTTTTATTGTATGCTCCTTTCTATTTGTTGTTTCTCTTGAGTGGGGAAAATGCAAATGTGCAAATACATAGAAATTCATTTGTTTTTATTTTATTGAGATATAAGAAATTAATTTATATGATAAAATTTAGCTTAATTTGTTTAAATTTATTTAAGAGTTGTCCCATTGTTGCTATAATTGTTAGGTCTTTTACTCTGAATTTTGATACATGCAAATGTTTAAACATATAAAAACTTCATTCATATGACATGCTGCTTTAGTTTAATTATCTATATTTGCTTAAGAATTGTCCGGTTGTTGTTATAATTATTATGTCTTTTAACCTGAATTTTGATACAGAAAGTTGAGAGCAGAGTGCGGATTTTGAGTGATCTAAGGGAGTTGGCTTCAGCTGAGAGTCTGGACAGCTTTACTCTCATCTACACAAATAATATGTTTAAACAAACTAGATGGGTTTGGACTTCAAATGAAATATGATTGCTTTTGCCCTAAAATTTTTCAATTCAGATGGGTTTCCAATTTTGATAATCTTGAACAGCAACCAGATTGCCCAGTAATTTCTTTTGCCCTAAAAGTTTCCAATTCAGATGGGTTTGGACTTCAAATGAAATATAATTAACTAACTATAACCTTATAACCAATTTGATGCTGTTGTATTGATTTTGGAGAATCACCATTCACTATCACTGTGTCAGGACTTGATACTGTCATTGCAAAAATAATAGTTTGGAAATTGTATAGGTTGTCCATCACACAGTTTCATACCACTATCAAAAAATGGTTAGGGAGGCTTATGAAATTTTCTTGCATTGCTATAAGCCTTAATACAAAACCAGTGGTTCATGTTTATTCTTTTTAACGATTCAAGCTGGTGAACCGAATATGATGTAAAAATTCTTCACTAACCCCTCACCGAGAACATTATCTGAAATTTTTTATTAATACCACTGTAAAGAACCCATGTAAGATGTTTGCTTGATAACCTATTCAGAAATAGTAGGCATATGCTAAACTTATTCTTAGCCCTGAAACAATTGTATACATCTATCATTTTCTTTTTCATGATTTTTCTGGCACTGCAGCAGATTACAGGGTTGATTTTTTGGCTGGAATTGGGGGAAATGGTGGAGTTAGGATTTGATTCGACGTGTGGCTCTGATTTTGGTGCAGAGCTGGATCATAAACATGGTATAGTTTGTTGATTCGTACTCGCCGAAGTCTGTGTTGGACTTGTCAGCTCCGTTTCGATCTGCTTTTAGTTTCAGGTTAGAAATAATGTCTGAAGCTTTCTAAATATTGTCGCATTTGTGTCGAATTGTTGAGTTTTAAGATGTAGTTTCTTAGGATGTGCAATGCACGTGTTTTGCATTGGAAAAATTTATTTGATATAATCAACATTGCATTTGTGTATGGGATTTTGCCCTGTTAGTTGGATGTTGTGGGTAAAGAGGTTTTGAGTTGGGCTAGATCCTTAGATTGATAGCTTTTCGACCATTTTTTTTTGCTGATTGTGAATTGATACGTGGAGAGAGCTTGATCGTGAAGTATAGGTTGATGGGTTTACAATTTGCATTCAAATTTTTTAAGAATGAGCTCTACAAGGAGAGTATAACTCATCCAATATATTATGTCAGTGTCAGTGTATAGGTGACTATAACTCATCCAATATGTTAACGAGTTTTTTTCAGCAACGAGAGTACAAGGAGAGTTTGTAAAGAACAAAATTTTCCAGTGTCATTCTGTTTAGTTGTTGAGATTTCTCTCACATATACACAAGCATCTTACAAATCTTCATTGTTCAAGCCATGGTTAACTTTTGTTGTTTATGAAGGCAAACTAGATTTTAGTTACTACTGTTTAGCTGTGAGATGGACACAGTAACACTATTAAAAAACAATTTGTGTAGAGTTTGTGAAAAATAGAAGTTGCAGGTGAGAACTTACAATCTCCAAACTTGCTATCCATGATGTCTTTATATTTAGGTGCCCGATGTCAATATAAGAATAAAAACTTGCATTCCATAGCCCATATGTGGAGGAATTTATTACCATAATTAGGTGAGATGGAATATGCACGAAATGGTAAGAAAAGTTAATGCTGTTAATTTCTTTTGCCGGTTGATAAGATGCTGAACATGTTTGTGTAAAAAGATCTTAAGGGGAAAAAATAAAAAGTAAAATGTAAAATGTAAATAAAACTTATGTTTGTAAGGTTGTATATTTACTACATATTTTTCCTCAAATATATGTATTTACAATCATGGCATGAGTGATTGGGCATCACCAAGAACATTATAGACATGCTTCTAATCCAAACATCAACTGCCAACTACAACTAATATCAGCTATAGAAAACAAGATAATCAACTAGGGCAGTCCGAAAGCACCAACTGAAATTCATCTCCATTTACCAGCAATATACACAGTTATCATGAAAAGATTTAATTAGCTGCAAAAGATAAATGATCACAACTAGCATACTTTAAAGAAAAGAAATTTAAACCAACTAATATTAACATAATTAATTTATTATAACAGAGAATAATACGGGAGGATAAAAAAGCTTCGCGAATAAGAACTATTTCCAGTTTGAGTACATAGTTAATATATTTCCCCTCCTTTATATACAGGTCAATTGCTCCAATTAAAGAACAGCAATGGATGACATCACTATATATGGCCATGTAAGTATCTTCTTTTTTAAAAAAAATGTCTACAACTCTTGATATAACAATAAGTTCCTCTCATTTTAATGTTTACTTTAATACCTTACAGGTTGATGTTGACTTGGAAAAAACAGTAAGTTAAGCTTTTCATTGTGTTCTTAGCACATTAACTAATTGTCCACTTACATTCAAAATTGATATTTTTCTATTGCAGGTGCAATTCCTTCGACAGAAAAATGTCGGGGTTACCATTCGAGATGAACGCGAGCTTAATCTAATATCTCTTCGCAAGGTAAGCTTAACCCCTTATTACTTGGTTGGTCTTTTGCTCATTATTGATTTTTTATTAATTCCTACTTTTTAACCACCCAATGTAGAGAAAGGAAACAAGTTATTCTGGCAAGGGAAAGGGAAAAGAAAATGAAATGTCCAGTGCGGTATATGCTTATCATGCTTCTTTATCTTGCTTTATCTACAATGCTTTTTCTTTACGTTTCCTCACACTGCTTCTTTTATTTATCCTCACACTGTGAAAATTAATACATTCTCAAATAATTAAGTGGTTCTCCGCTTAAATAGTCATTTATAACGATTCATTTTCACAAATTTAGGCTCATAATGTTCATGTTATATCGAAAGGTACGTTGGCCCAACGTAGACGACGAGAACGAGAGAAACTTGAAATGTGCTCTATACGAGTATTAGACGCAACTGACGAATGTTTATCTCGAACAACTGTTCCTTCTAATGTACCACAAAAACATATGTATGATGGACAAACTACTTCAGTACCGCCAAATATTGGCCTGCAAAGAACCTCTCAAACTTCTGGCACTGTGAGGTAAATAATGTTTGCTTTTTTAATCTTAACTTTTTCAGAATGTCTTTAGTTAGTTGTTCTCCATATTCAGCCATATGATTGATTCACAAGTAGCGAGACTTGAAGGGTGCACCACGCGTCAATTGGCCCAACGTAAAAGACAATATCGAACTCCTACGTCCAAATCAAATAGGTTAATTTTATTTTACCTTTAACCCGTGTATATTATCCATAGGTTAAAATATATACAACTTTTAACTTACCTGGCCATCGTAACTAATAGGTTCAATTCCGAACGACACTTTCTCGGCATGATGAATGTGACATGCTCTTATTGTTCAGCATTGCATTGGAATGATGAAAAATTATCGGTCTCATCTGCCAGAAATAATTATTTCGGAAAATGTTGTTCACAAGGAAAAGTGAAACTACCTTTGCTCATTACTCCACTCCCACCTCTTCAAGATTTATATAATGGTGATAGTGTACAATCGACTTCATTTCAGACTTATACTTGAGAATACAATGCACCAAATGCTTTTACGAGTTTGGTTGTCAGAATGGATGAAAGGGTCATCCATGGTCGGAGGCCTACCTCATTCACCATACATGGAGAGCTGCACCACCGAACGGGGTCATTAATACCACAGCCAGGTCAAGCTGCTGTTTATGCACAACTCTACATTTACGATCCAATTTCTGCTTTAGGTTTTCGTGCATCGCGAAATCCTCATTTGAGAGCTGATGTTCTCAATATTATTCAGGAATGTTTGGAGTTCAATGAATTTGCAGATAAGTTCCGTCAAGCTTATACAATTTTAAACCAAACAAGTTCTTCGGATCACAGCTTACCTGCGGTTCTACACTATAATTCAGCAACTGACCGGCGTAGGTATAATCTTCCAACTACTGATGAGATTGCAGTGATTATACCTGGTGATGGAACTGAAATTAGTGGTATGAGAGATATCATACTGCATTTGAGGGGAAACAACGAGTTAATGCAAATTAACGAGTGTCATCCAGCATATTTGCCCTTGCATTATGTCTTGCTATTCCCTTATGGTGAGTTGGGATGGGAACCAGATTTGAAACAGTGGGATGTCATCAATGGAAGACCTTCGACTGCTAAACTAACTCAAATGCAATTCTGTAGTTATCGTTTATTTCAACGCAATACAGAGTATTCAACTATTCTGAGAGCAGGAAAACTTTTGCAAGAATTTATTGTCGATGCTTGGGCAGCCACTGAGCAGAATCGACTGACATATCATAAGCTTAATCAGGGAAAACTTCGAGCTAAACTTTACCATGGTCTTACCGACATCGCTGCAGATGGGTTAGGACTTGATCAGGTCGGACAACGAATCATTTTGCCATCTTCATTCATTGGTAGTCCAAGACATATGTTTGAAATCTTTCAAGATTCAATGGCTATTACGCTCCACTACCAACACCCAGATATTTTCCTTACCATGACTGCAAATCCCAAATGGCCAGAAATAACTGCAGCTCTATTGCCACATCAAAAAGCCACTGATCGCCCTGATTTAGTTTCTTGCATTTTTGAGTTGAAGAAAAATGCTTTGATGAAGGGGATAGAAAAAGCAAAAGTATTTGGTCAGAAAGTTGCGCATGTCTTTACCATTGAGTTTCAAAAATGCGGGCTACCTCATGCACGCTCTTTTCTTTCTTGCAAATCCAGACAAAATTCGTACATGCCAACAAGTAGATGAAGTAGTTTCTGCTGAATTTCCAGATCCGATAGCGGATCCCCTACTCTTTGAAACTGTCAAAAATTGTATGGTGCATGGCCCGTGTGGTGGACGAAATCCTTAAGCATCGTGCATGGAAAATGGAAAATGTCAAAAGAGGTATCCTAGAGAGTTCTCTGAGGCAACAACTATGGATCAAGATGGCTATCCAATCTATCGTCGTCGTGATACTAAACATTTTTATACTGTGAAGGGGCAGCAGGTTGATAATAGAGATGTTGTACCCCATAATGCTTACCTTTCTAAAATGTTTAATTGTCATATTAATGTTGAAGTTTGTGCTGGGGTGAGATGTGTTAAATATATCCACAAATATATTTTCAAAGGAAACGACCGCGCAACAATTGTGTTGGGAGGAGTAGATGAGATCAAGCAATATCTCGATGCACGGTATATTGGCCCTCCAGAAGCTGCATGGTGAATATTTGGACACTCTTTACATGAAGAGGTGCCAGCGGTTGTACGCTTGGCACTGCATTTGCCTGGAATGCATCGTGTTGTTTATAATTCGACTGATAGGATTGACGACGTCGTATCTAGAGCCGAACTAGAAATGACAACTCTTACCGGTTTTTTTGCGTGTTGCTCATCAAATTTAGCTGCACGCGCATTCACCTACCAACAGTTCCCGCAACATTTTGTTTGGAATAAGTCTTCGAAGATGTGGACGCCGAGAAAGAAGGGGTACGCAATCGGCAGAATGTACTTTGCAACTCCGAATTCGGGTGAGCGCTTTTATTTGCGTTTTCTACTAACAGTTGTGAAGGGACCACGATCATTTCAGTGCTTACGTACAGTCGACAATGTTGAGTATGCTACTTTCAAATTAGCATGTGTTGCCAGAGGACGTTGGACGATGATGGCGAGTGGGTACAATGTCTCCAAGAAGCTGCAATTATGAGCACCGGCTACCAACTTAGAAGGTTATTTAGTGTCATTCTTACGGAATGCTCTCCGTTGGAACCACTTACCTTATGGAACCAATTCTCAGTGCATATATGTGATGATCTTGAACACAAACTGCGTACATTATTTTTCATTCCCAATCCTACCCAAGCCCAAGTCCTAGATTATGGTCTATATCTTTTAAACCAAATGCTTCAAGAATCAGGCAAGAGCTAAGATAACTTCCGACCCATGCCCCATCCTATGCAAAATTGGAGTACAGTTGTTGGCAACAAGTTTATTTGGGAACATAGAGTACTGCAAGTTGAAGCCCTACAAGCTAATATACAAGCAAGTATAAATTCACTTAATGATGCACAGTTATCTGCATATACTGCAATAATTACATCAGTTATAGGCGGCAAGGGAACTACATTATTCTTGAACGGAGGGGCCGGTACTGGAAAAACCTTTTTATACAATACACTAGCAACGAAATGCCGTCGAGATGGTTTTATTGTTGTAACTGTTGCTTCTTCTGGCATTGCATCATTGTTACTGGTAGGAGGTAGAACTGCACACTCAACATTTTCCATCCCACTTGATGTGTTGGATAATTCCTTTTGTGGGTTCACTAAGCAATCACCTCAGGCAGATTTTTTCAGGGAAGCAAAGCTAATCATTTGGGATGAGGTCCCTATGCAGCATAGGTTTTGTGTAGAAGCTATTGGCCGTACACTTCAAGATATACGTGATAATAAAAATCCATTTGGTGGTATCACTGTGGTGCTCGGTGGGGATTTTCGACAAATCCTACCAGTAGTACCGAAGGGGGTTCGGGAACAAATTGTTGGTGCATGGCTAAGAAAATCTTTACTTTGGATTGTCGTACAAGTCTTAACTTTGAATGTGAACATGCGTCTAGATTCATCCGATATCAGAAATGTTTTATTTGCCAATTTTCTAAACGAGATTGTCTTCTTACATATTTTTTGTAATAACTAAGCAAATCTCTCCTTTTGACTCTTACTGAAAAATAAGTCTTCTTTATTATATAGATTGTGACCGTACAACTTCCTTCAACAATTCGGAGGTGTCACACATTGGATGAACTTTTATCTACCATTTACCCACAACTAAACGTTATCGGCCCTATCACTCCCAAATATCTTACAGAGCGGACAATTCTATCAGCGAGAAATGATGATGTCAATTTCATTAATGCTGCTGCATTAAATCTTCATCCGGGGCCAAAATTTACATTTCTTGCTGCCGATAAAATGTCTGAGGAAGATGGAGTTGATCGAAACATCACCAATCGATACCCTAACGAGTTTTTGAACTCTTTAGATCCTCCCGGGCTACCACCATTTAAACTGGAGCTGAAAGTGTGGTGCCCCAATCATATTGTTGAGGAATGTTGCACCAAAGGATGGTATGTGTAATGGCACTCGGTTAATTGTAGTTCGGTGTGCTCAGTCGACGCGTGTAATTGAGGCTATGATTTTAACTGGCGATAAAGCAGGAAATTTGGTCTTTATTCCAAGAATACCTCTAACCCCTAAACCTTCGTCTTCGGATCTACCTTTTGCAATGAAAAGACGCCAATATCCAGTTCGATTAGCGTATGCTATAACAAAAAATAAAGCACAAGGCCAATCTGTTGATATTGTGGGGATAGATTTACGCTCACCAGTTTTCAGTCACGGACAACTCTATGTTGCACTCTCTAGGTGTACAAGTTTTGATCGTATTTTTCTACTTTTACCAGAAGATTGTTTGAGCTCAACAACAAACATTGTTTATCCTGAAGTTCTTTTATAGAGGTACCACTTCCATACTCTCAACATAAAATACAGGTACTTTATGACTTTGATTATCTTTCAATAAAAAATTTTCATACTCTAACTAACGAACCTTACTTGAATAAAACTTTTAATTCAGTTAGGTGATCTCCATAAACTCAAGTATTTATTATAACTATTAAATAGGATTATGGATGATCCATAAACTATTAAATTTTCTCTAAATAGAATTAAAAAATGCATCTACCAAACTGTGCATGAGCTACCACTACCATACTCTCAGCATATCCTCTCAAGTATACAGTGTCTAAATTACATTTTAGATGATATTATATTCTTTGTTTTTCCACCAGCTTGGCAGAACGATAGTATAGCAGGCACAAAAAGATTATAATGAAGCTGTTAGCATAGTAACCAATATATGCTTTGTTTCTTAGGTATGCCACGATATTATATTCTTTGTTTCTTCATATGGTATGGGGCAGACCAATATATGCTGTTAAAATGAATGTCTGCTAACTTGCTGAATTCATTGTCTGGTACACAAAAGTAAGCAGTGTAATATGCTACTACTGAATATTACACATTTAAAATAATACTACAATCATTCCAAGACTCATAGTCCAAAAGGTTAACATAATAGCAAAAGCACACTTATGTTGGCATCATAATCAACAATCATCACACAGTTAATTGGTATAAAAATCAGACAACTAATGTTACTGACGACGCGAATTATCTCAAGTATCAAATGTCAGGATTGACATAAAACTCCACATGTTCCAAGAATTTACATTCCCTATAATTAGAGACTTACATCTCACCGGGAAAATGCAATGAACAAAATTAATGATTGATAACAGTACCAAAAAACTTGCTTTTAAATGGACCAAATATTCTAATAACAGTCTGCAAGGCCCCAGCGGCAAGAACTTGCTTTTTTATGTTTGGGGAAGAATGGACCAAATTACCAATCACACCTACCTAATAGGTAACCATCATAAAGAAATAATATGAAGCACATTAATTGAAATAATATGAAGCACATTAATTGAAAAAAATAAATATTCTCCATTAATATGAAGCACATTTTTTTGATAAATACAGATAAAAGGTGAAGCAAGAACTTCATCACTTTTTTTGATACACATAAAAATTCTCCATTTTTAGTTGCTGGCTACACTTGGTTAGTTCAAGCTTCTGAGAATGAGTATAAAAAAGATAACTAAAAGTAAAAGTAGTTTAATTCAAAACTCTACCTATTAATCAAAACACAATCAAACCTTTAGTGTGATCATCTTTTTTTCAATTCACACTTCACAGTTACACTATCAAGCCTTTAGTGTGATCATCTTTTTTTCAATTCACACTTCACAGTTACGCTACTCATATGTTTAAATCTGTAACTATGATTATCTTAAACACTTCACAATTCACACTTCACAATTCACAATTCACACTTCACAGTTACACTTCACAGTTTTTCATAGAGATGGATATTAAATATAACTACGGTTATCTTAAACACAAGCATATATATATTGAATCTCTCTTTATTTTTCTACAAGACGATGCTAATTTTTCAACTATATAGCAATTGGAGTTGCAATAACAAACAATTATTTTAGCAAAAACAAGTATCACCCTTTCTATTATTTGATGACAAACATTAAATCAATAATGAGCCAGCAAACTCTTCAAATCAATTAACTTTTCAGTAATGAAATATTGACACCATATATAAGAAGAAAAAAATAGAAAGAGGATCGTCTATTAACTTATTATTTTTTCTTTAATGAAACAAGATGAATTGTATATGATAGATTTATATATGATAGATTTACCTTACTAAAACTTATTTTCATTGTTGTTTTACTTTTGAACTTTAATAAAACTGGGAAGCAGCTGACATGGACCTCAAATTTATAAATGCAACTACATTGATGAAGTGGGGTTGCAATAAGGTAAATTTCTATTTACTACAACTACACCCTATGTTAACCGTTAATTGCTGCTAATTTAATGTTTCTTCTTTTTTTCCCAGATTGTCATCCACACTCAAAACCGTCATGTACATATTGACAGTTTAACTTTTTGTAGGGTGATGAAGAACATGTTTGGTTGAAGCCATTGTTCTATTTGAAAGGTAATGGTTTCAAAACTATTACTATTGTTTTAATTGTTTATTGTAAACTCTTACTATTTGATTCAAAACTCTAACTGTTTATTTAGGCTCACTATTTGGTCCTATTTTGAAGACTTCAACCATTGTGTTCTCCTACAACCATGTAATTTTTTTTTTCATTCAGTTGGTTGGTGTTTAGTATGGTGGAGGATGTAATAGTTGTAATAATTGTAATATTTAGCATTTTTGGAGATGATGTAAGTAACTGTATATAATAATGATATAATATAGTTATGTTAATACCTGTACCCACAATTTTGTGGAGTATTGGGTTCTGTGTTTGGTTTTTTAAAGGTTTTTCGAAGGTTTTTCAAAAAAAATTATTACATTTTCAAACGAATTTTTGGTTTTTATTTTGTATTTTGCATTATATTCTGATTTTTTTCCCCCAGAGCCTTATATATATGATGCCTGTGTGATGTTGCTCGGTTGATCCTGGGGAGGATTGATATTTATTGCGTGTGATGTCATATATTTAATTGTTAGCAGAATTCCGTAAGGAATTTCTGTAAAAGGGCTAATATTTTAGGGGAGGTTCTGTCAAAATTTTTACTAAATTTTTTAAAATCTATTATGTTTTCAAACGATATCTTGGTTTTTATTTTGTATCTTAGTCATATGAAGATTTTTTCTTCCCAGAGCCCGATATATATAATGTCGATGTGATGTTGCTTGGATTGGCCTGGGGAAGATTTATATTTCTTGACTGTGATGATAAATTTTTAATTGTGAGCAGAATTTCGTAAGGAGCCTAATAGACTTGAAGCTTCATGTTCTTTTACTAATTAGTTGAAGCTTCCTGTGAGATTGTGAACATTTTGTATTTGTATCTACATTCTCAGAGAGAATTAGTTTGAAGGATTGACCTACACATTACTTTCAAGATAAGAAGCTGATCGCTGAGGGCTATTACCCACCATCAATCATGTGTAACTTTAGATGCTAAAGTTAGTAATACATGAAATACCGTAAATAAAATGTTAGTCTAATGTTAGTAGTTTATTTGAACCAGTACAAACTCCTAATGATGTAACTTTCGTATCATACTCCGTGGAGAAACAGGGGTTCACGATTGTATGTGAGGATGAGTACGAACTAACTTCCTTCTAAAGTTCATAGTTTTAAACATGTTCCTGAGTGTCTATCTTTCTAAGAAATAAAACATTCAAGTTCTTTATTTTCTGTTTCAGTTTGTTGACCACAAGAAATTTTTAATCTACAATGAATATATGCAATCACCAAGACATGCCAAAGTTCTAATTTGGGCATCATAAGCTATCCAAAGTCACCATCTAAAAACATTATGTATCTTACTGACAATCATGATATAATATGCAAAAATAAAGAACAAGATGTGCTGGATAACCCTATGCTTCTTTGTTCAAATTGTTTACGACAAAGTTAAAGCAAGAGGAAGATGCAATTCAGAATTTCTTGACTGTCAAAATTTTCAGAAAATTTCCTAAAATCTATTATGATTCCAAACTATAGCTTTAGTCATATCAAGTTTTTTTTTCCCAGAGCCTAATATATATTATGACTGTGTTATCAAAGAAATTGTTATCAAAGGATTAGGGAGGAATTGTTATCAAAGGAATAATATTTCATGAGATATTCCATCGAAATTTTTACTAAACATTTTAAAGAAAGTTAAGACTTCGCGATAACATGCCGTATGAAACATTTTAAAGACGTCGTATTAGAAAAACATTTTAAACACCCACCTTTTTTGTTTACACCCACCTTTTTTGTTTTAATTTTTTTAGAAATTTATATGCAGTCCCGAACACGGGCAATCCTAGTATATATATATATATATATATATATATATATATATATATATATATATATATATATATATGAGTGTGTTTATGTGTGTTTGTATCAGTAAAACATCAAGAAAAATTTGGCTATCTGTAGCATTAAAGTTCAAATCAATCTCAGTACTAATCAACTCTCGATCCAATCGAAAAAATCCCAAAAATCACAAAAAGAAACAATTTCCGCTGAAGCCCTATCAGACCCGAAAACTTCAACCCCTCCTTTACTTCAAAATTCGATCTTTTTGATCCAAAAACCCCTCCACAACTTGTTATGTATAAATCCCACTAATTATAATAGTTTACTCATGAATATATGCAATAAAACAATCATTCATCAAGTTCTTTTCTCATCAAAAACCCCAAACAGAGCATATTTATTATACACACAGTGAAAATGTCATCTTTAATCAATTTTGTGCATCGTACAACATACCTACTCATTATAACCAATCAATTCAGTAAGCATATAAAAGAAAATAACCTATTCATGATTTCTATTTGGTTCTTAACAAATCTCAAGTTATCTATATGTAATTTCAATCATCAATAGCATAGTTTTCATGAAAAGATTCAATCCTTACTTATCAATCCACAATAATTCATTATATCTTCATACAATCCCCTAAAATGCTTTCTAATAGACAAATCATCACATACAACATGCATACAACAGTAAAAATCAAACATATGTCACTCACCTTATTGAAGAATCATCCGAAACAATAAAGTGAATAAGAAAAGTCCTTCCTTTCGCAAGAAATCCAAGATCCTCGCTTCGAAACTCCAAGAAATCAATAATAAAGAAAACCCTTTGTGCAATATAGCAAAGAGAATACTGCACCTCCCTTTTAAATAGGCCGGAATTAGGGTAATTAGGATTTTTGAAGATTTGTAAAATATCACTTTTGAATATATCTTTACATATATAAATCCTTATACTTGGAAATTAGATAAACCAATTAAATTTAGATTTAAAAAGAAAAAAATACTCAGATATGGCCGACACTGATTTCAAAAACCCGAAAACAAATTTTGTAATTTTGCCTCTAAGTGGCAATTTTGCAAAAAAACAATTCTTTAAGAAATTTGCGAAATAAACCAAATCTATTAAAACAAAAAGTAAAATTTTTACCTCAGAGTTGGCTAGGCATCATGCTTAGCCCAAAAATCCGAAAATCCAGAGTTTGCACTCCAAGTAGTAATTTTGCACAAAAGCCCCTCGTTTTGTAATATTTGCAAATAGGTCAAATAAATATCAGAAAAATCCAAAAAATTCAAAATAACACCTACTAATAAATATTAGGTTTTCCCAAAATATGTTTTTGACTTTGAACTTCCCAAAAAATATTTGCACGTGTAAAAAGATAAATTTCAGAAAAATATTTATTCAATCATCAAAATATCATTTTAATTCATTTATTAATCTCAAAAACATTATTTAAAAATGTAACACCCCGAATTCCAAATAAACGTGAATTCGAAGTTCCACAGGATCTTTACACTTCACTTCGTACAATTTTACAAGGAATTTAAAACTTTTATACAACAATGTTTATATCAACGTAGCAGAAGCAAAATACAACATAATACATAATTAAAATAACAGTTGAAATATTTCTTTAAGCAGTATTCCTTCTTTAGTCATTTCTTTCATTTATCCTGCATAGAAACTGTGAGCACGTCAGTTGTATACAACTGACGCTAGGATATGATACATTAATTTCTCTTACTTGGAAAGCACAAACTTGATCACAAACAAAGCTAAGGAGGACTATCCTATTGATGTCGTGTGTGCTTGTGCACTTAGCCTCAATGCAGTTATTTATATTTCATGACACTAATGCACACTTGTTTGAACCTATGCATCCCATTCTACATAGATCCGAGGACAAGCCCTTAACCGTACTTCATCTTGTAGGATTGGATCCCTCGTTATGAGTTTAACTACTATGGTAACTACGGTAAGTTCCTAGATGTTTTATGAGTTATGAGCCTATGTCCAAACAGCCTAGAGGGGAATCCCATGTCATAACATGACGCATCATGTAGACAGCCTATGGACAATTCACCTCTGTCATGGGATGATGGCACTACGTAGTAACCAAGCACCCCACAAGCGTCGCCACGATCCCAATAATTCCGGAGATGGATTCACGTCATGATATGACGCATCATGTAGACAGTCTGTGAAAACTCTCACGCCGTGAATTCGAGGCCTTCATACTTGTGTTTTTCTCTTACTTTCATCACATCTTCACTATAGTGTTGTCCTTAGATATTTGAATCATGAGTAAATTAACACCTTAGAGTTAGCATTTTCTTTATACTGGTCTTAAACATCAATTGATAACAATGACCCATTCTTGATCTTTTCTACAACATTTATCTTCAAAAATTCATTCACACCGGTGTAAGGATTTAGCTATACTCTAGTTTTAACCACTTTTCATGTTCACCAAAATTTGGATGTTTATACTCACAAATTTCATATTTCATCAGGATCTTTTTATTTCACTTTTTCCATGCACACTTTTGTATATTAAAACACCAATTTCATTTATTGACTTACTCAAATCTTCCGTGTCGAAATCTCATAATTTGATCTCTACACAAAACTCCTTACATCCAAAATTTCATCTTTTTAATTATACAAAGGAATCATATTTTAAAGAAAAATTACCAAGTTCTTCATCCCATTGTTTTAATATAAAAAAAACACTTCTAATTCTCACAAAATATGTCAAAATATTGTGTAAATATTTTTTTAAAGTCTAAATAATTTTAGAGGAATAATAGAATTTTTCCCAACTTTTATTTCTCTTAAAAACTCGTAAATACCAAAAAACCAAAAAATAAATTAAAAGAGGCTACTGGGTTTCGAACCCAAGACCTCCACCTAGATACTGTGACCAACTCAGAGCGCACCGAAGACAAAGAAGACCAAAGGCGACTAGCAATAGAAATTTGCTTAAATACTTTATGTACAGGTTGTATTGACTTTTGGAAAAAAATCAAAATCTAATAAAAATAGAGCCTCTTCAAGATTCGAACCGAAGACTTCCAGCACTATTCACAGCGCTATAAACCCACACTGTAAACCAGAATGCCCAAATTCATTCTCTGTTATAATTCTGAGTCAAAATTCCTTTATTCTTGTAACCCCTATTTTCTTAAATACGTATTTTCTGTGTATTTCCTGTATTTAAAATTTTCGTAAATTATTTTTTTTTGTGCTTTCAAATTCTTTTGTCAAATTGTATTATTGGATCTTCTTTTAAAATCTATTTTTAATCAATAATTTTATTTGTAACTAGCTTCCAATGATTTTTATACTATAACTAGATTTGCCCATGGGCACGTGCCTACGGCACGTTTTCGGAACGATACAACACACTAAAAGCCCTGCAAACAGTAAAACAACAATTATGTAGCTCAAGTTTGAATAGTATAACAATAATTAGTTGTAAATAAAATTCCATATTTTTATTAGTATATATTGAAAAATAACTATAAATGGGGTTGTAAAATCCAACTTCTTAGAACTTTAGGAGTGGAAAATGATGAAATTTAACTGTTGAAAAGATATTTGCTATTTTCAATATAACATGTGCAATAAGAAAAAAGCATAAAAATTTTGAAAATTTTACAAACCTAAAATCTTAAAATCTAAATTTCTAATTAAATAAAGAAAGAATGGGAGAGAAGATGGGGGGGGGGGGGGGGGGGAGAAAGAGAGAAATATGAAAAAGTGAAGAGAGACGAGAGAGATAGTAATAAAGTAATGAGTTTTTTAGTTTTGGGGGGGAAAATTTTGGTTTTGGGGTTTGAAATTTTGGGAGGGAAAATGTGTTTTGTGAGGTTGGATTTGAGCCTTTGATTTTGGGGGGATTGAAGGTGAGCCACTTGATAGCTTTCTTTGTGTTTTATTAAATAGATACAAATCTTATTATTTTTATTATTACGTTGATTTCTATTATTGTTACTATTACTGTTATAATTATTACTATTATTATTTTTATCATTATTTTCTTATTATTATTATTGTTATTAGTATTATTGTTATTATTATTATTAATTTTGACTGGTTATTAAAAATCCACTTTTATGTACAAATTGTATTTGTAGTTATCTCAAATAAATTCTTTATTGTAATGCAAATTACATTTTTATTATAAATCATATTTTTATTGGCTATTTTTATAATTATTTTCTATTGGATTTAAAACCCTAAAATCCTATCCTATTCTTATTGGATCTTTACTTTAAACCCTAAATAAAAACCAAAACCCATTAAAAACCCTATTATACACCCTAAACCCAACCCGTTAACTACACCTCTATACCCTGTTCACCATACCAACCCGAAACCCAATTAAAAGCCAGCCGTCACCCTATCACCTAACCTATTCCCCCTTATATATTACCCCTGTGTAATCCCAACCCTATTATCCATCAGCCGCTTTAACTCCCGTCTCTCTCTCCCCGCTCACCATCAAACCCTACTCCCGATCCCTCCTTCCATTCTCCTCTCCTACGGCGATGCCAAAGCACCGCCACACCGCTGCACCACCCGTCAGCGATCCCTTGGCACCCTCTCCCTCCTACATCGCGTCCCACTGCAGCGACCCTGATGCCCCTGCATCCATTCTCCTCTCCTCGACCAGCCACCGCCAGACCCCTATGCTGTGCTCCTCCCTCCTGCCGAACCCCGACACCTCAGCCAGCTGCCCTCTCCTCCCTTCCTCCCTGTTCCCCTTTGCCCTGTGCTTCGCCCTATAGCCACAGCACCTGACCGCCTCCTTGCATCGACCACAGCGAAACCCATCAGCCAACTACAGTGCCTCCCTGTCGCCTTCAACCCCGACAGCAGGAAATGCCAGCAGCTCTCTTGCGTGCGTTTCCTCGTGCTTTCCCCGACTGAAAGCAGCACCGGGACAGCAGCGATGTTTGCTGTTCGCCGCCACCGCGCCTTCCTGTCATCGACCGCCCTCGCTGTCACCGCAGTCGACTGCACCCCCTGGCCCCGTTGTCGGAGCCAAGCCAGAGCCAGCCATTGTTTTTGAAGTTGGTTTTGATCATCTTTGAATTCGGGCTGTCGATCTCCTCTTGATCATCATGATCTTCATCATCTTAATCTTGATCTTCGATCTGATCCGTCCGATCTGATCTGATCATGATCATCATCACTTTTGGATCTAGCAGTTGGATCTTTTGATCTTCATCCTCTTCATCATCTAGTCGTTCGATTGTGTTCGTGATTGTTTGTGATCTGTTCATTGTGTTTGTGTTCGTACCAGGAATCTGTTCATTGTGTTTTCATCGTCGTCTCTCAGGTAAGTAACTTGTAATCTTTTCTTTGTGTAATGTAAGTACTAAATACTACCTGTAATGTAGGTTTGTTCTAAAGACAATTCTTATGTAAAATCCTTGTTTGATCTTGTTTCTATGTGTTGATCTGTCCGTAGTCGTCTCGTCACACACACGGTCTGAAAAAACTTAGAAATAATCTAGATTCTTGATACTTATACATGAATGTTGTTCGTGATCGGTGATGGGTTGTACGATCTTGTATGCTTGATGTATTGTTCGTAGTATAACTTGTTGTGGATGTGTTAAATACCTTATACCATGTTGCTTGGATATCTAGTATACCATATTTCATGTTTCGTTATGATTTGGATGAGTTTCATATGATCTATGTTGGTTTTATGCATGAAGAAGATTTCAGTTTTGGTTGTACCCCGTTTTTGTTCAGTATTTTAGACTATATTAAGGTCAGTATATGATAAATTTGTGAATATGAATTATAGAGAATTCTATCTACTTTCCCAATTTTCTGACAGATCTCAGTTTCGATTTATGAGTTTCGAGTTATGACTATTTTACTACAGATGTGTTTAAATATCCAGATCCAGATTTATATGAATTCTGTATGGTAATTTATTTTTCTACTTATGCTTAAGATAATATTTTGATTCAATATTTTTCTGGTTACAACTAGACCTGATTGGGATTAACCCCTAATGTTTTTTGATTTAATTGATAAATATTATATACTATTCTATACTTGCAAACGATTACCATACATGCAGAATTTTCATACTGTTCAATAAAGATACCTTAATTTCGACATGATTCTATTTGCTATTTATAAAAACTTTATGAATATGAATTGTAGAATATTGTATCTATTTTATCACCCTTTTGATGGATCTGGATTGTGATTTATATTTTGTGAGATATCGTGGTTTTAGTACTGCAGTGTTTATGATTTCAGATTTATAAAATTTCTGTATCTTACTGTTTTCTGATTTTACTTGACAATTCTATCTATGTTGGAAAATTATGAAACTTTATATTTTGTTACTAAACATAATAGGGAATATCCCAAATTTTTCTTGGATTTAATCAATAAGTTTTTATGTTGTTTTTCTGGTTATGAATGCAAACTTCTGATTTCTGGCTGAACATGTTTCTTGGATACAATTCTGTTTTGAGACCTTTTTTTGTGAAATACCATATGACTTATATATATTTGCTGGATTCGACCGAGAGTCTATTTTTCAGATTTTCTGACGGATCCAGATTTGCACATTTGTAACAATGGGAATTCCAGATTTAGTGCAGTACTGTCTTGCGGTCTAGAATTTTCGTTGTTATATCCTTTTATGTGTTATCTTTTACCTGTACATATTTATCTTTCAATCTGAACCTATTATTTGTTCATGCCATGTTATTCTTGCCCTGTTTGTGACACATACATGCCTGTTTGATAATAATAATAAATAACTAAGCCGGGATTTTAAAGAGAATATCTAATAGTGGAAAATACAGAAATGTGTACTCGGAAGAGGATTCATAGATCCTATTTGGTTATTTGGAGCTTGATATTTGGTTATTTGGAGCTTGATATTGGTTATTTAGAGCTTGATATTTGGTTATTTGGAGCTTGTCCCTGAGTACACTACCCTCTATGATCCACTATGAAATCTAAAACAAAATTATTTGAATGTAGCAACCATGTGGTAAAAACCTGGGATGCATGAAGTGCTACCTAGTTAGGACTAGATACAAGACTTGAACATGATCACTTGAAACTTGCTACTTGTTACTTGTACATGATACTTGATATTTGACGCTTGCTACTTGTTGCTTGTTTACATGATACTTGTCTACTTGACACTTGTACATGCCACTAGTTGTTCTATTTTGTTCCATGCTATGCTTGCTTCCACTGTCACTCTATTCTTGTTCATCTTTCCTGTACTTGTGCCTGCATTACAAGTGGCCCGTAACTTGCATTGCGGGCATTTTGTTTCTTTTCCCTTTTCCTGCAATTTATTAAATTGTAGATTTTGGAGATCAGCTGCCAAATGGAGTAGGTGACCTGAGATTTTAGATACTGGAGTTTTGCTATTATTATTTCCTGTTGCTTATTTGAATAAATGTCTCTGTTACTTAGAATATTTTGTATTGGGCAATGTGACCCAGGATTATTGACTTGTTCAGATCTGGTTTATTTGAAATTAATTAAGCTTTGTTTCAAATAAATTTTGTTGGTATTGATTCATATATGCATGCGTGGTTGACTTCTCTTGCTTCCTACTCTGATTATTCCTATGAAATGTTGTAAAGATCCTGATAACTTATGGATGATGAAAACCATTCGCTGGGCTTAGTCACGTATTCGTATTCTATATTCCTTTTTGGGAAGCGGGGCATGACAATACTACTGATCTGTTTATAACTTTTTCTTTAATAATGTCACGTCACACTTCCCAAAAATACAAAATATGAGTACATGACTAAAGCCCAGCGAATGAATAACGTCACCCATAAGCTGTTTATCCGATTAACTCAATAATATAATCAATGCAGAACAATTGCGCTGATAATAATAATAATCTCATGAACAATAATACTTGGAATGAAGTAATATAAAATATCCAAATACAATAATAATAATCTAACGTCTGGAAACAATAATAAAATCCGAGACATAAGCCTAAAACAATAATAATCCAATCCAAAATAATAACAAGTCTCAATACATTCAGTTTATTAAAGCAATTAGCAATTAGAGAGCTATAGTATTCAGAATGTTTGTTCTCCAATTCTAGCAGGCAATTCTCCATCAACACCTGTAAACACTTAATCTAAAAAGAGGAGAAAAACTATCCTTAGAGCAAGTCATGGACAGCAAGTAGAGAAAGCAGGAAATAATGGAATAATGGTATAACAATGAATCAATGGATCAATATGAGTCAATAACATGGCATGATAATTAATAATCATTATCACGGTAATCGATGCAACAGTTCGGTAACGGTAATCAATGATCAATATCGGTAATACTTAGCCAATATTCGATATCAATAGGAACAATAATGAACAATTTACAGTGTCGGTGATGTGTCAATCTTTATTTCTATTAATCATTTTAAAACATATCTAATGCACGTACTACTGCGTCCCATCTGTTCCATACTACAGGTTTGATGCATACAATCAATTTTGTTTAGACTATAGTGGTAGACTATATAGTTCATGTACTGGATATGATGACGATAACGGTAATAACACGGGCCATATGTAATTTCTTACACGAAGATGATAACGGTAATAACACGGGCCATGTGTAATTTTTTACACAATGACGATAACGGTATTAACCACGGGGCATCATCTGAGTACAGTCCTTATATCATCAATTACTCTATTCAATCTCTTAAACCCCGGCTTATTAATTATTTTATTAATGCAACAATACAACATACAATTAATGGATATTTTGGTGAACGATAGTATCAATAGGGGAACAATAGGATGGTAACATGAAATAGGACAATTAGAATGATGACAATAAATCATTGGGAACATGCAATGCAATATACATTCATTAATTCATGCACTAGTACGATATAAGAATAATTAATCTGTTAAAAAGTGGAATCTAAAATTCTGGATAGCAAGCGCAGTCTATACAAAATGCAGTTTCCTGCTGACTCAGAAATTGAAAATTAAATCCTTCAAAAATTCCAAAAGCTAGACTTCCACACGGTTCCAACGCATATTTAAAGTTCAAATTCCGACAACAGTAACTAGGTCAAACACATGGTTCTTTACAAATTTCATGTTCATGCAGAATTTCGATATCATGTTATTTTAATTTTAGAATCAGTAAAATCTCATTATTAAATTCATTAAAAATACTTATTAGATTCCTCAACATGTAAATTAAGAATTTGGAAATTTTCAGAGCAAAAATTTTATCATTTGATCAGCCTTTTTATTGTTTAAACTTGAAAGGTAAAAGAATCTGAAAATCTGAAAGTAAAAACACAGTTGTAGTAAAACGGGCATAACTTTTGCTACAAAACTCATAATACGAAAATGCAAGATATAATGGAAACTAGAATGACATGTCTACAATTCATATTCAGAAAGTATTTCATTTTAAGATCGTTTACTGGTTCGAAGATAGCAGTTAACGTTCAGGTCAGCAAGCATATACAGGATTTTGGGTAATTTTCTTGAAAATAAATTAATTAGACTATATGGGTATCGATTCTTTAGTCAAAAAATTGTGCAATCAACATGATGGGTGTCAAATCATGATAAATAAAACTAGAACACGTTTATAGATCAATTTGTCATCAATCAATCATTAATCAATCAAACAACATACAACCTATCAATTTTGTCTCTACAATAATTTATTTGTGTGACGATTATATGAATAACCCTATTATCAATTCTATATGCACTCATGAAAGATCCAAACTTTAGAGTCAAAAGTGGCACGATGTCAGGAATATTGGGGTTAGCTCGTGTAAACCCTCAATAGACCCAACGAAGAGTGAACAAAGGATAATATGATAACAAAGAGATCTACCTGCAATAGTTTCAACAAAACTTGAATTTGATACAATTAGCAATTCAATAGGATGGTGACTTTCCTTGTAAACGGTGAAACGAATACCAAGAATAACGGGATGAGGATCCTGAAGCAACGAACCCACGAACTAGCAAATTAACACGTGCAATATATGTGCAAAAGCAAAGAGATAAAATAGCAACAGAGCACACAAAGAGACTGCAGCAACAACACATGAAGAAGACTGCAGCAACCACAGCGGTGGTCACGGTCAGCAGCGCTGGCGCTAGCGGTTAGGGGCGACGACGTCGACGTCGACGTTCAAGGTGGAAGCACAGCGGTGCGGCGCTAGTAGCTGTTGTCGACAATCGAACAGGAAGGAAGAAAAGGGATACGTGTTCGGGTTCTATCGTTGCGAGTGAAATGGGAGAGAAGAAGGACAGGGGGTGTTGGCTGGCGGCACTTGGAGGTGCGGCGACGGGGTAGGCACCGGAGAGTTGGGGTTGGTTGGAGAAGACGACCGGAAATAGGGAAGGGGCGTTTTGGCAGAAAACTGTGATGGGAGAGAGAAACAGAGAGGATAGAGAGAGTAGGAGAGAGAGTAGACGTCTAGGGTTTCGAAAATTGTGCAATTTCTAGCGTTTGCATTAGGGTTGTATTATAGGGTACAATTAGGATATTGGGTTAGCGGTTTAGGGTCAAGAACACAAGAAATTGGGTTTTAGGGTTCAATTAAGAGATAGATCAAAGTCAATAGGGTTAAAATAAAAATATCCACAATTGAATAAGACAACAATAGGGTCAATAAGAATAACCCGATCAAAAGAACGAAGAATTTCATGAACAAGTCTTAATTAAAATAATAATCAAGAAAGAAATAGGGTTTTAATACAATTTCAAATAAAAGATATTTAAAAGGGGGGGAAATGAAAAATAGCAGAACCGGTAGTTACAAATAATTTTGATTTCTCGATAAATTTGTATCTTTCAAATCAAAACTTCTTCCAGAATATTTTCTTTATATATACAGTATAGCAGCAACTTTATAAAACTCTTATTTTTTGACATTGTAATAAGTTTTCTTTCCAATTTGTATTTAAAGAACACATTATCGACTTTAAAATAAAACTATGGTTCCTTCAAAAAACACCAATATAAATTTCTTTTCCCACAACCCATTAAGGCACTGTTTGGTTGGAGGGGAATGGAGTGGAGGGGAGGGGAGGGGAGGGATTTTTTAAAACTTTTATTATTTGGTTAATTTTTTAGGAGGGGGGAGGGAAATGAAGGGGTACAAAATTCCTCCTGAACCAATTTTGGCTCCCTTCCAATATTGGAGGGATTTGGAGGGAAGAGAAAGTAGGTCTAATTTTTTAATGTGATTGGACTAAATTGCCCTTTTAAATCAAAATCCTAATAATAAAAAACCTAACTATCTCCCCACTGTCTCTCTCCTGCTCTCTCTTTCTCCCTCTCCTCATCACCTTCTCATTACCAACAGAGAATACAGAGAATACAGAGCTACTGAAAAGGAGGTGATCATAGGTGTTCTTTGGCTTCCTATCAAACTTGAGAATACAGAGAATTATTTCCATATCATGACTACAAAAAATTAATGCCTCAGATAATATTTCCATTTCCAAGAAAAAAATGCATCACAGTTCCATCTGAATTCAGTTCAATCTTTTGTAGACATGCATTGAGACGGACTTTGCCACCCAATGATTGAATGTGTCAACGATTGGCATGCATAATCTCTCAATGAACTTTTAAACTCATCGGCGCCTTCATGATCGCAGTCCTGGAACCAGATTATTACAATGTTACTTCTCAATGCTTGTACTTCCAGCTTGTTTCAGAAATACTGTATTTTCTTCTTCAACTAGCCAAGAAGTCTGCACATCTATATTATACAACAAATAAAGACCATGAATTGTCTTGCAATCGAGTTGTCTCTACCTATTAACCCCGTCGAGAAATGAGCAGGATTCACATTCATATCATTGAATCGAACCTTGAGTAAAAAAGAGTAATTTTATTAGTTCAAATTGAAATGTGAACATATATACAAAAACTACATGGGAAGAGTTCCTACTTGTAGTTTAGAAAATGTAGAAGGGTATAAAAGTAATTTTATTATAAAATCCTTTTCCTTCCCTTGTGAACCAAACAAGAAGATAATTATTTTACCTCCCCTCCATTCCTTTGAACCAAAAAGAGTCTTCATTAAAATCTCTTCCCTCCCTTTCCCTCCCCCCCCCCCCCTCCCCTCCATTAAAATCCCTCCTCCCCCCTCCCCTCCCCTCCTTTGAACCAAACAGACCCTAAATGTTTGTCCTTGTTCTCTTTCAATTCCACATGAGTTCTAGCAATCATTCTTTTTTTTTATCACATCATCACTACATAATTGAAATAACAACTAAGCCATTTAACAACGAACATATATTAATATTCATTCATCTCAATCAACAACTCAGTCATTCATTACGCAAAATTATCTAATTAGCATGGTTCATTAAAATAGATTGTAATACCTCAGATTTTTAAATAATGCTTTTAAGATTAATAAGTGAATTAAAATGATTTTTGGTGATTTAATAAACATTGTTTCTGAAATTTACCTTTTTACATGTACAAATATTTTCTTGGGAAGTTCAAAGTCAGAAATTATTTTGGAGAAACCCATTATTTATTATTAGATATTATTTGTGAATTTTTTGGATTTTTCTGATAATTATTTGACATATTTGCAAATATTACAAAATAGGGATTTTTGTGCAAAATTATCACTTGGAGTGAAAACTCCAGATTTTCGGATTTTTGGGCTGGGCATGATGCCTAGTCAACTCAGAGGTAAAAATTTTACTTTTTGTTTTGATAAATTTGGGCTATTTTGCAAGTTTTGATAAAGAAGGGTTTTTTTTTTGCAAAATTGTCACTTATAGGGCAAAAAGTACAATTTCATTTATCTGGGTTTTAAAATAGTGCTGACAAATATTAGGGTGGTTGTTTTTGTTTTTAAAATCTCAATTAATTTGGTTTTATCTAATTTCCAAGTATAAGGATTTAGATATGTAAAGATATACTTAAAAGAGATATTTTACAAATCTATTCATAAACCCTAGAACTTTAATTTCTGACCTATTAAAGGTGAGGTGTAGCCGTCTGTTTGCTGCATTACACAAAGGGATTTCTCTATTATTATTTTCTTGGAGTTTCAAAGCGAGGATCTTGGTTTTCTTGCGAAAGTAGAGATTTTCTTATTTTCATTATTATCTTCGGTTGATTCTTCAATAAGGTGAGTGACATATGTATGTTTTCTTATTGTTCTAAGCATGCTGTATGTGATGATTTATCTATTAGAAAACATGTTAGGATTTGTATGAAGAAATAATAAATTTTGATGAGTAGATGAACTAAAACTGTATCTTTTCATGAAACTATGCTATGGATAGTTAAAATTATATATAGATGACATGAGATTTGTTAAGAACCTAATAGAGATCATGGGTATGTTGTTTTGTATTAAAGGCTTGCTGATTTAATTGGTTATAGGGCTTATAATGCACAAAATTTGATCAAAGAAGAATCTTTCATTGTGTATGTATGTATGTGGTTTGTTTGGAGATTTTGATGAGTAAAGAACTGGATGAATGATTATTTTATTGCATGTATTCATGAGTAAATTGATGTAATCAGTGGGGTTTTTTTTTAATCAAGTTGTGGAAGGATTTTGGATAAAAAAGAATCAAGTTTAAATGATAAAAAAGGGGGGCTTTACTTTTGGGTCTGTTGATGAACAGCCAAAACTCGATTTTTTGTGTTTTGTGAACTTTTCGATTGGGTTTTTATCTATATTGATATTGAGATTGAACTAGACTAGATCCTACTTATACACAATGAAATGCAATGCTTAAACTGATGCTTAAACTCACCTATATGCATATATACTCATTCATGTTTACTGTTTTGAAGATTTCGTCAAAAATTGCTCTTTGTGATCTTAAAGTGATTTGGATATATTTTATAAACTCCTATATGTTCTACAAGTCATATTTTATCGTCTTAGGATGTTGGTTTTACAAAAAATGTGATTTTATAAAGTATAACCGTGTATCAGTTAAAACATGCACAGAATTTCAAAACTGCAACCTGTTATAATTAACAGTCGACCAAACTAAAGTCGACAGTTGACTGTCAGTTATTGAATTTTGGATTTTTTTGCAATAACAGTCGATCGCTTCGTCTTTGAACTGAAGTCGACAGTCGAATGTCGGTTCTTGAGTTTCGAATTTTTACAAGACAGTCGACCGGCTATTTTCGACAGTCGATTGTCATTGTTCTGGATGATGGGTTTTCTCGAGTTTCGAATTTTCGCGGGACAGTCGATCGTCCATTTTTGACAATCGACTGTCATTGTTCTGGCTGATGGGTTTCTTGAGTTTTCTGATGTTTTCTTTAAATGATTGGTTCTTCGATATTGTGGGTTATTAATCTACTGTTTTTTAAATGACATTTTGCTACAGATTACAGTATTTTACAGAAGGTTATATTTTGTTCATAATAGAATTTAAATTACATTCCTATGACTTTATAAAGAGAGATATATGTGATTTTCAAAGGAATTGGTGTTTCGTGATATCTAAGACTTAAAAATATAGTTTCTGCTATTTAATGGATTTAATATTTTTATTTAAATTCTGGAATTTCATGAGTACATTAAATGGATTTGGATTTTTGTTGATAAACATTTTGACGATGGATTTATGAGTTTTGTTGAAAGTTTGGTACTGATGGTTGAGTTATGAGTCTTTAGAGATTGGGTGGGGCCTTAGCTACAGGCGGTTGAGATTTTGGTTGTTGTTCAGTTGAGTTAAGCCTGGTAGGGTACACCAACTCTAAGAGATTCTCAATCTATTAAATAATTAATTAACTTAACAAGATAAGGACAGACACTAGATGATGATATGATGAAATAAGAGCAAACGTGGTTTATGGACTCCAGGATGATCCAAGGAGTGAGATATTCCCTAGTATTTCGGGACGATGGACGTAAGGACCACAGAGTGATCCGCGGAGTGGGATTGATCTCCAGTATTCCAAGGACGAGAGCGATGATCATGAGATGTTTGTGCAATAAGGGTTCCAGGCTGACCTGCGGAGGGAGGCAATCTCCAGTTTTTCGGGACAATGGACGTAAGGGCCACAGAATGATCTGCGGAGTGGGATTGGCCTCCAGTATTTCAAGGGGGAGAACCGATACTTGCAGAATGTCTAAATCTCGTAGTATTCATCGTAGTAGAATTAGTTGCATAACGGGGGATTAAACCCTATCAAGTGGAGAACGATAAGGGCTTGCACTGGACCTATGTAGAGTGGGATGTATAGAATCCAACAAGTATGCATTAGAGAGTCAGCATATAGTATTGGTGTTTCTTGACTTGGTTTTATGCAATTGTTTTCTGTTTCCCTACACTTGACACTTAGTCTAGTTTCACTTGATGTTTTCATGTTTTATTTATTGTTATTTTCTTTTCTATTCGTTACTTCTGTTAATACATGTTGTCTATGACTCTATACCTTATGTTTTATTTATGTTGCTTTTTTTATGTCACTCACACCATTATGGCTGATCCCTATAGTTTTGGGGGTTAGGGTTATCTCTAGCCCCATGTTTTACAGGTAGGTACCTATAGTATTAGGATTTGGATGCATGTGCTAGATTGATGTTATGGCTTATGTAAATTGTAAAAGAATGTGTTGTAAAAGAAAGAATTTGTAATCCAAGGTGTTTAAATTTTCCGCTGTGCTTTGTAAAGAATTAATATAATAAAAGTTGAAAAATTTTCTCTGTGTTTTGGCTATGTTTACTATTACAATTGAGGTTGATGCTGGGAATTGTGCCACATATTTCTGAGATATTATATTGGAAATTCGGGGCACTACAGAGATATTCTCTCATGAAATATATTGATATGGCACAATAATAAGTTTTAATTCACTAATCTCAATTCCATTCTACAATTCTTCTTATATTGACCAACAAGATTTTCTCTTTTTTCCTACTAGTCTCTTTAAGCAATCACACGGCAAATTTTATCATTTACTCTAGAATATTCATAGATTTAGCCTACTAACATGATATCTAGATTAGAAGTAGAGAAATTGTCCACCTCTTGAAGAACGAATTTAGAATTCTTAAAGAACAACTTCTTGAAAGCACGATTGCCTTCCCTTCTCCTTGATCCTAGCCGCGAGCCTTCTCCTCCAAGCTATGCAAAACCGGATTTCCCTCCTCCTTGAACTAGCCGGCCTCCAATTGCAAAAACACACACACTCAATCTTTTTCTCACACAATTTCTTCTCTTTCTCTTTAAAATTTTAGGTGCAAGGGATAAAGAATGACAAAGTGGCCTATTTATACACAATTCATGGTCAAATGAAGGATTGAGATGTGTTTGGATGAATGGCTAAGATGCATTTGGGAGTTAGAAAAACCACCCATTAGCACATAACCAACTCTCCACTCTTCCCACTCTCCATGAATGGCCGACCTCCCCTTCTCCATTTGCACATGCATGTGCAATGCACGTGCACACCTATGATTATTTGTTCATTAATTTTTTATACTAATTTGTTACATGACAAAGTCTACCATACAAGTTGTTTAATTAATAAATGAATTAATTAGTGGGCTAGTTAGGTGGGCTAATTCTATGGGCTTTTAATTAATTAATTTAATTTAATTTTGGTGGGTTAGAATTAAGTTATTAGGCCTAGGACTCTATAAAAATTAATAAGAGGCTTTTAAAAGAGAAAGGAGATATTTGTTCATGACATTAAAATAATTTTAAGGCCAATGCATACATTAATTTGCACGTGCGAAACACGTAAAATCAAATAAATTTTTTTATATTTAATTATATGAAAATTCAGGATGTTACAAAAAATCTAGGTTGTTACACTCTCCAAATACTTTATAGCAATATTCAATGCTACAATTTCATCCTTCTTAGCTCTTCCAAATAATAGGGTATCGTTATCGTATTGTAGAATCGATATAGTATCACCTATACCTTTGATTGCCAATCCGTTTATAATGTTCGACTCTCTACCTCTCTTGATCAGTTTTGCCAGCCTGTCTGCAATCAAAGTGAAAAGAAGAGGGGACAAAGGATCTCCCTGTCTGAGACCCCATTCACATTAAATTTCTATTATGAGCTTTCCATTGGTCTGCACGAAAGATTTACCTCATCTGATGCACAAATTCATCCACATTATCCACTTTTGGCTAAATCCTTTGAGTTCCAGTGCTTCTTGTACACTGTCCCATTCTATTGTATCATATGTCTTTTCGATGTCTAATTTTAACAAGAATCCATCATTTTCCCTCTTGCATGCTCTATATACAATCTCGTGTGCTGAAGCAATATTATACACGATGTCTCTCCCATTTATAAAACCACTTTGCGATTCCCCTACTAATTGGTCTCAAATATGTTACTCTCTAGATCTCTACTTTTTTCAGTATTAGAATAACATTAGCATAATTTGTCTCCCAATATCTGCTGCTCCATCATAGATTTCCTAGAAAACATTCACCAAATCTCCCTTAATGATGTTCCAGTACAATTTGTAAAAGAAGATAAGGAATTTGTCTGGACTTGGTGCCTTGTCCTAACCTAAAATTTAAACTGTATGTAAAATTTCCTCTTCTGTAAAATCATCTTCTATTCCTTCTACTGAGATACAATGATAAGGCACATCAATTCTCTTTCTACTAAGATACAAACCCTAGAATCCACGGTCTCTTATATAGCCCTTAAGTAAACCCTAAAAAATATACACAAATACTACTTATTGAACCAAAACTCGTCATCCAAAATAACATACATCGCCGTTGCGGTCGACTACACTTTTGGTCGGTCGACTGCAATGAGTCTCGCCAAGACCTGAGAGCTGGACAGTCGACTGTCCACTGCAGTCTACTGCACTTCTTGCAGTCGATTGTAACTCCTTCAGTTGCTGCTATCTTCTCTCTGCTATTTTTGTATTCTCTTCTTCTCCAACTTCAACTCTATTGTCTAAGTGTATTTGAGATCACAATCCTACCATCCAATTCAAGAATCCAATGATCCACTATACATCCACCAACAACCTTTTATGTTCACCCATGAGTTAGAGATATCAACTGCATGTCCAATGGATGGTCATCTAAAACGTAAATTGTGAATGTACAAGTTTAGTCAGCCTGCTCGTTTTTTTTCCACGCAACAGAATGATACCAAAAAGAAATTTGGAATCACAACAAGAGGCACAAAACACACTTATGTTTAGGGGCATGTCTGGTACACAAATTTAAGTGAGAAAGTAGCATTTAACCCCAAATTTAATGAAATATCAAATGCAAAATTATACTTGAAAGGGCCTCGTCCAATCAAAACACAAAAACCTAGGCAAAAGCCAAATCCTAACTCTACTAGATGAAATCGGGAAAGAGTTTGAGAGCTTTGTACATTTTAACATTTGAGAATTAATTTAGCGAGACAAAGTTATTAATTTAAGGGTAAATTTTAGTTAATCGTACAACTTTTACGAGTTTGTAGATAATCCACCACATATCTGTTTTGTGTGAGTTGGCCACCTATTTGACAAATTTGATTGTGATTTGGATACCTCCGACAAAATGCCCCTTTGGTTTTCATTGACCATTTTACCATTACACTTAATAATTTAATTATAGATTATCTCTCTATTTTACCTAACTAGTAATTTGCACGTGCGATGCACGTCTTAATAAATATAGTTTTTTAAAATAAAAATTTAGACATAATTTGGATTTGAACTTAGAACCTCCTTTATAATAGTTATGCACGTGTATTGCACGGGTTGGTAGATTGACAAAACATTTATAAATGACACTAAGGTCTTCTCCCATTATAATATTTGAAATAGGAGTATTTCTTAGTTTTTAAAAATAGTGGGGGTATATGCTAATTTTCACATTTAAATGGGGGCATTTGCTAAAATATTCCTTTTTAGGTGCTGCACGTACATCACACGGGTATGTTTGGTGGATTTGGTTTGCCATATATTGCACGTGTTTACTCAGTTACAAAATTAGTGTTTATTTGTTTACAACCCCAACTCTCCCAATAAAATAGTAGAGATATATCTCACTAATAACTATTAATATTTAATAGTATTTTAATACTGTTACCGCTAAATCTGGTGTAGAGGTAAACAGATAGTATTTGTGGATTCTTGGAAACCGTGAATAGCAAACCTGAACCTGTTCCGCCGGAGTATGACCGCTGATTCCCGCCGTACACCTGCAAAAAGTGCGAGACACCGGGGTTGATCCCGGCGACGCACCCTCCGACGCTCAAGTCAGTAATCAGGGATGATTATGAAAGAGCGTAAAATTGGCAAAAGATTGATTACCTCTTAATGGAGATGGATGGGGGGTATTTATAGGCGTCTCAGGGATCAGATTAGGCATGTAATTCCTGTGTATAGATAAGAAATGTAATCCCTGATTCCCAGTGAAAGGATAGATATGAATCAGGGCCGTTCATTATGATTAATCAGAAACCCTAATTCTATCCTAATGGACCGGATTTGCTGCGGGTTGTAACCCACACCCAGTTGGGGTGGACCCGTTCGTGGGTTATTGGATCTTTAGGGGAGAGATCCAGTACCCGCTTCAGTCCTGTTAGTGGGCGAAATTACCATTTTACCCCTAAGCTTTAAGATTCGTTCTTGATTTGGACGGTTCTGATTTAACCCCATTTTTAGCCATATCACGAGCCCCCCACTCCCGAAGACTGAGCTTGATCAGCCTTTGAGGAGTAGTTTTATTGTTTTAATGGCTAGCGGAGTTGTATCGAAGTCCATATGAAGGTTTTGAATCTTTGCGGGGGTAGTATGGTTATTTTTTAAGTTGGTTGCGTTCCAAGTCGTCCTGGAGCTCTTCTGATCATTCGGTGATTTTCTTCTATTTTTTCGTAATATTTACTCAATTTTGCGAAGTGTCGGTTCGTCGTTCGGGGGTCTTAATAAATGGTCCTAGGCAATAATTACTTACTCGGGGGTTCAACAATATTTCCCCGATCTTATAATTATTTTCCAGGATTTTTAATTAATTTTCTCAAAATTTTAACCATTTTTTCGCAACTTTTTAAATAAATAAAATGATTTTAATAAATAAAATACCGAATTATGGCGTGGTGCGATCTGGACCGTTGATCTTGAGCGAGCGCGGATTTCTGGAAGATCAGATGGACAGAGTCACTCGGCAGCTTTTTTCTCGCTTTTGTAGGTCGGATGGGCACTTGCTCGGAATCCGAGCGAAGTAGCTCGGTTCGTCCCTCGCGCAAGTGGCTCGGTTCGTTAGTCGCTCGGCTCGGGATCCGAGCGACGTGGGGCGATCTGAGCCGTTGGATCTTGACGCGAATCTTGAGGTAGGCACGGTTCCCAAGAAAACACTGCCTTGTCGTTTAGTGGACGTGGCGCAATCTGGATCGTCCATCATCTGTGGCGCGAATTTCGTAACGATCCAATGGTCGGAGACGCTCGGCAGCAATTTTCTTCACTTTCGAGGGTCGGATTGGCACCTGCTCGGAATCCGAGCAATATGGCTCGGTTATACCCTCGCGCAAGTGGCTTGGATCGCTTGTCACTCAGTTCGGAATTCCGAGCGACGTGGAGCGATCTGAGCCGTCGGATCTTGGCGTGAATCTCGATGCTGGCTCAGTTTCCAAGAAAACACTACCTTTTCGTTTAGTGGACGTGGCGCAATCTGGATCGTCCATCATCTGTGGTGCGAATTTCGTAACGATCCAACGGTCGGAGATGCTCGGCAGCAATTTTCTTCACTTTCGTGGGTCGGATTGGCACTTGCTCGGAATCCGAGCGATATGGCTCGGTTATACCCTCGCACAAGTGGCTTGGATCGCTTGTCTCTCAGTTCGGAATTTCGAGCGAAGTGGAGCAATCTGAGCCGTCGAATCTTGGTGCGAATCTCGATGCTGGCTCAGTTTCCAAGAAAACACTATCTTGTCATGTAGTAGCACTGGCGAGATCTGAGCCGTCTGATCGAAATCTAGCGCGAATCTTGAGGAGAAAGTTGTTTTTCTCCATTTCGTAGCTCGGATTGGCACTTGCTCGGAATCCGAGCGATATGGCTCGGATCGCCTGTCGCTCGGGTGTTAGATCCGAAGGATGTGGGGGCGATCTCAGCCGTTGGATGATGGCGCGAATCTCGATGCTGGCGCAATTTCCAAGAAAACACTATCTTGTCGTTTAGTGATGCTGGCAAGATCTGAACCGTCTGATCGAAATCTAGCGCGAATCTTGAGGAGAAAGTTGTTTTTCTCCATTTCGTAGCTCGGATTGGCACTTGCTCGGAATTCGAGCGATATGGCTCGGTTATACCCTCGCGCAAGTGGCTTGGATCGCTTGTCACTCAGTTCGGAATTCCGAGCGACGTGGAGCGATCTGAGTCGTCGGATCTTGGCGCGAATCTCGATGCTGGCTCAGTTTTCAAGAAAACACTATCTTGTCGTTTAGTGATGCTGGCAAGATCTGAGCTGTCTGATCGAAATCTAGTGCGAATCTTGAGGAGAAAGTTATTTTTCTCCATTTCGTAGCTCGGATTGGCACTTGCTCGGAATCCGAGCAATATGGCTCGGATCTCCTGTCGCCCGGGTGATAGTTCTGAGGGACGTGGGGCGATCTCAGCCGTTGGATGATGGCGCGAATCTCGATGCTAGCTCAGTTTCCAAGAAAACACTATCTTGTCGTTTAGTGATGCTGGCAAGATCTGAGCCGTCTGATCGAAATCTAGCGCGAATCTTGAAGAGAAAGTTGTTTTTCTCCATTTCGTAGCTCAGATTGGCACTTGCTCGAAATCCGAGCGATATGGCTCGGATTGCCTGTCGCTCGGGTGTTAGATCCGAGGGACGTGGGGCGATCTCAGCCGTTGGATGATAGCGCAAATCTCGATGCTAGCTCAGTTTTCAAGAAAACACTATCTTGTCATTTAGTGACGCTGGCAAGATCTGAGCCATCTGATCGAAATCTGGCACGAATCTTGAGGAGAAAGTTGTTTTTCTCCATTTCGTAGCTCGGATTGGCACTTGCTCGGAATCCGAGTGATATGGCTCGGATCGCCTGTCGCTCGGGTGTTAGATCCAAGGGACGTGGGGCGATCTCAGCCGTTAGGTCGGGAGTGCCGAGCTGCTTTACTTAGGTCGAAACGTCACTCCCTTTGTCAACGGTCGTGTTTCTTCATTACTTAGCCGTTTGGGCTTTTGTAACGCTTCAAGGGAGGCCCAAGAGTCGCGCCCTTACGTTACAAAGCCCAAGAGACGTCATTTTTACTATAAGTTTTCACCCCCCCCCCCCCAACACTTCACCTCATTTCTCACTTTCACTCTCTCACTCTTGATTTTTACTTGCAAGCGAAGCTTTTAGCTCTCGAGCGGCGCTACTAGCTGTCGCGGCTAGGCATTTTAATCTCCGGTGATCTTTCCGACCGTAATAGTCACTTCAAGGTCAGTCCCTCTCCCCCTCTTTGTAAAAATGGTTAAGTTTTCTTCCACGGACGAGACCCCCTCCTCGGACCTAGGCGTAAGCCGAGTGGTCGGGCCGAGCAAAGATAAAGGGAAGAAGGTCGTGGAGCCGACCGAAGGGACTTTGGTTCGGCCGAACACTGACGGGGAGGTTGCCGAACCACTTCAGGAGGCTGAGGCCCGATCCAACACGGGCAAGGGTGTGGAAACAATTATTGAGCACCCGAAGACAGTAGGTGTAACTCTTGTTTACTAAGGTGTCCCTCTTGCTAGCTAGTTCTTGGTTTATCCACTACTTGTTATATTCCTGTTACATTCTTGATTCCAATTCCCTATTACTTGTACTCGTTTTTACTATTTGTGGCCCTAGCTTGCACTAAGGGCATTTTCTCTTGTTCTTCCCGGTTTTTCCTTTTTATATTTATTAAGCAGACTTGGGAGACGAGCTATCTGCTGGGATTGGCGAGCAGACATTTTAGGTTTCGCTTGGAGCAAGGCTTGTTTAAATAATTGCTTTTCTTAAGGTATTTATTTTTTCTGCTGTATAAGACTTGTTTCTGAGTTTACATTTGATCCAGACATGAGAACTATTTGAATATTATTATTTGTTTAAATTGTTTTCTGTTGCTTAATAAATTATTCATGCATGCTTGGTTATATATAAATCTGGTTATATTCTTGTTATGATGCTGAGTCAATCCTACAGCTTATGGATGATGTTAAAATCATTCGCTGGGCTTCGTCACGCGCTCGTATTCCATATTTTTGGGAAGCGGGGCGTGACAAGGTTTTTAGTGGTATCAGAACTCAGGTTTGGCTAATGTGTTAGTTTGACTAATACATTAGACAGGCTTGACTCAGTCAGGATTAACTCAACATAAACAGGCCATGCAACCACATGAATAATTTAATAATCAACTCGATCTGGACACAAGTCTTATCCCATTCATTTTGATCCCTTCATATTCAATTCTTTGATTCATTGCTTCCTTCCATTTCTTACAGTCATCCTGATTTATTGATTCCTTATTGGGTACAATTTATTCTTTCTGTATCCATATACTTTTGCTTCCGGTGCAAGCAGTCTCTTATTTCTGCTTGCCTCGTTGAACCCTCTTTATTCCGGTTCGTGTGTCGTTTATTGCTCTTCATGCCTTGCATTCATCTTCAATTGTTGACTCACTTTGAGTACCATGCTAGTTATTTCTCCTCTGCTATATTCTCTTCAATTCCGATTTTGCCCCTCGTCCTTCTTCCTTCGCATTCAATTCCTTAATTTCCTCTTGTCCCTTCTAGTCACCACCTTCCTTGACTCTTTATTGGGTATAGCTTCATTTTTCTTCTACCTATTTTTCTCTATATAATTATTTTTCCCGAATACTTTCTATATTTCGATTATTAATTGTTATATTTATTTTCGATCTTCTATAAAAAAATGTTTCTCAACAAGATTTTATTATTTCGAACAATGATGTATTTTAACTTCACCGACTATATATTTCTACTGGATTATTTTAGTAAGACAAATTCTTATTTTGTTGTATAATGCTATTATTACTACTACTGCTATTATTACTATTATTTACATTATCATTACTAGTATTATTATTATTGTTACTACTATTGATATTCTTATTGTTGTTTTCATTATTTTATTATTATTGTTGATATTGAATTGCTTCCACAAAAATGTTGGGCGCAAACTATATCTTGTCTTGCATTATTATTTTACTAGTGTTGTTGATATTTTAATATTATTGCTATTATTATTATTATTATTATTATCATTCTTTCTGTAATTTCTGTTACTATTACTGTTATGATCATTGTTATTATCATTATTATTCTTATTGTTATTAGTATCGATATTTTATTTGTACTATTATTTTTATCGTTACTATTATTATTATTATTAATTTGTTTTGAGCCTGAGCATACTCAATTTTATATACATTTC
The DNA here is from genome assembly GCA_017893485.1 of Hemerocallis citrina. NCBI lineage: Eukaryota > Viridiplantae > Streptophyta > Magnoliopsida > Asparagales > Asphodelaceae > Hemerocallis > Hemerocallis citrina. The sequence continues at coordinate 428,553,962 of CM030358.1, read as the reverse complement.
ACCACTTCGGTGCAACCTAATGTCGAGACGGCAAACATTCAACTCGATGTCAATGGAGGCAAATTGCAACTGGATATCGGCGAGGCAAAATGTGCAGCCGAATATCCGGACGGCAACCTCCAACCTGATGTCGTGTAGGCAAACATGCAACTTGATGTTAAGGAGGCAGAATTTTCTACCTATTGCTAATTGATATTTCAAGACTCGTTACTTATATAAATAAACTGATGGTAAAGGAATATTTTCGTTATTATTGGTATTATTATTATCATTGTCGTTTCAATTGATGTTATTATTATTGTTTTCATCACCTTTATTACTGTTATTATTTTTATTATTATTACTGTTACCTTATTGATATTATTGTTATTATTGCTATTATCGTATTATTTATTATCATTATTGATATCATTTTTAATGCTATCATCATTATTATTATTGCATTATTTTCATGAGTGTGTTGAATTCTATTATGGCATGTATGTGTTATCGTTATTATTAGTATTGTTGAGATTTTTATTATGTTATTATTACCTGTATGATTATGATGATTTTGATGTCTGTTATTGTTATTGTTATTATTATTATTTTGTTACTATTATTACTAATTTTATTATTATCAATGTTATATTTATTTTTATTATTGTTATTATTATTCTGTTACTATTGATATTATTATTATCGATATTTGTTGTGTTATTATTTCTGTTAAAAGCCATTAATTTGATATGTATTCTATCTTTTAATTATGAAGATTGAAGCTCAAGCCTTATATCCATTTTGCATTATTGCCTATCTTTATTTGGAGTCCATACTCTCTTTGATTCTGGTGTCTCATCCTTTCTTCCTGCTCGAATCGTCGCTTGGTGTCACGTGGTCTACAACGACATATCTGGAGTTTGGAATGTCACCATCAGAGTGTCGCAGCGGAAGCGTGGTGGGCTCATAACCCACAGGTCCCGGGATCCCCTTGTTACGACTAGTCCTTTGTATTGTTGCTTCCCTATCTGTTCCTTGTATTCATCCCTATCCGTGGATTCACTGAATGGTTTGATTCTTCCCGGTTCTTTCCCCTATCTGATTTCAGTTCTGCCGACTTCTTATCTTGCTTTATTATCTCGTGTTGTTCTCTCCTTTTCATACAGTCTATTCTCTTTCATGCATTCCATTTGATATCATTGCTTTCCACTCCCTCCTTATTTCGGTGTTACCACCAGGTTGACTTTTCTTTGGATCCCTTGTTTGTTACCCTCCCCTAAGTTACTTTTACCCTGTCGTATGTACCGCCTAAGCAAATTTCGAGGACGAAATTTTTGTGTAAGGTGTGTAGGATTTGTAACTCCTGTTTCCCCGTATTTATATTTTTATACTGTATTTTGTCCCATTGTACTCTGTTATCAATTTGAAATCCAGTATTTTGTTTCTATTCGAATAAAATCGTTATTTCTGTCTCGACTCAATCTTTGGTCCTTTTATCGAATTCATTTGTGTGCACTTTGTGTCATTCTCCATGAAGAATTAACCGTTTATTCTCGTTTATCTCTTTAATCCCCATTTTGATACATTTTGACCAATTCTTCTATTGGGTCCTATTCAATTAGGATATCCTAAAACCCACAAGGATGCTATCTTGTATTTTTCTATGAGGCACAAAAGCTGCTTGATGGGGCGAAAAGAATTTTGCCAGCAAGCCTTTGGCAATTAGTTCATCTGGCAATTCTGTCCAATATGAACGTCGAATTCTCTAATAGGAACCCGTTTGCCATCCATAAAAACTCCCAGATACCTAACTGGCCCGAGAAGCTTAGTACTCGAGGGAGGATCAAAGAATCCACCCAATAGAAGAATTGACCGTTTCTTCTCGTTTATCTCTTTAATCCCCATTTTGATACATTTTGACCAATTCTTCTATTGGGTCCTATTCAAATCGGATATCCTAAAACCCACAAACCCTACTATATAACCCTACCCTAACCTTAATCCCAACTCTAATACTGTATAAACCCTTAACCACCCGCCGCTACTCTTCTCCTTCATCCGTTTCCTTTTCCTTCGATTTCGCACAGCGCCAACCAAACCCACTCCGATCGCCCTCCGCTCGTCCCCTCATCGCCTTCGACCTCGCTTCTCATCAACCCACAGCACCACCACAACCTCCATAACCGTCGCCTCCGCCATCTCCCCATCCATCGAACCCAAACTCCCGAACCCACCATCCACCTTTCGCCATCCCCAACTCCGGAACCCACTTCGCCACCTCCGACCACTGCACCATCACCTCGCCGCCTCCAACACATCCCCTCGACCACCTCTACACCTCCGTCGCGTCGCCACACACCACCGAACCACTCCCTAAACTCCTCCCCTGTTCTTTGAACCGAACAGAGCCGCGTTGTCCTCCTCGACGTCGTGCCGCCAATCTCCGCCGCCGTTGCCGTCTCGCTGCCTCATCGCAAACCTCGCGCCGCGTCGCTCCTCGACGTAGCGCCACCGTCGAAGAACCACCGCCTTCTCTCTCTCTCTCTCTGTGATCGTCGAAGAAGAGAATGAAGGAAGAAGAAGAAGAACAGCGGAAAGGGCGGGATCAGATCTCGACCGTAGGATCGCACCGAGATTCGCGCCCGTGATCGTTGTCCCATGTTCGTCCACAGCGAATCCCAGATCCGCTATTTGTTGTTCGGGAGGGATCCACTGCGGAGGAGCTCAACCATTGGCCGCGCTCGCTGTCCCGTGTTCTGGGGGCAGCGAATCCCGAGCCGCTGTTTGCTGTTCGGCGGATCTGGTGTGGGGGAAAACTCGATCTACGGTCGATCTTCGCACGTGCTTCACACGTGCTTTTGGGAGACTTCGCCAAGGATTTTTCGATCCAATTTTCTTCAACAATCGGATCTACCGTCGTCAATTAAGACAAGTATCCCTTGTACAATTTGTTTGTTCTAGTACAAGTATCCCTTGAAAAATACTACAAATAGTTAGAATTGTGACTTCTCATTGACTATCGTTGTTGATCAATATCAATCCTCCAAAATTTTATAATTTTAAGAGTCACAAAAATTTCATTGTATTAAATTATAATTACTTGGACTCTTTTACCCTTTGAACACATGAACACATGAGATTAAGGACCCCTAAATTTGTAGACACATGGTATATTTTGTATTCGATGAACTTGCAACCAATTGACTTGGAAAATAATTATTACTTGCTGTTTGGACCACCAATATCATGTATTTATATCACACAATAACTTAGACGCCTAATAACAAATTTCCATGAAATCTATACTAGTAAGTTATTCCTACATGTTGCTGTCCTGAATCTTCTTTTGCTGTTTCGACCCATTTAACATTAGAATCTGAATCCGAGACCTGAATAGAAAATATAGCCCTGGATGTCTAGATGTCGTTACACTCCGAAATTTTCGAATTTGGAGTTATGGTCTAGGAGTTATTGCAGTTTTACTGCAGCTGTATCGGTAGGCACAGATTCGTAAAACTGCTGCAAACTTTTACTTTGCGAATTAGTTTAGCTATGTAAACAGCAAGCGTTGGACATGAAATTTCATATGTAGTTGCTGGACACCCTATAGGACATCCCCAAATTTTCTTAGAGTTAATTTACAACATTTCATACTTGTATGCTTGCTTGACAAAAATTAATAAATGTAATAAGCAGGGGTTTAAGGGAAAGACCATAGTAGTGAACAATATAGGTAAGTGTACTCGGAAGGGGGCCCGTATTTCCCACTTAATACATGTCTCATGAACTAGTATATTATTATTCGATTCATGAACTGGTATATTATTTGATTCATGAACTAGTATATTATAAATCGATTCATGGACTAGTATATTATTAATCCATGAACTAGTATATGTATGATTCATGACTTGTCTTGTTATGACTTGACACATGAACTAGTGATATGATTACCCGATTCATGAGCATGGCTTGCTTGATACTTGATACCTGAGTACACCGCCTTATAAACTCCATTACTAGGCCTAAACGAAATTGTTTTGACTGTAGCAACCATGTAGTAAAAGAATGGATGCATGAAGTGCTACCTAGATAGTAATAACTACAAGACTTGAACATGATACATGATTACACGATACATGAGACTTGAAACCTGAAACTTGAACTTGATACATGTTACCTGATACTTGACAACTTGTTACTTGAGACTTGACAACTTGATACTTGACACTAGACTTGGCACTTGTTACATGACACTAGACTTGAGACTTGTAACTTGATGTTAGATACCCCTACAGGTTCCCTTGTCACTTGCGTCACCATTAGTATTTGTTATCCAGCCTGTTTACTAAGGTGTCCCTCTTGCTAGCTAGTTCTTGGTTTATCCACTACTTGTTATATCCCTGTTACATTCTTGATTCCAATTTCCTATTACTTGTACTTGTTTTTACTATTTGTGGCCCTAGTTTGCACTAAGGGCATTTTCTCTTGTTCTTCCCGATTTTTCCTTTTTATATTTATTAAGCAGACTTAGGAGACGAGCTATCTGCTGGGATTGGCGAGCAGACATTTTAGGCTTCGCTTGGAGCAAGGCTTGTTTAAATAATTGCTTTCCTTAAGGTATTTATTTCTTCTGCTGTATAAGACTTGTTTCCGAGTTTACATTTGATCCAGACATGAGAACTATTTGAATATCATTATTTGTTTAAATTATTTTCTGTTGCTTAATAAATTATTCATGCATGCTTGGTTATATATAAATCTGGTTATATTCTTGTTATAATGCTGAGTCAATCCTACAGCCTATGGATGATGTTAAAATCATTCGCTGGGCTTTGTCACGCGCTCGTATTCCATATTTTTTGGGAAGCGGGGCGTGACAGCTGGGGAGCTAGGTCGGCAGCCGAGCGTTTTGTCGAGCGTTGGCGGTGTGCGGAGTTACTCCAGAGAACTGTTGGAGAAGGTAACGCAGGGCACCACCAAATCAATCGAGGAGAACGAGCCGAGGGAGATTTCCGAGGTGGATCATATCTCTTCGATGCTGACCGAGGCGGATCTGCATCGGATCCGGAGCGGGTTCCAAATCCCGGCAGAGTACGAACTTCTGCTCCCTGGCCCCGGCTTCCAAGCGTGCACCTCATCCTCGGCCGATGTTTGTGTTTTCCCTACCGACTCACTGAATGCCGGAATTCGTCTACCGCTGCACCCTTTTGTGGTCGAGGTGTTGCAGTGGTACGGCTTGTGTCCGGCTCAGCTGATGCCGAACACGTGGCGGCATGTGATGGCGTTTGTGCTTCAATGCCAGGAGGTCGGAGCCGAGCCGAACATGTTCATCCTCTGGAGTCTCTACCGACCTTGCCAACCGAGCAAGAATGAGCAAAGGTACTACCTCTCACCGAGGAAGGGCATGAAGCTGATCGAGAACCCGGACTCGATCAAGCACTGGAAGGAAAAGTACTTCCTCGTCCGAGCTCCCGAGCCGTGGGTGATACCGATGGTGTGGTCAAGGGACGGTCTTCTGAAGTGGGGGAAGAAAGAGCCCGTGCTCAGTAATGAGGAGGTGGAGATCGTGGAGAAGTTGCTCGGCCTTCCGACCCTCAGTTGGAAGGACATCACGGAGGAGGCATTATTCCGAGGGGGTCTCAGTCCGATCGACCCTAGTACGCCTCTTCTATTCTTGTTTTGTCTTTGTGGTTTTTTTGAAAATTTCTCTAACTTTTTTCACTGGTTCGTGCAGAATCCTCCGATATAGACTACAAAGGTTTATTGGCGAAGGCCCGAGCGGCTAGGGAGCAGGAGATGAGGAAGAGAAAGTGGACCGTGTCCGGACCTCAAGGCGGCCGAGCACCCAAGGTACCCTCTGTCCCTCCGACCTCCGAGCGTGTTATCGTTGAGTCTTCTCAGGCCGAGACTGAGCAGGGTCTCGTCGCGCCGACCGTCCTACCTACCTCGGATGCGCCGACCCTGCCGGCGCGAACGGATGCTCCAGGGTCTTCTGGCGGAGCGTTCAATATCAGCGCGCTGCTGGCTCTCGACGTTCCGCCACTTACCGCCGAGGCGGAGTGGATTTTGACCAAGGAGCACAAGCGCATCTTCGTCCCCGACTGGAGGGTGATGAAGGTCGACGGGTTCTTGGGGGACAGAAACATTTGTATGCAGGCGGTGAAACACCTGCCGACCCCCAAAGACCGAGCGGCGTTGAAGGCGGGTGAAGTTGGGGACGCTGCGATGCAGATCGCTCGGAATACCATGTTGGTAAGTAGTGGATCACTTTCTTGAGAATTTTTCTAAGTTTTTGTGCTCGTTCTTGATAGTTTCTTACGTTGCCTGTAGACCCTCTGCCACTTCAACTATTTGCTCGAGGAATTCGAGAGCAAGGAGAAGGAGATGACTGTTCTGAACGACCATGAGCGGTCGGAACGGTCTAAAGCGGTGAAGGAGCTGGAGGTCGAGCAGCTGCGTTCTACTTCGCTCGAGGCCGAAGTCGCCAACTTGAAGGCTCAGCTTGCCGAGGCGCTGAGGAGCTCAGCTGCCGAGGCCTCCAAGGTCGAGGCCATTGAGAAGGAGAGGGCTCGGCTCGAAGGCGAACTGTCTGAGGCTCGAAAGGCGACGGAGGAAGCCCTGAGCGAGCAAGCATTGAAGGTGGCAGCCGCAGAGAAGGCATTTCGGGACGAGGCGGAAGCTCACATGCTGACGAACATGGAGGAGGCGTACGGCCGAGCTCTGAAGCATATCGTCGCTCGGAACCCTGGGTTTGACATCTCGGACTATTACTTCTACGACTCTGTGGAGGGCGAGGAAGAGATGCCCTTGGCCGCGCTCACTCCAAGGCCGGAGGGCGAAGATACCGAAGGCGAGGGTCGTGCCGATCGCGCAATTGTAACTGTGCCGACCGATGATGAGGTCGACCCTTGACTTTGTCGTCTTCTTCTCTGTTTTCTTTTTCTTCTTTTTTGTAATGCCTAACTTCGGACTGGCCACCGCTTTTTGTAAACTTTTGACTTTCAATGAAAACTTGTGGTGTTTTGGCTGAGGATTACGAAATTTTCACCAAAAATGTTTAACTCTTTTTGCTCGGATTGCATCCCTAAGTGTCGAAGACTTCTCTTGATATTTCTCTACTTTTCAGGTTGAGTTGGGTCCAATTACTGAGGTCTCCTATCTTCGTGCTGAGCTGGAGAAAATGAATGAGGCTCTTTCTCGTAATCAGAACAAAGCATTTTATGACTTCTTGAAATTGGAGGACATCAAAGCAACGGCAAGAGGATATTTAAGCGAGTTGAGGCAACTGCGGAAGCAATCTCGAAAGACTCCTCTCGAAGGCGAGGTAGAGTTGATCCGTAAGGGGCTTTTTGATGTCGAACAAAGAAACAGTGAACTGCTAGCGGAGATTCGCCAATTGGAGGTGATGGTGAAAGAACACTCGGCCGAAGATGAGGAGTTGGCTTCGAAGGTGTCCGAGCGCGACGAGTTGTTGGCCAGAATTGACAAATTGAGGAGGATCACGATTGACAGGGGTATCGAAGTGACTCATCTTCGTCGTATAGTGGCCGATAGCACTAACGTTGCAGGCTCGTCTAAACTTCCTCGTCTCAAAGCATCGGCAGCAAACGAGATTCTGAGAGATAGGATCGTCGAGCTGGGGGAGGAGATTGCAATGCTAAAACCTCAGCCTGTAAGGACCAATGTTCGCAGTAAATCGTGTACTCGCGAGGAAAGCGAAAGAGGGATTTCTTTCTACGAACTTGCGACTCGCACGCCTGCCATTAGGCGGAGCCCAACTGATGCTCAGAGTGGTGTAGCTATTTCGTCTAGTGGCGCCTCGGTTGGGGCCACTGCTAGAACTAGCGACGAAGGGGGATCTCGCTTTGTTGGTTTAGAGTCGAGCTCAGAGGTGAGGCAACGTCGCCCTCGCATGTCTCTGAACTAAAACGTTCCCCTCCCAAAGAAACGCTAGACAAGTTGTATTATGCTCTTCAAGTTATTGTAAAAATCTTGTTGTAGTGTTGGCTTTGTCTGGGCCCTTAATAAAAAGGTTTGTTTTGCTTCCTATGTTTGAATGCTGCGTTGGCTGGTAAACTAATAAGTATAACTCCTCCATCTTTTGACAATTGTTCAGAATTAGAAGCAAATCTTCTTTCTTACTGGCTACCCGCTCCTAGCTCGCTTAAGAGCGGGATTGCGGAGCGAAATCGAACCAAGTGTTGGACTCCGAACTCGTCGTTAGAGTTAGTTCAACAGTTGTGGGAGCAATTCCAAATGGTGACCCACTCCTAGCTTGCTTTTAAGAGCGAACTTATGGAGGAGAATTGAACCAAGTGTTGGACTCCGAACTCGTCGTTAGAGTTAGTTCAACGGTTGTGGGATCAATTCCGAATGGTGACCCACTCCTAGCTCGCTTTTAAGAGCAAACTTGCAGAGAAGAATCGAACCAAGTGTTGGACTCCGAACTCGTCGTTAGAGATAGTTCAACAGTTGTGGGAGCAATTCCGAATGGTGACCCACTCCTAGCTCGCTTTTAAGAGCGAACTTGCAGAGGAGAATCGAACCAAGTGTTGGACTCCGAACTCGTCGTTAGAGATAGTTCAACGGTTGTAGGAGCAATTCCGAATGGTGACCCACTCCTGGCTCGCTTTTAAGAGCGAACTTGCGGAGGAGAATCGAACCAAGTGTTGGACTCCGAACTCGTCATTAGGGTGAAGAGTAAAGGCAGAGAGATGCAAGAAATTTTACAAGTAATATGCGAAAAAGCTTTCTTTATTAATGACCAATCGTTGGCTGCTTCTAAAGTTGTGAGTCGTTATTACAAGAGAGAAATAAAGGAAAAAATACAAGTAAAAGGAGAGGAACGGTTCGACATCTCAGAATACTTAGGGAGGCGTTAGTGCTCTCTCTTGGTATTTCAAAAGATGGTCGGCATTCCAAGTCCTAGGGATCTCCCTGCCTTCGAGATCTTCTAGTCTGTATGCCCCGGGCCGAACTACTTTGACGATCTTGTAGGGTCCCTCCCAATTTGGAGCAAGTTTGCTCTTCTGACCAGGAAAGGAGATGGCTAACTTTCTGAGGACCAAGTCCCCTTCTTTGAGGTCGGTAGGACGGACTCTCTTATTATATGCCAACTCGATCCTTCTTCGGTAGCTTTGTTGGCGAATGGCAGCTCGTTCACGGATCACATCAATTAAGTCTAGATTTGCTCGGAGCTCTCTGGCATTTTGTTCTTCTTTATAAGCCATTAGTCGAGGAGAGGGTACCAACTTCTAGAGGGATCATAGCTTCGGACCCATAGGTAAGATTGAATGGGGACTCTCCTGTGGGGGTCCGTTTTGTGGTGCGGTAGTTCCACAGCACGTTGGGGAGCTGATCGACCCATAAGCCTTTAGAGCATTTTTCCAACCTCTTTTTAATACCGGAGAGGATCTGTCGATTAGCATTCTCAACTTGGCCATTCGACTGTGGATGGGAGACGGAGGAGAAGCATTGTTGGATGGCGAGGTCTTCACATAGAGCTCGGAAAGTAGCCCTGGTAAACTGGGTTTCGTTGTCTGTTATAAGGACCCGTGGGACTCCGAATCGGCAAATTACGTTCTTCCAGAAGAACTGAAGTACTTTGTTCATGGTGATGGTGGCCAAGGGCTCGGCCTCTATCCACTTCAAGAAGTAGTCGATTGCCACCACTAAGAACTTGAACCGGCCGGGAGCTAGTGGGAATGGCCCTAGTAAATCCATCCCCCACATTGTGAAAGGGATAGGACTTGATAGGGAAGTGAGTGGAGCTTGTGGGAGGCGATGGATGTTGGAGTACTTCTGATATGAGCTGCATTGTCGAACGTGTCGTTCGGCATCTTGTAGGAGAGTGGACCAGAAATATTCGTAGTTTAACACTTTGCGGGCTAGGGATCTGGACCCTAAATGTGCCCCGCCGATGCCTTCGTGAAGTTCTTGTAGGGCGTATTCGGCTTGCTCTGGGGAGAGGCATCTCAAATAAGGCCTTCGTGAAGTGGGATCTGGTCCCACTTCAAGAAGTAGTCGATTGCCACCACTAAGAACTTGAACCAGCCGGGAGCTAGTGGGAATGGCCCTAGTAAATCCATCCCCCACATTGTGAAAGGGATAGGACTTGATAGGGAAGTGAGTGGAGCTTGTGGGAGGCGATGGATGTTGGAGTACTTCTGATATGAGCTGCATTGTCGAACATGTCGTTCGGCATCTTGTAGGAGAGTGGACCAGAAATATTCGTAGTTTAACACTTTGCGGGCTAGGGATCTGGACCCTAAATGTGCCCCGCCGATGCCTTCATGAAGTTCTTGTAGGGCGTATTCGGCTTGCTCTGGGGAGAGGCATCTCAAATAAGGCCTGCCGTCTACCTGTGTGAAGGAGCCCTTGTATAGGACGCCCCCGATAAGTGTGTATCGCTCTGCTCGGGTTCTGATTCTTCGAGCCTCCTTAGGGTCCTCGGGGAGGAGCCCATCCCTTAGGAATTCAATGAGGGGTTTCGTCCAATCATCTTGAAGCATAACAGGTAGCGACTCCATCGAGTCGGAAGTTTCATCCTCCAGACTTGGCTTCAGGAGGACCTCTATCAGGACAGTCTGCTCGAGACCTTAGAGGGAGGAAGAGGCTAACTTGGAGAGGGCATCGGCCTGGGAATTCTCTTCTCAGGGGATTCGTTGGATGAGAGCTTCTTCAAATTGAGCCATGAGATTCTTGAACTTGGCTAAGTACTTAACCATTCGGTCATCTCGAGCTTCATATTCGCCTAGGACCTGATTTACGACCAGCTGAGAGTCGCTAAAGATCCGGAGGCATTGCGCCCCTACATTGCGGGCCATCCCAAGGCCGGCTATGAGTGCCTCGTATTCTGCTTCGTTATTAGAGGCCTTGAAGTTTATACGGAGAGAATATTGGAGGATGAAGTCATCTGGGCCTGCCAGAATGACCCCGGCTCCGCTTCCCTCGTTACAGGAGGACCCATCCACATAAACTGACCAGACGGGTGGTCCCTTCATTGCTTGGCTGAACTCGGGGATGGTACTTTCAACTATAAATTCTGCTAAGGCCTGAGCCTTGATCGCGGTCCGAGGCTGATACGTTATATTATGCTGGCTCAGCTCGATAGACCACTTCATAAGGCGACCCGAGGTCTCTGGCTTGTGGAGGACTTGCTTCAGCGGTTGGTCGGTAAGAACGACCACCGAATGGGACTGAAAATACGGGCGAAGCTTTCTTGCGGCCATGACTAGGGCATATGCCATCTTCTCTATCCTCGAATAGCGGAGCTCGGCGTCCCGGAGTACCTTGCTCACGTAGTAGATGGGCTTTTGAGTTTTATCTTCTTCCCTCACGAGAACGGCGCTGAGGATCTGCTCGGAGGCTGCCAGGTAGAGGTACAGGGGTTCGCCGGGGATTGGTTTGCTGAGGAGAGGAGGATTGACGAGGTATGCCTTGAGTTGGTCAAACGACTCCTGTTGCTGTTGACCCCATTCGAAACCTTTAGCCCTTCTGAGGGCCTTGAAGAAGGGGAGGCATTTCTCCCCGGACTTTGAGAGGAAATGCCCTATAGCGGCTAGGCGGCCTGTTAGCCTCTGAACTTCCATAACATTCTTCGGAGGAGTCATGTCCAATATGGCCTTGATCTTTTCGGGATTAGCTTTGATTCCTCGTTGGCTAACCATGAAGCCGAGGAACTTTCCTGACGAGACTTCGAACGTGCACTTGTTCAGATTGAGCCTCATGTTGTGCTTTCTCAGTACATCGAACGCCTCCTGTAGGTCGGTCACGTGATCGATTCCTCGGATGCTTTTTACAAGCATGTCGTCAACATATACCTATATATTCCGGCCGATTTGAGCTTGAAAAACCTTGTTAACGAGGCATTAATATGTGGCACCTGCATTCTTCAAACCGAAGGGCATGACCCTGTAACAGTAGAGGTCCTGGTCGGTCACAAATGAGGTCTTCGGGATATCCGGAGGGAACATCCGGATCTGATTGTAACCTGAGAAGGCATCCATGAAACTGAGGAGTTCATGACCCGAAGTGGCGTCAATCAAAGTGTCAATACTTGGAAGAGGGAAGGGGTCCTTGGGGCAAGCCTTGTTGAGATCGGTGAAATCGATGCAAATCCTCCAGGTCCCATTGGACTTCTTCACCATTACTACATTCGACAACCATTCGGGATAGTTCACCTCTTGTATGAACCGGTCCTTCAAGAGTTTGTCCACCTCCTCTTTTATAGCTAGCTGTCATTCAGGGGCGAACTTGTGCCTCTTCTGTTGGACCGGTTTGGACCCCGGAGCAACGCTGAGGTGGTGGACCAAGAGCTCTTCGGAAATTCTGGGCATGTCTGCAGCTGACCAAGCAAAGAGGTTTCGGTTCCTTCGGATGCACTGAACTATGTCGGAGCATAGGGCGGTTGGGAGGGTCTTGCTAACAAAGAACCTTCGGCTTGGATCCTGCTCAGAGAAGAGCACTTCCTCCAACTCATCCACCGGCTCGGACATTGGTCGAGCGACATCTTGGGGGATTTCCAGGGTTTCGAGGGAGAGGACTGGACCGAGGGTAGAGGTCATGTAGCACTTGCGGGCCGTTTCCTGATTGCCTCTTACTTCCCCTACTCCTGCCCGAGTGGGGAATTTCATCTTGAGGTGATAGGCAGAGGGGAAGGCTTCAAGGGCAGCTAGGCGGGGCGACCCAAAATGACATTGTGAGCTGCAGGGACATCCACGACCATAAAGTCCATCGACTCCGTTCGGGTAGTAGGAGTTTTGCCAGCGGTTACGTCAAGGGTGATCACCCCTTCAATAGTCACTGGCACTCCCGTGAACCCATGGAGCGTGTAGCCGGCGGGCTTGAGTCTGTCTCGGGAGAGTTTGAGGCCCTTGAAGGCGGCGAGGAAGAGGATGTTAACGGAACTGCCATTGTCCACTAGGATCCTCTCCACTTTAAAGTTCGCCATGTGGAGGTTGATGACGAGTACAGTGAGGGGTTCGGATGCCCTCAAGGTCTTTATCTGAGAAAGTGACGGGCACTCCGAGGCCTTTAGGAGGAGGGGTGGCGCGAACCGAATCGACTTCCCTTATAAATGCCTTTCGAGATGAGTTGGAGGAGCCCCCCATTGGGCCCCCGTGAATGAGGTGTAGAACACGCTCCTCATCGCATTCAGGACGCTTGTTAGCCCCCGAGGCGGGGGAGGAAGGTCGGCTCGGTCCTTTCTCACGAACCTGGTCAGCTGCCCCCTCTGGATGAGGGCTTTTATCTCATTCTTCAGGGTCCAACAATCATTGGTATCGTGGGCATGGTCCCGGTGATAACGGTACCACTTCTCTTTATCCCTCTTCTTGCCGGGGGTGTTCATTTTTGGTGCAGGGGGTATCACCCCCTCCTTCTCAACTTCCATTAGAATTGTGGAGATATTGGCATTAAGGGGAGTAAACTTTTCGAATCTGGGAGAAGGTCGGCGCTGGCCGCCATTATCCTTCTGAAGCTTCATTGCCCCTTCCTATTCTGTTCCCTTTCTCTTAGACCTGGAGGAAGACCCCTCCAAGTTGGGGCGGTGCTCAGCTTCTTCGGCCTGAATATACTTTTCGCTTCGGAGGAGGAGGTCAGAGAAGTTCTGTGGGGGCTTCTTGGCGAGGGAGCGGATGCTGGAGTTGAGGACACTGGATTGAAAAGCTTCTGCAGCGACCGACTGGTTGAGGGATGCTATGGACCTGGCTTCAGCTGTGAACCTTTTTACATAGTCTCTCAACTTCTCACCCTTCTTCTGGTTGAGATAGAGTAGCGAAATGCTGGTCTTCTCAGTTCGGCGGCTACTCACGAAGTGGGTGACGAAGAGGGTCTTAAATTGCTCGAAAAAGAATATTGAGGAAAGGGCAAGGCGAGAGTACCATTCTCGAGCTGGACCCTTGAGAGTTGCGGGGAAGGTTTTGCAGAGCAGAGCATCGGAAGCTTGGTGGATGAGCATGAGGGTCTTGAAGCTTTCGATGTGATCGACGGGGTAGTCTCCCCGGAATAAGTCTCAAATTGAGGAGGCTTAAAGCTGATTGGTACAGGTGCATTCATTATGGTTCAGAAAAAAGGAGGTCTACTAGGATGAAGGGTCCTTCCTCTAAGCTCTTCTTCTCAGTCTAACTGACCCAAGCGCTTCTCCATTTTGTGGAGACGGCGGTAGACAGCATCGTCCCTTCAACGGTAATCAGCCGAGCCTCTAGACTCGTCTTCGTACGAGGAAGAGCGGGGGATACGAAGACAGTAGCTCCTGGAGCGGTGAGGACTTGGCATGTGCCGGGGGTTGCTAGGAGCTAGGGGAGGAGTTAGGGACCGTCGGCGATGACTTCGGACCAGAGGAGGAGTGGGAATCCTTGGAGCATTGGTATTGTTGGGACGGAGATTGAGAGCTTGTAGGACGGTTGCCTGGAACTGCTGGAACTCGACACGGGTGATAGGTGCCTCATCGTTTCTAGGATGTTGCCGACCGGTAGGGGAGTGTGGTCTTCTTCTGTGATGCTCGGGGGACTCTCTCCGCCCCCTTCGGATAGGGGACCTTCTGTAGTCTCGGCAGTGAGGAGATCGCTCATCCGGACGTTGTTGGCGGGAGGCTGCCTCTCGGGCCCGCTTTTCATCCAGACGGTGGCGAAGATCCTCATCCTTCTCCCGATTGAGGACAGTGTTGCGGAGGTCGGAAGCTCGGGGATTGTGAGAGGCCATAGAGTCCGTAGAGGCATTGTGGATTGAGACATGGTCCTGGTGGAGAGGTTGTTTCTGCTGGTTCGGACGCGAGACCCCCGCACCGGCATTGTGAGTGGCGGGGGGACCCTTAGGAGGTTGTTGATTCTGAGGAGGAGGCAGGTCTTGCTGGAGAGGGTCCTCTGCTTGAGGAGGAAGTTGCCCCTGCTGCGGAGCGGGCTGGATGGGGACTTCCTGTTGCTGATCGGGGTTGGGTCCGCGGTTGGACCCTCTGGATCTTACTTTTCTAGGAGGCATGGCTGGAGAAGATCTGAACCACGGGAAGAGGGGAGGCAGCTATTCGTTATTTCCCACAGACGGCGCCAATCTGTTACCGCTAAATCTGGTGTGGGGGTAAACAGATAGTATTTGTGGATTCTTGGAAAACGTGAATAGCAAACCTGAACCTGTTCTGCCGGAGTATGACCGCTGATTCCCGCCGTACACCTGCAAAAAGTGCGAGACACCGAGGTTGATCCCGGCGACGCACCCTCCGACGCTCAAGTCAGTAATCAGGGATGATTATGAAAGAGCGTAAAATTGGCAAAAGATTGATTACCTCTTAATGGAGATGGATGGGGGGTATTTATAGGCATCTCAGGGATCAGATTAGGCATGTAATTCCTGTGTATAGATAAGGAATGTAATTCCTAATTCCCAGTGAAAAGATAGATATGAATCAGGGCCGTTGATTAGGATTAATCAGAAACCCTAATTCTATCCTAATGGACTGGGTTTGCTGCGGGTTGTAACCCGCACCCAGTTGGGGTGGACCCGTTCGTGGGTTATTGAATCTTTAGGGGAGAGATCCAGTACCTGCTTCAGTCCTATTAGTGGGCGAAATTACCATTTTACCCCTAAGCTTTAAGATTCGTTCTTGATTTGGACGGTTCTGATTTAACCCTATTTTTAGCCATATCAAATACATAATAAAAAACTATACAAAACTATGATAGATTAATTTTATAATTAGGATAGAGTCAGCTAAATTAGGTTAGATTAATCATTTTGTTAGGATAAATTATTATCGTTAATACCTAGGGGCATTTTAGTAAAAAATACCTACATAAAGTGACAAAAACTATCACGTGCGGTCACGTGATTTGTTTTTTTTAAGCAGAAGTAGTCAAACTACAACCAAATTTGGAAAATAGGTAGCTAAGATGCAAAAATAACAATAATAATAATATATATATATATATAATAAAACACAAAGAAAGTTATCAAGTGACTCTCCTTCAATCCCCACAAAATTAAAGGCCCAGATTTAACCTCATAAATACATTTTTCGTCCCAAAATTTTTTCCCCAAAACTCAAATTCAAATCCTCCCAAAACAACTCCTTTATTTATTTAATTATTTTTTTCTCTCTCTCTCTTTATCTCTCTCTCTCTCCTATTCAAAAAATTAAGAAAATAAAAATTTTAAAAAAAAAATTTAAAAATAAAAAATTTTAAAATTTTAAAAATAATTCAAAAAATCAAAAAACTCAAAAACTTATAAAAAATTATTAAAAAATTTATAAAATTTAAAAAAAATTAAAAATAAAAATATATATATATATTTAAATTTTAAAAAAATTTAAAATTTTTTTTAAAACAAATATTTAAAAATTTAAAAAATTTAAAATTTAAAATTCAAATATTTGATAAATTTGAAAATTTGAAAATCTCAATGCAAATTCGAATACAAATCCAATGTCGAACCTCAATCAAGAGGTCATCACCGATATCTGATCTGCTGCTGATTCCGTATCGGTGACTCTCCTCCACCAAATCGAGTGCGAATATCAAACGACTCCGTATCGGCGACTCCCTTCCATCGAATCGAGAGCCTCTATATGTGATGCAATGACTCTAATTTAATCTCATTAACTGAATTCTCATTCTAATTTTTAATTTTGTGTGTGCAGGGGATTACTCAGTTTTTTGCCGACTCGAATTTTGTGTGTGCATGGGATCTAAGTTCAGAGATGTATGATTTTTGTATCTCGCGATCAGGCCTAAAGTGTTTTATTTTTAGGTTTAAAAAAATTTAATTTGGTGATTTATTTAATGAGTTTTTTTATTGGTTATGTTTTAAGGTGTACGCAAGTGAGATGGATTAATTGGTGGCCTCAATTTGGGCTTCCAAACCATATTAGGACAGACAAGCTGACCAGCAACCTAAAATAACTTGGTAAATATGCAACATTAATTTCTTTACCACAAGAGAAAATACTATCGTGATGTGTTCCCTTCACTAGTTATTAGAAACCATTGATAACATAATATATAAGAAATATTAGTATATGTTTGGATAGATAGGATTGGGATGACTGGAGTTTACCAGTGAAGCGTGTAAACTCTCCGCTCAAAAAAGACAGCTAAAGTAAATTTGTTATTTATCCATTTTAATTTTTTTTATAAAGGTGCAATGGGAAAATAAAGTGGATATAAAAGAAATGATTAGCTTGGATTAGAGTTTGAGAACTTCATGTATTTCATTTTGGTTGAAATAATAATAAGAGGTATTTCAATTGCAAACTGAGTCTCAGACAAACAAATGTTAAATTATTGGTAATGTAGGTACCTTCACACCTGCACTTGCGTTACCATTGTATTTAGACATGCTCATAGTGGTTATAGGATTAAAGTAAGCTCTATAAAACCTATATGATAATGTCCTTGCATAACTATTATAAGCATCTAAAAGTGATGCTGAAGTTATAAAAAAAAACTTTATGCAGTGTTTCTAACAAACTACATGCATTCCAGGTAAGTTCAAGTTAATGATCAGAAAGGTGATGGTTGAGCTTTAAGGTAGAAATACTCCTTCCTCATATAATATGTATGCTACTTCAATTAATTTGCTGGACCTCAAAAACTATTTTATATAATCAAACAAAGTGCACCGTTCCGAAGACGTGCTATATACACGTGTCAACGGGCAAACCTGGTGTATATATATATATATGGTGGGTTATCTGCAAACTTATATATATGGGGTGGGTCATCTGTAAACTCCTAAAACATGGAATAGGTTTACAGAAATTTTTTCTTACAAATTACCTAATAAAATATTATTACTTTTGTACTTTTTAGCAAATATATTATTCACTCTCATCTACAACCAAAACAAAAATTTTAAATCTATAATTCTACATTTAAGTGGGATCGATAAATTAAATTAAAAAAATGCTCAACAAATTTTCTTAGAGCCAAACAACACCGTAATACGAACCAAAAGTGTGAATGTACTCGTCGAATCAGCTGGCCATCTTTTTCAACAGAGTGAACAAGCTTGAAATCTGAAAATAAT
Organism: Hemerocallis citrina; assembly: GCA_017893485.1. Taxonomy (NCBI): domain Eukaryota; kingdom Viridiplantae; phylum Streptophyta; class Magnoliopsida; order Asparagales; family Asphodelaceae; genus Hemerocallis; species Hemerocallis citrina. The sequence continues at coordinate 428,535,959 of CM030358.1, read as the reverse complement.
GTACAAAAACTTATATTTAGGAGGGGTTACTTTCCGAGTCCAGAATTGGGAGTACAAAATATATGATCCACTGTAGAAGTCAAATCAAATGGTACAACCTTGTAAATCTTGCATTTGTTAGGAGAGATCTACCGGTAAAAATATTTTCTAAAAAAATCTCAGTTAATGTGAGTTGGGCCCCACGCCGATAGATTATTTAATGTTAGAGTTCAATATTTTATTGTCAATGTCCTATCAGAGCATCCACCATCGTTATGGTTAAAAAATACATAAAAGAATAAATGCATATAGTAATCTCTCATTTCGCTACACTCGTAAAATACTATATTTTACCATTTTAAATTAAAATAATAACAGACGGTAGTTCATATTGCGTCGGAGAGGAAAAAAAATTAAAAAAACATTTAAAAAGGTGGGACGGCATATCATCTTGTGTCGGAGAGGAAAAAAAAATTAAAATTGTGGGACGGCACTTCAAGTACCGTCGGAGGAAATAAACCTTTTTTTTATAAGTGCAATACGAATAGAGGAAGAAAACGGTATGTGCGATTTTATAAGTGCAATACAATTTTTTTTTGTAAAAAAAATACCAACGGACGGCACTCGAAGTGCGCCGTCCGACAAAAGGGGGGCTTGGGTTCTTTTTAAATTTTTTTAATTACGAAAATTAATTTTTTTTTCGAGGGACGGCACTTCAAGTGCCGTCCAACCATTAATTTCTTTTTTTTTGCGACGGCACTTCGAGCTCCGTCGTTTATATATGCATAATTCTTATTTCAGTTCTCATATATGGCACTCTACTGTAGCGATTTATGCAAATTATGCATATTTACACATCGACTGCAGCGCTCTTTTTTACAAAATATGCATATTATGCATATATACCAAACGACTACAGATGCTCTCATATTTGTTATTTTAGGGGGTGTTTAGGTGATTTTTATTTATTTATTTAAAGATGTTATTATTCATTGTTAGAAGCATTTTTTAAAAAGAAAGTATAGAGTTTAGCCATCATTTTTTATTAATAAAGAGTTAATAAAATAAACCCAGAATACTGACCTCAAATACAAAAACTACAATGCAGAGAAAATAAAACATAATAATACCTCCAAGTGCATAGGAATGCGAGACAGATATAACAAAATTCAAACATATGAGACCATCCAAACAAAAACTACATGATACAGGTGTCCCTCCAACAGCGTCATGGAGGGTGAGCAACCAAGTCGTGACGCACCAAATCAGTCAAAGGTGGGACCAATCACCACCACTTCGTCGTCATACTCCTCCACCAAAAATGCTCTGACGATTCTTCCTCTAGGACCCGTCGCCGCAGCTGTAGCCCAATGAAAAATAAATGCATAATATGAGTAAAATTACCAGAAATACTATTACTAGTCTCATGAAAGTAAATGTTATTTCTATCAAGCCACAAAATCCAGGTCGTTGCAGCGATAGCAATATACCACGATTCCCTCATCTCACGTCTCTCACTAGCGAAGGTAGGTCCAATCCATATGTCTTCATATACCTGTGGGTATACCGATGTACCGAAAGCTAACAGAACCATGCAGAGAACATCCTTGCTTCTAGGGAAATCTAAGAAAAGATGAGATTTCGTTTCTGTGTAAGAATTGCAGGAACCACAGTTAGTGGTAATGTGTAGTTGTCTTTTAGTCAGCTTCTCTCTTGTCAAAATCGCATCGTTGAGAACAAGTTAGAGAAAAACTCTTATTTTCAACGGCGTTGTGGCTTTCCAAATAATCGTTGACCATTTTGGGATACACCATCTAAAGATGCGGATATATAGCGACATAACTGACACGTCCCGCTTCTAAAAAATGAATACGGAATATAGATACGTGACTAAGTCCAGCGAATGGCTTTCACTATTCATAAGCTGTAAGGATCTTTACAATATATACAAGAATAAACAAGAGATATGCAAGAGAAATAATCAACCACTCATGAATAACTGAATCAATATAGTCAACAAGATTACTTGTAAGAAAGAATACTGAATCTCAAATAATCAAGTCTGGAACAAAACACACATTTGGAAAAAAAAAATGCCCAATACAAATATTCATGTAACAAATTACAATTATTCAAGATAAACAACAGGAATAAATAAATGTAGCAAGAATCCAGCCAACTAGAATCTTTGAACACCTACATCATCGGGCAGCTGGTCACCAAAGTCTGCAATTTAACAAATTACAGGAAAGAAAAGAGAAGCAAAACGCCCGTCAATGCAAGTTACGGGCCGCTTTTAGTGTAAGCAACAAGTACAGGAAAAATAAATAGACAAGAATAGAGTAATAGCAGAAGCAAGAATAGCATGGAGGATGTAATAGCAAAATAAAGCAACTAACTCTAAGTCAAGAACAGAACAAGTAGCATTGTAACCCCCATTCTCGTTAATAAATATTTTCCGTGTATTTTCTATAATTTGATTTTTATAAATTCATTTTGTGCTAAATTCGATTAAGATCTTTTATTAAAGTATTTTCTAATCGAAAATCTTATTCATTTCGAATAGTGGTGTATTTTGATCTTATTTTCAATATCTTACTGATCGGATATTTACATTTGAACCCAAAAACAAATATATTATTATTGAATAATTTTAATAAAAATGTTAAACCCGAATATTATTTTGTTGTATGATTTTGTTATTTTTATAATCATGATAATTAATTATTATTTCTTGATTATCTACGTAAAAAATCATCTATTTAATTATTTTATTTGATCTGATTTCATGATAAGCCCCAATTTATATTTATTTATTTGTATAATTTATTTATCTAATTGATTTAAATTTTCGTTCATGAACTATTTTCTCCTTTTGTTGGACTATATATCTTGTGGATTTTATTTTATTAGATTGTGGATATTTTATTTGAACTCTATTGTCTTCAAACCCAGCTCTTATGGAACCCTAAAATTCAATTGCAGTTTGTTCTCAACCCAAACCTACTATTATTGGATCCCAACCCAATTACCCAATAATCTACTTGTATTTTATAAATACAACCCTAATAAAAATCCTAAAAACACAAAATTTCAAATTGTAGCCGTCTAATCTCTCTCCTATCTCTTTCTTTCTCCTCCCTATTTCTCTCTCCCCGACTTCTCATCTCCCGCCCGAATCCTGTAGCACCTTCTTCCCAAATTCCCTGGCCATGCTCCGGCGCCTCCTGAGCGCTGCCCACCTCCGGCGACACCCCCCTCGTCGCCACACGCCGTCGACACCCAAAACCCCAAAACCCTGACCTCCTCTCCCCTTTGCCCTGTTCCGATCGACAGCCCCAGCAGGGCCCAACCCCAACTGTAGTACCCCGTATTTTCAAATATTATTTTAAAGATTTGAAAATGAATTAAAATGATTTTCAGGAGATTTAATAAATATTTTCTGAAGGTTTATCTTTTTACACGTGCGAAACACGTGCAAATATTTTTGGTGTAAATATTCAATTTTATATTTTTAATAAGTTCTCATACTTATTATTGAGTATATTCTAAAATTTGGGATTTTTCTGAGTAGAGAAACTATTTTTATAAATATCTTTAAAGAGATGGGCTTTTATGTAAAAGCCGTTTGGATCTGAAATAAATTATGAAAATTCATTTTTACTAATTTTTGGGCTTTCCATGATCATAATTTAAATTAAAGTATATTTAAATTTTATTTGGAGTTGATTTGGTAAAGATTTAAATAAATATGATGTTTTTGCAAATATGAAATTTATGTTGGATCTTGTGCAAATATTTTCTGGAAAGTAAAAGTCAAATATTTAGATTGGAAAATATAATATGTATTATTAGATATTTTTCTGATTTTTCTGAATTTTTATGAATATTTTATGATGTATTTGCAAATATTACAAAAGAGAGGGCTTTTGTGCAAAATCGCCACCCTAAGTTGTAAATCCGAATTTTTCTTATTTACTGGGCTGTACTGGATTACTTGAAAACTCAGTGATAAAAAGATTTGATTTGGTTTTGATTCAGTTAACCTATTTCAACTAAGAAAGGGGTTATATATGTAAAGTTATATTTGGAAGGATTCTTTTGCAAATATGTTTCTAAAACCCTAATCTTTCAATCCCGGTCTGTATAAAAGAGGGTGTGCAGTCGTCATTCGCTGCACAACAAAAGTTTTATTATATTTTTATTTTCTTGGTGACTGAAGAGGAGATCTTGGATTCTTTGCAAAGAGGGGATTCTTCATTTTGCTTCGTGATATTCGCTTGATCTCTCCAACTATGTGAGTGACATTGTTTTGCTTTATTTTGTTTTGTGTATGTTGTAGGTGAGTAGATATAATTGTTTGGTTGTTTTGTTTGATCTCTTTGATTCGTGTATGTCATATGAGAATGATATGAATGTTTAGATTGAATTGGATGTTGAATATGGATATGTATGGATGAAAAATTGGATCACCGAGAAGAATCTTAGATATTTGTATGAGAATGATGTTAGATCTGTTGAGAACCTAATATAAAGTATTAGTAGGCTAAAATGTTGGATTCCCGCTGCGAGCAGTCGACTGGTGACTATTAGCAGTCGACTGCTGCTGCTTAGAATATATTTTCTTAAAATGTTGGATTATTGTTGATTTGATTTAGTTTATTAGATGTCATGCAATAATTAAATTAAAGATGAGATTTTTGGATTATTGGTGAGTTGGATAAAAACAACCTGACCATGTTGAGGATAAATTTGTTTTGTTCATGAATCGACTATAGAGAATAGTTGAGATTTGAGTTGAGTAATTTTGTGAATGATTAATGGTTTAGAGGACCATGTTTGAGGATTTGAGTTATGAGGATTTAGATTGGGGATTTGTGATTTTTGTAAAAGATGTTGTTTGAATTTGGATTTCTCAAATGCTAAGTTTAAATCTAATTATTTTGGTATTAATAAGATTTGGAAAAATAAAAGAAAGTTATTTTGATATATGACCGATTCCTAAAAATTCTAGTTTTGACATGTGCACAACCTAAACTATGCAGTCTGTAGGTCGACAGTCAACTGGCATGACCTTCAGTCGACTGGTACGACCCGGCTGCTATGATCTTTAGTTTTCTTGAAAATCCGTTCTGGACAGTCGACTTAGACTCATTTCAGTCGACTGGCACACTTAGAATTTATTTTCAAAGTTATCGTAGATTCCTCTCTAGTAAGTCGACTTATGACTTTTCCAAGTCGACTTATAACACTTAGAATATTTTCTTAAAGATTTCTGGAATTTCTCTCTGGTAAGTCGACTTATGACTTTTGTAAGTCAACTTATAACACTCTGGTAAGTCGACTTATGACTTTTATAAGTCAACTTATAACACTCTGGTAAGTCGACTTATGACTTTTATAAGTCAACTTATAACACTTAGCTTATTTTCTTAAAATCATGGAATTTTTTTTCTGGACAGTCGACATGTGCTTTCTATAGTCGACTTATACTGATGTATTCTTATAATTTTGAATGTTCCTTCAATTGATTTATTCTCTAAATGTTCTAAGCTATAACTTACTATTTTATACCCTACCTTCTATTGAACTTATGTTTTCAAGATGTTAAGTTGAGCAGTTTATGAAGTAAGATTAGTTGAGATATTTGAGTTTGAGTCTCTAGAGGGTGTGTGTGACCCTAGTATACCGGCAGTTGAGTTCATTATATTTAGGCCTGTTGAGGCATTTTAGTTGTTCAGTTATTGAATTAAGTCCGGTGGGGTACACCAACTTTAGGAGATTCGTTAAGTAATTAAATAACCCAAAAATGATAAGGACAGGTACTAGTGGTGATATGATGAACGGGAACATGGGTTATGTACCTCAGTATGGCTTTCGGTATGGGATTGATCTCCGGAATTATCCAGGTAAATTACTTGTGGTGTGGGATTTATCCCCGGAATTATCCAGGTAAATTACTTGTGGTGTGGAATTGATCTCCGGAATTATCAAGGTCGAGGCGACGCGCATGTGTTATTCATGTGATGAGGGTCATTGCTTCGGTGTGGGATTGATCCCCAGAATTATCCAGGTAAATTACTTGTGGTGTGGGATTGATCTCCAGAATTATCGGGACAAGGGCTAGTACTCACAGTTTATCTTTATCTCGTAGTAGTCATCGTGTTAGGATTAGCTGCATAGCGGGGATTGAACCCTATAATGTGGAGACGTTAAGGGCTTGCACCGGACCTATGTAGAATGGGATGCATAGACTCCGACAAGTACGCATTAGAGAGTTAGCATGTAGAAATTGTGTTTTCTTGACTTGGTTTTATGCATGTGCTTTTCTGTTTTCTACACTTAACACTTAGTTTAGTTCCACTTGTATGGTTTTCCGCATTTCGTGATTTCTCTAATTTCATCTACTCTTGTTATGTTCTGTTGTTGACAAATCTATGCTTTACTTATGTTGCTTGTTCATGTCACTCACACCATTTATGGCTGACCCCTTTAGTTTTGGGGGTTAGGGATCATCTCTAGCCTCATGTGTTACAGGTTGTTGCTTAGAGTTTGGAGGTTGGGATACTTGAGATAGTTTTGGAGATAAACTGATGTAATAGAGCTTTGTGTAAAATTTTTAGAAGTGTTGTAAAAAGAAAGTTGTAATTCAAGGTGTTTTGTATTCTGCTATGTTTGTAAAGATTGTTGTAATAAAAGTTTGGAATAAAATTATTTGTGTTTTTGGGCTATGTGTACTATTACATTGAAGTTGATGCTGGGAATGTGCCACGTATTTTCTAAGATATTATATTAGAAATTCGGGGGGCTACATCGACGTTGTCTGGTCGTGCCGCCCCTGCGCATCGTCGAGCCACCCAGAACGCCGCCCACACCCCCGATCTCTTCCTTCCTGCTCCCGTCGATGCCAGCACATTAACCCAATTCCGAACCCCCCCTTCCTCTGTTCTGATTGATGCCTCCGCCAGTCGATGACGTCCCTGCCTGACGCCATGCCACCCGCGCTGCCGTCGACGCCGCTAGCGAGACCCTAGCCCCTTTTGATGTTGCTGTAGTTGCTGTCTCTTGATCTTGGTGTTTCTTTGAGCACGTATATTGCGCATGCTAAAGTTGTGCTAGTTCGTGGGTTCGTTGCTTCGGAATCCTTATCCCGTTATTCTTGGTATTCGTTTTCACCGTTAATAAGGCAAGTCACTGTCCCCTTGAATTTTATATTGTATCAAATTCAAGTTTTATTGAAATTCTTGCATGTAGATTACCACTACCGGGTGGTAGATAATATAGCCAAGCATTCGCCTTATCTCGTAGGGAAAAAGGAAAGAGTCTCAATCTGATTGCATCATCTGATACTCCGTTATGCTTGAAAGTCTCACAAATTTCTAGAAAGTTTGCAATGTGAACATAAGGATCCTCTTGCGGTAGTCCCCAAAATTGAACAGTTTGTTGAATCATTAGAATAATCGCCGGTTTAATTTCAAAATCGTTAGCGTCAATAACCGGCATCTTTATGCTTGATATTGTTCCATGAATTTAGGGCATAGCATAATCTCTCAAAGCTCTGTTTTCATCGGTTTTCTCCATGATAATGTATTTGTATGTCCTGAAATGTAGTATTAAAAAAAATAGAAACACTAAAAAAATAAAATAAGAAAAATAAATGAAAGTAAAAGTAAGTCAAAAGAAAATAAATAGGTAAAATAAAAATAAAATAAAAATAAATACAACAAATCCAAACTAGTAATAATCTAGCAATTTTCAATATCAATAAAAGAATAACTAGTCCCCGGCAACGGCGCCAAAAACTTGATGTGAATATTTGCAAGTGTACGAAATCGCAACAAGTAGTATAGTTAAGTGAAAAGAGTGTCGAACCCATAAGAACTAATTATTTTATTGAGTACCGAAATTACTAGATAAATCACTATTTGGAAGAACGAAATTAATAAAGAAGACAACTAATTTAAATTAATCTAAAAATCTAACTAAATTAATTAAGAGAGACGGTTATGAATTTATATTGTTTATTAATTGCAAAATTAATTCTAGAGCTTTTGACTTCACCTGGTTTATCCCATACAATTTATAATTCCATATGAGTAAAAAGATTTATTTTTCCAAGTTGTAGACTAAAATTCCTAAATTATTTAATGCTTTCTCTCGAACAACACCAAAATTATCTCCAACTAACAGTTTGTCATATATTTATGCAAATTTAATTAATCAAAGATTCATTAAGTTCTGTGGATTTCTTAACGGTCACATCAATCGCGGTAAATCATCTATAATTTCGCTCAATTAATGGTGTTCAATTTTTATTGTTCTAAATCACAAATCACCTCTCGGTCTCTCCATGATCCAATAAATCATACAATAGTTGGCCAAACAATTGCAAGCATTAAACACAAAAATCAAACACACAACCATGGAAAAATAGAAAAAATAATATGGAATTAAAATTGTGTTCTCAAAACTAGGCTACATCGAAGCCCTAGAAAATTAAATTTAGTTCATAATGATTTTGCAAGTAACAAATATTGTCCTGGATTGCATTATAAAAATTAGAGAGAGAAAAGAGATACAAAAAGATATAAAAATATTGTAAACCGAACTCTCGAAACCAGAGACAGCAAGCACAGTTAGAAGCCTTTTCTCTCTTTCTGTCCTCTCTGTTTCGTTTCGAAATATGCGCCGAAGACCCAAGTCAGCAGGTCATCATCTGGTCACGTCGCCTTGGGAATCGGTGCGCCAGGTCAGCAATGGTCACGTCGCCAGTCTTGCCTCGTCTCGAACCGCGGCTCGCCGGGCCACGTCAGCACGCTGAGTGTTCTTCTCCCTGTATGTTTCTGAATCCTGGGACTCGCGCCGCGACCTGTCTTGTGTCGCCTCTCTCCTCTCTGTTTTGCATTTTAATTAATTTTTTTTTTTTTTAGTAGCCGTCATTCTCTTTGGTAAATGTGTCCTCGTTAAGCGCTACTTTTTCTTTTTATCTGTTGTTGTATTTATAGGAGTAGAAGAGGTAGGAATTAGGGTTTTCTTTTGCAGAAAGAACCCTTCATCTTTATTTATTTGAAACACGTCCTGCATATACAAATAAAATAAGGATTTAGAATATAAAAATAAAAATAAAAATTTAAATGAATTCGTTCAAATTAAACTAACTAATTTTCACATTAGCTCTCTCAAAATCCTTTTAAAATTTGTTTATTCTTTTTACACTCTATTGACAACTAAAATTGAACTTTCCTTCTCATATTGCCAAATTGTAAAAATTAAAATTCAACAAATCAATAAAAATAATAAATCAATAGTTTTGCTTTATTTGTTGATTTTTACCAAAAATATTCACATTTTGCATCAAAAATCTTATTTCTTCAAAAATAATCAATTACTTGAAATCTTATGGAAATAAGACGAATTAAACACAAGATGGACGAAAACAAGCGATTTTAATGGGTAAATGAGTACAAATATTTGTATAAAATTTAGACACATTAGATCATATTTGTTATCATATCATTGTATTGATTATTTTCGTTGGGTCTATTGAGGGTTTACACGAGCTAACCCCAATATTTTAGACATCGTGCCACTTTGACTCCAAAAATATTGAATCTTGCATACATCATATAGTATTGATGATGGAAAATTTTCATACATCTCATAACACGATTAATTATTGTAGAGACAATTTCTAGGTTGTATGTTGTTTGATCGATTGATGGTTGATAGATGATAAATTGATGTATGTATGTGTTCTTAATCTTATTTGCCATGTTTTTATACCCTTCATGCTGATTGAGAAGTTCATCGACCAGTAGAATTGTTACCCATCATGTTTAATTAATTTATTTCATGAAAACTACCCTAAAACCTGTATCTTATTTGAGACTTGTAAGTTGACTGCTATTTTTGAACCAGTAAATGATCTTAAAATAAATTACTTTCTGAATATGAATTGTAGTCTTATCTTTCTAATTTCCAGAACATCTTGAATTTTTGAATTCCAAGTTGTGTAGCAAAAGTTATGCCCGTTTTACTACACCTGTGCTTTTACTTTCAGATTTTGAGATTCTTGTATCATCCATGCTTAAACAGTAAAAAGGCTTATCAAATGTTAAAACTTTGTTCTGAAAATTTTCAAATTGTTAGTAATCATGTTTAGGAGTGTAGAAAATATTTTTAATGAATTTATTATTGAGTTTTCGCTGTTTCTAAAATTATAACTACATGATGTCGAAATTCTATCTGAACATGAAATCTGTAAAGAACAATATGTTTGACCTAGCTACTGTTGTCGGATTTGGAACTTTAAATATGCGTTGGAACCGTGTGGAAGTCTAGTTTCTAGAATTTCTGAAGAATTCAGTTTTTGATTTATGAAACAACGGGAAATTACATTTTTGTACAGACCACTCTTGATGTCCAGAATTTCACTTTTCAGTTTTTTATAATTTATTTATCCCTATATCGTAGTATTGCATGAATAAAAGTTTGTATGTTGCATTGCATGATCCTAATGAGTTATTGTCACCATTCTAATCGTCCTATTCATGCTACCATCCTATTGTTTCCCTATTGTTACCATCGTTCATCTCATGTCTCAAATTGCATATTGTATTGTTGTATTAATAAAATAATTAATAAGCCGGGGTTTAAGGAATTGACTGGAGTAGTTGATGATATAGTGACTGTACACTGAAGTGTGGGCTTTGTTTCCCAAAATATTGTGTGTTGGCTATTATTATTGTTATCGGTTTATTGTTGGATTACTGACACAATATCTTAATTGATCATGTATTACTATTATTGAGCCAACCAGTGTGCACGAATGCTGCAAATACCATTATCATGCCATATACATGATCAATAGAATCTTCCACTTGAGTCTAAACGAAATTGTATGTATGCATTGAACCTGTGGTATGGAACTTATCGGACACAGTAGTACGTGCATTAGTTAAGAGTTATAATGATTAATTGACTTAAGAATTGCATCACACGACATTGCATATTGTTCATCATTGTTTTATTGATATCGAATATTGGCTAAGTGTTACTGTTATTGATCATTGATTATTGTTATCGAATATTGAATCATTATTTATAGCCATTGCATCGATTACCGTGATATTGATTATTGATTATCGTGCTATGTTATTGATTTCTATTGATTCATTGATTCATTGTTATACCATTATTCTATTGTTCCTGCTATCTCTACTTACTGTTCATGACTTGCTCTAAGGACAATTTTTCTCCTCTTTTCAGATGAAGTGTTTACATGTGTTGATAGAGAATTGCCTGATGAATTGGGAGAACAACATTGGAGAAGGAATTGATTGTATCGCTACTTAATAAATAATTATTGCATTGTCATAAAGACTTATTCATTGGACTATTGTTATTTCATTGTATTGTGGACTTTTGACCCGAATATTACTATTATTGTTTCCACATGTTGGTTTATTGTATTTGGATATTTTATATTGCTTCATTCCAAGTATTATTATTCGTGAGATTATTATTATTTCCTGCGCAATTGTTCTGTATTGATTATATTATCGGTTTAATCAGATAAACAGCTTATGAGTAACGTTATTCATTCACTGGGCCAATGTTATGTACTCGTATTCTGTATTTTTTGGAAGCGGGGCGTGACAAGGTTTTTAGTGGTATCAGAGCTCGGGTTTGGATAATATATCATTCAAACGTGACTAACGAAAGGAAGTTTGGCTTTGATTGATATATTAATTAGATTTGGGTGTTAACCGGTTTGACTCAACAGTATGTGCAATACAGGAATAACATGAACAATTGATAACCAATAATCTGGAAACTAGTCTTATTTGATTACTCTTTGATCCCTTCACATTCAGTTCCTTCATTTCTTGTTGTCTGTTGTCCCTTCCATTCATTGATTCCTTATTGGATATGATTTCATTATTTTATAGCCATATTCATTTGATTACGGTGTCGTTCGTTCTTTTCTTTCTGCTTGGTCGTCGATCAGCATCGCTTGATCTGCAACGACATGTCTATAGCTTAGAGCTTCTCCATCAGAGTAGCGCAGTGGAAGCGTGGTGGGCTCATAACCCACAGGTCCCAGGATTCTCTTGTTGCTTCTCTTTCTTGCATTGTTTACTTCCTTATTCATTCAATTGCATTGTCACCATTCATTGAATCTTTATTTAAAATCATTCTAGATCACTCTATTCATATCCATGTTCCTTCTTATTCTGGTGTTGCCACCATTTTGCCTCTTTTCCCTTTATTCCCAGTTTCATTATTTTCCAATTTGCTTTTGTCGTGTCCTATGCACCGCCTAAGCAAATTTCGAGGACAAAATTTTGTTGTAAGGTGGGTAGGATTGTAACCCCTATTCCCGTTAATAAGTATTTTCCGTATATTTTCTATAATTTGATTTTTATAAATTCATTTTGTGCTAAATTCGTTTCAGATCTTGTCACGCCCCGCTTCCCAAAAATACGGAATACGAGCACGTAACAAAAGCCCAGCGAATGATTTTCATCATTCATAAGCTGTTTCAAGAATCTTTGCAACACATCACAGAAATAATCAGAGTCGGAAGCAAAAAGTGGAACCAACATGCAACATTGAAACAAATTACCAATAGAAATTTACTTGAAACCAAATACAATATTTTCAAATAAATCAGAGTCTGGAGAAAATAATATCCTGGGTCACATCGCCCAAATACAAATAATATCCAATAAACCAAATACACTTTATTCAATGTTCAAGCAACAACTAATAATAATAATAATAAAGAAGAAATCTCCAGCACTAAAACATCATCTCGCCAATACCTTCTGGCAGCTGACCATCCTGATCTACAATAGTAAGTTTGCAGGAAAAGGGGAAAAGAAGAAAACAAGTACCCGTCAATTGCAAGTCGCAGGTTACAAATAGAGTAGGAGACAAGCACATGGAATGGGGTGAATCTAAGTAACAAACCTAGCATGGTATATTCAAGATCCAACATAAACAACATGGCAAAAGTGAACAAGTGTACATGTCTTAAATCAAGTGTCAAGTAAACAAGTATCCTATAAACATGCATCAAGTGTCAAGTGTCATGAAATCAGGTATCATGTATCAGGTCTCAAGTCTCATGTAATCAGGTCTCGTGTATCATGTAGTCAAGCTTCAAGCAAGCAAGTATCAAGTTCAAGTATCCTATTTAAGTATCATGTTCAAGTATCATGTGTCAAGTCTTGTGTGTTTTACTATCTGGTAGCACTTCATGCGCCCCAACTTTTATCACATGGTTGCTATAACAAACAGTTTCGCTTTAGATTTTGTAGGGGACCATGCAGGACAGTGTACTCAGGGACAAGCTCCAAGTATCATGTAATCATGTAAACAAGCTCCAAAATCCAAACAAGCTCCAGTATCATATGTGTACATGTCATGTAAACCGTGTCGAGCTCCACATGTAAACAAGCTCCACTAACCACTAGATTCTTCCGAGTACATGTTTCTGCACTATCCACTACTAGATCTTACCCATAAATCCCAGCTTGGTTACTTTTATTATTGTTATCCAACGGACATGAATGTGTGTGAATTAGTGTCAGATAAACATGATATATTCAGGTTTAGGTTCAGGGAAACAAATCAGCATGCATGGATGATATACATTCACATATACGAGCAAAATAGTCTATGTTCATAATCAGGACAGCAAGACCAATCAGTACTAAAATAGGGATTCTGAACTCTACAGAAATGCAAATCTAAATCCGTCGAAGGATATGGAAACTAGACATCCACACGCATCCAACGAGTATAATAAAGTCATATACTAGTTCACAACAACATAGCTCAAAACTGATTCGAACACAGAATTTAGGTTCAGCCAGAAAACAAGAAAACGACTTCAAGAGCATGGAAACAGCATGAAAACACATTAAATAAATCCACGAAAAATCTGGGGTATACTCCTATATATCCAGAATCAAAATATAAAGTTTCAGATTTTTACAGTAAAGATAGATCTATTATCAAAAATAAGAAAGCATCACGAAAACATAGTTTAGCGAATCTGGAAATCTCGACACTGCTGTACGAAAACTAAGATATCTCGCAACCAGTGAATCGAAATCCAACTCCGCCAAAGGGACATGAAAATAGATAGATTTGACTAACTTTCATATTTCAAAAAGAATTTTCATACAGTATAAGGAATTATAGTGAAAACAGAGTCCTTTACTGAACAGTAAGCAAAATACAGCATGAGAAGATTTTAGAAAAGAGTATGAAACACCACATAAAACTTATCTTTAAAATTCATCAAAAATATGGGTAATCCCTAATATCATAAAGAATCACTGAGCAAAATATTGGTTCAAGAAAATATGTATAGAATAGTTCTTGAAAATAGTTTGTTAACAAAATTGACCCAAAACAGAATATGGAATTGATCGGCACGTCTGTACTAAAACATTCATAACTCAGTCATACGAAATCCAAATCAAGAAAAATTAGTGGGGTTTGAAAATAGACAAGATTATCTAAAATTCATCTTTTATTTTGGAATCAAGATTCTGACTGTAACATGGACGAAAACAGCAATCAAAACAGAACAAGCAGCAAATACAGATTTCACACCTCTAATCAAGAACATCATAACTTTCACAATATTGATCCAAACACCTCCAAACTTGAAATACAACCTACCAAACATCTAAACATCATGATTTAGGGTTACTAACATGTCAAAGTCTATTATTTCACATGGGTATTTATCCAAACAAAAATTCACACAAGTAATTGCATACATGCCTAAAAATCAAGATTGGGCAAAACCTAGGTCATTATCCTATCAAGATTGGTGTCATAATTCATCTATGGCCAATTTATCACAATAGAGACAAAACCAAGGAAAACAAAAAATTTGGTTGTCTCTAGACCCAACTACACTATATGTAAATTTTTTGACTTGTATCAACATAATGAATTGTAGTACAAGTTACTTGCCTTATTATGGAGATGAACACGATCCTAGTGCGAAGAGAAGCAAAACCCACGAATGAAATCCTTTCCAAGCGTGATCCAAGCAATCAACGAGCAAAAACTCCCACAAACGAATCCCTTGATGCAACGAACCAAAGTGGCAAATACCCACTTTGAGAAACCACAAAGAGAAGAGATTGCAAGAGTAGGTGATGATGTTGATGTTGATGGTGCTTGGTGGTGTATGGAGGCCGGAAATCCAAGGAAAGAGGGTGGTCGGGTGTAGGGTAATTGTATGTCGGCAATGGAATAGAAGGTTGTGGTGGCTGGGATTGGGGAGAGGTGGTGTCGGGTTGGGGGATTGGTGCAGGCAGGGAGCAACACAAGGAGGGGAGAGAGGGGGCCGGGATTGAAGAGGAGAGGGAGAGAGAGATATTAGGGTTAGGGTTTTGAATTAGGGGTTTGGGTATTTATATAGGAGGTAAAAGTGGGTTAATGGGTTGTGGGTATTAGTATGTAGCAATAGGTATACAAATGGGTTGTGGGTATTAGTATGTAGCAATAGGTATACAAATGGGTAATGGGTATTGGGTCAACTTCAAATAGGAATTCAATTTAGGAGGGAATTCTATGGCTCTTGAAAAATCTAATTAGGAGTCAAAAATCATGGGAAAGGAAAAATACCATCAAAAATCCATCACATCACCATGGAAAAATATAATGAAAACAACAAGGCCAAAAATGAAGAAAAGGATCAAAATGACGAAAACGAACAAAACGATGAACAATCCACACAAGGAGCTCAAAATGAAATAAAAGAATATATATTGAAAACAAATCCAATATACGGTTCCGAAAATTACAATAGGGATAAAAATACACAAAAATTAAAAATACACTCCAAAATAAAACAGGGGTTACAGATATTTTATTAAAGTATTTTCTAATCGAAAATCTTATTCATTTCGAATAGTGGTGTATTTTGATCTTATTTTCTATATCTTATTGATCAGATATTTACATTTGAGCCTAAAAACAAATATATTATTATTACTGGATTATTTTAATGAAATTTTTAAACCCAAATATTATTTTGGTGTATGATTTTGTTATTTTTATAATCATGATAATTAATTATTATTTCTTGATTATCTATGTAAAATTCATCTATTTAATTAGTTTATTTGATCTGATTTCGTGATAAGCCCCAATTTATATTTATTCATTTGTATTATTTATTTATCTAATTGATTTAAATTTTCGTTCCTGAACTATTTTCTCCTTTTGTTGGGCTATATGTCTTGTGAATTTTATTTTAGTGGATTGCGGGTATTTTATTTGAACCCTATTGTCTTCAAACCCATCTCTTATTGAACCCTAAAACCCAGTTGCAGTTTGTTCTCAACCCAAACCCACTATTATTGGATCCCAACCCAATTACCCAATAATCTACCTATATTCTATAAATACAACCCTATTACAAACCCAGAAAACACAAAATTTCAAATTGTAGCCGTCTAATCTCCCTCCTATCTCTTTCTCTCTCATCCATGTTTCTCTCTCCCCGACTCCTCATCTCCTGCCCAAATCCTGTAGCACCTTCTTCCCTAAATTCCCCGCCCAAGCTCCGGTGCCTCCTGAGCGCCCCACCTCTGGCGACACCCCCTCTATCACCACTCGTTGCCGACACCCAAAACCCCAAAACCCCGACCTCCTCTCCCCTTTGCCCTGTTCTGATCGACAGCCATAGCCGACCTCAACCCCGACGCAGTCTGGTCATGCTGCCCCTGTGCATCATCGAGCCACCCAGAGCACAACCCAGACCCCCGATCTCCTCCTTCTCACTTTCGTCGACGCCAGCACGTCAACCTAATTCCAAAAACCCCCATACTCTGTTCCAATCGATGCCTCTGCGAGTCGATAATGCCCCTGCCTGACGCCACGCCATGCGCGCCGCCATCGACGCCGCTAGCCAGACCCGAGCCCCTTTTGATGTTGCTGTAGTTTCTGTCTCTTGATCTTGGTGTTTCTTTGAGCACGTATATTGCGCGTGCTAAATTTGTGCTAGTTCGTGGGTTCGTTGCTTCGGGATCCTTATCCCGTTATTCTTAGTATTCGTTTTCAACGTTAATAAGGCAAGTCACTGTCTCCTTGAATTGTACATTATATTAAATTCAAGTTTTATTGAAATTCTTGCAAGTAGATCATATTCGTTATCATATCATTGTATTGATTATCTTCGTTAGGTCTATTGAGGGTTTACACGAGCTAACTCCAATATTTTTGACATCGTGCCACTTTGATTCCAAAATATTGAATCTTGCATACATCATATAGTATTGATGATAGGAAATTTTCATGCATCTCATAACACGATTAATAATTGTAGAGACAAGTGCTAGGTTGTATGTTGTTTGATCGATTGATAGTTGATTGATGATAAATTGATGTATGTATGTATTCTTAATCTTGTTTACCATGTTTTTATACCCTTCATGCTGATTGAGAAGTTCATCGACTAGTAGAATTGTTATCCATTATGTTTAATTAATTTATTTCATGAAAATTACCCTAAAACATGTATCATGCTTGCTGACCTGTATGTTGACTGCTATTTTTGAACCAGTAATTGATCTTCAAATAAATTACTTTCTGAATATGAATTGTATCCTTATCTTTCTAATTTCCAGAACATTTTGAATTTTTGAATTCCGAGTTGTGTAGCAAAAGTTATGCCCGTTTTACTACAACTGTGCTTTTACTTTCAGACTTTTAGATTCTTGTATCTTTCATGCTTAAACAGTAAAAAGGCTGATCAAATGTTAAAACTTTTCTCTGAAAATTTTCAGATTGTTAGTAGTCATGTTTAGGAGTCTAGAAAATATTTTTAATGAGTTTATTATTGAGTTTTTTCTGTTTCTAAAATTATAACAACATGATGTCCAAATTCTGCCTAAACATGAAATCTGTAAAGAACAATGTGTTTGACATAGCTATTTTTGTCGGATTTGGAACTTTAAATATGCGTTGGAACCGTGTGGAAGTCTAGTTTCTAGAAGTTCTAATGGATTCAGTTTTTTATTTCTGAAATAGTAGAAAACTGCATTTTTGTACAGACCACTCTTGCTATCCAGAATTTCACTTTTCAGTTTTTTAAAATTTATTTATCCCTATATCGTAGTATTGCATGAATAAAAGTGTGTATGTTGTATTGCATGATCCTAATGAGTTATTGTCACCATTATTATCGTCCTATTCATGCTACCATCCTATTGTCTCTCTATTGTTATCATCATTCATCTCATGTCTCAAATTGCATATTGTATTGTTGCATTAATAAAATAATTAATAAGTCGGGGGTTTAA
This sequence comes from Hemerocallis citrina, assembly GCA_017893485.1. Lineage (NCBI taxonomy): Eukaryota > Viridiplantae > Streptophyta > Magnoliopsida > Asparagales > Asphodelaceae > Hemerocallis > Hemerocallis citrina. The sequence goes on along the minus strand of CM030358.1, from coordinate 428,517,639 downwards.
GGGATTGACTGGAGTAGTTGATGATGTAGTGACTGTACACTGAAGTTTGGGCCTTGTTTCTCAAAATATTGTGTGTCGGCTATTGTTATTGTTATCAGTTTATTGTTGGATTACTGACATAGTATCCCAATTGATCGTGTATTGTTTACTGTTATTGAGCCAACCAGTGTGCACCAATACTGCAAATACTGTTATTGTGCCGTGTACATGATCTATAAAATCTTCCACTTGAGTCTAAACGAAATTGTATGTATGCATCAAACCTGTAGTATGGAACATATGGGGCACAGTAGTATGTGCATTAGTTAAGAGTTAAAATGATTAATTGGCTTAAGAATTGCATCACACCGACATTGCATATTGTTCATCATTGTTCTATTGATATCGAATATTGGCTAAGTGTTACTGTTATTGATCAGTGATTATTGTTACCGAATAATGAATCATTGTTTATAGCCCTTGCATCGATTACCGTGATATTGATTATTGATTATTGTGCCATGTTATTGATTCCTATTGATTCATTGATTTATTGTAATACCGTTATTCCATTCTTCCTGCTAGCTCTACTTGCTGTTCATAACTTTCTCTAAGGACAATTTTTCTCCTTTTTTTAGATGAAGTGTTTACAGGTGTTGATGGAGAATTTCCTGATGAATTGGGAGAACAATATTGGTGAAGGAATTGATTGCATCGCTGCTTAATAAATAATTATTGCATTGTCATAAAGACTTATTCATTGGAATATTGTTATTTCATTGTATTGTGGGCTTTTGACCCGAATATTGCTATTATTATTTCTAGATGTTGGTTTATTGTATTTGGATATTTTATATTGCTTCATTCCAAGTATTATTGTTCGTGAGATTATTATTATTGTCTGCGCAATTGTTCTGTGTTGATTATATTATTGTTTTAATCAGATAAACAGCTTATGAGTGATGTTAGTCATTCGCTGGGCTAATATCATGTACTCGTATTCCGTATTTTAGGGAAGCGGGGCGTGATAAGGTTTTTAGTGGTATCAGAGCTCGGATTTGGATAATATATCAGTCAAATGTGACTAACGAAAGGAAGTTTGGCATTAATTGATATATTAATCAGATTTGGGTTTTAACCGGTTTGACTCAACAGTATGTGCAATACAGGAATCACATGAACAATTGATAACCAATAATCTGGAAACTAGTCTTATTTGATTACTCTTTGATCCCTTCACATTCAGTTCCTTCATTTCTTGTTGTCTTTTGTCCCTTCCATTCATTGATACCTTATTAGATATGATTTCATTCTTTTATAGCCATATTCATTTGATTACGGTGTCATTCGTTCTTTTCTTCCTGCTTGGTCGTCAATCAGCATCGTTTGATCTGCAATGACATGTCTAAACAAATCCAAATCAAAACAAAACACTAGCATGGTATGGGGTATTTTACAGATCTACAACGAGAATACTACGACTAGCACATCAAGCATGCAAAATCCATACAACATATCATGGGTCACGAACCACATACATATATGCAACAGGAATTAATTATTTCTTGGTTTTTTTATGTCGTGTGTGTGTGAACGGACGACTACAGATGGATCAACAAATGGAGACAAGATCTAACCAGGGGTTTTTCATAATAATGAATCTAGAGACGAAGGCCACACTACAGGAGGTATTTAGTACTTATATATACAACAAAAGAATATAAGTTACTTTCTTTAGATAGTTGACGAATCTGACGGAAGGAATGAGAATAACGGGAATGGATTCCCAGACACGAACAAGATGATCACGAACACAATCGGACTGCTTAAATTCCAAGATCAAGGTGATGATCAAGATCAGATCAAACGGACGTCCAGATCAAGGTGATCAAGTTTAGATCTGATGATGATCACGATCATGTTGAAAGATCAGATGGCCCAGATCTCCCTGAAGATGATGATGATCAAGAGGAGATCGGGCGGCTAGGATCAAGAGATCAAGAGATCAAAGATCATGATCACGATCTAGATCAAAGGTCCAGATCTTATGATCAAAAGATCAAGGGCCGAGATGAGTCCTGATCAACCTACATGCACAGGCAGGACCCAATGGTGCTCTGCAATGGTGAGCGACTATAGTGGGTGAGGCTGACGGCGAGGAGCTCAAGGCGATGCTCAGGGGATTGACAACGACGGTATGGTTGTCGACGATGGGATGGTTGTCGAGGATTGGGCGGCTCGATGATGGAGGGGTGGCTGAGGTTGATGTGGCTCAGCAGTGCTCTATTTTCGGGGAGAAATAGAGGAGGAGAAGAAGCTGTCGATGGTAGGATGGTGGTGACTGCGGGGGTCGTCGGAGCTTTGAGGAGTGGTAGGGGATCGCAGGCGGTAATGGCGGAGGCGAGACTGAGGGGAGTTGGTCGAGCGGGTGGCAGGGAGCACGACTGTCGTGGCGAGGGGCTTCGGCTGCGGTAAAACGAGGATGAGGAAGAGGGAAGCTCTGTGGGTTCTCAAGGTGGCAGTGGCCGAGCAGGGAGGAACTCGAGGGGAGCTTCAGCTGTCGATGGGTTCGACGAGAACCCAAAGGAAGAAGAAGACAACGGAGGTGCTCGACGGAGACGATTGCAATGGCGGGAGGCCGAACTCGAAGGGGGAAGGGAGAGGATGCAGGCGTAGGTGGGTTGACAGGAGGAAGGCGACGATGATGAATAGGGAAACGATGATGGATGTTGCGGTGGTGATTGGCTCAGCATCGAGGGGATGAAGATGGGTGGAGCGGCTGCGGTGAAGGGCAGCCGAGGAGGCAGGGGTTTGACGGGTGCAGACAGGAGAGAGGGAGAAGTTGGGAGGTAAGGGATGAGGGTTATATAGTGGCGGTGAGTATACAGTAGGGGGTAGGGTTAAGTGGAGATTATGGTTTAGAATAAACAGGGTTATATAGGAAAAGGATTAGGATATAGGGTCATTGGGTATTGGGTTTAAATATAAGATAATGGGTATAGGGTTTTTGGTTATAAATCAATTAATAAGTTTAAATCCAATAGGGGAATAATAATAAGCAATATAGGGGCTTATAAAATATACATATATACATGTACATTAAATCATGAACAACCAAACTAATAATAGTAATAATAATAATAACAATAATTGCAATAACAATAATAATAATGGTAATAATAACAATAATAATATAAATATAAATATCAAAATATGGTTTAAGTCTAACAAATTCATTAAAATCCAAATAGTAATAACATATTAGATTACAGTCTAAAATATAAATAGTCGATCAATTAGGAATATAAAATAAAATTAAACTACACCATTATTCGAAATAAATATAATTTTCGAAAAATAAAATGAAATAGAAAATTTTTTAGATACCAGAATAATATTTTGTTAAAATTCGATCAATTGAAAATGTAATTGTTGAAAAAAAGAATTTAAAAGCGAGACGAAAGTTATAAAAATTTTAAATACAGAAAATACACAGAAAAATACATATATATGGGAACAAGGGTTACAATCCTACCCACCTTACAATAAAATTTCGTCCTCGAAATTTGCTTAGGCGGTACATAGGACAGAGTAAAAGCAAACTTGGGGGATAACAAAATAGAAAATTAGGAAAACAGAAATGAAATGTTGGCAACACCAAAATAAGAAGGAAGAAGATAAGAATGATGTCAAATAATGAATTGGTGCATGATGGCAAAATGGAATGCAAGAAAGAAGTAAACGGTATCAAAAAGAAAAGAAACAACACAAGATAAGAAAGCAAGATAGAGAGTAGGTGGAACTGGAATCAAAGAGAGAATAGATAGGAAAGGGTTGAACCAAACAATGAGTCAACGGATGAGGATGAACGCAAGAAATAGAAGGAAGCAAACAATGCAAGGAAGGAGAAGCAACAAGAGAATCCTTGGACCGATGGGTTATGGGCCCACATGCTTCCGCTACGCCACTCTGATTGGGAAGACTCTACTAATAGCATCCATTAACTTCAGTAATCTGCTACGTGGCTCACCATATCCTTGACACATCCAAACGACATCTCTCTCACATGAAGTTCGGGCTCTTGGTGACTTGAGATTCTGAACACTTCCTCAAATCTTGGGACTCTACATGCACATCTTGGAGCAAAAGACGATACTTCCTCTTTTGGTGATGATCCAAGCTGCAGACAAGTCGTTGTAGATCCAGTGATGCCGATCAACGAACCAAACAGAAAATAAAAAGAATGGATGACACCAGAATCAAAAGAATATGGGTATGAAAAAATGAATTTATACCCAATAAGAAATCAACAAATGATGACGACTAAAAGAGACAGAACAAAACAAGGAATCATAGAAATAAGAAGGGACCAAAATGAATCGAACAAGACAAGTATCCAGATCAATGTTGATTATAATTTATTCATGTTACGACATGGTCTCTGTACTGTTGAGCCAATCCTTGATCGAGCCAAACTTGTCTAACATATTATTCAAACTAATACATTAGCTAAACTTGGTCTCTGATACCACTAAAAATCCTGTCACGCTCCACTTCCCAAAAAGAAATATGGAATACGGATACGCGACTAAGTCCAGCGAATGACTTTCACCATTTATAAACTGTAAGGATCTTTACAACATATACAAGAATAAACAAGAGATATGTAAGAGAAATAATCAACCACTCATGAAAAACTGAACCAATATAGTCAATAAGATTACTTGAAAGCAAGAATACTGAATCTCAAATAATCAAGTCTAGAACAAAATACAAGTCTGGGACAAAACGCCCAATACAAATATCCATGTAATAGATTACAATTATTCAAGATAAGAATAAATAAATGTAGCAAGAATCCAGCCAACTAGAATCTTTGATCACCTACTCCATCGGGCAACTAGTCACCAAAGTCTGCAATTTAACAAATTGCAGGAAAAGGAAAGAGAAACAAAACTCCCGCCAGTGCAAGTTACGGGCCGCTTGTAGTGCAGGTAAAAAGTACATGAAAGAAAAGTAGACAAGAATAGAGTAACAGCGGAAGCAAGAATAGTATGGAAGATGTAACAGCAAAATAGAACAACTAATTCTAAGTCAAGAACAGAACAAGTAGCATGGAAAGGTAAATGGGTGCAAGTGGCATGTAACAAGTGTCAAGTGGTATGTAAACGAGTAACGAGTAACAAGTGTCAAGTAATCAAGTATCATGTACAAGTAACAAGTAGCAAGTGTCAAGTGATCATATTGTTTCAAGTCTTGTATCTAGTCCTATCTAGGTAGCACTTCATGCATCCCAGATTTTACCACATGGTTGCTACATTCATGCAAGTTACGTTTTAGATTTCATAGTGGATCATAGAAGGCAGTGTACTTAGGGACAAGTATCAAGCTCCAAGTATCAAGTATCAAGCTCCAAGTATCAAGTATCCCGTGTCAAGTGTGCAAGTGTCAAATAATCACGTGTCAAGTTTCAAGTATCAAATGTCAAGCTCCAAGTGTCAAGTATTAAGCTCCAAGTACCAACTAGGATCTATGGATCCTCTTCCGAGTACACGTTCCTGTATTCCCCACCATTAGATCTTTCCCTTTAAACCCCGACTTAGTTTCTTGTTATTATTATTTAAAGCAAGTATGGACGTGCACAAACAAGTCAAGAAACCTGGTAAGATGATAAGGGACAAGTGCAAGTTGAATAAAGGACACGAATGGGTGATGAATGACTCAATAAAAACTAAGACAACAAAAATTCAAGTTCTGGACAACAAGATAGTACTGCACCAAATCTGGGATTTCCGTTGCCACGAACATGCAAATCTGGATCTGTCAGAAAATCTAGAAAATAGACTCCTGGCCGAATCCAGAACATATATGCAAGACATATAATAATCACAGAAATAGAGCTCAAAACAGAATTATATCCAAAAAACTTGTTCAGCTAGAAATCATATGGTTGTGTTCATAAACAAAAAAACAGCATAAAAACTTACCGATTAAATCGAAGAAAATTCTGGGATATTCCCTAGTATGTCTAGTATCATAAAATATAATTTCATAATATTCCAGCATGAATAGTATGGTCAAATAAAATCAGAAGACAGCAAGATGCAGCAAATTTGTAAATCTGAAACTCTTGACACAGCAGTACTAAATTAGCAATAGATTACAAAATATAAATCCAAATCGAAATCCGTCAAAAGGGTGATAAAAAAGATACAATAGTCTAAATTTCATATATTTACAAGCTTTTTATCAACAACAAGTAGAATCCGGTTGAAATTAAGGTTCTTCACATAACACCATGGAAATTCTGGAAGTATAGTAGTTGTTTGCAAGCATAGAATAGTTTTTATATGTGTAACCCCTATTTTTCATTCTCTGTACTTTGGATGTATTTGTCTTCTTTTGGTATTTATTCATCATGTATATCTCCATCTCATTCTGAACAGTGTATTTGGATCTTCATTATCTATATATATTCATCCATTTGATCTGTCATCTCTTGATTTGATCTTCTTGATTCATTGTCTGCCATTGTTTCATATCTAGTTGGTTGAGCTATTATTTTGATTCCCATTATTTTAATTGTTCATGACCTATTTTAATATTTCATCGTGCTCCCATCTTGTTATTTTGGATCATCCTATTTTTTTATTCTGATTTAATCAACCCCAAAAGCTTTATTATCCCAAAACCCCTTTCAGCCTTATACACGTTTACTCATACCCGTACCCGATAGATATATACCCGAAACCCAGTATACATCAAAACCTAATTGTCCGGATATATATACCCCTTGTGTATATACTTCCGGCTCATCCCCATGCAACCCTAGCCACCTATTCCCGATCTCCTCTCTCCCCCATCCTCTGTGTGTACCCCGACTTCCAACCATCCCCCTCACCGCAGACCTTCCCCCCGGGCCTTACTCCTCCGTGCCACCCTCCTTCCACTGCAGACCCCTGCCCTCGCCCTGCACACACTCTCTCTTCGTCCATCCTCTACCTTCGACCCCCCCTAGCGCTTCCCTGCCTCCCAGTCACGATGCCCCAGCACCAGCAGCGAAAGCTTTGCCTCCCTGCTTTGCCCCAACCACAGCAGTGCAGCACCAGGCTGACGCTCCCTCTTCTCCTCTTCCGAAGCCAGCAGTGAGCAACAACAGCGACTGCGCTGTGCTGCCTCCCCTCGCCCGTCGTCCGCCATCTTCTTTTCCGCCGTGCACTCGGTTTGTTTTGCCGTGACTCCTGTGTGCGAGTGTTGTTTTGGTTGCGTGTGATCCCGAGAGTTGTGATCGTGGTTCGTGGGTTCGTTTCTTCGTTGAGTTTGTGGCCAAAAATTTCTTTCCGTTATTCTTGTTCTTACTTTGTCGTTTTTGTCATCATCTATAAGGCAAGTAACTTGTATTCTTTTTGTTGTATAATACAAGTACTAAATACCGCCTATAGTGTAGTTGCTTCAAGATCTATCCTATGAAACCCCTATTATATCTCGTCTCTATGTGTTGATCCATCCATAGTTGTCACATCACACACACGACATGAAATAACTTAGATATAATAGACTCTTGATGTTACATACATGTTGTTCGTGATTTATGAGGTGTTGTATGATCTCATATGCTTGATGTGTTAGCTCTTGAGGCTCTTGAGGCAGCTCAAGCTCAGGAGCAAGCTCGTGGCAGGTTGAATCCTCCCCGGCATACTGTTCCGCACTCTGTTGTTGCTAGGCCTTCTGGTGGGCCTATTCGGAGGTATGTCCCGACCCATCCGGTCAGGGCAGCTCCTTACTCTTTTGCAGGTGCTCAGAGGGTTAATTTTTGCGACTTTTGTCGACTTCCCGGGCATGAGTGCAAGGATAGCAGACGTGCCAATCGCCGCTATTTTGGTTGTGGTGCTCCTGATCATGCTGTGCGGAATTGCCCACAGCAGGAGATGGCTTTTCCAGCCGGGGGTCCAGTTCAGCAGGTAGCCCCAGCTCGTGGTCCAGTCAGGCCACAGCTTCCTCCTCAATGCCAGATTGTCGGTCAAAGGACCGCTGCCCCCAGGAGAGGTCGGGATTTCAACCTGACTGTTGCAGATACTGAGACAGCAGAGAGTGTTGTTGCAAGTATATTTTTGCTTTTGTTGCCTTGATTATCTTGTTGTTTTCCTTTGCTTCTTTCATTTCTCTTGCACAATTCTTTCATACTATCTTTCTGCATTGTATTTTCCTCACCCTTGATCATCAATCCTTTCCTCCTGCTTTTGATTCTATCTTAGGTGTTTTTCTTGTTTGTTCTTTTCCTGATCATGTTCTTTTTTATTCCGGGGCAACTCATTCCTTTGTCTTTTTCCGCTTCGTGGTTCTCCATCAGTTGGAGTGCATCATCATGCAGAGGCATGGAACATTGTGACCGGTGGAGGTGTTTTCATTTGTTCTCGGGAGTGCAGGAAGAGTCCCGTAGTTATTGGTGGCACAGATTTTAAGGCCAACCTGATTGTCATTGAGAATTCAGGATTCGATGTTATTCTCGGTATGGATTGGTTGGGTGAATCCCATACCATTATTGATTTTCGTGCCAAGAAAGTTTTATTCCGTATCCAAGGTCGCACAGAGTTTGAGTTCCATACTGGAGAGATGCCCCTTGGCCAAGCTGAGACTGCAGTTGATCAGGAGGGTTATGCGATGGAATTGCATTCAGGCTATGAGGCTGTGCCTCTAGAATTGCGGGATTTCCTGGATTTTTTTCCAGAGGAGTTGCCTGGCTTACCTCCTGATAGGAATGTAGAGTTCGGTATTGAAGTTCAGCCTGGTATGCAGCCGATATCGAAGAGTCCCTAAAGAATGACACCGGTTGAGTTAGCAGAGCTTAAGGTGCAGATTCAAGAGTTGCTTAGTTTGGGGTTCATCAGACCTAGTGTTTTGCCGTGGGGTGCTCCATTCTTTTTTCTCAACAAGAAGAATGGTGGTCGTCGACTATGCGTTGATTATCGGGAACTGAACAGTGTTACTGTGAAGAACCGGTATCCGTTGTCCAGAATCGATGACTTATTTGATCAGTTGAGTGGAGCAGCTATTTTCTCGAAGTTGGATCTTCGTTCCGGGTATCATCAGGTCAAGGTGAAGGCAACTGATGTATAGAAGATTACATTCAGGATCAGATATGGGCACTACGAGTATCTTATGATGCCATTCGGAGTCACGAATGTGCCAGCTGTATTCATGAGTCTTATGAACAGGGTCTTCTCCCAGTTCCTGGATAGATTTGTGGTGGTCTTCATTGATAACATTCAGATGTATTCTCCGAACTGGGAGGATCATGCTGAGCATCTTAGGTTGGTTCTGCAGACTTTAAGGGAGAATCAGCTCTATGGAAAACTCAACAAGTGTGAGTTTTGGCTTGACATGGTTACTTTCTTGGGGCACATTATCTCGGGCAATGGTATTTCACTGGACACATCCAAGGTTGAAGCTGTGAAGGATTGGCCAGTTCCCAAGTCAGTTTCTGAGGTGAGGAGTTTTCTTGGTCTAGCTAGCTATTATCAGAAATTCGTCCAAGATTTTTCAAAAATAGCAGGACCATTGACTAAGCTGACTGGGAAGGATCAGAAGTTCTGTTGGTCTGAGGCTTGCAGTGAAGCTTTTGCTTAGTTGAAGAACAGGTTGACGTCAGCGATAGTGTTGACTATTCCAGATGGTTCAGGCAGATTTGTAGTTCACTGTGATGCTTTGGCTAAGGGTCTTGGAGCAGTTCTAATGTAGAAGGGCCGATTCTTTGCTTATGCATCAAGGCAGTTGAGGCCGCATGAGAAGAACTATCCGATCATGACTTGGAGATAGCGGCAGTGATCTTCGCTTTGAAGCAGTGGAGACATTATTTACTTGGGGACCGAGTGGAGATCTTTACAGACCACAAAAGTCTCAAGTACGTCTTCACCTAGAAGGAGTTAAACATGAGGCAAAGGCATTGTTTGGAACTTATGGCCGATTATGACATCAGTTTTCAATACCATCCTAGTATAGTGAACTTGGTGCCAGATGCTTTGAGCAGGAGACCAGCAGCTATGTTCCTGACTCAGCAGAGAGATTTGGTTGAGCAGATGCGGAGGTTGGAGTTGGATGTGTTGTTGTCGAGTTCTGTTCGGAGTTATTTGGTGCTTCAGCTTCAGTCGTCTCTTGTTGATCAGATCAAAGAGGCTCAGGCTGGCAATGAGCAGTTGCGGAGTTTCAGAACTGAAGTTGAGGCTGGTTCCAGAACGGATATGGTTATTCATGCTGATGGATCGCTTTGTTTTAGGTCCAGGTTGTGTGCCCCGAAGAGTGAAGTTCGTCAGAGGTTGCTTGAGGCAGCACACCAATTATCGTATTTTATTCATCCTAGAGGTATTAAGATGTACCGGGATTTGAAGCATCATTTCTGGTGGCATGGTATGAAGAGGACCGTGGCTCAGTTTGTATCTCAGTGTTTGATCTGCTAGCAGGTGAAGGCAGAGCATCAGAGAACTGCCAGACTTCCTCAACTGCTTCCCATTTCGGAGTGGAAGTGGGAACACATCTTTGCCGAGGAGTCCTAAGGGTCATAATGCCATTTGGGTGGTTGTCGACCGACTGACGAAGAGTGCTCACTTCATTCCCTTTCGAGCCGGACAGTCTACTGAGAGCCTAGCTGAGAAGTACATGCAAGAGATCGTCATGCTTCATGGGGTTCCAGTCAGTATTGTATCCGAAAGGGATACGAGATTCAAGTCTCAGTTTTGGGAGAGTCTTCAAAGTAGTTTGGGGAGTAAATTGATGTACAGTATGGCTTTTCATCCCCAGACTGATGGACATCAGAAAGGACCATCCAGATTCTAGAGGACATGTTGAGGTCATGTATGCTGCAATTCGGTGGATTATGGGAGGACCATTTGCATCTCGTAGAGTTCTCGTACAATAATAGCTTTCAGGCCAGTCTTAAAGCTGCACCGTTCGAGGCACTGTATGGGCGGAAGTGCCGATCACCAGTGTGCTGGGATGACATTGGTGAGAGGAAGTTGTTGGGTCCGGAGTTGATCACCAGGACATTTGATGCAGTGACTCAAATCAAGAAGCACTTGCAGGCAGCTCAGGATAGGCAGAGGCGATGGGCTGATGTCCATCGGAGAGCTTTGGAGTTTGAGGTTGGTGACCATGTCTTTCTAAAGGTATCGCCTTGGCAATGTGTCATTCGGTTTGGTAGTGGGGGCAAGCTCTGCCCTAGGTTTATTGGACTGTTTGATATTGTGGAGCGAGTAGGCAAGGTGGCCTATCGTCTTGCATTGCCACCAGATTTATCAGGAGTGCACGATGTTTTCCATGTCTCACAACTCAGAAGATACATCCGCGATGAGAGCCCCGTGATCGACTATTCTGAGTTGACCGTTCGGCCGGATTTGACTTGTGAGGTTCCGTCAGTTGCTATTTTGGATCGGCGGGAGAAAGTGCTTAAGAACAAGGTCATCAAGCTAGTTCGTGTTTCTTGGAATCCTCACTCGCCGGGTGAGTCAACTTGGGAGTTGGAGGAGGAGATTCAGCATAAGTTTCCTCATCTGTTTGAGTAGGTTTTTGTTTTGTTCTTTCTTTTCTTTTAGGGTTACCCTATGTACTTCTTGTTTGTATTTCGAGGACGAAATTCTTCTTGTTAGGTGGGTAGGATTTGTAACCCCTGTTTTTCATTCTCTGTATTTTGGATGTATTTCTCTTTTTTTTTGTATTTATTCATCTTGTATTTCTCCGTCTCTTTCTTAACAGTGTATTTGAATCTTCATTATCCATATATATTCATCCATTTGATCTGTCGTCTCTTGATTTGATCTTCTTAATTCATTGTCTGTCATTGTTTCATATCTGGTTGGTCGAGCTATTATTTTGATCCCCATTATTTTAATTTTTCATGCCCTATTATAATTATTCATCGTGCTCCCATTTTGTTATTTTGGTTCATCCTCTTCTTTTTATTCAGATTCAATTAATCAACCCCAAAAGCTTTATTATCCCAAAACCCCTTTCAGCCTTATACACATTTACTCCTACCCGTACCCGATAGATATATACCCGAAACCCAATATACATCTACACTTAATTCTCCAGATATATATACCCCATGTGTATATACTTCCAGCTCATCCCCATGCAACCCTAGCCGCCTACTCCCGAACTCCTCTCTCCCCCATCCTCTGTGTGTACCCCGAACTCCAACCATCCCCCCACCGTAGACCTTCCCCCCTCGACCTTCCTCCTCCGTGCCACCCTCCTTCCACTGCAGACCCCTGCCCTCGCCCTGCACACTCTCTCTCTTCGTCCATCTTGTACCTTTGACCCCCCCGGGCACTCCCCTGCTTCCCAGTCGCGATGCCCCAGCACCAGCAGTGACAGCATCGCCTCCCTGCTTCGCTCCGACCACAGCAGCGCAGCACCAGGCCGATGCTCCCCTTTCTCTTCTTCTGAAGCCAGCATCGAGCAACAACAGCAACTGCACTGTGCTGCCTCCCCTTGCCTGTCATCCACCGTCTTCTCTTCTGCCGTGCACTCGGTTTGTTTTGCCGTGACTCCTATGTCCGAGTGTTGTTTTGGTTGCGTGTGATCCCGAGAGTTTTGATCGTGGTTCGTGGGTTTGTTTGTTCGTTGAATTCGTGCCTGGGAATCCTTCCCGTTATTCTTGTTCTTGCTTCGTCGTTTTCGTCGTCATCTATAAGGTAAGTAACTTGTATTCTTTTTGTTGTATAATACAAGTACTAAATACCACATATAGTGTAGTTGCTTCAATATCTATCCCATGAAACCCCTGTTATATCTTGTCTCTATGTGTTGATCCGCCCGTAGTTGTCAAATCACACACACGACATAAAATAACTTAGATATAATAGACTCTTGATGTATACATGCATGTTGTTCGTGATTTATGAGGTGTTGTATGATCTCGTATGCTTGATGTGTTAGCAGTGGTATGACTTGTTGTAAACTTGTAGAATACCCTATACCTTGTTGCTCGGACATCTAGTAGACTATATTTCGCATTTTGTTATCATTTGGACGTGTTTCACATAAACTAGTTGATTTTATGCATAAAGAGAATTTTCTGTTTTTGTTGTGACCCAGTTTTTTATTAGTATTTTAGACCATATTAAGGTCAGTATATGAAATTTATTTTTGAATATGAATTATAGTGAATTCTGTCTACCTTCCAGAATTTCTGACAGATCTCCGTTTCGATTTATGAGTTGCAAATTATTGCTATTTTACTATAGTTGTGTTTAAAATTCCAGATTATGTTTTATATGAATTCTGTAAGGTTAATTATTTTTCTACTGATGTTAAAGATAATATTTTGATCCAATATTTTGCTAAGTACAAATAGACATGATTGGGATTAACCCCTAATTTTGTGGATTTAATTGATTACTTTTACCAACTATTCTATACTTGCAAACAACTACTATGCTGGAAGAATTTTCATACTGTTCAGTAAAGAAACACAATTTCGACCTGATTCTATTTGCTGTTTATAAAAACTTTGTGAATATGAATTGTAGCCTACTGTATCTATTTTATCACCCTTTTAATGAATTTGTATTTCGATTCGATTTATATTTTGTAAGATATTGCTGTTTTAGTACTGCTGCGTTTATAATTTCAGATTTACAAAATTACTGTATCTTGCTGCTTTCTGATTTTATTCAACTATACTATCTATGTTGGAAAATTATGAAACGTTATATTCTGATACTAAACATACTAGGAAATACCCCAGATTTTTCTTGGATTTAATCAGTAAGTTTTTATTCCATTTTCCTGTTTATGAATACAAACTTCTGATATCTGGCTGAACATGTTTTCTGGATACAATTCTGTTTTGAGACTTGTTTTTGTGAAATACTATATAACTTATATATATTTGCTGGATTCGGCCGGGAGTCTGTTTTCTAGATATTCTGAGGGATCCAGATTTGCATGTTTGTGGCAACGGGACTCACAGATTTGGTGCAGTACTGTCGTGCTGTCCTGAACTAGAATTTTCATTGTCTTAGTCTATTTCGAGTCTTTTGTCACCCGTTCGTGTCCTTCGTTCAACTTGTACTTTTCCAATGTTGTCTCTCCATATTTCTTAACTTGTTTGTGCCCATGCTTGCTGGAATAATAATAAGAAGAAACTAAGCCCGGGTTAAAGAGAAAGATCTAATAGTGGAAAATACAAAAATGTGTACTTGGAAGAGGATCTATAGATCCTACGTGATTACTTGATACTTGATACTTGGGGCTTGACATGTGGATACTTGAAACTTACACAATTGACACGTAATATTTGGTTACTTGGAGCTTGATACTTGATTACTTGATACTTGTCCCTGAGTACACTACCCTCTATGATCCACTATGAAATCTAAAACGTAATTGTTTGAATGTAGCAACCATGTGGTAAAAACCTGGGACGCATGAAGTGCTACCTAGATAGGACTAGATACAAGACCTGAAAATAACTTGATCACTTGACACTTGTTATTCGTTACTCGTTTACATGATACTTGTTTACTTGACACTTATTACATGCCACTTGCGTCCATTCATCTTGCCATGCTAGTGTTTTGTTCTTGATTTTGGTTAGTTCCTTTATTTTTTTTGTTACATCCTTTCCATGCTATTCTTGCTTCCGCTGTTACTTTATTCTTGTTTATCTTTCCTATACTTGTTGCCTGCACTACAAGCGGCTCGTAACTTGCATTGACGGACGTTTTGTTTGTCTTTCCTTTTTCCTGCAATTTGTTAAATTGCAGATTATGGTGATCTGTTGTCCGATGGAGTAGGTGATCTGAGATTCTAGTTGGCTGGAGATTTTTGCTATATCTATTTATTTCTTATTGCTTATCTTGAATAATTGTACTGGTTACATGGATTATTTTTGTATTGGGCTTTGTGTCCCAGATTGTGTTTTGTTTCAGACATGATTATTTGAAATTCAGTATTCTTATTTCTTATTTCAAGTAATCTTGTTGACTATATTAATTCAGTTATGCATGCGTGGTTGACTATTCTTCTTGTATCTCTCTTGTTTATACTTGTGTTTGTTGTAAAGATCCTGACAGCTTATGGATGATAAAAATCATTCACTGTACTTAGTTGCGTATCCGTATTCCGTATTCTCTTTTTGGGAAGCGGGACGTAACAATATGTCATCAAATAAATCCACAAAAATTTGGGATTAATCCCAATCAAGTCTAGTTATACTCAGCAAAATATTAGATCCAAATTTTATGTTTAACATCAGTTTTGAAAATAAATAACTCTACAGAATTCACATAAAACCAAATCTGGAATTTTCTACACCTCTATAGTAAAACAGTCATAACTTGCAAGTCACAAATCGAAACTGAGATCTGTCAGAAATTCTGGAAAATAGAAAACGAGATCTACGATTCATATTCACAAATAAATTTGATTTACTGACCTCAACAGGGTCTAAAATACTGAACAAAATCGGGACAATAGCAAAAATAGAAATCCTCTTATGCATTAAATCGACTAGTTCATGTGTAACAAATCCAAATCAAAACAAAACATAAGCATGGTATAATAGATGTCCAAATAGCATGGTATTAGGTATTTTACAGATCTACAACGAGAATACTACGACTAGCACATCAAGCATGCAAGATCCATACAACATATCATGGGTCACGAACCACATACATATATGCAACAGGAATTGATTATTTCTAGGTTATTTCATGTCGTGTGTGTGAACGGACGACTATGGATGGATCAACAAATAGAGACAGGATCTAACAAGATCTAACAAGGGATTTTTTATAATAATGAATCTATAGATGAAGGCCACACTACAGGCAGTATTTAGTACTTGTATATACAATAAAAGAATACAAGTTACTTGCCTTAAATAGTCGACGCATCTGACGGAAGGAATGAGAATAACGAGAATGGATTCCCGGGCACGAACACAATACCAATGAACGGATCTTGGACAAGATGATCACGAACACAAACGGACGGCTCTAATTCCAAGATCAAGGTGATGATCAAGATCAGATCAAATGGACGGTCCAGATCAAGGTGATCAATTTCAGATCTAATGATGATCATGATCATGATGAAAGATCAGATGGCCCAGATCTCCCTGATGATGAAGATGATGATGATGATGATGATCAAGAGGAGATCGGATGGCCAGGATCAAGAGATCAAGATATCAAAGATCATGATCATGATCTAGATCAAAGACCCAGATCTTATGATCAAAAGATCAAGGGCCGAGATGAGTCTTGATTGACCCACATGCATAAGCAGGACCCAATGGCGCTCTGCGATGGTGAGCGACTGCAGTGGGCGAGGCTGACGGCAATGAGCTCAAGGCGGTGCTCAGGGGCTCGACGACAACGGGATGGTGGAGGATCAGGCGGCTCGATGACGGCGGGGTGGCTGTGGTCGCTATGGCTCAGTGGTGCTCTGTTTTCGGGGAGAAACAGAGGAGAAGTAGCTGTCGATGGCAAGATGGTGGTGACTGCGAGGGTCGTTGGAGCTTCAAGGAGTGGTAAGGGATCGTAGGCGGCAATGGCGGAGGCGAGACAGAGGGGAGTTGGTTGAGCGGGTGGCAGGGAGCACGACTGTGGTGGCAAAGGGCGAGGACGAGGAGGAGGGAAGCTATGTGGGTTCTCAGGGTGGCAGTGGTCGAGCGGGGAGGAACTCGACTGGGAGCTTCGACTATCGATGGGTTCAACGAAAACCCAGAGGAAGAAGAAGACGACGGAGGTGCTCGACGGAGACGAGTGCAATGGCGGGAGGCCGAATGCGAAGGAGGAAGGGAGAGGACGCAGGCGTTGGTGGGTTGACGGGAGGAAGGCGACAATGAGGAATAGGGAAACGATGATGGATGTTGCGGGGGTGATTGGCTCAGCATCGAGGGGATGAAGATCAGTGGAGAGACTGCGGTGAAGGGTAGTCGAGGAGGCATGTGTTCGGCGGGTGCAGAAAAAAGAGAGGTAGAAGTCGGGAGGTAGGGGATGAGGGTAATAGAGTGGCGGCGGGTGTACAATAGCGGGTAGGGTTAAGTGGAGATTAGGGTTTAGAAAAAACAGGGTTATATAGGAAAAGGATTAGGGTATAGGGTTATTTGGTATTGGGTTTAAATCCAATAAGATAATGGGTATATGGTTTTTAGTTATAAATCAATTAATAGGTTTAAATACAATAGGGGAATAATAATAAGCATTATAGGGGCTTATAAAATATACATATATACATGTACATTAAATCATGAACAACCAAACTAATAATAGTAATAATAATAAGAATAATAATAACAGTAATAGCAATAGCAATAACAATAATAATAATGGTAATAATAACAATAATAATAATAATAATAATAATAATATCAAAATATGGTTTAAGTCTAATAAATTCATTAAAATCCAAATAGTAATAACATATTAGATGACGGTCTAAAATATAAATAGTCGATCAATTAGGAATATAAAATAAAATTAAACTACACCGTTATTCAAAAAAAATATAATTTTTGAAAAATAAAATAAAATAGAAAATTTCTTAGATACCAGAATAATATTTTGTTAAAATTTGGTCAATTGATGTAATTGTTGAAAAAAAGAATTTAAAAGTGAGAAGAAAGTTATGAAAATTTAAATACAGAAAATAAACAGAAAAACACATATATACGGGAACAGAGGTTACAATAACCGTGAAGGTGCCAATCTTTTCCAATCCTCATGCCTTATGGTCTGGACCTTGAGTACATCTAATCCCCTGTAGTGCCCCGAATTTCCAATATGATATCTCAAAAATACGTGGCACAATTCCCAGCATCAACTTCAATTGCAATAGTAAACAGCCAAAAACACAGATAATTTTTATTTTAAACTTTTATTGCATCAGTTGTTCATAAAACACATCCGAATACAAAACACATTGAATTACAATCTTTATTTACAACACATCTTTTACAATTAGATAAGCTCTTTTAACATTCTAGCACAAGCATCCAAATCCCAAGCTATAAGCACCTACCTGTAAAACATGAGGTTAGAGATAACCATAACCCCCAAAACTACAGGGGTCAGCTATAACGGTGTGAGTGACATCAAAGAAAAGTAACATGAATAAACATGAAGAATAAATTCATAAGCAACACATATCAACAGTGACAATGAATGAAGTATGAAATAGCAATAAATAAATCATGAAAACATCAAGTAATATAAGATAGTAATAAGTAACACATGAAAATATCAAGTGAATCTAGACTTAAGTGTGAAGTGTAGGAAAACAGAAAACAAACATGCATAAAACCAAGTCAAGAAAACACAATTGCTATTTGCTGACTCTCTAATGCATACTTGTCGGATTCTATGCATTGCATACTACATAGGTCCAGTGCAAGCCCTTAAAATTCTCCACTTATAGGGTTAGATCCCTCGTTATGCAACTAATCCTACTACGGTGATGGAAAACAAGATCCAGAATACTCCGCGAATAGGCACCACAGCCCTCAACGTGCAAGCATCACGTAAGAATAGCTAAAAAACCGAAGAATCACCTCCCAACCGTATACCCCACGAATAGGCTTGCAAGGCCCTCAATGTGCAGATACACTCGGTACATTTCGTGAATAGGCCTGCCGACCCTCGACACGCGAATGCACCCTGCATGCTCCGTGAATAGGCCTGCAGACCCTCGACACGCGAACATATAAATATCCTCTCGAGACAGAACAACAAACAGTCCTGGAATGCATCCGTTGGACTAACAGACCAGAGCATATACTTACGTTTCCCAAGTTCCATCACATCTCCACTAGTGCTTGTCCTTAGGTTGGTTATTATTAAAAACACAAAACTTCCCCTATCTAGAGTTAGTATATCCTGCCGAACTTAATTCCACAAAACAAACCCAAGACTCTGCAGGTCTAAATCCACAAATTTCATATGTCGGTTCACAGGACTCCCACTCAACTCCTAGAGATTCACAACTCATCCATCAAAACAAAAACTTTCAACAAACTCACAAATCTATCGTCAAAATGATTATACGAAGATACTTCTCCAATCAACAAAATCCAAATCTTATATACAATTCCAGAATCCAAATAAAATATTAGATCCATCAAATAACTAAAAACCATATTTTTAGATTGTAGAATATCACAAAACATCAATTCCTTTGAAAGCACATATAACTCAAATAAGTTCCAAAAGAATACATTTAAAACTCCATCGTAAATAAAATATAATTCTCTGTAAACATTGCAAAACATCTTTTAAAATAATATAATATTGAAAGAACAATCGTTCAAAAGAAGCATCAGAAAACTCAAGAAAATATCAGTCAGAGCAGTAGCAGTCGACTGTGTAATCTGGACAATTGACTGTCCCATAGGAAAATCCAACACTTAAAGAAAACATTAATTCAGAGCAAAGACAATCGATTGTATAAGATAGTCAGTCGACTGTCCCGCAGGAAAATTCGAGACTCGAGAAAATACTTCATCCAGGACCCCGACAGTCAACTGTCGACATTGGTCGGTCAACTGTCAGACCTCCAGACTGCAGTTTAAAGGTTGTGCACGTTTTAACCGATACACGATTTCACTTTGTAAAAATCACAAATTTGAAGAACTAATTTCCTGAGATAATTAATTGTAACTTGTATAACATATAGGAGTTATTAAAACACATCAAAACATATCAAGATCTCGAAATAGGAGTTTTACCCAAAAATCTTTCAAAACAACATCTTATATACATATATGTTCGAATACGAATTTTAACATCATTTTAGAATTCAAAAATCCATCAATAAGAGTAGTAAAGAGTTTAAAACTATCTCAGAACTAAAACAATTGAAATCCAATCAAAACTCTATCAAAACACACGAAAACCTAATTTCTTCGAAAACAATGAAATAAGATATATGTACACATGTTTGTGCGCCAAGAAAACTTCAAAATTCATCAATTAGAAATAGTGAAATATTTAGATTTAATCTCAGTACTAAAACCAATCATATCCAATTGAAAACTTCACAAAATCACGAAATCCCCAAATTGATCATAATGCATAGATCCGAATCTAAACCCCTTTTTCTTAAAACTCCAAGACTTGATTCTTAGATCCAATAGCCATTAAATTCGTCCACAATCATCCATAATAAATTATCCATGAATATAAGCATCATAACAATCACTAATCAAGTTTCTACTCAACGAAAAACCCCCAAGTAGAGTTATGCATTTATATCCAAGTAAAGGTAATCTTTTTATCCACTTTATGAAATACCTTCATACCACACTTCTTAACAAGTCAAAACAACAAATATGTGAGGGAAAACAACCTACTCATGATTTCTATTCAGTTGTTTAACAACCTCTAGTCAACAAATTAGGGTTTCAATTATCAATAATATAGTTTCATGAAAGGATTCACTTTTAATTCATCTACTCATCAAAACTTCATATATCATCATACAAACTCCTAGCATGCTTTCTAATCTATAGATCATCACTTACAATATATATAAAACAAAACAAAACAAAATATGTCACTCAACTTGTTGAATAGATCAAACGAAGATAATAAAGCAATACGAAAAATCCCTCCTTCACAAAAAATCCAAGATCTTTTGCATTAAAACTCCAAGAAAATAAAATAATGAAATCCCTTGTGTTGTGTAGCGAAATACGGCTACACTCCACCCTTAAATAGGCCGGGATCCAGGGTTTTAGGATTTTGAACACATTTGCAAAAATACTCCTTTTAAAACACATCTTTAAATATATAGATGCATATACTTGGAAACTTGATAAAACCAATTTATTTGAGATTTAAAAACAAAAAAAATTCATAAAACCAGCCGGCACTATTTAAAAGTTCCAGAAAACGAATTTGCACTTTTATCCCTCAAAATGACAATTTTGTGAAAAGATCATTTTTTATCGAAACTTGTAAAATAAACCAAATTCATCAAAACAAAAGGTAAAATTTTTAACCCTGAGTTGACCAGGCATTATACCCAACCCAAAAATCCGAAAATTTGGAGTTTTCACTCCAATTGGTAATTTTGCACAAAAGTCATTCTTTTTGTAATATTTGCAAATAGGTCCAATAATTATCGAAAAAAACTAGAAAAATAACAAATAATCCCAAATAATAAATGATGAGTTTCCCCAAAATAATTTTTGACTTTAAACTTTCTAAGAAAATATTTGCACTTATTTTGCACGGGTAAAAAAAAAGGTAAATCTTCAGAAAAATATTTATTAAATCTCTAAAAATTATTTTAATTCATTTATAAATCTTAAAAACAATATGTAAAAATACGGGGTACTACATCCCCGATTGTTCAATGTAAGATTGTAAAGCTCCTAGTCTCTGTTGGGATTCCGGATCGAGTCACGATCTGAAGGAGGGTCACCGAGATCCACTCTTCCAAGTTTAGCTATATAAATGTTATGTTGAGAATCTTGTTCAAAAAGTTCGGGGAATATTTCTCTCAGAGAGTGATTTCCGTGTCACTTGTCCCACCAAAATTGTGTCATCAGATAGTTGCCAATGAAGGATATGATACAACTATACAATAAATCATAGGCTTTGGCCCAAACGGAACCCAAATCTTCATATCCCCTTTCCTAGGAGGTAAGATTGGATAAAATCCTGCCAACCTTCCCCATTAGGGTGAAACATTTTCGACCACCATTTGCCTAGAAAGGCTAAATTCATGTCTCTCAAGTCAATGATGCCAAACCCACCCTGACTCTTCTTCATGCAAGCTTTCATTCATCTGATAAGATGGTAGCCCCATTTATTTACATCTTCCCCTTTTCAGAGGAGTCTCTTTCGAACCCTGTAAATCATTTGAATGACCCATTTCGGGGATTTGAAAAACAATAAATAATACGTCGAGAGATTGGATAGAACCGAGTTGATAAGGGTCACTCTATCCCCTAAAATAGTAACTTAACTTTTCAACTTAGCCAATAGTCGGAAGCATGTTAGTTATAGTTTTTTCTTCATTTGGGTGTTAAGTTGAGAGGTGGTTTAAATAAATTAAGTCTGATTAAAAAATTACCATTGGGGGCCACAAACTATATAACCATCATTACTTTTCATGGATGGGGGGCCCACTATATTGAGTAAAGAAATCTAAAAAAAATCAGATCCTTGCATTTTCGAATTAACTTTTTTTACAAAACACTTTTTGAAAATATTTGCAGAAAGAGAACAGTTGCCTAAGTATTAGCGCTCATGGACTCAACAACTAAACTCGCCGTTCCCAACGGCGAGTTTAGTTGTTTCATCCTCGCTATTGGAAAATAGCATGTTTAGTGCTGATTTTTAGTTGAAAATTTTCAAAAAAGATTCGCTGTTCCCAACGGCGAGGACATTTATACTGGCCTCGCTATTGGGAACAACGAGTTTAGTTAAAAATTTTCAAAGAAGGCTCGTTGTTCCCAACGGCGAGGACATTTACACTAGACTCATTGTTGGGAACGGCGATGATATGGCTAAAATTGGGGTTAAATCGGGACCGTCCAGATCGATCACGAATCCTGAAGCACGGGGGTAAAAAGGTAATTTCACATACAGATGGATCCAAAACGGGTATTGGGCCTCCTTCTCACAGAACCAACCACCCGCGAATAGATCCACTTCAATTGGGTACGGGTCCCGACCCGATACAAGCCCAATCCACCAAGAAGAGAATCAGGCCACTGATTTGGTCAAATCAATAAACCTGATTAGCTCTCACCAGGGAATCAAGGCCTAACTTCCCAAAACAGAATAGGAGGATTTTTCTCCTATTTCTTAGGCAGGAAATTAGGCCCCAAATCGTTCCAAAGGCGACTATAAATACAACCCCTCTACCACCGAGACCAGGTTAATCACTCTTTCACCACTTAAGCTCTTTCTTAATCTTTTCCTGATTACTGACAAGAGCGTCGGAGGGTGCGTCGCCGGAATCAACCCCGGTGTTTCGCACTTCCTTGCAGGTTGTGCCAGGAGCAAGAAGGCCGAGTCAATCGTTCAGGTGTTTCCCGGACTCACAAATTCTATCTGTTTACCCCCACACCGAAATCAGCGGTAACAGATTGGCACCGTCTGTGGGAAACCACCACACGAACGACCTCAGCTTCTTCTTCCTCGCCTTCCATCGCCATGCCTCCGAAGAAGAACAGATCCAAAGGATCCAACCGGGTGGCCAACCCCGCCGACCCTACGGAGGATACCCCCGTCAATCCAATTCCCCAATCTGGGCTTCCTCCGCCGGCCCAACCGGTCCAGCCTCATCATCCTCAGCAACAACCCAACAATGGTCCCGCCGGTCTCAACGGCCAGAAGCTGAAGCAGCCCATCCAGGACCATGTCTCGGTCCGTAACGGATCCTCGGACTCGATGGCCTCCCATAACCCCGACCTCAGCCTCACACTCCAGAACCGCCAGAAGGAGAACGACCTCCGCACGCACCTTGACGAGAGGCGGGCCCGAGCGGGAGCCTCCCGACAGCGTCAGGGTGAGCGGTCACCTCGTCGCCGAGACAGGCGGAGATCCCCGTACCGGAGAGGCCGAGCGGCATCTCCCGAACACCGGAGGAGGAGGCCGCGTTCCCCCGAGGATCGGCATCGTACGAGGGACCGTGAGGTACCCATCAGCCGTGCCGAATTCCTCCAGTTTCAGGAGACTGTACTGCAGGCCCTGAACGCCCGTGCCAACAACCAAAACCCCCCGAGGATCCCAACACCCCCTCGGATTCCCAGTCCTCGCCGCCGGTCACGAAGTCCTCTCCAGGCTCCCAGTCGTCAGCAACAGTACAGTCCCCACCGATCCGAGGGATACCGGCACCGAAGTCCACGCTCTCCCTCTTATGAGGAAGAGTCCGAAGGGTCATACGGTTACCGGCGAGGGGACGATGCTTTTGACCGCCGCCTCCATGAGGTGGAGAGGCGCATTGTCCGTATGGACCGAGAAGAGGAGTCCAGAGCAGGGACTGTTCGCCCGAACCGACCGCCCTTCTCTCGGACAATCATGGAAGCTCGCATACCGAGGGGTTTCAAACCTCCGCAGTTTGAAACGTACTCAGGCGAGTCCGACCCAGTAGACCACGTCGAGAGTTTTAAGACTCTGATGCTGATCCACCAAGTTTCCGACGCCATACTCTGCAGGACCTTCCCGGCCACCCTTCGGGGTTCGGCTCGGGAATGGTATTCCAGGCTTGCCCCTGCCTCCATCTTTTCATTTGAGCAGTTTGAGACGCTGTTCATAACTCACTTTGTGAGCAGCCGACGGGCCGAGAAGACGAGTCTCTCCCTTCTGAACCTCCGACAGGAAAGGGGAGAGAAGCTGCGGGACTATGTGAAGAGGTTCACTGCAGAAGTCAGGTCGATCGCCTCCTTAGACCAATCCGTGGCAACAGTGGCGTTCCAGTCGAACGTCCTCAACTCCAACCTCCGCTCGTCCCTAGCAAAGAAGCCGCCTACCAACTTCGCCGACCTCCTACTGAGGTGCGAGAAATACATCCGAGCCGAGGAGGCCGAGTCCCTCCCGAACTTCGGAGGACCCTCCTCCGGCTCGAAGAGGAAGGCAACGGAGGAAGAGGGGGCCAAGAAGACAATGAAGGACGGAGGCGGCCAGCGTCGTCCTCCCCCCAGGTTCGAGAAATTGACGCCCCTCACAACTAATGTCTCCACTATCCTCATGGAGGTAGAGAAGGAGGGGGTCCTCCCTCCAGCCCCGAGGATGCACAAACCGGCGAAGAGGAGGGACAAAGACAAGTGATGTCGGTATCACCGAGACCACGGGCACGAGACGAATGACTGTCGGGCTTTGAGAGATGAGATCGAAGCCCTCATCCGAAGGGGCAGTTGGCGAAGTTCGTGAAGGCTAACGATCGGACAGATCGGAACTCTCCTCCCCCTCGGGGGGCTAACAAGCGCTCTGAGCGGCGCGAAGTAACACCTGAGTTCGAAGAAGAAAGGGTTCTGCATATGATCCACGGGGGCCCCATGGGCGGCTCCTCTAATACGTCTCGGAAAGCCTTCGTCCGAGAGGTGAACTCGGTCCACAGTGCTCCTCCTCCCAAGGGCTTCGGTGTGCCCGTGTCCTTCTCCGACGCTGATCTCGAAGGAGTCCGAACCCCTCACTGTGATGCCCTCGTCATCGACCTCCGCATGGCCAACTTCAAGGTGCAGAGGATTTTGGTTGAAAACGGGAGTTCGGTCAACATCCTATTCCTCTCGGCCTTCCAGGGCCTCCAGCTGTCCCGAGACCGTCTCAAGCCGGCCGGATACACTCTGCACGGGTTCACGGGGGTCCCGGTAACCGTCGAAGGGGTGATAACCCTTGACGTTACTGCGGGGAGCACCCCTACTACCCTGACCGAGCCCATGGACTTCATGGTCGTTGACGTCCCGACAGCATACAATGTCATCCTCGGCCGCCCCGGCCTAGCCGCCCTTGAGGCCGTCCCCTCAGCATACCATTTGAAGATGAAGTTCCCCACTCGGTCGGGAGTAGGGGAAGTCAGGGGAAGCCAGGAAACAGCTCGGAAGTGCTACATGACTTCCACCGGGGGACCAGTGCTCTCGCTCGAGACACTCGAGATCCCCGAGCCGAAGGCTCGCCCAACGTCCGAGCCAGCGGACGAGTTAGAAGAAGTACTCTTCTCCGACGAGGATCCAAGCCGAAAATTCCTCGTCAGCAAGTCCTTGCCGACCGTGCTGTTCTCCGACCTGGTGAGGTGCATCCGGGATAACCGCGAAATATTTGCTTGGTCGGCCGCGGATATGCCCGGCATCTCCGAAGACTTGCTCGTCCACCGCCTAAGCGTCGAACCGGGGTGCAAACCGGTTCAGCAGAAGAGGCGAAAGTTCGCTCCCGAGCGACAGCAGGCAATCAAGGAGGAAGTGGATAAGCTGCTGAAGGCCAAGTTCATCCAGGAGGTGAATTATCCCGAGTGGCTGTCGAATGTTGTAATGGTCAAGAAGTCCAATGGCTCGTGGAGGATATGCATCGACTTCACCGACCTCAACAAAGCGTGTCCGAAGGATCCCTTCCCTCTCCCGAACATCGATACCCTAATCGACGCCACCTCGGGCCATGAGCTCCTCAGCTTCATGGATGCCTTCTCGGGGTACAACCAAATCCGGATGTTCCCTCCGGACATCCCGAAGACCTCCTTCGTCACCGACCAAGGCCTCTACTGCTACCGAGTAATGCCGTTCGGTTTGAAGAACGCGGGCGCCACCTACCAGCGCCTCGTCAACAAGGTCTTTCAGCATCAGATCGGCCGAAATATGGAGGTGTACGTTGACGACATGCTCGTCAAGAGCATCCGCGGCACCGACCATGTAGCCGACCTCCAAGAGGCTTTCGGCGTGCTGAGGAAGTACAACATGCGGCTAAACCCGAACAAGTGTGCGTTCGGAGTCTCCTCTGGCAAGTTCCTCGGTTTCATGGTGAGCCAGCGGGGGATTGAAGCTAACCCCGAAAAGATCAAAGCCATATTAGACATGGCCCCGCCTCGGAACGTCAAAGAGGTGCAGAAGCTCACCGGTCGGCTCGCGGCCATTGGTCGGTTCCTCTCCAAGTCAGGGGAAAAGTGCCTTCCCTTCTTCAAAGCGCTCCGAGGCGCTAAGGGATTTGAATGGGGCGAGGCACAGCAAGCATCGTTCGACCAGCTGAAAGCCTATCTGGTGAACCCCCCCTCTGCTCAGTAAGCCGGTCCCAGGCAAGCCTCTCTTCCTCTACTTGGCAGCCTCCGAGCAGTCCCTGAGCGCTGTCATGGTCAGAGAAGAGGACCGGACCCAGAGGCCTATTTACTACGTGAGCAAGGTACTTCGGGATGCCGAGCTCCGTTATCCGAGGATAGAAAAGATAGCCTACGCCCTCGTCATGGCAGCAAGGAAGCTCCGGCCCTACTTCCAATCTCACTCGGTCGTCGTCCTCACCGACCAACCCCTCAAGCAAGTCCTCCACAAGCCCGAGACCTCGGGTCGGCTGATGAAATGGTCCGTAGAGCTGAGTCAGCACGACATCACTTATCAGCCTCGGACGGCAATTAAAGCTCAGGCTCTCGCCGACTTCATTGTCGAGACCACCATCCCTAAGGTCGGCCACGTCCCAAATGGGCCCCCCATTTGGACAGTCTTCGTGGACGGGTCCTCTTGCAGTGAAGGAAGCGGCGCCGGGATTATCTTAAACGGCCCTGACAACTTCGTCTTGCAGTATGCGATCCGCCTGAACTTCAAGGCTTCGAACAACGAGGCGGAATACGAGGCCCTCATAGCTGGCCTCGGACTCGCACGAAGTGCTGGGGCGCAGCGCCTTCGGGTTCACAGTGACTCCCAACTAGTTGTGAATCAGGTCTTGGGCGAGTACGAGGCCCGGGATGAGCGAATGGCTAAGTACCTCGCCAAGGTCCGGGGTCTGATGGGTCGGTTCGAAGAAGCCGTCATCCAGCGTGTCCCTCGGGAGGAGAACTCACAGGCCGATGCTCTCTCCAAATTGGCTTCGTCTTCTCTGCAAGGTCTTGAACAGACCGTGCTGATCGAAGTCCTCTCCAAACCGAGCATCGAAGACTAGACGCATGGCTCGATGGAGACATTGCCGGTCGCGCTGCAGGACAATTGGATGAAACCGCTGGTGGAATTCTTAAGGGATGGAGTTCTGCCTCAAGATCCCAAAGAAGCACGCCGAGTTAGAACCCGAGCCGAGCGCTATGTCTTAATCGAGGGCATCCTATACAAGCGCTCCTTCTCCCAAATAGACGGCCGACCAAATCTACGATGCCTCTCTCCGGATCAGGCTGAATATGCCCTACAGGAGCTTCATGAAGGGATCGGCGGGGCACACTCGGGATTTAGGTCCCTGGCCCGAAAAGCTCTGAATTATGGGTACTTCTGGCCGACGCTTCTCCAAGACGCCGAGCGACACGTTCGGCAGTGCGGCTCCTGCCAGAAACACTCCAGCATCCGACGCCTCCCTCAAGCCAACCTCACATCCCTGTCGAGCCCTATCCCCTTCGCGATGTGGGGAATGGACCTGATAGGGCCTTTCCCTCCAGCTCCTGGTCAGCTCAAGTTTTTAGTCGTGGCTATCGACTACTTCTCGAAGTGGGTCGAGGCCGAGCCCCTCGCCACGATAACCGAGCACAAAGTGGTGCAGTTCTTCTGGAAGAACATTATATGCAGATTCGGCGTCCCGCGCGTCCTCGTGACAGATAATGGGACCCAGTTCACTGGCTCAGCATTCCGAACCCTGTGCGACGACCTCGTCATTCAACAGCGTTTCTCGTCCGTCTCGCACCCCCAGTCGAACGGACAAGCCGAGAACGCTAATAAGCAGATCCTTGCGGGGCTCAAGAAGAGGTTGGATAGGTGCTCCAAAGGACAGTGGGTCGACCAACTCCCTAATGTGTTGTGGAACTACCGCACAAGCAAGCGGACGCCCACTGGAGAGTCCCCTTTCAGCCTTACTTATGGGGCCGAGGCCGTAATACCCCTCGAGGTCGGAATTCCTTCCCCTCGGCTCATCGCCTATGACGAAGCGCAGAACGCCAGGGAACTCAGAGGGAACTTGGACCTGATAGATGAACTGAGGGAAAGGGCATCGATTCGGCAGCAAAATTACAGAAGGAGAGTCGAGCTAGCCTACAACAAGAAAGTCCGGCCCGCCAACCTCGAGCAAGGAGATCTGGTGTTGAGAAAGCTGGCCATATCCCTCCCCAGTCAGAAGGGCAAGCTAGCTCCGAATTGGGAAGGGCCGTACCGGGTCACAAAAGTTGTTCGGCCTGGGACATATCGACTTGAGGACATGGATGGTAGAGAGCTCCCAAGGACCTGGAATGCCGATCACCTCCTGAAATACCAAGAGCGCGCCCCGGCGCCTCTCTAAGTAATCCGAGGTGTCGCGCCATTCCTCTCCTTTAACTTGTAACCTGTTCTATTAATTCTACTATGTAAAATGGTTCGCCGTCAAATATCAAATAAAGAAAGCTCCATTTTGCTTTTGAATTTGCCTGTTTTTTCCTCCCCTCTTACTATACCGACGGTTCGGAGTCCAACACTCGGCTCGACTTTACCTCCTCGGTTCGTCTCCGGACGAACCAGGGGTAGATCGCCGTTCGGAATTGCTCCCACAGCCGTTGAACTACACCGATGGTTCGGAGTCCAACACTCGGCTCGACTTTACCTCCTCGGTTCGTCTCCGGATGAACCAGGGGTAGATCGCCGTTCGGAATTGCTCCCACAGCCATTGAACTACACCGATGGTTCGGAGTCCAACACTCGGCTCGACTTTACCTCCTCGGTTCGTCTCCGGACGAACCAGGGGTAGATCGCCGTTCGGAATTGCTCCCACAGCCGTTGAACTACACCGATGGTTCGGAGTCCAACACTCGGCTCGACTTTACCTCCTCGGTTCGTCTCCGGACGAACCAGGGGTAGATCGCCGTTCGGAATTGCTCCCACAGCCGTTGAACTACACCGATGGTTCGGAGTCCAACACTCGGCTCGACTTTACCTCCTCGGTTCGTCTCCGGACGAACCAGGGGTAGATCGCCGTTCGGAATTGCTCCCACAGCCGTTGAACTACACCGATGGTTCGGAGTCCAACACTCGGCTCGACTTTACTTCCTCGGTTCGTCTCCGGACGAACCAGGGGTAGATCGCCGTTCGGAATTGCTCCCACAGCCGTTGGACTCTGCCTAAGGTCCGGAACATGTATCCCGACCACTCTTGACTGTCAGCCGAGGTCCGAAGGCAAACACATCCGGTCGGCATCCGAGCAAGTGCCTTCCCGAGCTGGTAAACGGGGAAAACACACTTCCCCCTCAACTTTCGTGCGTGATCTAGATCAGACGGCTCAGATCGCGCCACTCGCACAAAACGACAAGATAACGTTTTCTTGGAAAACGAGCCACCTCGAGATCCGCGCCTACATTCAACGGCTCAGATCTCGCCACGTCGAAATAGCACTCTCGAGAACATCGCCGTGTCAGACCCACTAAGCAACAAATCGCCGTACCCCTGGGGATCCATTCGGCTAAATAGACACACTCAGTTCAAATAGTTCGGCACGGTCAACACAGTTATAAACAAAGACAGACGTACAAAACACCGAAAGGGAATTTTATTAAATATCGGCGTACAGTACAAAATAGACCATTACAAAAGTGTCGGCAAACAAAACATACAACCCCCGACCCACTACACTTGTCTTTCATAAAAATGCATCCTCTCCATCTTGTTCGCCCTCCTCGGCAGACGGTTCCTCCGCCTCTCCTCGAAGCTTCGCCATTTCCGCCCGCAGCTGTCCCATCTCCGAGAGCAAGTCGTCCCGTTCGGTAATGAGTTTCGACTGAATGTGCCGAATACTTTTTACCCGAAGAGCATTGCTGAATGTGGTCTGCGAGTCCTCGTCCTCCCCTACGGGGCTCAGCTCGACGATCTTGCTCTCCAAGCGTTGTGTTTCGGCCTCCCGGAGACTGAGAACCAACGAAAGGTGATTCCACTCGCCCTCGGATCGGCGTAGCTTCAGATCGACACTCCTGGGGCTCAGAACCACCGTCCCAGAGGTCGCCTCGGATGCGGAGTCATCATTCGGACGCCCGGAGTCCGATCCATGGATCGCCGCGACAAGCTGAAAAATAGGAAAAACGAACAATGCAGTTTCAATACAGTGCCGAAGACAAACACTTAAAAGTTTTTCAGAATTTTTATGCATTCAGACATAATAGTGTTACAAACGGTCGACCAACCCTACAACTAGGTTATTACAACGGCCAACAGAAATGAAAAGTGACATAATCAAATCCTCTTCGGAAGGGGAATGCTTCGGTTTAGGGAAACGCGAGGACGACGAGGCCGACCCTCTGAGCTCGACCCTAAACCAACGAAGCGCGACCCCCCTTCACTGCTAGTCCTAACAGCCGCGCCGACCGATGCCCCGCTCGACGAGACAGCCGCGCTGCTCTGAGCGTCAGTCGGACTCCGCCTGGTCGTTAGCGGGCGCGTCGCGAGTTCATAAAACGTAATCCCCCTCTCACTTTCCTCGCGGGTGCACGACGTGCTGCGAACATTAGCCCTCTCCGGCGCAGGTTTAAGCGACGCGATCTCCTCCTCTAGTTCGATAATCCGATCCCTCAAGACGACGTCCTTCGCCAATTTCTTCGATCGAGGGGCCTTCAACGACCCCGAGGCATTGGGACTATCAGTTGCAAGCCGCCGATAGTGGGTGACCTCAATCCCCCTATCTATTGTGATCCTCCTGAGCATGTCGACTTCGGCCAATAGTCTCTTACGCTCGGCCAAAGCCCCCTCCAGCTCGGAGGCCATCTTCTCCCTTTCCGCCGAACGCTCTCTCTCCGATAGCTCCAAGTATTGTACCTCGGCCAAAAGATCGTCGTTCTTCTGCTCGGCGGCTTTAAGCTCCCCACGAAGCCGCTCAATTTCCCCTTCGGAACCAGGACCCAGGGAGCGCTTCCGGAGTTGATGCAGCTCGCGACAGTTCCTCCTCAGGACTGCCCTGACCTCCTCCGCCTGGCCGAGCAGGAGAAACCGCCTCTGCCGGCTGTCCGAGAGTTCACGCTTCAAATTGGCCAATTCCTTCCGAAGGAAGACCAGCTCCGTGACCGGACCAAACACCACCTGAAAAGCGGAAATAAATCCGAGGCCCAACAGTTGGAGAAATTTACGCTCAAAACGCCCAAAACGCACACTAAGTCCGAGGCTCAACACTTGGACAAGTTTTTGGCCGAACAAAATACTTTTTCATTCAAAACAAAGGCGGTGGCCAGTCCGCAATAAGGCTTACAAAAAGAAAACAAAACCAAAAAGACTTAAAAGTAGGGAGACAACCGAGTCAGGGGTCGACCTTTTTGCCGCTCGGATCCGTCGACCCCTCTGCCTTGTCCTCGCCATCACCCTCGCCCCCGCCTTCGCTCCAGCTCTCCTCCTCGGAGAGTTTCTCCTCCTCGCCCTCGGCTTCGGTCTCCCCGTCACCTTCGGCGGGTTCCATCTCTCCGTCGGGACCGAGTAGACCCTCGGTGATCCCTTCTTCCCCCTCCACGGGCTCGTAAAAGTCGTAGGAGGACGAGTCGAAGCCCGGGTTCTTCGCGGCTACGTGGGTCAGGGCACGGCCGTAGGCGTCCAGCATATTCTGGATCATGTGCTGCGCGGCCTCCTCTTGCACGGCCTTCTTCACCTTCTTCACCTTCCTCAGGTGGTTGGCCTTGATCCTCTCGGCTCTCTTCCGAGCAGTCTCCCCTTCCGACCGAGCCTGGGCCAGCTCATCCTTCAGCTCGGTAACCTCCTTCTCTACTCCCGACCGAGCGCTGGCCAGCTCCTCCTTTAGCTCGGCCACCTCCTTCTCAAGCTTGGCCGCCGTATCCTTCGACGATTGGATGGCGTCGGCCAGCTTCTTCTCCAAGTCCTCCACTTCGGCGACTCTCTTCGTCGATAGAAGCAGCTCGGACTCAAGCCGCTTCGCAACCCGAACGCGCTCCGTCCTCTCCTTCTCCTTCTCCTGATCCTTCCTCGCCATCTCCTCGACCAGCCAACTGAAGTGGCAGAGGGTCTGGAAGAGAACGACACGTTAAAATCCGAGCCCAAGAACTTAGAAAAATTCCAAGGAAAAATATGAATGAAGAAGGGCTCGACACACTTACCGACATAGTGCTCCGGGCCATCTGCATCACGTTGTCCCCTGCCATCCCGGCCCTCAGGGTCGCTCGGTCCTTCGGGGTCGGCAGGTGCCTCACTGCCTCCATGCAGATGTTCCCGTCGCCCAAAAAGCCGTCGACGTTCATCACCTGCCAATCAGGAACGAAGATCTGTTTATGACGCTCGGTCAAGATCTTCTCCGCGCCGGGGGTGAGTGGCGGAACCGGGAGGGACAGCGCATCAGCCACTCCGAACTCACTGCTCGACGGACCAGGAGCGTCCGCCTCCGGGGTAGGAGCAGGAGCAGCCGAGGCAGAGGGATCGAGGTCCACGACCCCCCCCTGCTCGGGTACCGCAACCTTTGCCGGAGGGACAAGGACCTCAATCTCCCCCTCCTTCAGGACCGCAACCTTCGGCTGGTCGGCTGCCTTGACGACCGAGGCCTTCTTCGAAGCTCGGCTGTCCTGAGGCGCTGTCGACGGCCTCTTCTTCTTCTCCTGCTCGGACCTGCCCTTCGCCACCAGGGCCTTGTAATCGAGCTTCATGGTCTCTGCAAGAGTCGAACGAAAAAACTTAGAAAATTGAATGCAAACTTTACGGAGAGAAGTATAAATACCAGAAGCGTACGAGGGTCGATCGGACTGAGACCCCCACGGAACAGATGCTCTTCGGTGATATCCTTCCAGCTAAGCGTCGGCAGAGCAAGGATCTTCTTCTGGACCTCGGTCTCTGCAGCGTTCAGCGGAACGTCCTTCTTTGTGCGCTTGGGTAGTCCGTCCGCCCAAACTGTCGGTATCACCCACGGCGTCAGATTCCGAACGAGAAAGTATTTGTCCTTCCAGTGTTTGATCGAGTCCGGATTCTCGATCAGTTTCACGCCCGGCCGGGGCGAAAGATAAAACCTCTGCTCGTCTTTCCTCGGCTGGACAGGTCGGAAGAGACTTCGAAAGAGGTACATGGTCGGCTTGGCGCCGATCTCTTGGCATCGGAGGAGGAACGCCACAACTTGCCTCCATGTGTTCGGCATCAGTTGAGCGGGACTCAAACCATACCAAACCAGGACGTCAACCACGAACGGGTGGAGGGGAAAGCGAAGACCGGCAATGAGGGAGTCGACCGGAAAGACGCATATGTCCGGAGAGGACCCAGTATTGGCTCGGAACCCCGGCCCAGGGAGGAGCAACGTGTACTCGAGAGGGATCTGGAAGCCCTCTCGGACCAGATGAAGGTCCGCTTCGGTAAGAGTCGAGATCTTGCGATCGACCTCGGACAGCTCCCTAGGCTCGTTCTCCTCCACCAGTTTAGCCGTACCTTGGGTAACCTTCTCCAAGATATCCTCAGTATAATCCCGGACTCCTCCCACGCTCGACACGGCGATGGGCTGCCGACCGAACTCCCCCGCTCTCTTCGGCGTCTCCACTATAGTAATTACGGCTTTGCCCTTTCGGGACTCCGCCGCGACTTCTTGGGGTACCTCGGCCACTCCGCCCTCCGCGTCTGGGCGAACAACGTCCTGCTCGCTCGGCTCCACTACTCCTTTCTCTTTCTCCCCTCGGCCAACGGCTTGCTCCGAGGCGGGGGTCTCAGCCGAAATCTTAACCATATTTTCCTAAAGAGAGAAGGGAAAGAGACTGACCTTGAAGTGACAGCTACGGTCGGAAACTTCGCCGGAACTAGGAACGCTACCGCGACAGCTAGCGACACCACCAGGGAGCTAAAGACCTCGAAGCAAAGTAAATACGAAAGAGAGAGAGTAAAAGTGAAAAGTGAAGACTTGGTCAAAGGGGGGGTAAAGATTTATAGTGAAAATGAGGCGTCTCTTGGACTTCCAGAGCGACTTTTGGGCTACTCTCGAAGCATCTCGAAGGCCCACCACAAAGTCAACCAGCTCGGCAAGATGGGACGAGAATCCGAGCTGCGAGCAAACCGAACGTGGCTGCAATAGAGTCCGCTCGGAATCCGTGCAAGTGCCTTCCCGAGCTGGTAAATGGGGAAAACTCCCTTCTCCCTCAACTTTCGCGCCTGATCTTCATCAGACGGTCCAGATCTCGCCGAGAGCACTAAACGACAAGATAGTGTTTTCTTGGAGAACGCGCCCATCTCGAGATGCGTTTCAGCATCCGGCAGCTCAGATAGCGCCACGTCGCTCGGACGATCGGACCCTCGGACGCCCCACCTTCGTCTAAAAAGAACCCGGAAAAATTTTTGATTTAGTTTTAAGGCGCCGCCCTCGGCAGGCGCCCCCCGGGTCCCATGCCTCGGTCGGTATTATGCCGACAACAGGCCCCGGTCGGAAACAGATCGGCACCCCCCATCTCTAACTCCCCCGGGCTGACCCCCGTCAAAAGCCATCAGCCCGAGAAGGAAGACAGAGATGGGAGGGAACCCATCAACACTCAGAGGTCGAAAGAGACGCACCATCCCGAGCTAGTTGGTTGCAACTGGAAGGCTCGGCTTGTCGAAAGACTCTAACAGCGGCGCCTTCACAGTTGCAACAAACGGACTCGGACGGCCCGGAGATCGACATCGGACAGGGGTCGTCACTCTCCCACCAAGATCTCCGCCTACTTCGACACTCACTTCGGAGCAACCGAAGAAGGCAGAAGATCTTGGTGAGAGAACGGCGGCCCGTCCTTCGAAAGAGGTCCACACCCCGGGTCCGGACCATGGCCGTCGACGCTACTGTCTTGTTGCCCCCCACCCCTCACACCCCTTCGGAGCAGTGAGGGATGGGGAAACAACAAGACAGCGGGGCGACCGCCCGTCCTTCCGAGAAGGCCCATCCCTCGGATCCGGACTACGGTAGTCACCACTCTTGCCTTATTCTCCTCCGCTCCCGACACCCACTTAGGGACCGTCCGGAACGGGAGAAGAAAAAGGCAAGAGAGCGACCACCCGTCCTTCGGAGATAACTCATCCCCCGAGTGCGGACTACGGTCGTCACCACTACTACCTCGTTCCCCCTCGCTCCCGACATCCACTTTGGGGCCGTCAGGAACAAAGGAAAAACCAGGCAGAAGAGCGACCACCACTCCGAACTTCAAGAGAGAAGCTACCCAAGGCAGATGCCTCCGAGGTCTGGAACTCAATTTGGTTGTGACGAAAATGACAAAAGGAGTGGGGTACTTATAGCCTGCCTCCTATAACCAGCCATTACTACCCTCGGAAATTGAAGCGCCGCGTTTTAATTGAGGGAATTATTGATCCCCGGAAGTCGAAACGCCACGCATTAATCAAAGGAATTATTCTTAATGACCTGGGGAAGGGGAATGCCGCACAAACCCCGAGCGTCATTAATACCCTCGGAAGCGAGATCGCCTCCGAACAGATAGCGCCACGACGCTGCCGAACCCCCATACCTTCGGTCGGCTGTCGAGCAGAGGCCTTCCCGAACTGGTAAATGGAGAAAAAAAGGCACCGAGCTATCTCAGCCGTCGGATCTCTCAGAAATTCACGCTCCCAATGGCGAACGGCTCAGATTGCGCCACGTGCGCTAGAAGACAAGATAGCGTTTTTTTGGGAACCGTTCCCGTCTCGAGATGCGCGCCAACATCCAACGGCCCAGATTACGCCACGTCACTCAAGCCTTCGGTCGGCTGCCGAACCCCCCATGCCTTCGGTCGGCTGCCGAGCAGAGGCCTTCCCGAACTGGTAAACGGAGAAAAATGCTGCCGAGCAGCAGCAGCCGTCAGATCTTTCCGAAGTTCGCGCCCATCTGCGATCAGCGGCCCAGATCGAGCCACGCCATAAATCGGTATTTAAATCATTTTTTATCTATTTAATTTGTTTTATTTGTTTAAAAATTGCGAGAAAATTGTTAAAAATTCGGGAAAATTAGCCAAAAATTCTGGGGAGTAATTGAGATTTAGGGGGCACATTTTCGAACCCTTGAACGAACAATTATCGCCCAGAATGTACGGCTAAGGCCCCCGAATGATTAGCAAACGCGTCGCAAAGTTAAACAAGTAGTCCGAAAAAATAGATAAAAACTCTTGAACACCCGATGTGACCAGAGAACTGCCAGCGGCATCAAAAGTTGCCTCACTACCCCCTTTCTAGATTCAAAATCCCACGTCTGGACTCCAATACAACTCCATCAGCCACTAAAACAGCTAAACTACTCCTCAAAGTCTGATCACACTCAGTCTTTAGGAGTGGGGGGCTCGTGATATGGCTAAAATTAGGGTTAAATCGGGAC
This sequence comes from Hemerocallis citrina, assembly GCA_017893485.1. Lineage (NCBI taxonomy): Eukaryota > Viridiplantae > Streptophyta > Magnoliopsida > Asparagales > Asphodelaceae > Hemerocallis > Hemerocallis citrina. The sequence continues at coordinate 428,480,788 of CM030358.1, read as the reverse complement.
CATCCAGATCGATCACGAATCCTGAAGCACGGGGGTAAAAAGGTAATTTCACATACAGATGGATCCAAAACGGGTATTGGGCCTCCTTCTCACAGAACCAACCACCCGCGAATAGATCCACTTCAATTGGGTACGGGTCCCGACCCGATACAAGCCCAATCCACCAAGAAGAGAATCAGGCCACTGATTTGGTCAAATCAATAAACCTAATTAGCTCTCACCAGGGAATCAAGGCCTAACTTCCCAAAACAGAATAGGAGGATTTTTCTCCTATTTCTTAGGTAGGAAATTAGGCCCCAAATCGTTCCAAAGGCGACTATAAATACAACCCCTCTACCACCGAGACCAGGTTAATCACTCTTTCACCACTTAAGCTCTTTCTTAATCTTTTCCTGATTACTGACAAGAGCGTCGGAGGGTGCGTCGCCGGAATCAACCCCGGTGTTTCGCACTTCCTTGCAGGTTGTGCCAGGAGCAAGAAGGTCGAGTCAATCGTTCAGGTGTTTCCCGGACTCACAAATTCTATCTGTTTACCCCCACACCGAAATCAGCGGTAACAGGCGAGGATGTAGGAAATTTTACAGAGAGTAAAACATTTTGTTGGACTTAGTGAATTTTCGAAAAAAACTCCATAGAATTATTTTTTGAACTAAACTCGCTATTCCCAACAGCGAGTCTATTATAAATATCCTCGCCGTTGGGAACAACGAGTCTTCTTTGAAAATTTTCAACTAAACTCGTTCCCCAACAACGAGTCTAGTATAAATGTCCTCGTCGTTGGGAACCACTAGTCTTCTTTGAAAATTTTGAACTAAAAATAGCACTAAACACGCTGTTTCCCATTGGCGATGATGAAACAACTAAACTCGCCATTGGGAATGGCGAGTTTAGTTGTTGAGTCCATGAGCGCAAATACTTGACCAACTGTCCTCTTTCTACAAATATTTTCGAAAAGTGTCGTATAAAAAAAATAATTTTGCATTTTCTAATATAAATGCAAGATTTTTCTGACAGCTCAAAGCTAAGCAAGATGGTTGGTGCCAACTCAACTTTAAGTCTTTTTTGTGATGGAGGCAAATGCAAAATTGTGCAATATCTTAGAGCGTCTCCAACCCACTTCATTTTAGAATAGAAAAGTGTGTTTCGAGTTAGAGTTGGTCTCCAACCCAGTGCCATTCTCCACTCCAAAATGAAGTGGATAGAGCACAATAAATAGTGGCACGTCATATTTGGCGTGCTACTGGTCACATGACTCTAATTACCTTTTAAAAACCCCCCAAATTTTGTAAGTTTTATTTTTTTGGCCCAATTCTATAGTTTCTAACACAATTAATTACTTTCTACTCCAATTTTTTTAAAAACTTTTAATTGTGTTCTATATATTATTTATTATTGAATGTTATTAATTTTATATTGAGTACAATTAATAATTATCATACGAAATGTCAATTACAATATATAAAAATATCAAACATTTTATTTTAAACTTAATTAAAATATCATAAATATTCAAATTAAAAACAATACAAAATACATAATGCAAAATGCAATATTCAAACTAAATTCTTCCACTAAAAACAATGCAAAATACATAAAGCAGTAACATAACATAAAAAGGACCAACAATTTAGAATGGCGGTTAACCGGATCCGAATCCTCAACTATATTATTTGTAGACTGATCATTTTATAATAAAATAAAATTTATTCATATGATATTTTTTATTTTCTTTGTTAAATAATGAGACATATTATTAGATCAATACATTTAAAAAGTTGTATGTGGCCAACTGGTAAAATAGATAAATAGTGGAGAATTAGAAAATAATTTATATAAAGAGTAGTTAAAAAAGAATATGTAGAGACTGTTCCTTTTTGGAATTATAAATGAAGTTACAGATTGGAGATAAAGTTAATGTTTTATGTGACAGTTGCACCATTTTGGAGTAAAAGTTGCATCAAAATAGAGTGGAGGGTTGGAGATACCCTTACAGTCTTAACAAAAAACTTAAATTTATGAAGCACCAAATAAGCCCTCAATGTAAAAATTGTAAAAGGTCCCACTCTCTACAGATTAAGGATGAAACCGAAAGAAACTCCCAAATTTTCTTATGTATTCTCAAGTGGACCCTACACACGCCAGAATTATTGCTCAAACTCCTAACAAAGGCCAAATTGATGTGAAACAAAGGCCAAATTGCTTGATTCACATCATTCTCTCTACTACAGTAAAAATAGGGGGGAAAGAGAGGGAGAAACTAGATTTGAGTTTTGGGGGAGGATTCACATCATTCTCTCTGTTGCAGTTAAAACAAAGGGGGGAAAACGAGAGAGGGGGTAACTAGATATGGTTTTGGGGGAGGCGCTAGCCGCCTCCCCTTTCTCCTCCAATTTTCCTCTGCCTTCTCTACAACCCCAACTTCAGTAAGATTTCTTCATTCTCTTCTAGATGTGGATCTAGAAGGCTATCCTTTTCATCTCTATTATTATCAAAATCTGTAACCCCCCGTTTCTGTTTATACAAAAAAATTCTGTATTCTTATATTTCGATTTTCAATATATCTTTCTATTTTTCGAATCCAATTGCATTCATTTGAATATTCGATTATTTTTTTGAGCCCAGACTCCTAACCCCTCTCCGATTGTATTTTTCCGATTGTACAAATTTTCTGTGTATTTTTGTATTCAATTATTTATAAATTATTTTCGTTCCCTTAAATTTATCCCTTTTATTTAAGTCATTTTTTTAATCTTCTTTTGGAGCCCAAACTCATATATTATTTGATTTATTGTGACACCCAAACTCTAATTAATTTTACAATTTATTTATTTATATGTAAATAGCCCAACCTAAAGCTTATTTTTTTTATTATTTATTTATATTAAGCTCATAGACCAAGCCCAGTCACTAAGCCTATAAAACTGCATTAATCCTATATATATATATATATATATATATATATATATATATATATATATATATATATATATATATATATATATATATATATATATATATGTGTGGATTAGTGATAATTAGTTAGGGTTATGGATTAATTAATAGGTCGTGCTGCTGCCACCGAAGCCACCTTGCATCCCCCTCCCACCTCGAGCACCGATGCCCCGCAGCACTCTGTCGCCAACTGCACACTATCGCTAGCAACCCCTAACCACCTTCACATCTGCATTGCCAAACACCATTGTTGACCTCCGCTTACTGCCATCTCCACCGCAACTGCAACACCCCGAATTCCAAAATGCATCTGAATTCAAAGTTCCACAGGATCTTTACACTTTTTTCGTACAATTTTACAAGGAATTAAAAATATTTCTTACATCAGAGTTACATTACACATTTACATTATTGTAGCGGAAGCAATTATACAGTAATTACATAAAACAATAATTGAATCAATCCTTGGGCAGCATGTATACTTCAATTTGTCAAGCATCTTTACCCTGCATGTAAAACTGTGGGCGCGTGAGTTCATTTAACTGACGAAATATTATACACGGCCATCATCTCTATCCCGAAAACAGGATAACAATTCTCAATACTTAGCAAACCACAAACTTGTTCACAAACAAAACTAAAGGGACTATCCTATTGATGTCGTGTTGTGCTGTGCACTTAGTCCTTAATGCAGTTGTTATGTTATATGACACTAATGCGCACTTGTTCGGATTCTATGCATTCCATACTACATAGTTCCGAGGGCAAGCCCTTAATCGTACTTCATCTTATAGGGTTCAATCCCTCGCTATGACTTAAACTACTACGGTAACTATGGTAAGTATCCTTGATGATCTATGATCTACGAGCCCATGGCCAGGCAGTCTGGAGGGGAATCCCACGCACTGACATGACGCATTAGGCAGGCAGACCATGGACAATTCAACCTCCGCCATGGAACGATGGCACCACCCGTAGTCACCAAACACTCCACAAGCGTCGCCACCGAGACGATAATTCCGGAGTAGTGCTCACGCCATGTCATGACGCATCAAGCAGGCAGTCTGTGAATCACTCTCACACTGCCAATCCGATGGTCCTCATACTCGTGTTTTTCTCTCACTTTCGCCACATCACCACTATGTGTCTAAATCCTTAGTTTATTTGAATCATGAATAAAATCAACCCCTAGAGTTAGCTATTTCCTCTATACCTGTATCAATCAACAACATGACCAACTTGGTCTTTCATCTCAATTATTCTTCTCAAAGATTATAATTTATTCACTTGCCAGTAATAGGACTTAGCTACCCTCTAGTTCAAAATCTCATTTCATGACCATAGCATTTGTGCATTTATATTCATAAAATCTTTCATAATTCATTAGGATATTTAACCTCACTTTCATGTACAATTTTCATGCATAAGACAATAAATTCACTTTTTCCTAATTGGTCACATTCAATCTTCATTCTTTCCATTATCAAACCTCTTTTCAAACTCTTTTAAACAGTACATTTATTTTTATCAAGAGTCAATTTAAAACTTGAGAAATCAAAATAGTCTGGACAGTCGACTGTTAACCTTGGCCAGTCGGCTGTTCTGTAAAGATTTAAAAACTCGGAATGAAAAGGATCAGGGCAGTCGACTGTTAAACAAGACCAGTCGGCTGTTCTGTGATGCTTTAAAACTCGAAAATAAAATGGACGGGACGGTCGACTGTTAAACATATACAATCGACTGTTCTGCGAGAATTACAACTCGAAGAATTAGATATTCAGGACAGTCAACTATCTACGCCTATTCGGTCGACTGTTCAACAACAAAAATCCGAATTTGGAATCATTTCTTCTTTCTTTTTGATTAACACACAAATTGTTCATTTCTAGAACTTTGTCTAAATTGCAAAATGTTCATTTTTCCGGTAACTAACATGCAGCTTTAGGATTTATTTAGCATCAATCACAACAAGCATAATTTACTACCCCATATGGAGGTTCTTACACAATTTCTAAAATTTCACTTTTCCTAAAAACCATAGTTCTTCTACATGGATAAACATTTATTCTAATTTAGCATGCTAGATCAATATCGAAATATTACAACATCAATCATATCATTCAAACAAGTTTACCCATTCATTTTATGCAATTTCACTTGTGTTCCATTTTCACTTTAATCATCGTATTATCAAAGAGCAATAATTTCACTTATTTATTCTTGCATGATTAGCACAAAACCTAGCATGATATCTAGATTAGAAATCATGAGAAACACCCACCTAATTTGGAGAAAATGAAATGAATGCTCCTAGAATGCAAGAAAGTGGCATTCTCCTCCTAGAATGTGTTGCAATTGCCTTCTCCTCCTTGGTGCTTGATTGGAACCCGAAACCACCAATGCTCCTTGGGTGCTAGCCGACCTCCTCTTGAATGGGACACACACAATCTCACTCTAATCTTTCTCTCACTATTGTCTCTCAATCTTTTACTCTCTAGTATATGTCTCTCTTTAATAATGAAAAATAGGTGCAAGAATGGCTTATGAAAAAGGGAGGTATTTATACAAGATTTTAGTGGAAATAAAGAGCTAAGATTAAATCAAATAGTTAGGGATTAAAGGCTATGATGAGTTTGGAAGTTGCCTTAACCACCCATGAATGAGATAACCACCTCACCACAACTCCCATCTCTCCCTCTCTCTTGATTCCATCCGGCCAACTCCAAAGGGTTGCTTTGCACACTCTCGTGCATGCACGTGCTACCCTAGTGCCATCCACTTACAAGTTGTTCATGATAGTTTAATTGATTGTCTATTATTTGAGTCTATACTACAAGTTAGACTAAAATAAAGATCAATTGAATTACATGGGCTCTCTAATGGGCCAAGGGACTATGGGCTCTACTAATTTAATTAATTAATTAACTCATGTGGGCTAAAAAAGACAAATAAAGTTTAGAATTAAATTAGGCTTCTAAGAAAGTAAATGGAGATTACTAATTCATGAAATATTTTGGAGAAATGCATGCATAAATTTTTACATGCACAACACATAAAAGAAAAATCAAACAATCCCAAATATAAATAGGATTTGAAAATTCAGGGTGTTACAGCAACAATCGCCAATGCACCGACCTCCACATCGCCTGCACCAGATGTCGCTGTCGATCACCTCCGCTCTGTTGCTTCACCAAACTCACTCCTTGACAGCCCCGAGCGCCATCTTTTGTCCCCTACACTGGCTTTGCTCCTCCATCAGCCGCCAACCATCTCCTCCATCATCCCTCCTATTGTTTAACTCTCGAACCCATCATCCCCATCTCATCTTCACCTCGAGCTCCGACCTCCAGCCTCTTGCAATCACTGTCCAACATCCACCACCTTCACAGCCAGCCCCGATCACCACTCATCACCTCACCGTAGCCCACTCTTGTTGCCACCATCTCCCCGTGTTGCTGCCTCCACACCATTGCCTCCAAACCCCTGATGCCACCGACTGCCTGTACCCCGCCGTTGGCTAACCATCCCCTTCATCCCTCCACTACCTCTCTTCTTCATCTACACCCCAACTTCTTCACCCTGTCTCCACTTCTTCGCCCCTCAATCGACCACCAACTCTCCCCAAAGTACCCCCGAGGCATCCAGCTACCCAAGTCACCACCGCATCCATCTTCTCCTTGTTGCCTCACCCCGAAGTGCCGACCTCCCTCACCATTATCTTGCTGCCTCCCCTGACTGCAACCATCCACCGACATCACCGCACCACCATTGCTGCATCGAATTCCCCTCACCGCAACACCATCAAACTCCCTCGCTTGACCGTGACCATCTCTAGCAATCCTAACGATTACTCTGCAATGCCACCGAACAACCCCTTAAATCGACGTTGTTGTTGTTGTAACACCATCTTCACTTGCTGTGTGTTGCCATTTGCTGCGTAGTGGTTGCCACTACCATCTTGCTGTTGTTGCTTTCCTCAAGCAATCCCAACAGCAAACATCGCTGCCGTTATTTCCATAGTTGTTGTTATCCTTGTTGTCATCGCTGCCTTGTTGTTGTGCCACCACCGTAGTGCTTGCACACTCGTACTGATCGAATATATGACAAGCATCTCTTGAACTTCATTATTTTTCTTGTTCAAGTATTTTCTTAAATCTCGAGCAAGTAGTTTTTATCGTTGTTATTACTGAATTCTATTATTAAATCTTCGTTGAGTTCATGCTCAACTTCTACCCTTGATTCATCGACAAATCTAACTCAAAGCTTCTTTATCGTGCCATGTTATTGATTGAACTCTAGAACTGTTACTTTACCGTTTATTGAATGCTTGAATATCTTGTCCTGTCACCGACTAAACCTATACTGATAATTTATCCCAATTCCCAATACTAGAATTTAGAACTTTACATATGAAAGTTGTAGCCCGCTGTGTCCAGAATCTAGAACAACTGACGGATCTTAAATCCAATTAGTAGAGTTCTAGATATCCTAATTTTAGTACTGTAACCTTTTAATTCTGTATTACTGTTTAGAAGTATATCGTCATGATTATCTGGTTATAATAATATGTTATCAGTAGAATTAAGACCTGAGAATTACGAGTATGCTACTTAACACTGTTAGGAGTTAGTGTTTGATTTTTAAAAAATTTTAAATGAATTTACAGTCAATTATTACGCACAAGAACTTGACACTATGATCTGCCTGAGCAGTAGAATTGTAAAGAACTGTCTGGTAGGTATAGTTAATTTTATTATAATATGTCGTGTGAATATGCATTGGAACCGGCAGTGGGTCTATTTTCTGAAACCCTTGACGGAACCTGATTTGCTTTTCTGTAGCAGCAGGAAAATGAGTTTTTGTACAACAACATATTGTTGTCCAGAATTGTAACTTCATGTTCTTAATTGTAAAATGTTTAATTTTGCATGTTATGAACTGAATTATATACCATGCATTGCATAGCCCTTGATACCTCCGTGATCCTATTCTAATATCTGTTTCTATTTGTTGCATGTTCATTATTGTAAAAATATAATAAGTCAGGGTGATAAAGGAAAAGACCTAGTAGTGGACAATATAGGAGAGTGAACTCAAAAGGAGGTCCGTGTTTCTCGTAATAGTGACTCCTATTTACATGTTTACATGTTTCATATTTACAAGTTATATGGAACTAAGTGCCACGTCATGAAACGGTGGGGGCCACCTCTAGAATCCATCACATGATTACATGATTTCCTGTTACATGAGTTCCTGTTTACATGATATGATTTCTATTATTGTCATTGGAAGACCCGAATACCCGAGTACATAACCATATAGAATTCACCACTAGAGTCTAAACGTTCACATACATGTATGCACTCGAATCTGTGGTATGAGATGCAAGATTGCGTACATTAGATAAGATTGATAAAAGCTTGGTAGACTTAAGGTTAACACTGAGCACGTGCATGATTTCTGTTTACAAGTTACATGTTACTGTTCACAAGTTACCTAATTTTTGTTTACTAGTTTCCTGATTACATGACTTGTTCCCCGATTTAGGATTCAGATTAAATGACTTCATATTTGCATGTTTCCTAATTCATGATTCCTTGGTTACTTATTGAATATACTTTGAAGTCCTGTTTTCCTGTCTTCATGTTTTCCCCTTATACAAGTTTACAATTTTTACTTGTGTCACTCCAGTTCCTTGTTTCCGTGTTGTTTATTATATCATGCTTTATTGTTTCACTGCTTGTTACTACTTACTGTCCAAAACATGCTATAACGGACACCCTTTATTTTTAGTTAATGTTTATACATGTACATACGATGGGATACTGAAGAAACTTGGTGAACTGCTTACTACATTGTATATTCTCGGGCATTTCGTAAGTGTATCTTAGATATTGTTTATTGATTATATTATTGTTCATGTGATTATTATTACCTGTGTTGAGCTAACTAGTATTGTACAGCTTATGGATGATATGAGCTGGTATACTTATATCATTCGCTGGGCTTTAGTTGCATGCCCGTACTTTCATATTTTGGGAAGCGAGGCGTGACAGGTTCTTAGTGGTATCAGATCCTAGGTTCAAACCATGTTAAGCTCAACAAGTATGCACACCGCGTTCATAACATGAACATGTAATAACCATATTGAATTTGGATACTTACCTCACTCTTCTATTTCTGCTTGGTTCATTGATCGAAATCACCTGATCTACAACGACATGTCAGCAGCTTGGAACATCACCATCAGGGTAGCACAGCGGAAGCATGGTGAGCCCATAACCCACAAGTCTTGTGTTGTTTCTTTTTCCTTTTGATATCGTTTACCTTCTCCCTATACATTTGCATTCGTCATCCATGTTGCTGCTTGTGCAAGTGGATCCAGATAGAGGACTTCAGGATTCTCAATGCTAGGTCGGAGGAGGACCTACACCAGGACGGAGCGGTCCAGGCCTTCAAAGGAGGACGACACTAGCTTGGATATGGTGTTCGCCTGGTTGTTCTGTTATCGGGGTATTCTTATAACAGTAGCATCTTCAAAGTATGCCAAGAGAAGCTTGACGCGTGCCAAGTATTAGACCATCCTAGTATCACAAGCTTCATAACCCTCGTACTTGGTTGACAATGAGCTGGGAATCATTGAATGCTTTAACACGCTTGACTTCGGCCTTCCGAGTCAGGAGGATTCTGACGATTAAGGCTTCATACTCTGCTTCATTATTGCATGCTTTAAAGCAGAAGCGCATGGAGTATTGAAGGATGAAGTTGTCCCGATCGCTTAATATGACTCATGCCCCACTCCCTTCTTCATCGAACGAACTGTCTACATAAAGTTCCCAGATCGGCTCTTCCACGGGGATCTCAGGTACCTGGGGAATGGTGCACTCCTTTATGAACTTAGTGAGGGCTTGCCCCTTGATTGCGGTTCTCGGTTTATAGCTGATGTCATGCTGACTTAGCTCGATGGACCACTTGTTCAGACTGCTGAAACTCTTTGGCTTGTCGAGGACTTGCTTGAGAGGTTGGTCCGTGATGTCTTGAATGGAGTGAGCTTGGAAGTATGGGTAGAGCTTTCGTGCAGCCTTGACTAGGGCATAGGCCGCCTTCTCCATCTTGCAGTAGCAGAGCTCAGCGTCGCGGAGGACCTTGCTGACATAATAGATGGGCATGTGGGTCCCTTTTTGTCCTCCCTGATTAGGACATCATTGGGTGCGTGCTCCGAAGCCACTAAATAGAGGTAGAAAATCTCGTCGGGCTCAGATTTGCTAATGAGAGGGGGATTGATGAGGTATTCCTTCAGCTGAATGAAGGCTTGCTGCTGGGGTTCTCTCCACTTGAAGCTCTTTATCCCCCTTAGGGCTTTGAGAAAGGGAGGGATTTCTCTCCCATTTGGAGAAGAAATAACTGATCGCAGCTAAACGGCTCGTGAGTCTCTGCACCTCCTTGAAGTTCTTGGCAGGGGCCATGTTCAAAATGGCCAGAATCTTCTTAAGATTCACCTCGATTCCTCGAAGCTGAGGAATTTGCCCGAGGTGACGCTGAAAGCGCACTTTAAGGGGTTGAGCCTCATGTTATTCTCCCCGAGGAACCCGAATACCACCCGAAAAGGAATATTTATTATTCGATCCATATCCTGACATAAGAAGTCCAATAGGAGCAATACTTGAAATAGAGATCCATAAAAAAATATCTATGCTGACCCCCAAAGTAATAGAAGAGAGGCGCAAAAACAATATTAGTAGCTAGAAAGACTCCCTGAAGGGGTGAGTTCTAGGGACTTAATAGGGAGTTCTTAGTTCTGAGCTAAGTTGCTGCCGAGCTATGAGCTCTGAGTTGATTCCTTATCAAAATGCCTCATCCAAGTTCTTCACATGATCTTCTCCTCAAAGACTTTTGACGAGCATATCTTCGACATAGACCTCCATGTTTCGACTTATTTGCACCTTGAATACCCGGTTGACCGGCCCTTGATAGGTGGCACCAGCATTTTTCGAACCGAAGGGCATGACCTGATAGTAGCAGAGCCCTTGGTCGGTCACAAAAGTTATCTTTGTGATTTCAGGAGGGAACATCTAGATTTGTTTGTAGCCTGAGAAGGTGTCTATGAAGCTGAGCAGCTCATGTTTAGACATCGCATTGATCAGGGCATCGATGCTTGGGAGAGGAAAATGGTCTTTAGGGCATACCTTATTGAGGTCGGTGAAAATGCAAATCCTCCACTTGTCATTCAACTTCTTGACCATGACGACGTTGGCCAACACTCCGGGTAACTAACCTCCTGAATGAAACAAGCGGAGAGGAGCTTGTCAACCTCTTCCTTCACCGCTTATTGCCTCTCTGGGGCAAACTGATGGAACTGCGATGATTCCCAGGACCACGGATTGGTGTGCGTATCGATCATAAAAGTTTAACAGATTTAATACGTGATCTAACCCTTTATAGCGGAATCTAGGGTTCACAAATTATACCTGCGATGAGAAGAAGACGATAGTTTCTAGCAACCTCGAGCCGTCAGCGACCCCAAGATCTTCTACACGTATTCCTTCCTCGGGTTGGACGTCGTGTGGGCGACGGTCTCCCAACCTTTCTTTTCCTTGGCTGACCTCTCTTTCTCTCCTTACGTGAATCACGAATTTAGAGAAAACTTCTTATCTCTGATAATTATTTTGACGGTCAGAGAATAGAGGATATATATATAAGGCTACGGCAGGGACCATGAGGAAAAATTAGGGTTAGGTCTCCTAACGAATCTGGGTATCCCGTGTTCAGCCCGAACACACAACCCATGCCCATTAACAATAGCTCGGTCCACTAAAGAGCTATTGTTGCACTACCTTCCTAATCCCAAATTATATTTATGGGCTCCTTTTATTATATGCTCGTTCAGCTCCCCATGTTAAGATATCAAATGTCCGTCGATCAAATTAAGTTACTGACAACTATATTGATCGACATCTTTTATCCTTAAGTAGTGCCACTCAACTTTATTTGTCATGTCGGATGTAATCCACCTGCAGGGTTTACATGACAATCCTTATGAGCTCCTTAAGGGGACATCATCAACCCGACGTATCGGGACATGGATTCCTTTTACAATCAACAGCCCATCATACATACAATGCTATTACCCAATTCATAGAGGTTGTTGATCCATAATGAATCTCACTCTTTTATGAGTCAAAGTCATGCACACTGCATATACATGTCTGTTATTATATCTGGATTAAGAGCATAAGCATCCATAATAACAGAGGTATTTGTTCTCTTTTGTAGTCAGTACAAAGAGAACAACCTCAAGTGGTCCTGTTCAATACACACAAAGTGTACTAGTGTAAACCTATAGTCAAGATAGACTAATACCAGATTACACTACAACCTTTCCAATGGATTGTCCAAGTCCGTCTAGGTTGTGAACCATTTATATATTCCATAGGAAACTGATAATATGATCTTCTGTGTGTCACCTCACACCATATTATCAACCTTATAGAATATTAGATACTTGCATTAATATTATAATAAACACAATATGCAAACATATGTCCATATGATTCTCATTCAAAAAATAAAGTTAATACAAAAGTGATGCTTTTAGTATATAACCCTAACACAAACATCTGCTGGACCAATTTTGAGTCTGGGTAGATGCTCAGTTTATGCATGATGAGGTCCTCAGAGATCACGAGCATATTTGAGGGGGTCTAAGCAAACAAGCTCGGTTGCGCCGGATGCAACCGACGATATCTTATATGAAGTCAGAGGGTAGAGCTTTGCTTACTTGGAACTATTTGGTTCTGTCTGCTTCGGAGAAGGGGACCTCTTCCAGTTCATCAACTGGCTCCAAGCCAATTGAGCTCCGCTCGGAAGGGAGCTTGTGTAATATCCTGAAATTTTTATTAATGTGAGATTGTTGATTTTACGTGTTGTGCACGTGCAAATTTGTGTATAAATATTTTCTTATGAAATGATTTTATATAACATGAGCAAATAATTAATTTCTTTCCTTCTCTTTTCTTTTAAGCCCATTTTAAGAAGCCTAAATTTGTTTTCTAAATAAATCCCAACCTAATAAATTATTTATTTATTTCTAAAAGCCCACTATTTTTAAAGCCCATGAATTAATTACTCTTTTAAACAACTTGCCATGTAGACACATTTTTATAGACAATTAATTAATTTATAATGTACAACTTTAATTAGGGGGACACTAGTTGGGACATGTGCTTGCACGTGTGTGTGCTTTGCACACCCTCCTTGGCCGGATTGCATGAGCGAGAGTGGGGGGGGGGGGGTGTGGTTTAGTGAAGTGGTGGTTTTTGTGTTCATGGGTGGTTACCACAACTTCCCATTGTATCCTAACCATTCATCTACAACCATCTAATACAATCCTAGCCCTCCATTCCACCCTAAAACTAGTATAAATACCCCTCCCTTTATACATACAACACTAAGAAATTTTTTGAAAGAAAGAAAACTATTTAAGAGAGTAAAAGATTGAGAGAGAGCAAAAAGATTGAGTGCATTAGTGTGTGTGTTTTCTTTTGGAGGCCGGCTACTACAACCCACGGCAAAGGGGAGGTTCGGGTTTCACCAAGTGCAAGGAGGAGGAACTTTGTGGTGGCTCATTCTATGATGAGAAGGACCGCTCGTGTGTTCAAGGAGACTCTAGGAGATTTGTAGTACTTTCTTCAAATAGGTGGGTGTTTTTCTATACTTCTAATCTTAGATATCATGCTAGGGATTTTGATATATATGAATGCTAAAAGAACTAATAAGATAATCACTTGTGGCTCTAAAAAGGACTTGGTAGACAAATGAGTAAATGCTTGATGAATTGCATGCTATTGGTTATAATTCATGTTTAATGTAGTTAAACTCACTTATTGCCATGAGATTGTGGAATTACAACCATGTAATGGTAGAAAAATGTCCATGTATGGTTAGTAGATGAATTATTAAAAAAAAAATTGTGTTTATTGAACCATTGTATTATTTTGCTCAAGGAGTGCAACCTTGATTGTAAGTATTGTGAATAAAGAGGGGGAAACAGACATTTACACTTCTTTAATAAAGTCTTAATGCAAGGAGTTGAGTAGATAATTTGTTTAAGTGGAATTTTGCAATTTGTAAACATAGAATACAAAGTAGAGTGAAAATACTTATTTTAATGTCAAAAATATATCCATGATCTACCCTAAATTGCAACCTGATGCAATCGACAATCGACCGAATTAGAGTCGACAGTCGACTGTTAGGTAATAAAATTCGGATTCTAGTTGCAGAACAGTCGAGCGACTGCATTGTAACAGTCGACTATCCTGATTATTGGTTTTCGAGTTTTAAAATCTTTGCAGAACAGTCGACTGACCGTATTGTAACAGTCGACTGCCCTGAGTATTTGTCTTCGAGTTTTAAATTCTCGCAGAATAACCGACTGGCTATGTTTTGACAGTCGACTGCCCTGAAGTTTAAATGATATCCAGTTTTCATGAGATAATTTTCTATAACCTTTGGCCTAGTATATTGGAGACTATTTTTGCAAGAAAGAACTTACTTTAAATTGTTAGCTTAAATTGTCTTTGGATAAAGAAAAATGTATTGATTAAAAGATGATTTGAAAAGAGTTTTGTTAATGAAAGAAAAATAAAAGTACAAATGTTAGATTTAGTATCAATAAAATGAGAATAAGGGAATTATGTGGAAAGAATGAACTATTGAGTATGACAAATTGAATTTCTTTGTTTATGCATGATGAGTTATGAAGGATATTATGAATATGAATATACAAATGCTATGAACATGAAAAGAAAAATTATTGTTAATTATGGAAAAAGATCTTATGAGTATGAAAAACTTGGTATTGTAATTATGAGTTGAAATTAAGAACTAGGGTGTAGCTAAGCCTTATACTGGCAATAAAAGAAATGTTGAGATGAAATTTGAAATGAAAAGACCAAGATTTGGGTCATGAGAAATGATTGAATAAGACCGGTACAGTGGAAGTGCTAACCCTAAGGGATTGATTTTATTTATGATTCAATTAAATTAAGGACTAGATACATAGTGAAGATGTAATGAACGTAAGAGACAAACATGAGTATGAGTGCCATTGGATTGGCGGTGCAAGAGTATTCACAAGATGTCCCATGATGCATCATGATTAGGGCGTGGATACTACTCCAGAGTACCGTCCCGGTGGCGATGCTTATTGGGTAATCTAATGACCGTGGGTTGTGTCACGTTTATGGTAGGAGGCGAATTACCATAGGATGCCTGCATGATGAGTCATGTGTCAGTGCATTGGGATTCTCCCAAGGGCGCCTAGACGTGAGTTCGTAGTTCATAGACTGCCTAAGATACTTAGCGTAGTTACAGTAGTAGATTAAGTCATGACGAGGGATCAAACCCTATAAGATGAAGAACGATTAAGGGCTTGCCCTCGGACCTATGTAGTATGGGCTGCATAGACTCTGAACAAGTGCGCATTAGTGTCTTATAATGTAAACAACTGTATTAAGAACTAAGTGCACATCACAACACGACATCAATAGGATAGTCCCTTGTAGTTTGTCTTGTGATCAAGTTTGTGTTTGTTTAAGTATGGAAAATCGTTATACTGTTTCCGGCATAGAGAGGATGGCCGTGTATAATATTTCGTCAGTTGAATGAACTAACGTGCCCACAATTTTACATGCAGGGTAAAGAGCTTGACAAATTGAAGTATACATGCTGCTCAAAGATTGATTTAAATGTTGTATAATTGTTCCATGTAATTAATGTAAATTGCTTCCGCTGTATGAATGTAAATGTATAATGTAACTCTGATGTAAGAAAAGTTTTTAATTTCCTTGTAAAATTGTACGAAAGAAGTGTAAAGATCCTGTGGAACTTCAAATTCAGTCTGTTTTGGAATTCGGGGTGTTACAGCTTGACTGTGTCGAGGGGAAGGACTGAGACCCCCACAGTGGCTGTGTAGCAGGTCTGAGCGGCTTCCTGGTTGCCTTTGACAAACCCGAACTCGGACCTGGTTGGGAACTTCATCCTCATGTGGCAAGCAGAGGGCACAGCCTGAAGGGAAGCGAGGCCTGGGCGCTCGAGGATGGCGTTGTAGGAAGCTTTGATGTTGATTACCATGAAGTCCATCGCCTTGGTGCGGGAGGCCGGGGTTTTCTCGGTCGTGACATTTAAGGTGATGATCGCCTCTATCTGTACCGGGGCACCTGAGAAGCCATGGAGGGTGTATCCCGCAGACTTCAGTCTCTCTCGCCAGAGCTTCAATCCCTCAAAGGCCGCGAGGAACAGGATGTTAACTGTAACCCCTGTTTTTCATTTTATATATTTTGGAGTGTATTTTTTTAATTATTTATTATTTTTATATCTCTTGTATTTTTCAGAACCGTATATTGGATTTGTTTTCAATATACATTCTTTTTATTTCATTTTGAGCTCCTTGTGTTGTTTGATCGTCTCTTTTGTTCGTTTTCGTCATTTTGATCATTTTCTTCATTTTTGGCCTCGTTGTTTTCATTATATTTTTTCATGGTGATGTGATGGAATTTTGGTGGTGATTTTCCAAACCCATGATTTTTGATTCCTAATTAGATTTTTCAAGAGTCATAGATTTCACACTAAATTGTATTCCTAATTGAATTTGACCCAATACCCATTACCCATTTGTATACCTATTACTACATACCAATACCCACAACCCATTAGCCCACATTTAACCCCATATATATAACCCCTAACACCTTAAACCCTAACCCTAATCCCTAATCTCTCTCCCTCTCCTCTCAATCCCGGCCTCCCTCCTATTCTCTCTCTCTCCTCCCGGCCTTGCCCACCCCGCACTCCATCACACCTCCGGCCACCATCCCCTTGGCCGGCCATACATCAACAACCCTACATCCGACCACCCATACAAAAACCATACACCCCATCCATTTTGCTGACTACCAAAGAACACCACCACCATCAAGATCAACATCATCATCAATCTCCTTTCGTGGTGTTTCTTGAAGTGGGTATTCTCCACTTTGTTCGTTGCATCAAGGGATTCGTTCGTGTAAGGATTCGTGTTTGTAGTTGCTTGGATTCGCGCTTGGAGAGGATTTCGTTCGTGGGTTTTGCTCCTAGGACTATTTGCATCGTGTTCATCTCCATACTAAGGCAAGTAACTTGTACTACAATTCATTTGGTTTGATACAAGTCAAAAAGTTCACCTATAGTGTAGTTGGGTCTAGAGACAACCAAAAATTTTGTTTTTCTTGATGGGTTTTGTCTCTATTGTGATAATTTGGCTATAGATGACTTATGACAACAATTTTGATAGGAGATAACCTAGGATTTACCCAAATCTTGATTTGTAACCTTGTATGTGAATATTTCTATGAATTTCTGTTTGGACTAAGATCCATATGAAATAATAGGTGTGGACTTGTTAGTAACCTTAAATCATGATTTTTAGATGCTTAGTAGGTTTTATTTCAAGTTTGGATGTGTTTGGATCAATATTCTTGAAGTTATGATGTTCTTGATTTGAAGTGTGAAATCTGTAAATTCTGGGTGTTCTGTTTTGATTGTTGTTTTCGTCCATGCTACAGTCAGAATCTTGATTCCAAAATAAAAGATGAATTTTAGATAATTTTGTCTATTTTCAAACCCCACTAGTTTTGCTTGATTTGGATTTTGTATGACTGAGTTATGAATGTTTTAGTGCAGGTGTCGATCTATTTCAGATTCAGTTTTTGGTTGATTTTGTTAACAAACTATTTTCAAGAACTATTCTATACATATTATCTTGATCTAAAATTTTGGTCAGTGTTTCCTTATGATATTAGGGACTACCCAGATTTTTGATGAATTTTAAAGACAAGTTTTGTGTGGTGTTTCATGCTCTTTTCTAAAATCTTCTCATGTTGTATTTTTCTTACTGTTTAGTAAAGAACTCTATTTTTACTATACTTCTCTATACTGTATGCAAATTCTTTGTGAAATATGAAAGTTAGTAAAATCTATCTATTTTCATGTCCCTTTGGCGGAATTGGATTTCGATTCACTGATTGCGAGATATCCTAGTTTTCGTACAGCAGTGTTGAGATTTCCAGATTCGTCAAACTATGTTTTCTTGATGCTTTGGTATTTTTGTTGACTGATCTATACTTACTAGAATATTATGAAACTTGTTATTTTGATTCTAGACATATAGGGGAATACCCCAGAATTTTTGTGGATTTATTCAAAGTGGTTTTATGCTGTTTTCATGCTCTTGTATTCGTTTTCATGATTTCTGGCTGAACCTAAATTCTGTATTCAAATCAGTTTTGAGCTGTGTTGT
The DNA here is from genome assembly GCA_017893485.1 of Hemerocallis citrina. Classification (NCBI taxonomy): domain Eukaryota; kingdom Viridiplantae; phylum Streptophyta; class Magnoliopsida; order Asparagales; family Asphodelaceae; genus Hemerocallis; species Hemerocallis citrina. Next base: position 428,462,499 of record CM030358.1, on the reverse strand, counting down.
TGTGAACTAGTATGTGACTTATTTATATGCTTTGGATTCGCGTGAATGTCTAGTTTCCAGATCCTTCGACGGATCTAGATTTTCATGTCTATAGAGACCAGAATCACTATTTTTGTACTGATTGGTCATGCTGTCCTGATTATGAACATCCACTGTTTTGCTCGTCTAGGTGACTGTATATCATCTATACATGCTGATTTATTTCCCTGAACCTAATACTGATTGTACCATGTTAGTTTGACACTATTTAGTACACATTTATGTCTGTTTGATAACCATAATAAAAGTAACCAAGCCGAGGTTTAAGAAAAAGATCTAGTAGTGGGAAAGCATAGAAATGTGTACTTAGAAGGGGGCCCACGTTTCCCATCTGATTATCTGTTGAGATCATTTTACATGATCGTCTGTTGAGATCATTTCACATGATCGTCTGTTGAGATCATTATACATGATTGTCTGTTATCTGTATGAACCCTGAGTACACGGCCCTATATGATCGCTTACAAAATCTAAAGCGAAACTATTGTGTTGTAGCAACAATATAAAGTGAGCTGCATGAAGTTCTACCTAGATAGTAATCACGCAAGACTTATAAGAACATGACATCTGAATCTGAATCTAAATCTGAATCTGTTATATGACTATCTGAATCTGTTATCTGAATACCTGACCATCTGTTATCTGATTATCTGTTATCTGTCTGACATTACCATGTGACACATTACTTAACACTATCTGTATATCTGTTTGCATATTATATGACATTTGACATTTAACACTTGACATGTTAATATACCATGCTAGTTGATCCTGTTATACCATGCTAGGTCTGTTTCAACTATTAATTAGATCTGTTAGTTTCCCCCATGTCCTTGTATCCTACATTATTTGTGACCCGTGACTTGCAATTGACGGGTACTTGTTTTTTTCTTTTCCCTTTTCCTGCAAATTTATTAATTGCAGATCAGGTCAGTTAGCTGCTTGATGGTAATAGCAAAAGGATGTATTAAGTTGGAATTTCTGCTTTATGATTATTATTAGTTGTGCATGAACAATGAAAAAGTTGTGTTTGGTTATTTGGATATTATTTGTATTTGGGCGATGTGACCCAGGATATTCGTTTTTCTCCAGACTCTGATTTATTTGAGAATATTGTATTTGATTTCAAGTAAAATTCTGTTGGTAATTTGTTTCAATTATGAATGAATGGTTTTGCCTTTTGCTTCCGACTATGATTATATCTGTGATGTGTTGTAAAGATTCTGAAACAGCTTAAGGATGATGAAAATCATTCGTTGGGCTTTTGTTACGCATCTGTATTCCGTATTCCTTTTGGGAAGCGGGGCGTGACATTAACTGAGCTCCGTTGTCCAAAAAAATGTGATGGACATTGTGGTTCGCCAAGTCGAGGCTAATGGCTAATCCATCACAGTGAGAGACCCGGATGCCCTCTAGGACTTCATCAGAAAAGAGACAAAAACCCTTGACCCCAAAAGGGAGGGCAACTGTGGACTGAGTTGACCTCTCGGATGAAGGCTATGCGGGAGGAGTCCGAGTCACCCCCCATCGAACTGCCGTGGACGCAGTGGAGGATGGCCATCCTGTCTGAATCTTGCAGTTCAGACTCCACTTTGGGATGCTTTTTCGCGCCTCGGGGAGGAGGAGATGCTCTTTGTAACACCACGCAAAATTGAGTTATGACGATTTTGCTCCACATGTGTTACGCACGTGTATTTCGTACATTTATGAAAAATAGTCATAATGTATTTTCCTACGTATTCCTGCATTTTAATTATTTATACATTTTTCATCTCCTCCAAACTCATTTATCCTATTTTTACCCAACTTAAACATTTATTTTAATCTTTAAGTTTTACGTACATTGTACGTGCTTTCAATAAACGTGTCGATTACGTATGTTTACCGTTACGAGAAATATCCTTAACATTATTAATATACATGTTTTATGTATTTTTTTATTTTAACTATTTTCGTTCTCTCAAATTTATTTTTGTATTTTGCACGTGCATTGCACGGAAAATTTCATATCCATGGTTGTTTCTAAAATTTTCCAAGAAGTAATATACATTTTTCTTCTCACTTTATTTTTTACATTTGGTATTATTTATTTTTATAAAAACCCATGGTCCTAAAACTTCTTTCAAAGCCCACAAAATTTTAATTAAATACAAACCTATACAACTTGTCATGTATAATACCCATTTTTGTTTAATAAAAATAAATAAATAAAATGCGTGAGTGTACACAAAGCACGTGCACGTGCACGTGCACACGTGCAATGTGCACACTCCAAAAGAGAAAGGGGGCCAGCTGTCCTTGGAGGAGTGGAAGGAGAGAGTGGGTTAGTGGGTTAATGAGGTGGACAATTGGTTATATAAACTACCCATAATTATTCTATAATTACCCTACATCTTAAGCCATTTCCATACACAAAAAATTAATCAAAACCTAGAGGATTAGACTGAGGTGCTTGCCGGGTGACCCTGCTGTTGGATTTCGGAAGAGGAATTGCTTGGCTTTTTGTGCAGTTTTGGAGTGCTTTTGAAGGGAATTGTTACTATACACTCTTCTAATAGGTGGGTGTCTCTACTTACTTCCTAATTGTATGTAGAATTTATGTTTAGGAGGTTCATGTTAGAATTGTAGATGTGTTTTGAATTGTTTAACTTCTAATGTTTTTGTATGATGCATATTCTATAAATTTAGTAGTTGATGAATGTGGAAAATTGCATATTAATGAAAAATTATAAGGTAGAATTATGGTATAGTTGAACTACAATTTATATTAAATTATTTTATGTGATTGTCATGCAAAATTGTAGTATAATATGACTAGAATTTATAGATGAGTTGCAAAGGAAATTGAGTTGTGTTTGATTGGAGTAGATTAAAATTTTTGGAGAGAATTTCTCCATCATTTTAAATAAAGTTAGAAATAAAAATATGTAGATGTGTTAGTAGAGTAGTGTTGGCAATTTATAAAAGGCATATTGTGTATGAAAGTTCTAAAAATTGCAATTTACATTGTTGTGTAAAGAATCACCTTATTATAAATAAAATCAGTAAGAATTCGTTACTAAAATTTTAGAAATATATTATGTGAACAATTAAATTTGATGCAAATGCTAGAAGTTAAACTGAATGAATAAATGAGAATGTATGAATAAACCGAGAGTTGGTTTTTAAAGTTTTTAACTCCTATATGATTAGGATAGAGGCTTGGTCTCTATGGCATAGGGGGTCTCTGTGGTCATGGGTTCGAGCTGGGTTGGCTGTGCTTTGTATCAAAAAAAATTTAAAGGCAGAAATAATGAGTAGTTGGGTATTTAAATACTCAGAGCACTTTAATACTGAGCACTGAATTTAGCTCAATGGGTTGGCGTTTGGTTGCTTGCTGTTTGGCGCTGGTTCAAGCCAGGGAGGGGGGGTGCAGTTTGAGTTTTAAACATATTTTTTGTGATTTTGAGTATTTTTAAATGGGGAAACTTCATGAAAATTTCATAAAATATTATTAGAGCAATTTGGAGTTATTTTACACTATTCTAAAGATATTTTGAGAATCTAAAAGGCATGTTTCATTCATTTATTGAGTTAGTGTTCAAATTTAAAATGTATATGGTTAAAGGTATTAAAAGTTGATTTTAAACGAAATTAAAGTAAAGTTTGAATTGAAAATAAAGAAATTTTAGTGATGATTTTAAAGAAGTATGGTACTAAAAATAATGATTTAATTAAAGCAATGAGTTTTGATTGAAATATTGATTAATATGAAAAAAACTGTAAATGTTTCAAAGTGATTAATTTTGAAGAAACGAGTTTCGAGAAAATCTTGGAAATGATTGGTTTGATTGGTTAATTAAGAAGTCGTTTATGTGAAATTCGATTTGGAAATTATTATTGAATGAGTTATGAAAGTTGAATACTTAATGAATAAACAGAATTGATGATTGAAAGTTGAAATATTTATGTTGAGATTGGATATAACCTATTTGATCTCATGGTTGTTGAAATTTAGAGGCTAGGCGAGACCCTTGGTAACCGGCATTTTTGACAAATAAGAATTTGAGGAGTAACCAGTGTGGGTTGACTCTCTCTTTGAGAAGTAGCCAGTGTGGGATGACTTTCTCTTGTGTTGTTTTAATTCCAGTAGGGTAAGCTACCTCTAGGTTGTGATGATTATAACTAAACCCTAAGGTTAGGCACTAAGGGGAGATGTGATGAAGTATGGAAAACATGAGTAAGAGGGCCTAGATAGCGCGGTGGGAGGTATCTACAGAATTATCGGGGTTGCGGCTCACGGTGGGGGATATTCCTTAGAATTACCGGGATCAAGGCAATGCTCGTGGGGTATTTGTGTGATGAGGTACCTAAGACAGCACGGTGTGGGTTTCGTCTCCAGAATTATCGGGGTGTGAGGCATGATGAAAATCACTTGCAGTGGGAAAACGACTCTCAAGAATAATCGGGTTCATAGCTTGCGGTGTGGGTATTCGCCTCAAGAATTATCAGGGTGTGAAGCAGTGTGTAACACCCCGCAAAATTGGAAATGGTAATTTTGCCCTCGTGTATTACGCACATGTATTTTGTATCGTTACTGGTAATATTTGTAATGAGTTGCACTATATATTTTGGATTCCGACTATTTATGTCATTTCCCGTATTCTTAAAATCCTATTTTTGAGTCAGCTCAAATCAAAATTTCAATCTTCGTATTTTTATGTGTTTTATATGTGTTATCGATGCACGATCCATTACGTATTTTTCTACCGCTACGCGTAATATTTTCTATATATTTAAATTATTTATTTTATATATTCGAATTTTTTATATAAATGGAAATTCATTTTTCTCTCGTTTTTATTTAAATATTTTTATACGTGCAATGCTCGTGTTTTTCTGTGTACGTATTGATTAGATTATCGGACGAGTATATTAAATATATTTTTCTTATATTGTAATTTGATTATGTTTAAATATTTTTCTGTTGATAAAGTCGAATTTTGTATTTCGGTATTTTACATGTGATGCACGTGTTTGCGGTGCACGTATTTTGGGCGTATTCGTTTTCAAAATGAAATTTTGAAGTGTGTGTGTGTGTGTGTTTATTTTATTTGTACATTGAAAATATAATTTATTATTTAACTAAACTAATTTTACTTAAACATTTCCTATATATTATGAATCTATATTTTAATAAAAAAATATATGTGTGTATGAATGAAGTGTGTGCAAGTGCAATGCACGTACACGTATTTTGGACATGAAAATGGAAAACCGGCTGTTCTTTTTAGAGTTGAAGGGAAAGAATGGCTTTTGAATGTGAGAGTGGAGTTGTGGGAGAGTAGTTATCATAACCACTCAATCAAAACCTATACAAATACCCCTAAATCTTCACATTCTCTCCTCATTCTCTCCTTCCTTCTTCCTTTGCCGAAACCAAACTCCCATCCAGCTTTCATTTCTGTTTCACTCACCACACAAATATGTGCGCGCGCGCACACACACACACACACACACACACACACATATATATATATACTTATACCTCCCTTTACTATTTCCTCATTCTTCTTTCCCTTCTCCTCTGTCAACATCCGAAAACAAAATCCAGCAAGTCCTTTGTTTCTCCACCTACCACATATCCACATACATAATCCTATTCTATCATATACATACATATATATAGGGAAAGGTTTGGTTGAGCACTGGGCTAGTGCTCAACGCTGTGCGCACTCGCGCTCAGTCGTCCGATCTGCATTTTGATCATGATGCAGATCTAATGGCTTTAATTCGCTCCCGCTCTTCTCACACTTACCTTGGGGTAATTTTGTCAATCACCCTTACTCTCTCTTTCTCTCAGCCCTTTCAGATCAAAATGCTTTTCGTTCTCCTCCTTTTACCCAAAAAACCAGAAACGAAACCCTATCTGCGCGATCGATCTCTCCTTGTCTCCCTCTTTCAATCTCCTCAGATCCCTAATCTCTCTCTCTCTCTCTCTCTCTCTCTCTCTCTCTCTCTCTCTCGCGACCTCTCTCTATCTCTCCATCGACGAGAGACCCTACCTCTCTCTCCTCCAGCGAGATGATCACCTCTACATGTTTCTCTTTCTGTCTCTCCTGGTCGACGATGAATCCGCCCCTCTCGAGCGATGCTGCAATCCCAGTAATCGAAACCCCAAGGTATAAAGTTTTCCCTTCAAATTACTTTAAATTGAAGTCCTAGTGTCTTCTTAGTTTAATCTTGTTTTAAAAAAAATTGGGTAAGTTGCTAGTACAGAGTTTTTAGATTATGGTAAACCCCAAGTTATAAAATTATCTCTTCAACTGAGTTTAATTGAAACCCTAGTTTCTTTTTAGATAAATCTTCTGGAAAAAAAAAATAGGGTAAATTGAAACCATATTATAGATTTTTAATGATATCCCAATCAAAATGTTGAGCTGGAGATCAGGTGTAGCCCAGATTTTAATTTACAAACGTAAATGTTGAGTTGGAGATCAAGTGATTTGATGAAAAACAGATTAAATATTTTATGAAAAGGCAGCAGTAACTGTTTAAAAGCCAAACTAGCTCCTGAAAAAGTTTACATTTCCACATTACTAAATTATATACACAACAAAAAAGAAAAGAGCAAGGATTTAAATTCATTAATGATGATTCTGATTATTCTGATTATTTTGAGATCAGAATTCTTATCAAACTAGCTCAATATGCCCAAGTCACATCATAATTCTGATTATTTAGAGTCATGCTTGATTCAATTGAAAATTTCCTAAATCCTTGTTTCAGATACTAGTTAAGGATCTGCAGGTGTTTGCTTGATTCAATGAAGAGCTTTTCAAGGAGATTACCCAGTTGCTTACCCTTGAGAATTTTAGGTACATTATAGTTATAATTTTTCTAGTGTGAGCTAGTCCCCTCGATGGGGTGAAAATACAGTACTCTTGGGATATTATGAAAACTGTTATCATAGATAGCAAAGCAGCAGTTCATTTTGTGGGATGTTTTGATGGGTTTATTGGTTTAGGTTAATTCGTTTTGGGTTCATATTTATGCAGGAAAAATGAACAACTTTCGAAGTATGGAGTTACAAAGTCGGCTAGAACTATAATGCTCTTGGAATTGAAGAAGCTTATTGAAGCTAACCCTTTGTTTCGGGATAAGCTTGGCTTTCCAGCTTGCAAAGCTTCTAGATTGAAGACCTTGATTAACCAAAGGTGTACCTAATCTTGTTTCTTATCATAGTCATTCTATACTTTAGGCCATTTATACTTATTCTTGTAAAATATTGTTTGGAAAATAAACTTTCTTGTACAATTAAAGACTGTGTTGTCTTAAAATGTTGTAATTTTCCTTTGTTCAATTGTAGGGATCCATTCATTTGTAATTCTGACTAAAAACCTAAATGAAATTTGATTTTTTGCTGATATTAGAAGTTTTGATGCATCAAATTTTACCTGAGAACAATTGTATGTTCTTTAGCTGCATTCCTGAAGCTCCCTCGTACTCCTGATGCAACTGATATGGATTATGAATTGTTTGATTTTATAACCAAAGCACCCTCGAACTCCTTGTGAGACTGGTAAGGTTTGTACAGGGAATGTTGTTTACAGGATAGTAGTTTTAGGTGCTTGTTTTTTTTTGTGTCCAATTGTTTGATTTTATAACCAAACCAAAGTGAATTATTCAGACTTTATGAGATGGACAATTTTAAAAGTGATAGTGAATTATTTCAAATTCAAAAATAAGTTGTTCGATACTGAAAAATTGTCTTACATGTATTATAAGCACATAAAGTCATGTATCTACCTACTATTACAGCAGAAAGTGTCATATCCTTCTAACTTTACATTTGATACCTACTATTACAGCAGAAGCAGTATTGAAACGGAATGATTGCATAGATTATATAATGGATATAGTACAACGATCAATGTAGTCAAATATCCAAAATTGAGAAACAAAATTCTATATTACAAAAACACTCAATAAAAGATCCATGGGGCTCAGCCGAGTGGGCACAGGCAGAATACAGAAGATGCAATTTCGGACTGGTAGCCAGCATATCGGTTTCGCTTGAGGTAGAACCTTTTGTTGGTGTTGTAACGGTTCCATATTTCGGTTCGAACTTTCCTGTAATTACAGAAAAAGAACAATGTGAATTGTAGGATAGACGACAGTATACGCGCAAATTACTGAAGTTCTACTTACAATGTAGATTCAAAGTAGTCCATGATGTGAAATTGCATGCGAGTAATTAACATTCATCAAAACTAAGAAAATTCATAAATACATTAATGCATGAGGTGCAGAAGGACTGGGCATTGTAAGTGGTACGAGTGGCTTACTGTACTTTCTACTTTCAACTTGTGTTTCAAATGAAGATAAACTTGCAAAATGCAACACAGCATCCGCGGATGCAAATTTGATTACTCCTGCTGGCCTCTCTCGTCTCGTCAAATAGATTTGTATTGTATCATATGTGTGTGTGCATGATGCAATTGCTTGAGAATTAGTAGAAAAGTAGAACACGTTGTTAAATCAAATCCACTAAAGCCAAAATCTAAATATAATTAATTAAATTCACTGAGAGTGTAGTACAAGTTATCAATGTCCAAATTGAAAAAGACCAGTTGAGCATAGGAGGAGTCGTAAAATCTAATATATCTCTAAACATATATATATATCGGTGTTGTGCAATGAGCCCTGCAGCTTTTACGATCAAACTGAAATCCAACATCTCCGTGTTCACAACATATTATTTGATTATGCAATGTCGAATTGTCAATTCTACCATTAAGTATAACAATTAATTGTCAAACCACAAAAAATCAAATGCAAAAGAAAGAAAGAAAGAAAGAAGAAACTTCTTACTTGCTGTAATATCGTCCACTAACGTTTTTAGGATGCACCTCCATTTTCCCCCTAAAAAACAAAAAAAATATCCCTCTTCACCATCTCCGGCGACAGCCACCTCAGTATCTCCGGTGGTATATACGGCGGTATCAATATTGATTGCACAACAAAACACTCAATAAAAGCTCCCATAGTATGAGTGTTCAATAATACTGCTACTGCTGCTGCTAATACCGCCACTACTGCTAATGCCGCTATCGCTGCTGTTGCAGTATCTGAAAATATCATTAATCAGGCATAAGTATAGGCTCATAACAGGAATTTAGATAACGTAAATCATATTTATGCTAACAACAGTAAATGAAGTAGGCTCAGAAGCCACATGAATTCACTACTCTATGTTATTTCATAAGTGTATAAATGTATCAATCATTCTCTCCAAAAGTGTATAGGTTTAGCACTACGGCGATATTAGATTGCCACGCCTAATAGAGCTCACCTTCACAAACCCCCACCTCATAGTCAAAAAAATGCATTCTTTAAAAAACAAGCTCAGCCATGCTGCAGATTTCCCAAATTTTCATCTGCCAAGGTCACATTTTAATAGAGCTCAGAAAATTTAAGATAGCGCAATTTTAAACACAGCTCAACTGCACTTTCAATTTGAAACACAGCTCACTGTTAAACACGACTCAAAAGGAAATAGTGCTACTGCTAATATTTGAAGAGCTCATTAACCAATTTCAAATGTAAACCCATATCAAATTTTAAGTTCATTCAAAAAACAAATATTAATAAAGCTCAATTTCAAACCATAGCTGAAGCTATGAAACAGAACTCCGGATAGGGCAAAAGCTCCTATATAAAATGTACAAACTACCCCTCGGTAAGTGTGAGATGAGCGGGAGTGTCGCACAACCACTAGATATGGATCAAGATCAAAATTAAGATCAGACGGCTGAGGAGAAGTGCACACAGCTGTGTACACCAGCCTAGTATAAATATAAAAAAAGAGAAGTACAAAGATATATTTGACTTCGTAGGTGGGGAAAATATTAAACTCAACTTCACCATTTCATGCATTCATCACTGCCTATCGATTCATCCCTAAAATAAAAGACAGTAAATCATCAAATTTACCAAATTGTTCGCGAATCAAATACTTCCCTCAATTCATATAGTCGTTACCATCGTCGGTGCTATCTTCGGTATAAGAATTCACCTCTTCTTCAATTCACCGAGTTGTGATCAACCTTCTGATGGGTTCCCTTGAGCTGTAAGGGCCACATCGCGATTTGGATTCAATCTAGTATTCATTGGCGCCATCAGGAGGCCAGACTAACACAACTCAAACAAATCAAGAGATAGTGCAAAAACTTGGACAAAAAGGAAATGGATAACTAAAGGAAAACGAATATAAAGGAAATTAGATATTTCTTTCATTCATAGCTTCATCCTCTTTACAATAGTCTATTTATAAAGCTGGGAAACAGAAACGTGCAGAAAACAGAAATGTGCGCTACGTGCGTGCTTTAAACAGTACTAACTGCCCTCCCATCTCTTCTCTACTCATAGCGATCCACGTGTATTGTGGGGCTCACCGTGAGAAGCAAATGAAGGGTGGAAAGCGCTAGATTGCGCTTATTTGCGTATAAGCCCCCCAGAAGACTACTAATTGCCGAGGGACTGATATATGAAGCAAAATGTCTGATACGCTCAACCTGGGGAAGAAGATGCAGCTAGGTTGACTGCATCACCTTCCCCACTCTCCATACCTATTACAAATTCCAATATATAATCAGATTACTATTACAGTATACGTCTGCAAATTACTATCCACTATATAAAATCAAATATCTATCACAGTATATAATCAAATAGCTATCCAACATAAAATAACCTTCTTGAAGTTTTTTTTTACCGTATTCTAAAAAATCTATAATATGGTTTCAATTTACCCTAATTTTTCTTCCAGAAGATTTATCTAAAAAGAAACTAGGGTTTCAATTAAACTCAGTTGAAGAGATAATTTTATAACTTGGGGTTTACCATAATCTAAAAACTCTAAACTGGGGTTTCAACTTACCCAAATTTTTTTTAAACAAGATTAAACTAAGAAGAAACTAGGACTTCGATTTAATGTAATTTGAAGGGAAAATTTATACCTTGGGGTTTCGATTACTGGGATTGTAGCGTCGCTCGAGAGAGGGGCGGATTCGTCGTCGACTAGGAGAGACAGAGAGAGAAACAGGTAGAGGTGATCATCTCACTGGAGGAGAGAGAGGTAGGGTCTCTCGTCGATGGAGAGACAGAGAGAGGTCGCGCGCAAGAGAGAGAGAGAGAGATTAGGGATCTGAGGAGATTGAAAGGGGGAGACAAGGAGAGATCGATCGCGCAGATAGGGTTTCGTTTCTGGTTTTTTGGGTAAAAGGGGGAGAACGAAAAGCATTTTGATCTGAAAAGGCAGAGAGAAAGAGAGAGTAGGGGTAATTGACAAAATTACCCCAAGGTAAGTGTGAGAAGAGCGGGAGCGAATTAAAGCCATTAGATCTGCATCATGATCAAAATGCAGATCGGACGGCTGAACACGAGTGCGCACAGCGTTGAGCACTGGCCTAGTGCTTAACCGAACCTTTCCCTATATATATATATATATATATATATATATATATATATATATATATATATATATATATATATAGGGAAAAGGGGTATGAACAATTTGCTGATTTAGTAAATGAGCAAGTGATGAGGTGGCATGCTTGTGATTGGGGCTAAAAGTGGTTAGATACTCAATGTATCACATGCATGCCACCTCATCAATTACTCATTTGTTAAATGAGCAAGTTGCTCATATCCCTTTTACTCATATATGTATATATAACCCCTGTTTCCCCAAATACGTATTTGCTGTGTATTTTCGGTATTTAAAATTTTTGTAAATTATTTTTTCGCTTTTAAATTCTTTTGTTAAAACGTATATTAAAATCTATTTTTGATCAATTATTTTATTTGTAACGTTTTAGAGTCCAGGAGCATCTGCATTCATATGATTAGTATCTCTTGGAACATTCGGGGCCTTAATTGCCCGCTTAAACAAAGGGCGATATTTGATTTAATTGCTTCCTCCCACTGCGACCTTATCTCTATCCAGGAATCGAAATTGGTTTCTCCCTCCCCTCCACATTGCGCGCTTTAGGTGGAACCACTATTATCAAGTGGATCTCGCTCGACGCCATAGGTTCAAGGGGAGGGATCCTCCTCGGTTTCAAAGAAGCGGTCTTCTCTCTGGTCGCGGTTCAGCGACTCAATTTTTCCTCATTGTCCACCTTCAGTGGACGACCTTCAACTGTCCACTCACCGTGATATCGGTTTACGGTCCATCCACTCCTGAGAGGCGACCTCTATTCTGGAACGAATTCCTTTCGTTACACCAATTCACTATCGGTCTCTGTTTTAATTATGGTGACTTTAACGTCACCAGATTCATTGCCGAAAGGTTGAACCCTGTCTCCTCTAATTCCCAATCATGCATTTTTAACGATTGCATCCGTGATCTTCAATTATCCGACTTACCGATATCCGGTAGATCTTTCACCTGGTCTAATCAGCATCACCCACCGACGTCGGCCAAACTCGACCGCTTCCTGGTTTCACAAACCTGGATTACCCGCTTCCACAACACCTCCTCCCAGGCCTTTTCCAACCCTTCTTCCGATCACGTCCCGATCGCTTTTTTCTCCAACTTCCACTTCCATCACCATCACAAATTTTGTTTTGAAAAACTCTGGTTACAAGATCAGCTTTTCGTCAAGCTGGTCGTGGAATGTCTTTCTTCGGTCACGGGTTCTTCCGAGCTGGGCAACATCCTTCTTAAGCTCCACTCTATCAAACATGGGTGCAAAATCTGGATATCCGAGAGACAATCCAACACTAACTTTCTTAAAAACTTTCTTCTTCTGTCCATCGATTCCATCGATAAAATGGAAGAGCATGGTCCTTTGTCGGAATCCTTTCGTTCGGAATGTCAATCTTACAAGTAGGATTACGCCGATATCCTTCATCAAGACCATATTAAATGGACTCAAAGAGCTAGAGTTAAATGGCTAAAGGAGGGTGATGCCAATACTGCTTTCTTTCATAATTTTGCATTGCATCGGCAACATTGCAATCGGATCTCTTATATCTCCGATAATGGGGTGGATCTTACCCCCTGATGCTGAGATCCATCGTGCGTTCCTTTCTTTCTATAAAAACCTCATTGGAACGCACAAACATCGCTCGATTGAGCTTGATTGGATCCATCCTTATGGCAATCAAAATCATGACCTTTCTTCTCTCGAGGCCCCCTTATGTCTGGAAGAGATTAAATCGGCTGTCTTTGCTTTAAAGAGTGATTCAGCGCCAGGTCCTGATGGTTTCCCTGCCTTCTTCTTCCGAAAATTCTGGCACTGGCTTAAAGATGATCTGCTCAAAATGTTTACAGATCTCCACTAGGGTTGCTTTTCTTTTGATCGCACCAATTATGCGCACATTGTGCTCATTTCCAAACTAGTGGGAGCGCACGTGTTGACTAACTTCAGGCCTATCAGCTTAATCAACACTTCCTTCAAAATCATTATGAAAGTACTCTCTGCTAAACTGAGCGCGATCATTTCTCCCCTCATTGACTCTGCCCAATCGGGTTTCAACAAGGACCGTTTTATCCTTGATAGTGTAGCCTTGGCTCAAGAGATCATTTCCCATTGTCACAAATCTCACTCTGAGGGCATCTTACTCAAGCTCGATTTCCAAAAAGCTTACGACAACGTTAATTGGAACTTCCTTCTTGATATTCTAATTAGCCGAGGTTTCAGTCCTAAATGAATTGCTTGGATCAAATCCAGCTTGTTCTCGGGGACCTCCTCGATCCTTATCAATGGTTCAGAAGGTTACAAATTTAAAATTAAATGTGGCCTCCGACAGGGGGACCCCCTATCCTCCCTCCTTTTCTCCCTTGTAGCAAACATCTTCAGTAAGCTCCTTAAAAACGCTTGGAACTTGCATATGATTGAGGGCCTCGGTAATTCACAACTCTTCGAGGGTGTTCTTAACCTGCAATACGCAGATGACACTATTATTTTCACCAAACTGAATGCCCAATCGCTGCGTAACCTTAAACTTCTCCTTTATTGTTTCGAAATGGCATCGGGTTTAGCTATTAATTTCCAAAAATCATCGGTCCTTTGGTTGGGAGGTTCCCCCAATCGCCAGATTGAGGTCTCCAATTTCTTTAACTGTCCCTCCGCTTCTTTTCCTATCAACTATCTAGGCATTCCCCTTCGATGGGGCAAATTGTAAAGATCAGACTGGTATCCTCTTGTGGATAAAGTGGAAGCCAGACTCAATGTGTGGTCTGGTAAAGTGCTTTCCCGTGGTGGCAGACTGATCCTTATTAACTCGGTGCTTTCCGCTATGCCACTTTACATGATGTCTTTCTACTTTATTCCCTCCTGGGTGATCAAGAGGATTGATCAAATCAGGAGTAATTTTTTCTGGACTGGGTCCTCTGCTTTTAAACCAGGCTCCCACCTTAGCAATTGGAAACTTATATGCACCTCAAAAGCGGAAGGGGGTCTGGGTGTCTTGAATCTCAGGAACCATAACATCGCCCTTTTAGGGAAATGGCTCTGGAGGCTTCATAAATTCGAACATTTACCTTGGATTCAGTGTATCAAGGGTTATCGGTCCACTTCGTGCAATTGGTGGGATTTCCCATCCTCTGTTAATCGTAACGCTTCACCCTTCTGGAAAGGGGTCTGGAAGCCGGCCGATGCCTTCCAATGTGGTATCTCTCGTATCTGCTCGGATGGATCTAGAACTAAATTTTGGACTGACCTCTAGATTGGTAACACTAAGCTATCCTCTGCGTACCCCTCTTTATTCCAGCTGGCTGCCAATCCTTCAGCCTCTGTTGCTGAATCCTTCATTACGACCAATGATCTTAGACATTGGATCATACCATTCTCGGTTGAGCTTCCCCCCTCTCTGTCCCATGTTTTTGATGAGCTTATCACTTCTCTAAATAACTTCGAGTGGCGGCCAAGTGAAGATATCGCTTGGCGTTGGAACCCAGCAGGGACATTCTCGGTTAAATCTTTTTATACTTTCCTCAACTCTAGAGGCGTCCAATCGCATGTCGCTATATTCTTATGGGATTCCTGCGCCCCCCTTAAGGTTAAGATCACTTCATGGCTAGCTTTTTATAACAAATTACTTACTGTGGAAATACTTAACAAAAGAAATATGGCTTAGGGTCAGCTTTGCCCTCTGTGCGCAGAGCAGTCAGAGGATGTTGATCATCTTTTTGTTAGATGCTCTGCTATCATTCCTTTGTGGAAGATTTGCACTCTGGCGTGGGAAGCTGAGTTTATCCCCCCCTTATTAGCATCGTGTTGGTCCTCTCCACCTTCGAACTCCAAGTATCGAAGCGCGTGGATTCTGTCAGTTCAGACCATTATTTGGATCGCTTGGAAGGAAAGGAACAAGAGGCTGTTCCAACATTGCAGTTCTCCCAACTATCTGCTGATTGACGAGTTTTTATTTCTATTTAAGCACTGGGCCTCGGCGTTAAAAGCCGAAGGCAGTATTGCGCTCTTTTGTCATAGATTAGATGTTTCTGTGAATTGCCTTAGCAATCTTAATGCGTTATAATCTCTTCTTTTTCTTCTCATCTTTTTCATTTCCTTTTCTCGCAGGTTTGACCTCTCCCGGGCGTCTTTGCCCTGTTTCCTTGCTTTAATGGCTGCTTTGGTTTTTTTGTGATGTTTGGGTTTGTGCTGAGCAGGGTATTTGTCTACTATTTCTATATCTTTTCTTCCTCCTTTGTGACTCTCTATGTTATGGTTAGTCCTGTTGGGTTCTAGCGGTGCTTGCCCCTGTGCGAGCAGCCCAGTTTTTGTGTTGGTTTATTGGATTATCTTATTAGTTTGTTTTGTTAAGGCAACTTGGATTTCATTGCCTACTGTTGGTTTGTCTGAGCTATGCTTAGGCTTGGCTGGTTGGCTGTTGACATGATCTTAATCGTTGTTAATTGTTTATCATGCATCTTTGTGCTTTTGCCTCTTCCTGCGAGTTGGTTTTTTTTGTAGTTGGGAGCGAGCTCTCAGAGCTTTGTTGATTGAAGCGTGTTGTGTTTTGTGGGGAGTTTGATATAGTCCATGTGGCAACGCTGCGCGCTGTTCCAATGGTTTTGTGCTCGGTGGGCTTCCATAGCTGTTGCCTTGGCCTGAGTTTGCTTTATTCTCGGTATATTTTTACCGGTCTCAGGCGCGCCGGAGCGTCAGCCTTCGGTGGGATGTTCCGTCAGTGTGAAGCCTCCTCAACGGCAGCGTTGCTTCGGCTCTGTCCTTGTTTATTTCATTCTCCCTTGTATCTTTCCTTTTATTTTAATTTTTGCTCGTCTCTTTTTTATTGTAGCTGTTTAGGTTTTACGACTTGTAAAACATGACGATCGCTCTATCTTTTAATATATTTTTTGGTGATGGCTGGAGTCGTAAGGCTCTATCCGATTGATCAAAAAAAATTATTTTATTTGTAACTATTTTCTATGATTTTTATATTGTAATACAAACCTTATTATTGTTATTATTACTTTGATTTCTATTATTGTTACAATTACTGTTATTATTATTACTATTATTATTTTTATCATTTTTCTTATTATTATTGTCACGTCCCGCTTCCCAAAAAGAATACAAAATACGGATACGCGACAAAAGCCCAGCGAATGATTTTCATCATCCATAAGTTGTTCAAGAATCTTTACAACATATCACAGAAATAATCAGAGTCGGAAGCAAAAGTATCAACCAACATGCACATATGAACCAATTACCAACAATAATACTTGAAACCAAATATATATATCTCAAATAGTCATGATCTGAATAAGTCAAAATCCTGGGTCGCATTGCCCAAATACAAGATTAAATCCAAGTACCAGAATACAATATTGTTCAAAGTAAGAAAACAAGAATTAATGATAACAAGACTCCAGTAACTAGTATCTCATGTCACCAATACCATCTGAAACCTGTTCTCCAAAATCTGCAATTCAACGAATGCAGGAAAGAGGGGAAGAGAAAAATAAGTACCCGTCAATTGCAAGTTACGGGTCACTTATAATGTAGGATATAAGTACATGGGAAAAACTAAAAAAATCTAAATAATAGCAGAAATAGATCTAGCATGGTATAGCATAATCAACCAGCATGGTATACTAACATGCGTCAAGTGTCAAAGTCAAAAGGCATGCAGACAGATATACAGATAGTATCGAATATGGTGTCAAGTGATAATGTCAAACAGATAACAGGTAATAAGATAATTAGATAACAAATAGCCATGTACATATAACAGATTCAGATTCAGATTTCAGATACAGATACAGATGCCATGTTCTTATAAGTCTAGTGTGATTATTATCTAGGTACCACTTCATGCGCCCCAAAAACATAACACATGGTTGCTACAACAAACAATTTCGCTTTAGATTTTGTAGGGGATCATATAGGGCCGTGTACTCAGGGTTCAGACAGATATCAGATAACAGATCAGACAGATAGAACCTAGTGGTTCTCTTCTTCTCTACACCTTCCTATAAGAAGTAATGTAGAAAGAGTCAGATAACAGATTCAGAGACAGATAGAACCTAGTGGTTCTCTTCTCCTCTACACCTTCATATAAGAAGAAATGTAGACAGGGTCAGATAATAGATAACAAATAATCATATGAAAAACACGGGCCCCTTCTAAGTACACATTTCTATAGTTTCCCACTACTAGATCTTTCCCTTAACCCCGGCTTTGTTACTTTTTTTTATGGTCATCAAACAGACATGAATATGTACGGAATAGTATCAAACTAATATGGTATAATCAGTATTAGGTTCAAGTAAACAAATAAATATGCATAGATGATATACAGTCACATAAACGAGTAAAACAATGTATGTTCATATTTAGGACAGCATGACAATACAGTATTAAAACACTGATTCTTGTAACTACAGAAATACAAATCTGGATCCGTTGAAGGATCTGGAAAATAGACATCCACACGAATCTAGCGAATATAAATAAGTCATATAGTACTTCACAACATCATAACTCAAAACAGGTTCGAAAACAGAAAACATGTTCAGTCAGAAATCAGGAAAACGAATTCTCGGTCAAAAAAACAGCATCAAAACCTCTCAATTAAATCCAGGAAAAATTTGGGGTATTCCCCTATATGTCTAAAATCAAAATATAAAGTATCATAATATTTCAGTAAAATTAGATCAGTCATCAAAAATAAGAAAACATCAAGAAACGATACTTTGGAAAATCTGGAATTCCCAACACTGCTGGACAAAAACTGAAATATCTTGCAACCAGTGAAACGAAATCCAAATCCACCAAAGGGAGGTGAAAATAGATAAAATATATTAACTTTCATATTTCACAAACACTTTTCATACAGTAAAAGGAATCATAGTGAAAATAAAGTTTTTTTACAGAACAGCAAGCAAAATACATCACGTATAGATTTTAGAAATGAGCATGGAACATCATATAAAACTTATCAATAAAATTCACCAAAATTCTGGGTAATCCCTAGATATGTATAGAAAAACTGACCAAAGTTTCAGATCAAAATAATATACGTAGCATAGTTCTTTAAAATAATTTATCATCAAAATTACCGAAAAACAGAATCTGGAAAAGATCGACACCTCTGTACTAAAACAGTCATAACTCAGTCATATGAAATCCAAATCAAGCAAGGTTAGAGGGATTTGAAAATAGACGAAATTATCTAAAACTCATGTTTTATACCGAAATCAAGATACTGACTTTAAACCAGTCGAAAACAACAAATGAAACAGAACAATGACATAATACAGATTTTTCCCTTCAAAATAAAAACGACATAGATTCAAGAAAATTAATCCATCCAAGCATGAAATCGAGTCTACCAAGTGTCTAAGTATCATGAATTAGGGTATCTAACATATCCACGCCAAGAATTTCACATGGGTCTCAACCAAAACACGAGTTTGCACACAAGTCTCACATACATGTTCAAAAATCAAGAATCGGGCGAATCCTATGTTATTCATGTCCATTTGGTGTCGTGAGTCATCTATGGCCAAAATATCACAATAGAGACAAAACCCATTAAGGAAAACATAATTAAGAGTTGTCTCTAGACCCAACTATACTATATGTGAACTTTGGGACTTGTATCAAACAAATGAATTGGAGTACAAGTTACTTGCCTTAAATCGGGATGAAGAACGATGCACTCAAAAGTAGGAGCAAATCCCACGAACGAAAATTCACGAACTCACGAACGATCTACACGCGCACTCGAGCACGCGCAAAAAATCCCAAGAGCAAGAGAGTGCGAGACGGCAGATGGAGAGACACGAGAGAGAGAGAGAGAGAGAGAGAGAGAGAGAGAGAGAGAGAGAGAGAGCGCGCACGGAATAGAGTGCGGAATAGAGTGCAAGGGTTTGGAAAACAAGAAATATGCAGCATGGTTTGTAATGGTAAGGGGAAAATATAATTTGCAACACGGTTGTATTATATATAGGGATGTATAGGTGTTAGGGTTTGAAGGAGGAGGGATGCACACAAGCTGACGGCTACAAGGAGAAAAAAAAAAAGAAAAAAAGAAAGAAGTGGGTCGGTTTGGTTTATGGTGCAACCGGGTGGGGGTAGGGAGAAAATGCAGCTCACGGTTTTGCTTCCAAGTAATAGCTGTAGTTGTGTAGGGTGGTTTTAAATTAGGAAGGTGGTAAGAAGATTTGGTAGGATATAATTAGGAAAAGATACAAGGTAATAGGTAAAAACGTAATCAATTAATCTGATGATAAAAAAATGGTTTAGGATTGTATATATAGGTTTGAGTATTAGTGTATTGGGTTTTAGGTGGAAATAAAAGATAATGGGTTTGGTTAAGTGATGGATTAAATAGAATAGGGTTTTATATAAATGGGTTTTAAAAATAAAATAGGAAAAATAAATTAACCAATAAAAATATTGTTCAAAATAAAAATGCAATTTGCATTGCAAAATATAATTTATTTAAAATACTACAAATACCGATAACAATAGAAATGAATTTTTAATAAGAACTCAAACGTAATAATAATAATAGTAGTAACAGTAACAATACTAATAATGAAAATTAAAATAATAATAACAAAAATAAAATTTGTATAAATATCTTAGGAAATAGTTACAAATAAGATTATTTATCGAAAATAGATCTTAATAGAAGATCCAACAATATATTTTGACAAAATAGTTGAAAACCGAAAAAAATTAATTTGCGAAAATTTTAAATACAGAAAAATACACAAAAATACATTTTTGGAAAAACAGGGGTTACAATTATTATTGTTATTAGTATTATTGTTATTATTATTATTAATTTTGACTGGTTATTAAAAATCCACTTCTATGTACAAATTGTATTTGATAGTTATTCCAAATAAATTTTATATTGTAATGCAAATTACATTTTAATATAAATCATATTTTTATTTAGTTACTTTATAAATTCTATTGGATCTTTTAATATAAACCCAATTATTCCTAAAACCCTATTTTCCTTATTGTATTTTTTAAAAAAAAAAACCCAACAACCCAATAAAACCCTACCCAATTCCCTATATCCTATAACCCAATTATACCGAACCCAATACCCATTTACCCAAATACTCGTTAACCCCCCAACCTGTCATCACCCAAACCCTAATATCCACCCTACTATATAATACCCTATACCCCTCACCTGTTCTCAACCCTAGCCGTTTTCAACCTTCCTCCCCTGTCACCTCTGAACCCATTAGCAGCCTTGCACCTCCCGTCCTCCAACACTCCCGCTCCTCGCCCCAGCCCTGTGCTCCCCCGTCTTGTAGCGCCAGCCAGCACCAGTCCCCTGGTTGTGCCACCCTCCTACAGCATCGCTGAACCAGCCCCCCAGCATCGTCCTGCTCCTCCCTAGCGCAAGCAGCCTCAACGCAGCTCTTCATCCCCAATGCACCTCCCTGTGGTGCCCCCTGCACCGCCAGCTAGTAGTCGACAGCAGCACTGCCTCTCACCCTGTGTCGTGTCACCTTCACCGACAGCCACTCCCCCAGTGCCGCCCTGCCCTCCTCCTGCAGCGACAACCGGTGCACCAACCCCCTGTGCACTTCCCTGCCTTCTCTCGCAGTCAGCAACCACGAAAGCCCCCGGCCTGTCCTCCCGATGCCGGCAGCCCTATCCCGTCGTGCCGTTCCGCTACCGTGCCTCCCTCGCCGTCACCGTAGTCGACTGTGCCCCCTGGCCCTATGGTCGAAGCCAAGCCAGACCCAAACTTTTGGCTGTCTGTTTGGGTTTTGATCATGTTGATTCCTGGCCATCGATCATCCGTGATCTTGATCTCTTAATCTCGGCCGTCGATTGCTTGACATGAAATAACTTAGGGATGACAACTTCTTGTTGTGTACACGCATGTTGTTCGTATGATATCGTGTGCTTGGTTGTGTTAGTTGTAGTATACTTGTTGTAGAGTTGCTAAATACCCTATAACATGTTGCTTGGATATCTAGTACACCATATTTCATGTTTGCTTATGTTTTAGATGAGTTTCATATGAACTAGTTGATTTTGTGCATGAAGGATATTTTCTGTTTGCCAGTTCCCCATTTTTTATCAGTATTTTAGACCCTATTAAAGCCAGTATATAAAAATTATTTATGAATATGAATTATAGATAATTTTGTCTACTTTCCAGATTTGCTGATAGATCTCAGTTTCGATTTATGAGTTGCGAGTTATGACTATTTTACCACAGATGTGTTTAAAATTTCAGATACAGTTTTATATAAATTCTGTATGGTTAATTATTTTTCTACTGATGTTAAGGATAATATTTTTATCCAACATTTTTCTGGTTACAACTAAACTTGATTTGGATTAACCCCTAATTTTTATGGATTTAATTGATAACTTTTATAAAATATTCTATGCTTGTGAACAACTACTATATATACAAAATTTTCATACTGTTCAGTAAAGATACATCATTTCGACCTAATTCTACTTGCTTTCTTTAAAAACTTTGTGAATATGAATTATAGAATACCGTATCTATTTTATTCCCCTTTTGACGGATCTGGATTTCGATTTATATTTTGTGAGATATTGATGTTTTAGTACTGCAGTGTTTAGGATTCCAGATTTACAAAACTATTGTATTTTGTTGCTTTCTGATTTTACTTTCTATCTATATTGAAAAATTATGAAACTTTATTTTCTGTTACTAAACATACTAGGAAATACCCCAAATTTTTCGTGGATTTAATCAATGAGTTTTTATACTGTTTTCCTGTTTATGAATATAAACTTCTGATTTCTGGCTGAACACGTTTCCTGGATTCAAATCTGTTTTGAGTCTTGTTTTTGTGAAATACCATATGACTTATATATATTTGCTGGATTATTCTGAGAGTCTATTTTCCAAATTTTCTGACGGATCCAGGTTTGCATTTTTGTAGCAAAGGAAATTCCAGATTTAGTGCAGTACTGTCTTGTTGTCCTGAACTAGAATTTTCATTGTTCTATCCCTTTATGTATTGTCTTTTATCTGTACATGTTTTTCTTGCAACATGAACCTGTTACTTGTTCATGTCATGTTATTCTTACTCTGTTTGTGACACATACATGCCTGTTTGATAATAATAACAAAATATTCAAGCCCGGGTTAAGGGAAAGATTTAGTAATGGAAAATATAGAAATGTGTACTTAGAAGGGGTCCCGTGTTTTCCACCTGTTACGTGTTCATGACTACATGATACACGATCATGTTTACCTGATTACCTAACTGCATGCTTCTCTATAGGAAGGTGTACTCGGAAGAGGACCACTAGGTTCTACCTGTACCTATTTACCAGATTACCTGACTACACACTTTCCTATAGGAATGTGTACTCGGAAGAGAACCACTGGGTTCTACCTGTTACCTGTTCGTGATCCTGTTTTCCTGATCCCTGAGTATATGGCCCTATGGACTCCACTACGAAATCTAAACGAAACTTGTTTGAATGTAGCAACCATGTGGTAAAAGTTTGGGACGCATGAAGTGCTACCTAGATAGTAATAATACAAGACTTGACATACATGATACCTGTTACATGTTATCTGTAGACCTGTTTACCTGTTCACTTGTTTATCTATTACATGTTACCTGTATACCTGTTTACCTGTTCATCTGTATACCTGTTTACCTGCTTGCTTGACACATGATACATGTTACCTGTACTTTACCTGTTTACCTGTTCATCTGTATACCTGTTTACTTGCTTGCTTGACACATGATACATGTTACCTGTATCCTGTTAATATATCATGTTACTTGATTTTGTTTCCTGATTCATGTTTTTTATCCTGCCTTGTTGACATGTCTATTTCATGCTATGTTGTTTATGCTGTTATACTATATTTGTTATTCTTTCCCATGTACTTGTGTCTGCACTACAAGCGGCCCGTAACTTGCATTGATGGACGTTTTGTTTTCTTTTCCTCTTCTTGCAATTTGTTAAATTGCAGATCATGGAGATCAGCTGCCCGATGGAGTAGGTGATATGAGATTCTAGTTGCTGGAGTTTTGCTATTATTATTATTTTCTATTGTTTTTTAATAATTGTACCTGATACTTGGATTATTTGTATTGGGCAATGTTACACGGGATTATTGACTTGTTCAGATCTGGCTTATTTGAGATTATTAAATTTTATTTCAAGTAAATTCCTGTTGGTATATTGATTCATATATGCATGTGTGGTTGACTTCTCTTACTTCCTACTCTAATATTCCTGTGAAATGTTGTAAAGATCCTGATAGCTTATGGATGATGAAAATCATTCGCAGGGCTTAGTCACGTATCCATATTCCGTAATTTTTTGGAAGCGGGGAGTGACAAGGTTTTTAGTGGTATCAGAGCCCAGGTTTGGCTAATGTATTAGTTTGACTGATATATTATACAAACTTGGCTCGATCTTGGATTAGCACAGCAGTACACAGACCATGCATACATGAATGAATTATAATCAACATTGATCTGGATACAATTCTTATGCCATTCATTTTGATCCCATCTTATTCATTTCCTTGATTCATTGATTCTTCCGTCTTTTTCAGTCGTCCTCTTTGATTGATTTCTTCTTGGACATGAATTCATTCTTGTCGTACCAATATCTTTCTGATTTTTGGTGTCATCCACTCTCTTTATTTCCCCTTGGTCCGTCAATCGGTATCGCTGGTTCTACTACGACTTGTCAGCAGCGTGGATCATCGCCAGGAAAGGAAGTGTCTTCGTTGCTCCAAGATGTGCATGCAGAGTCCCAGGATTTCAGGAATTGTTCAGAATCTGGAGTTGCCAGGAATTCGACTTCATGCTAGAGAGATGCTATTTAGACGTTCCAAGAACATGGTGAGCTACGAAGCAGATTGCTGGAGCTAATGGATGCCAATGTCAGAGTCTTCCCGATCAGAGTAGCGCAGCGGAAGCGTTGTGGGCCCATAACCCACAGGTCCCAGGATTCTCTTGTTGTTTCTCCTTCCCTGCATTGTTTGCTTCTCTCCATTCCTTGTATTCGTCTTCATCGGTTGACTCATTGGCTGATCTAACTCTTCCTTGTCCATCCTTTCTCTGATTCTAGCTCTATCTATTTAATCATCTCTTTGCTTTGTTATCTTGTAAGTCCTGTGTTGTTTCTTCTTCATTTTTGATACTGGTTACTTCTTTCTTGCATTTCAATCTTGCCATCATGCACTCATTCATTATTTGATTCAATTCTTCCCTGTCATTTCTCTTCTTGATTCCAGTTTTACCTACTCCCTATCTTGCTTTGTTATCTTGTGTTGATTCTTTCCCTTTGATACTGTTTATTTCTTTCATGCATTCCATTTGACATTATTGTTATCTATCTTCTTTCTTATTTTGGTGTTGCCACTGCTTTGTTCCTTACCCTTTAACTCTTTGTTTTGTTATTCCTCAAGGTTTTTTTTGCTTTGTCCTATGTACCGCCTAAACAAATTTCGAGTACAAAATTTTGTTGTAAGGTAGGTAGGATTTGTAACCCCTGTTTCCCCAAATACATATTTTCTGTGTATTTTCGGTATTTAAAATTTTTGTAAATTATTTTTCCGCTATCAAATTCTTTTGTTAAAATGTCTATTAAAATCTGTTTTTGATCAATAATTTTATTTGTAACTATTTTCTATGATTTTTATATTGTAATACAAATCTTATTATTGTTATTATTACTTTGATTTCTATTATTCTTACTATTACTATTATTATTATTACCATTACTATTTTAATCATTTTCTTATTATTATTATTGTTATTAGTATTATTGTTATTATTATTATTAATTTTGACTCGTTATTAAAATTCCACTTCTATGTAATAATTGTATTTGTAGTTATTTCAAATAAATTCTAAATTGTAATGCAAATTATATTTTATTATAAATCATATTTTTATTTGGTTACTTATAAATTCTATTGGATCTTTTAATATAAACCCAATTATTCCTAAAACCCTATTTTCCTTATTGGATTTTTTTTACAAAAAAAACCCAACTACCCAATAAAACCCTACCCAATTCCTTATATACTTTAACCCAATTATACCCAACCCAATACCCGTTAACCCCCCGACCTGTCATTACCCAAACCCTAATATCCACCCTACTATATAATACCCTATTACCCTCCCCTGTTCTCAACCCTAGTCGTCTTCAACCTTCCTCCCCTATCACCTCTGAACCCATTAGTCGCCTTGCACCTCCCGTCCTCCAACTCTCCCGCTCTTCGCCTTAGCCCTATGCTCCCCCACCCTGTAGCGCCAGCCAGCACCAGTCCCCTGCTTGCGTCGCCCTCCTGTAGCGTCGCTGGACCAGCCGCCATCGTTGTCCTGCTCCTCCTGAGCGCAGCAGCCTCAGCGCCGCCCTTCATCCCCGACGCGCCTCCCTGTGCTGCCCCCTGCACCGCTGCCAGCAGTCGATAGCAGCGCTGCCTCACCCTGCATCATGTCGCCTTCGCCAATAGACACTCCCCCAGTGCCGCCCTGCCCTCCTCCTGCAGCGACAGCCGGTGCACCGACCCCCTATGCACTTCCCTGCCTTCTCCCACAGTCAGCAGCCATGACAGCCCCCGGCCTGTCCTCCCGACGCCGGCAGACCTATCCCGTCGTGCCGTTCTGCCACCGCGCCGCTCTCACCGTCACCACAGTTGACTGTGCCCCCTGGCCCCATCGTCGGAGCCAAGCCAGAGCCAAGCTTTTGGCCGTTTGTTTGGATTTTGATCATGTTGATTCCTAGCTGTCGATCACCCGTGATCCTAATCTCTTGATCTCGGTCGTCGATTGCTTGAACCTTTGATCTCGACCGTCGGATCTGCTTGATCATCATCATCATCATCTTCTTCATCATCTGATCTGGACAGTCCGATCTTGTTGATCTTGATCTCTTGGATCTTGCCTTTGGATCTCTTGATCTTCATCATCTTGATCATCGAGATCTATGCTCTGTGTTCATGATTGTGATTGTGATCGTGTGTTCGTGATTGGTTCATGATTCGTTCGCTCGTATTCGCGCCCAGGATCCGTTCCCGTTATTCTTGCTTTTGTACCGTTTTCATCGTCGTCTCTCAAGCACGTAACTTGTATTCTTTTCTTTGTGGAATACATGTACTAAATACTGCCTGTAGTGTAGTTGTGTTGTCACGCCCCGCTCTCCAAAAATACGGAATGCAAGCACGTGACACGGCCCATCGAATGACTTGCGTCATCTATAAGCTGTTATCGATCCAACTCAACAATATAAACAAGAAGTAAAACAACCACGCATGTAATGAAAGGATAATCACATAAATAACAACATTGGATATTAAGCATGAAAATAACTTGTAACACCCCGGATTGTATGATGCTTGTATATATATGTATGTATGTATATTGAATGTATGCGTGCACATGATTGCAGTGTTTTATTTGATTTTGCTATCGTGGTATGTGGTTGGGGTTGCGGGACGGTTTAGGGCAGGATTGCATTCTAAAAGATGCACGAGAACGAGGAGGACCGATACTAGTATAAATGCTAGTTTTCGGTACGATGCCTATGCAAATATAACACTATATGATACTACAGTAGATATATATTGCGTGCGCTCGATAAACCTCTCGTCTCGCACTCGTAGGGACACATTTAACCTTAAATTGGGAAACCAACACAACAATCGCAAAATAAGGGGCTACAATCCATGGTTTGATCAAAACCACCCTACCAGCCTACCTACCCCCTCCTAGCCAAAACCGGCCCATATCCCTCTCTCTTCTCCTTCATTTCTCCACTCCATTCCACCTCCTTTGCTTTGGAAATTTTAGAACTCCTCCAAAGAAAAAAATAAAGAAAGGAAGAAGAGAGAGTGAAGAAGAAGGTCTCAAGGAAGGATTTTTAAAGGAAAAAGCTCAAGAAGATCAATTCCTCTACAACAACCAAGGGTGGGGAGTTACTCTAAACCTTTCTTTATATCTCTTAATTGATTTTCTTGCATGCATGTATGATAGGAAGTGCTAGGATGAACATGTAAGAGCTTGAAAGATGAAATCAAAACTGAAACTAGAAAACTTGTTCAGAATGCTATTTTGTAGATTTTTCTGAGAGAAAACCACAAATAATTAGGCCATGCAATTTTCAGGGTTTTTTCATATATATGTGTAGATAGTTCATGATTTATTTCAGATTTTTCTGAGGAGGTTTGATATTTTAATAAAATCAAATGGTAGAACTGTGTTGTAAGGCAGAATCAGCAATTGGTTAACAGGATGAATGATGTTGTTGGAATTTTTCTAATTTATTGGAGCATGTTCTTGATTTGAAACTTTTACTCTGTATTCCTACATGCATCTAGATTCTATACAAAAATCATAGAAATGTTTGGATGAATTTATAGGCTTGAGAAAAATTGACCTTTAATCAGTAGCTGAAGTTGAACTGAAGAACTTGATGACTTTCTGTGCTTAATTGAAATAGAGAGAACTCAGTGTATAATTGGAGTTTTGGTATGAAACCTCTTTCATATTGTTCACTATGATCTCTAGTTTCATCACCATAAATTTTGTGTCATTTGGATGAGTGCGGAATTTAATATGATTTTATGAGTATGTACTGTGCTGGTTTCAGCCAGTTTGGATACCCTGTAGAGATTGGACATTTGAGACTCATTAAGAGCACAATTTGAGAACCTGATTCATTAGAGATTTGTAGTAGACATCTAGATCTTTCCAACAAGACCAATTTAAGGTATTTCCAGTAAAGGGTTGATTTACTGTGATTTTTGTAATACTGGATAGAGACCTAGGGTGGATCTGAGTGCTCTGATTTAGAGAGGCCTAGTGTGTGACTTGGTGCAATTGTGAGAGATGTGTGTGTGTTAGGATGATCTATGGGTATAATTTGAACTCATGATCAACTAGAGAGTTGTTGAGGACACCCACACCCTTCAATAGAACTTGGGTTGGTGACGTTCTGATGAACGAGTAGTGTTTTGTGCTACCGGTAAGGTGCAGCCCGTGTACAGGAAGTACACAGGCTGAGGCTTGAGAGGCTATTTTGGGGATCAAAATGATTGAATTTGAGTTTATGATCAACTAGAAAGTTGTACCCTAGGATCTTACCTTTCCGGATTGGGCTCGTACACTCCAATCGGAGTTGTATCGAGAAAGTTATGACCTTTTTAAAATTCGGACAGAAACCCCGTAGGTCGCTTAGTCTGGAGTGTTGGCTAGGTATTGTAAGGACATTTCCCTTGTGTACGATCAGAGTTGATAACTCTTGTCTAGGGATGGTGGACATCTGTTGTTGGTATTATGGACTCCCATAATGGGTGTGTGACTCGAGTTAGTCACTAGGGTAAGGAATACCCTGCCCCTGTCAATCCTACATTATAAACTTCCGCCGAAGCGTAGGACTTCCGAGCCGTGCCATTGAGATAAGTTCATAGCCCGGGTCAGGGGTGAACATACATTCACAGCCGGGGTAGTGGCGAATGTAGGCCGTAATGCTGGACAATTCCAAGTCGGGGAAGTGGCGAACCGGACCGGTATCACCAAGGCCAGAGGTTGATAGGCAAGTGTGGAAGCAAATTTTATCTTACCCAAAGTGATTAGAGTAAGGCTGGGATTAGAATGACATATTAAGGGGTTTGGAAAATTGCATTAGTCCTAGCAAACCATAATCAGTGTTGTACCTTTCAGTCGTAGGGATACGTTTTCGGCACTCATGGATGAGTCCTCGGCTCGTATCTCGATCTGTTATTTCCCAAAGCTTTGCCGGAGTAAGGTACGGGAGGCTAGGAGGATTTGACCTCCCGAGGTTCTCACGTCCCTATGCACAGGGGTTTTGTGTTTTGGTATATATATAAGTTCGTAACCCGATTAGGAGTGAACACGCATGCGTCATTCCATAGGTGGACATGGAAAATCAATCGGTCGAGCGACCAGATTCAACGCAGCTTTCTGAGGAGGTCCATACGCGGGTACCAAGTGGCGGCTACCACTTAGGCACTGCAGTGGCAGAACTAGACCGACCAGCTGCAACCTCCTTGGGCGACAGACAATCTATTGGGAACTGGTTGAGTACAAGGGAAGGATGCATGGCGAGAGATTGAACCCTACAATCAGAAGAGGCGAACTCTTTAGAAAGTATGTAGTATGGGATGCATACGTTTCCATCGAAGTTAATTTTGGGGAAGTATGTACTATGAGATGCATACGTTCCCAAATGAATTGCATTGGAGTAAGTGCATCATGTACATTCTTGTTTTGCGCATTAGATTAGGCTATGCATGGGGTCTGAAACGCATGTAGTATGGGATGCATGCGGATCCAGATTTCTAAGTCTTGCTTGCTTTAGAATAGGCTTGTGATTGGTGCATTTAGTTGTTAGATCATGGCATACACGAGCACTACATAATTTAGGATGCACGTTTCTCTTTCCATTCAAGATGGTTTATGGTTGCCAGTTTGGAGGATCGTTGTTATTATCAGTATTGCGTCAGTCGAAGTACTGACGTTCCCCACCTTTTAGGTATGTAATACCCCGTATTTCTGAAATAAAAAATATACATATAAAAAAAGAATTTGGGGATATGTCCTATAGATTATTCTATGGGAAGGATTGTATGGAAAAATATGTGTTAAGGTGGGGGCCCACCGGTTTGGATAAGAAGAGCACATGACGTGCTGTTGGAAAAATTGGTGGAGGTGAATGACGATGACGTCATCATCTCATGGTGGGGGCCCAGTTTGGAAAGGATTTAAATGGAATGGGATTTGGATTGATTCGGAATATATATATGAATATATATTGATTGGGAATTTGAGAAGAAAGATTGAGAAATATAGTCCCACATGGGAAGTATACAAAAAATAGTTTGAGTATAAATATAATTAGCCAATGATCAAGAGTCACCTAATTGGTTAACCACCTTTTGAGAGGCAGCTTGTGGTGGGCAGTTGTACTACATAGTATCTAATTTGTCTTCTAAAAATATTAAAATCGTCTGAGTATTGGGGCGGGGCATTACAAGGTACCAGTTCTACCTTTCGAGCAGGTGCAGAGATATTAGAGTCGCGTAGCAGAAAACTCAAGTCGAGGAGCAAGTCCAAGGGAAGCAGACTGACTATTCAGCGGAGCTTCGACAGTGAGCCGTCAACTGCCATTCCGAGAGACAGTTGTTAACTTTACAAAAGGAGTTGATGTATGTTTGTAATAAGATGTAATGAATTAATGTAATTTGTATTCTTGGTTAAGAACAAAACACTGGTTGTAATCAATGATGTAATGACTTTATTTGGCGATAAAAAGTTTTTAAATTTCCGTGTTATTATTGTGTTGAGATGCATTTGAAGGCAAAGATTCTGGTTACGTCACGGATGTCCAGTAACGGAGATCTGGGGCGTTACATAACCAATATCAAAATAACCCAATATCTGGAATATAAGAACTTACCAATTAGTTCGAGAATATGCAATGCAGTAACAGTTCGACGAGTTCCTTTCGGTTACCCATCATTGTACCTGAATGACACAACCCAAAAGAAAGAGGAAGAGAACCCGTTAGAGCAAGCTTCGGGCAACAAGTAGTAGAAAGCAGTAAAATAGGAAATAAAGAACTATATAACAAAATAGAAATTGGAACGATATCAGAGTCAATAAATGATAAACGGTAACAAAATCAAGAGTTGATAATCAATAAATTCAGAATCAGGAATCAAAGTTTAATAACTAATATTCAATATTAGTGTCAATGTTCAATATTCATTTATGTCTGTAAGTCTATTATTCATTTTTTTATCCTAACTAATGCACGTACTACTACATCCCATACTACAGGTTCCATGCATACAATCAATTTCGTTTAGACCAAGGTGGTAGATTCTATAGATCATGTACTCGGAATGATATTCAATAGTGACCGATGACCGATTTAATCGAGATACTGTAGTCAGTAATCTACAATTAAACGATGACCGATATGACCAATAGACCAATAGACCGATAGACCGATAGACTGATAAATAGGGAAACACGGGTCTCTCTTTCGATTACAGTCACTATGTCATCAACTACCCTAGTCAACCCTTAACCTGTAACACCCAGCAAAATTTAAATGACAATTTTGCCCTCGGGTGTTACGCACGTGCATTTTGTACTGTTATTGATGATATCCATAACGCATTTTGATATGTATTTTGAATTCTGATTATTTATGCAATCACGTATTCTTAAAATTCCATTTGAGACAACTCAAATGCTAAATTTCAATCCTTCAGTTTTTACGTGCTTTTTACGTATTATCGATGCACGTGTCGATTTCGGATATTCCACCGTTACGTGCAAAGTTTTCAATGGATTTCAATTATTTATTTTTATAAACATGCTTAAATTCATTTTGTAAATAGAATTCAATTTTTGTCTATTTTAATTAAAATAAATTTTTACGTGCAATACACGTGTTTTCCGTACATTTGAGTACATTATCGAATATGTACATTAAATATACTTTATGTTGCATTCCAATTAATTATAAATATTTTTCGGTTCATAAAGTCAGTTTTATATTTTTGAGATTTTACGGGCGGCGCACGTATTTTGGTGCACGTGTTAAGCGTATTATTCTTTCAAAATAAATTTCATGAATTGTGTGTGTCTATTTTATAGTGCATGAAAAGTGTAATTTTTAAGTTAATTTTATATATTTATTTCATATATAAATAATTGTTTTAAAGGGATTAATTAAATAATTTATTTTTGGGTGTACACAAAGCACGTGCACGTGCACACGTGCGATGTGCACACATTTATGGGGGCCGGGCTGTTATTAAAAGAGGGAAAACTAAATTATTTTTGAAAGTAGGAGGGAAAGCAAGTTTAAATTTTGAAAATGGGAGTAGTGGTGAGGTAGTTTCTCAAGTCATGGATGGTTATGGCAACTTCCAAACTCATCCTAGCCTTTAATTCCAAACTAGTGATCTAATCCTAGCCATTCAATCCACCCAAAATTATATATAAATACCCCCAAATTTCTTCTCATCTTGGTACAATAGAAAAGTTGATAAGAGAAAAGATTAGAGTGAGGAGAAGATTGAATAGTTTCTAGTTTGAGTTTTTCCATTGGAGGCCGGCTATACAACCCCATTTGAAGCTTTCGGTTTTGGCAAGGAGCTAGGAGGAGAAGGATCTAATTATGCATTCTAAGGGATTTTTCTAGGAGCTTTCTATTCGTATTTCTTCAACTTTAGGTAGGTGTTTCTTAAATGCTTTCTAATTTAGGAGTAGAAAATGCATGATAGATGATATATGATTCATTTGGTTAAAATTGAATTGGTATTATGAGATTACATGCAAATTAATGTAGAAATGAATAGTTAAATCTTGATTGGTGTGGTAGATGCACATTGCTATTCCATTTTCTAAATGATTATGATTGTTAGTTGAGATGCTAGAATTGAAATGATTTATATGAAATTGATGCATGTTGAGACATGATTAGAATAATGCAAATATGTTGTTTGTTGAGAATGTGGCAAAGAAATGTGATTATAACCTCAAAATATTATTTATACGAGTATAGAGATTTTTGTAAAGTAATTTTTGATAAAAGAAAACAGTTTATTTGAAAAATTGATTGAACATATGTTTTGATGCATTTTAAGGATTTCGTTGAAAAATGAGAAACTGGTGAATTTGAAAACACATACGATATTGTTTTTAAAAGGAATACATTTTGGAAATGATTTATATTTTGTATATGGAAGTACAAATCAACTAAAAGGTCGAAAAATATATGCAAGCTGCAATTGGTGTAATTGACAGTCGACTGTCTATTTCCACAGTCGACTGGCAAGTATAAGAATTTGTTTTTCGTCGGCGGAACGATCGACTATCTTTTTTCACAGTCGACTGAACCGAACTGACTGTTGTTTTTGATGTTTCAAAGTTTCGCAGAACAGCCGACTGTCTACGTTCACAGTCGACTGCTGCTGTCCTGAATTTGGGTGTTTGAGCTTTCAAAGTATTAGTGGAACAACCGACTGGTTCCTTGTCAACAGTCAACTGAACCGACTGCGATGTTCGATATTCGCAGAACAGACGACTGATACTGTCACCAGTCGACTGA
The DNA here is from genome assembly GCA_017893485.1 of Hemerocallis citrina. Taxonomy (NCBI): domain Eukaryota; kingdom Viridiplantae; phylum Streptophyta; class Magnoliopsida; order Asparagales; family Asphodelaceae; genus Hemerocallis; species Hemerocallis citrina. The sequence goes on along the minus strand of CM030358.1, from coordinate 428,428,855 downwards.
ACAGAACTGGTTTTTGTTTCCTGAGTTTGGATTTGATTTTGACAAATGAAAGTAAATAAGTTTGAATACGAGATTTTATGATTATTTATATTTGATTGAGTTTATTTTGAAATGCACGCCAGAATATGAATGGTGAAATTGATATAGATACCGAATTGAATTGTTCTCATGTTATGAGATTATAAAAGAAATGTTTTGAGAAAGAGTTTGTGAACAAAAGAAATGAAAATGAATATTTGAGATTAATTATGAAATATTGTTGATCTCCAGAAAGAGATAGTTGTTGGAATCTAGAGGCTAGGCGAGACCCTAGTGACCGGAAGTATTACTTATGATTTTGAGAGTTAACCGTTGAGGGTTGAGTGTCTCTTGAGAAGTAGCCAGGTAGGCTGACTGTCTCTGTTATTGATTTAAGTCCGGTAGGGTAAGCTAGCTCTAGGTTGTGATGATTTTCTTTTAAAACAAACATTGTAGGGATGTAATGAAAGTAAGAGGAAAACATGAGTATGAGGGCCATTGGATGGGTGTTGTGATGGTATGCACAGGCTGTCTTCACGATGCGTCGTGACATGACGTGGATACTACTCCAGAGTAGCATCCCGGTAGCAATGCTTGTGGGATGTTTGGTGGCTACAAGAGGATCGTGTGCCATGAAGGAGACTGAATTACCGCAGAATGCATGCTTGATGAGTCAAGACATGGTGCGGGATTCCCCTCCAGGTTTTCTGTACACGTGCTTGTAATCATAGAACATCTATGATACTTACCGAAATTACAGAGAGATACATAGTGAAGATGTGATGAAAGTGAGAGAAAAACACAAGTATGAGAGCTAGAGTTTACGGTGCGGGGGTGAGCCACAGAATGCATGCTTGATGAGTCAAGACATGGCGTGGGCACTACTCAGTAATGATCGGACTTTAGCCATGCTTGTGGGATGTTTGGTGACTGCAAGAGGATCGTGTGCCATGAAGGAGGCTGAATTGCCACAGAATGCATGCTTGATGAGTCAAGACATGGCGTGGGATTCCCCTCCAGGTGTTCTGTACACGTTCTTGTACTCATAGATCATCTGGGATACTTACCGTAGTTACAGTAGTAGATTAAGTCATGGCGAGGGATTGAACCCTACAAGATGAAGAACGATTAAGAGGCTTGCCCTCGGACCTATGTAGTATGGGATGCATAGAATTCGAACAAGTGTGCATTAGTGTCATGTAATATAAATAACTGCATTAAGGACTAAGTGCACCGCACAACACGACATCAGTAGGATAGTCCCTTTGTAGCTTTGTTTGTGATCAAGTTTGTGTTTGCTAAAGTATTTAAGAATCGTTATACTATTTCCGGCATAGAGAGGATGGCCGTGTATAATATTTCGTCAGTTGTAAGCAACTGACGTGCCCACAGTTTTATATGCAGGGTATGGAGTTACATGAAGATATAAAGAGAATTAATGCTGTTGATTACTTAAATGTTAAAGTTGTAACAATTGTACTTTCATTATGGTTGTGTTTTACTATTTCCGCTGCGTATTGATGTAAAAGACTCTGATGTAATTATTGTTGAAATAAAGTTTTAATTTCCTTATAAAATTGTACGAAAGAAGTGAAAAGATCCTTTAGAACATCTCGAATTCAGTGTATTTGGGATTCGGGGCGTTACAGAGTGGTATCAGAGCCACGCTTCTAAGTAGTACAAATTTATAAGGAACGACACCCTAGAAGTGGACATTAGAGTGTGAGTTCAGTTTATAGAGATTTAAATGTAAGTGATTTACATTTGTGTTGCTCTATAGGCTGATGTTTTCTCTTTCCTTTCCCTATTGGATGGCTGGAGTCATGAATGGAAATTGTTATCGAATTTGCGTTCAACCTCATTCATGATACTCTCCTCGTATGCATTTATGTGAAATTGTATGCGAGCTCATTTTCCCTGGGTATCAGAGTGGCGCAGTGGAAGCGTGGTTGGTTTGAACCGTCATTCATGATACCTTACACATAGACACACTTTCCCTTCGAATTATTTCCTGTGGATTTTCATCATAGTACTTTTCAACATTTAATATTTTCCAAATAAATATTTTCCTATACTATTAAATCATATTAATGCCTAGTATTTTGTCTATTTTCCTTATTTTTGATCTTGTTGAACTTATTTTTGTCTCTCAATCTTAAAGTTTTGTCTTTCGTGTCTTATGTCACCTTATGTTCATCTGTCCATATGTGCTATTACTTTACGCATTCTGTTAAATTTATATTACAACTATTATTTTCATTTACTATTACATTTTGAATTTTGCTTGGGAATTTTGCTTATGTGCATTCATTTTACATGATTTGATTGTGTGATACGATATTCTTTCGTTATCTCGTATTGTCTTATATACTTCAATGTATTTTAACAAGATTGAAATATTTTATCCGTATAAATACAACATACTAATTTGATTTATTGTCTGCATTCAATATTATTGTTATTACATATTGTCTACTAATTTGTTTTGTTATATTTATAAATTTTGTAATTTACGCTTCTTTAATATAATGCATATACTCGCTATTTATACTTTACTCTATCCTCCAATTTTAAATTGTCTTTACATTCTTGATTACTACATATGTTTTCCATTGAATTTTTATTCGTGTCATGTATTTCAAAATACTTACTATACATATAATTCCACCATCCTCCAATTATTACATTACTATTTTTATGCATAATTGTTTGTGTCAAATATCCTAAATTGCTACACTACATCATTATTGTTTTCAATTTTATTTCCGACATGTGCATATATTTTACATTATTTTAGTGTTATAAATAATTTTTCATTACTACTAATTAGTACCGCCTATGTTTGATATATCCTATACACCTATTTTGATATTTCATTGTGTAAAATCTTTCTCTGTATCATTGATTTTCAAACATAACACCATACTTTATTAAACATCCCATATCTAATCTAAGTATACATGGAAGATTACATCTTTCCATCTTCCGCTTTGGTGCAACTTAATGTCGAGATGGCAAATATGCAACTAGACATCATTGGAGGCAAACTGCAACTGGATGTCGGTGAGGCAAAATCTGCAACCGAATGTTCAGAAGGCAAATTGCAACCGGATATCGTAGGAGCAATTATGCAACTTGAGATCGAGATGGGCAAGTCTGCTGTTGGATACCAGTGAGACGAACCTACACCAGAAGAAAATATTATACTTAGATAACCCCTACCTTGTTTTTCTATAATGTTCACTTACAACTATTCTATTTTTGGTACTAGCTTATAGCATTTTATAATATTTTGCAACCTAGCATTATACTGTTTATACTGATTTCATTATCTATCAATCCTGTGAATTTACCACTTAATCTCAATTACCTTGCCGTCTTCTTCGCAGTACTTTGTATTTTCATGTGAGTAAGTATTTCATACCACTTTATCGTATTTTGCTATTTTCGGTGGCTACTCACCTAACAGTTTTATCCATTATACTTTTGTTTATAATTCACGATTCACTTCTATATGATTAGTTTTGCATTATTACTACTTTTACAATCATAATGTATTATTTTGCTCCTACAAATCATTTATGATTTTCATATCATGCTATTTGTTTCACCCCTATATATTTTTTTTTTTTTTTTGTCTATGCTAGTATGTAATTTTTGTAAGTTGGTTTTCTTGCTCTACTGAATAATTCGAAAGTATTTCGACGTATGCCTAATTTTCAAAATGTGTGTATAATTACCTTACAAATTATTCTATGATATTAATTTGCATACAGAATCATTTTATGTTTTCTATACTTTTACGATATTTCCTTCTCATATATTCTCAAATTGTTAAATTGCTAGTCTTCGTCGTATAGTACCAATTCGGTTTGCGACTTTCTACCATTTATTACATTGATGAATTTTTAGTATTGAATCTATTTATAAAAATTGATTATGCTTATTGCATTGTTTTCCGAACTATTTCAAAATTAATGATTGAGTTTATTTATCATTTTACCTAATGGTTTACTTAATAGTATTTTGTATGAAAACCCCTTCAATATACACTACCCTTTATTATCATATTTATTTTCTTATGCTACTTTCTAGATTTCCTTGTTCAGTTCTTGTGAAATTTTGATGCTCAAAAATTTTCTTTAATAGATTTTCGTCATATTCCTCCACATTGCTTATTTTTATGCTATATGTATTTTCTTAATGTTTGTAGTTTTCTATATGTTATACTGATATTTTCTTTGGTGTGTACAAAATACAGCCCTTACCATAGTGAGTTTCGGGGACGGAACTATTCTAAGGGGGGGAGAGTGTAACACCCCGCAAAATTCAAATGACAATTTTGCCCTCGGTGTTACGCACGTGCATTTTGTACTGTTATTGATGATATCCATAACGCATTTTGATATATATTTTGAATTCCGATTATTTATGCAATCACGTATTCTTAAAATTCCATTTGAGACAACTCAAATGCTAAATTTCAATCCTTGAGTTTTTACGTGCTTTTTACGTATTATCGATGCACGTGTCGATTTCGGATATTCCACCGTTACGTGCAAAGTTTTCAATAGATTTCAATTATTTATTTTTATAAACATGCTTAAATTCATTTTGTAAATAGAATTCAATTTTTGTCTATTTTAATTAAAATAAATTTTTACGTGCAATACACGTGTTTTCTGTACATTTGAGTACATTATCGAATATGTACATTAAATATACTTTATGTTGCATTCCAATTAATTATAAATATTTTTCATTTCATAAAGTCAATTTTATATTTTTGAGATTTTACGGGCGGCGCACGTGTTTTGGTGCACGTGTTAAGCGTATTATTCTTTCAAAATAAATTTCATGAATTGTGTGTGTCTATTTTATAGTGCATGAAAAGTATAATTTTTAAGTTAATTCTATATATTTATTTCATATAAAAATAATTGTTTTAAAGGGATTAATTAAATAATTTATTTTTGGGTGTACACAAAGCACGTGAAGGTGCACACGTGCGATGTTAGGGATGGCGAACGGGTCGAGTGGGCCGGGCCGGGCCTAACCCGTACGGGTTGGCACGAATACTTAGTCGGGCCGGGCCGGGTTGCACCCTTATACGGGTCGGGCCGGGCCGGGCTAAGTTTACGTTTGGGTGGCCCGTCCAACCCGTGAACCCTTTAGGGTTCAACCCGAGTTGGGCCGGGTCGACCCGCAGGTTGGCCCGTTTATTTTATTTTTTATTTTTTTTATTTTTTTTGTTGCTTAAATTAAAATAATAATAATAATAATTTTACAAATGATGTATACAAACAACCATATCTTTGTTTGATGAATACTACAATTCTTCAAAAATTATAATACTAAGTAAGTAATAATACTAATAAGTAATAATACTACAATTCTTCGAATATCCCCAAATGATGTTTAATTATAATACTAAGTAAGTAATAATACTAATAAACAATAAAAATCGTAATAATAATAATAAGATTGAAAGAGTGAAATTGATAACAAATTTTGAAATATTATTCATATGAATTTAAGTTATACAATTTGAACAATTTATAACGAAATGAAGAATTCAATTCACAAATAAGTTTTATACAATAATATATTTCTTATATACAATTTTAATTGAGTACAAGTTTTCTAATTTGACATAACAAGCAAAGCTATTGTTGTTGTTGTTGTTGTTGTTGTTGTTGTTGTTCTTCGGGCGAGTTGCTCCCACTTGTGAAACTTGATAATGCTTTCCCTTGCGTCCTATCTTCAGCCTTCAGCCAGTCTTCTGTGCAAACGAGTATCTCTAATGCCTCGGGCTTCAACCGATTCCTGTAATCAGATAGAACCCTGCCACTTGTAGAAAATGCACTCTCAGAAGCAACTGTAGAGACAGGAGGAGTTAGTAAATCTTTAGCCATAATTGACAGAATACTACAAGTGTGTTCATGTTCTTTCCACCATTGTAAAATATCTAGTGGAGAAAGAGTAGGCTCAGTATCCTGTTGGTTATACCAATTTAATTCATTTGGTTGATTAGTCCTAGGTTTTTTAGATTGAATTTGTTCAAGTAAACTAAATGTTCTATCACCAATTCTACTTTTACCCTTACCTTTAGAACTACCAGAAGAAGAACTAACTACGGAAGTTGTACTACTAGAAGCAAAATGTCTATCATAATAATCATACAAGTTATTTAACGTAGATTCAAACTGAACTAAAAAAGTAGCGCAATCAGTTGTTAATTCTACATTGTTTTCTAAATATCCAAAAAACATTTCTATCAAATTCTTCGTACCTTCTAATTTGATACGGGGATCCATAACAGTAGCAACACAAATCAACATAGGATGAGGAAAATAATACTTCAAATTTTTTTGAAATGCAGGTATTACAATGTCACTAATATAGGGATCATTTAACATTTCGTTAAATATTTGCATCATGCTAACTAATTCAATAAAAATGCTACTAGAAGTAGATTCATATGTTTTTGAAAACTTTAAAGTTGCGGTTTTAAAAGGTTCTAAAAATTTCAACAAAGATTCGGCAAAAAACCAATCGTTGGGAGTCATTTCAAAATTGTACATATTTTTTGCGATACAAAAATCATTTACAACTGCTTTATAATCGGTGACAACATTTAGTAAATCAAAAGTAGAATTCCATCGGTGTCTAACATCCTTTGGAAATTTTCTAAAAGGAACATTTCTAACCCTACACCAAGCTTTCCATTCTTGTAAAATGCTTGGACTTAATGCAATGAAATGTACACAATTTCTAATTTTATGTATATATGGATCAGCTATTCTTAATGCATCTTGAACATATAAATTTATAATATAACATGCACATCTAACATGAAAAATATTGTCAGATGGAGGGTTTAATACATATTTTAAAGTAGTAATTGCTACATTGTTGTTAGATGCATTATCAAAACTAATAGCCATAATTTTATCGCGAATATGAAAAACATCACAAAATTCTATAATACGGTTTGCTATTTCAGCGACACTATGGGGATACGGCAACGACGCAAGTGATATGTTTCTTTTTTGAAGAATCCAATCATTGTCGATCCAATGACAGGCTATTCCCATAGTTGGAATATTGTTGACACCCGTCCAACAATCCGAAGTTAAACTAACCCTACAAGTTAAACTCCATAAAATTGCAATCAAAGCGTCCTTCATTTCCATGTACACTTTAAAACAATCCGATTTGCAAGTATTTCTCAGAATTTTTTTAAAATGAGGGTTTAAGGCCGTTTGATTAAAATTTTCCAAGTTCTTACTCTCGGGATAGGAAAATGGAAAATCTTCCTTAATGACTAATCGGGCCATTTCCCGACGAACAAGTTCGGGATCATAAGGGTGGCTATCTACTTGACCGGTCCTAGGATTGATTTTTTGTTGGCCTTGTATTTGATCAAGTAGTTCTTTATGATTATGTTGTTTGTGCCTACTAATTGTACCGGTGCCGTCACCCCTCTTGAATTTGTATGTTTTACAACATGTTTTACACACTTTCAAACCTATACCCGGATTATGTTCGTCCGGGATATAATCATAAAACTTATGCCAATCGCTAGTTTCTCCTCTACTTTTCCTACTACTACGGGGTTGTGTAGTTTCGGTTTGTTGTTGTTGTTCTTCTTCTTCTAATTGTATGTCACCTACAACATCGTCGTGTGTACCCCATTGTTCCATAGTAGGATCAATGTAATCTTGGGCGGGCTCACTAGTTGGGACAATTGGTGGCCTACGTGAAGAGGAGGAGGAATCTTGTCCGCTACGACCGCTACCGCGTGATCTAGACATAATGTAGTAATGTGATATGTAAAAAAAAATATACAATGTAGGAGCGGTGAATTATACAAAAAAAAAATCTAAAAAACAAGAGGGTTGAGATAGAGAAGTTCAAAAAAACGAACAATAATTTTAACTACAACGCAAAAAAAAAATTAACGAGAGAGATAGAGATATTTTGATACCGTTCACCGTGGAATACGCGTATGTAAAAAAAACCGTTAAAATAAGAATAGAATAGAAAAGATGGAGGAGCGCTTTGCCGATTCCGCAATTGAAGAGTTGAGAAGAGGTTGAAGTAGATTTGACGAGGGTTGAAGAGAGTTGAAGACATTGAATTTTGTTTCCGATACGACCAAAATTTGATCGTGTATATGCCTCCTTGTACACTTGTTTGATGAATACTACAATTGTTCAAAAATTCTTTACAAATAATGTATAATAGTAGAGAGAGTAAGAGAGTGAGGTGTGATTTTTTATGAGATTTTTGGGGGATATTTATAGGCTAAATAAGTGGGAAAAAACAAAAAAAATAAAAAAATAAAAAACCAAACGGCTCAAAGAGCCGTTTACAACGGCTCTGTCCCAGCCAGAGCGCAGCGCTGGCAACGGTGTGATTTTCGACCGTTCGACCACCCATCACGGGTCGAACGGTCGACCCGTCACGAGTCGAACGGTCGACCCGTCCGGGTCGAACAGGTCAAAACCCGCGGGTCGACCCGCGGGTTGGCGGGTCAAATTCACGGGTTGGGCCGGGTTTGTGGGCCGGGTTTCGCGAATTCGATTCACGAAAATAGAGACTCGGGTCGACCCGGTACTGTTCACCTGGTTCGACTCGAACCCGCGAAGCAATTTAACGGGCCGGGTTGGTGGGCCGGGTCGTGGGTGGGTCGCCGGTTGACCCGGCCCAGTTGCCATCCCTATGCGATGTGCACACATTTATGGGGGTCGGGCTGTTATTAAAAGAGGGAAAACTAAATTATTTTTGAAAGTAGGAGGGAAAGCAAGTTCAAATTTTGAAAATGGGAGTAGTGGTGAGGTAGTTTCTCAAGTCATGGGTGGTTATGGCAACTTCCAAACTCATCCTAGCCTTTAATTCCAAACTAGTGATCTAATCCTAGCCATTCAATCCACCCAAAATTATATATGAATACCCCCAAATTTCTTCTCATCTTGGTACAATAGAAAAGTTGATAAGAGAAAAGATTAGAGTGAGGAGAAGATTGAATAGTTTCTAGTGTGAGTTTTTCCATTGGAGGCCGGCTATACAACCCCATTTGAAGCTTTCGGTTTTGGCAAGGAGCTAGGAGGAGAAGGATCTAATTATGCATTCTAAGGGATTTTTCTAGGAGCTTTCTATTCGTATTTCTTCAACTTTAGGCGGGTGTTTTTTAAATACTTTCTAATTTAGGAGTAGAAAATGCATGATAGATGATATATGATTCATTTGGTTGAAATTGAATTAGTATTATGAGATTACATGCAAATTAATGTAGAAATGAATAGTTAAATCTTGATTGGTGTGGTAGATGCACATTGCTATTCCATTTTCTAAATGATTATGATTGTTAGTTGAGATGCTAGAATTGAAATGATTTATATGAAATTGATGCATGTTGAGACATGATTAGAATAATGCAAATATGTTGTTTGTTGAGAATGTGGCAAAGAAGTGTGATTATAACCTCAAAATATTATTTATACGAGTATAGAGATTTTTGTAAAGCAATTTTTGATAAAAGAAAATAGTTTATTTGAAAATTTGATTGAACATATGTTTTGATGCATTTTAAGGATTTCGTTGAAAAATGAGAAACTGGTGAATTTGAAAACACATACGATATTGTTTTTAAAAGGAATACATTCTGGAAATGATTTATATTTTGTATATGGAAGTACAAATCAACTAAAAGGTCGAAAAATATATGCAAGCTGCAATTGGTGTAATTGACAGTCGACTGTCTATTTCCACAGTCGACTGGCAAGTATAAGAATTTGTTTTTCGTCGGCGGAACGATCGACGATCTTTTTTCACAGTCGACTGAACCGAACTGACTGTTGTTTTTGATGTTTCAAAGTTTCGCAGAACAGCCGACTGTCTACGTTCACAGTCGACTGCTGCTGTCCTGAATTTGGGTGTTTGAGCTTTCAAAGTATTAGTGGAACAACCGACTGGTTCCTTGTCAACAGTCAACTGAACCGACTGCGATGTTCGATATTCGCAGAACAGACGACTGATACTGTCACCAGTCGACTGAACAGAACCGGTTTTTGTTTCCTGAGTTTGGATTTGATTTTGACAAATGAAAGTAAATAAGTTTGAATACGAGATTTTATGATTATTAATATTTGATTGAGTTTATTTTGAAATGCACGCCAGAATATGAATGGTGAAATTGATATAGATACCGAATTGAATTGTTCTCATGTTATGAGATTATAAAAGAAATGTTTTGAGAACGAGTTTGTGAACAAAAGAAATGGAAATGATTATTTGAGATTAATTGTGAAATATTGTTGATCTCTAGAAAGAGATAGTTGTTGGAATCTAGAGGCTAGGCGAGACCCTAGTGACCGGAAGTATTACTTATGATTTTGAGAGCTAACCGTTGAGGGTTGAGTGTCTCTTGAGAAGTAGCCAGGTAGGCTGACTGTCTCTGTTATTGATTTAAGTCCGGTAGGGTAAGCTTGTAACACCCCACCTATATTTTTTTTTATTTAAAATGCATTTTTCAATTTTCTGCACGTATGGTGCACGTGCAAATTTTTATTCTCATTTTGCTACTCTCATTTTACTATTTTTGGCATGCATTGGTTTTATTTAGCCTTTCTTTTGATCCATGGGCCTATAAACTAAAATGTAGCCCATTAAGAAAAGAGTCCACTAGATAATTAAAATTAATTAATTAGTAATGGCCCCATGTAGCAAGCCCATTATTAAAATCACATTTTTTAGTTAAACATGTACTAATACATGACAAGTTGCAATATTAGTACACATTTTTGAGTTATAGAAATGTGTTCACATTTATTTGTGCATGTGTGCATGCACAGACAAATGTACTTGGACCAAATCATGGGCAAGGAGGGATGGTCAGTTCTTGTAGTGGGGAAGAGAAGAGAGAGTGAATGTGAGTTAAGGTATGGAGTAGTGGGGAGATGAAGAGTTGTAGGTTTTAGGAGTTTAGAACATGGAGAGTTGTAAGAATTATTATGGAGAGTTATTAGGTGCAAAATTATGCATAATAGACCCTAACCATACCCTATAAATAGAGCCTCATTTCCTACATTTCTCTTGCACCAAAAACAATATAGAAAGAAAGAAAGAAAGAAAGAAAAGAAAGAGAGAGAGGGTCCTTTTGCTTGGAGGAATTGCTAGAGGAAGCCATTGCTAAGGAAAAGGAGCTTGCTAGGAGTTGTCTTGGAGCTAGAAGAAGTGTCCCATCTTTCCCTTCAATTGTTCAAGCTTCAATAAGGTGGGTGTCTCCTACTTTCTAATTTTTTTTGAATGTGCATGTTAATAGAAATGAATGAGTAATATAGGATTTGATTTGATAAAATAGGACAAACCTATGCATTGGATGTAATGAAATATTGCTTTATTGAGTAAACAAACCCAACTTATGTTAATTAGTAATGAGAAAAGAAATGTTGATTTGTTTTGTCATGAATTAGTATGCATGAATGAAGATATAATTGATTGTATGAAAAATGTTGGGAATACATTCTTTTGCAAAAATATTTTGTAAAGTTAATTGAATACCATAAACTTGTTTTGATTGTTGCCATGCTAGTTGAAAAGAAGAGTGCAACTAAAGGATTAATTCTATGAACCATGTTAGAGTGTTTGCAAATTTGTGATTTGTCAAATGTGTGATATGTAGGAGAAATTGTTAAAGAATGCTATATTTCGACATATGATTAGAGATCTGATGAAAAAGAAAAGAGAAGGAAATAAATTTTTTTTATGAAGTATGTTGACATATGTCGAAAATACAAATTTTGTATGAAAGGAATTCCTTTGAGACACCCATAATCGATTAAAAGATATGTTTGATTCTTAACACAAATTTTTATTTGTAAGATGTTGGGCATAAACTAGTTTTTTAGAAAATCATGATTTTAATTTTCAAGTTTGAAAAGAAATGTAAATTTTGTAAAGAAAGGAAATTTTTTTTAAAATAAGATATATGCTAAAAATAAGTTTGGACTTGTTGATTACTATTTAAGATTTCCTTTTAGTCCAAAGAGAAGTTTATTCCAATATCCTAAAGGATTGGATTATTGGGTAAACAAGTTTTGTTAAAAAGAAACAATTTCAGAAAAGTGTGAACAAAAGTATATGGATACAACTTCTAAACAAAAAGCACACTAGGACTTACTGGTCAGTCAATGAGCACCTCTTATAAGAGATCTTGGGTTCAAATCTTGATAGTCATCTTTTATATTTTTTTTGATTGGTTTTAATAGAATAAGATATATTTTTTTGTATGAATAAATTCCTATTATGGTTATAAGATAAAATGGAAGCTATTAGAGATTGTTATGGAAATTTTATTGTCTATTTTAAGAAAGTAAAAATGAGACTTTAAAAAGGGGGCTTTTGATTAAAACTCATACTTTCTTCATATAAAATGAAGTAATAAATATTAAAGTTAATCATATCTTTATTGCATATTTTGAGGAAAATGAAATATAAATTAGTACATGAGTTTTAACCCCAAAAAGTATTATTTGGGTAATGTGGATTTGTATAACTTGCCAGTAGAAATTTATAATGTTGAATCTTTTGTCAAGAAAGGAACTATTTGTTCTATGTTAGAGTGAAATGCATGAATAAGTTCTAAGATGAAACATGGATAATTGTTTAAGAATACTTTGAGCTAAGACATAGGGTATGTGTACCCATGTTTCTTGCACATGAAAATTTTATGATTTAGAATTAGTAAGACCTCGGTTACCGGTAATTTTGAAATAAAGATTTTGAGACTTGATTTTGAGATAATGCCGTCGGGCGATCTCGTGTTTTGTGAATAAATCCGGTATGAGGTAAAACTGATTCTAGGGTGATAACATATTCATGTCTTGAACTAAAAATAATTAGGCACTTAGGTGAAGATGTAATAGACTTGTGCAAACGTAAATGGGTGCTTCTATATAGTCGGCGGTGGATCTTCGTGGCTATAGACCCAGTTGGTGGACTGTGGTTGCTCCGTAGGAGATGGACTGTATTTTATCCAAGACTTAGGGTAGTCGGCGGATGTTTACCATACTCCAAAGAATATGTATATACCGGGGCTAGAGGGGCATTTACGGGATTATTCTCACGATATAATAGCCAGGGAGACTGGGATCTGTTATTATAGCCAGGGAGGATGAGATCCGTATCTGTGAAATAACTCTAAAACTTGTTTAATTACTGGGTAGTCTCATGGCGAGGGATCGAACCCTTCAATATGGAGTACGTAGGCACTTGCCCTCAGACCTATGTAGTATGGGATGCATAGAATCTGAACAAGTGTGCATTAGTGTCATCCTAGTGTAGAATTGTGTGCATTAGGCATTAAGGCATGACATACACTTATATTTAGAATAATCACCCTTGACACTTTACTTGTTCATTCAATCTTTTTGTGATTTGTTAAAGTATGAGATCGTTATACTATTCCCGGCATAGAGAGGATAGCCGTGTATAACATTTTGTTAGTTGTAAGTAACTGACGAGCCCACAGATTAACATGCAGGTAAAGGACCATTCATGAAGCTATAAAGTGGATATGCTGATGCTGTTTTATTTCAAAGATGTTGTAAATGTTTTATTGTAAATTTCATTCTTCCGCTGTGTAAAACCAAGTTGTAATTGAACTCTGATGTACTATTGAAAAAGTTTTAAAAATTTCCTTGTAAAATTGTACGAAGTGAAGTAAAGATCCTGTGAAATCTCGAATTTGTCCTTATTTGAAATTCGGGGTGTTACAAAGCTAGCTCTAGGTTGTGATGATTTTCTTTTAAAATAAACATTGTAGGGATGTAATGAAAGTAAGAGAAAAATATGAGTATGAGGGCCATTGGATGGGTGTTGTGAGGGTATGCACAGGCTGTCTTCACGATGCGTCGTGACATGATGTGGATACTACTCCAGAGTAGCATCCCGGTAGCAATGCTTGTGGGATGTTTGGTGGCTGCAAGAGGATCGTGTGCCATGAAGGAGGCTGAATTACCGCAGAATGCATGCTTGATGAGTCAAGACATGGCGCGGGATTCCCCTCCAGGTTTTCTGTACACGTGCTTGTAATCATAGAACATCTATGATACTTACCGAAATTACAGAGAGATACATAGTGAAGATGTGATGAAAATGAGAGAAAAACACAAGTATGAGAGCTAGAGTTTGTGGGATGAGTCAAGACATGGCATGGGCACTACTCAGTAATGATCGGACTTTAGCCACGCTTGTGGAATGTTTGGTGACTGCAAAAGGATCGTGTGCCATGAAGGAGGCTGAATTGCCACAGAATGCATGCTTGATGAGTCAAGACATGGTATGGGATTCCCCTCCAGGTTTTCTGTACATGTGCTTGTACTCATAGATCATCTGGGATACTTATCGTAGTTACAGTAGTAGATTAAGTCATGGCGAGGGATTGAACCCTACAAGATGAAGAACGATTAAGAGGCTTGCCCTCGGACCTATGTAGTATGGGATGTATAGAATCCGAACAAGTGTGCATTAGTGTCATGTAATATAAATAACTGCATTAAGGACTAAGTGCACCGCACAACACGACATCAACAGGATAGTCCCTTTGTAGCTTTGTTTGTGATCAAGTTTGTGTTTGCTGAAGTATTTAAGAATCGTTATACTGTTTCCGGCATAGAGAGGATGGCCGTGTATAATATTTCGTCAGTTGTAAGCAACTGACGCTCCCACAGTTTTATATGCAGGGTATGGAGTTGCATGAAGATATAAAGAGAATTGATGCTGTTGATTACTTAAATGTTAAAGTTGTAACAATTGTACTTTCATTATGGTTGTATTTTACTATTTTCGCTACGTATTGATGTAAAAGACTCTGATGTAATTATTGTTGAAATAAAGTTTTAATTTCCTTGTAAAATTGTACGAAAGAAGTGAAAAGATCCTGTAGAACATCTCGAATTCAGTGTATTTGGGATTCGGGGCGTTACATAACCTCGGCTTGATTAACATTTTATTAACAGTCATTTATGAACATGCATGTGATCAATGTGGGCGATGATATCAATACTCATTCAACGGGTACAATCGATGAAACCAATAATACTAGTACAATTGCAAGATGATATCAAGACTATACAATACATGAAATATACATGGTCCAATTCATTAAGTATGGAAAACACGGTTTATGTGCAAAACATAACAATATATGGATTCAGTGTACTACAATTTCTATATGCAATGATTAAAGTTACTGTGTCAGGAACCGGGTCGAAACCTCAGTACAAAATCAAGCGAATGACAAGCATATATGTGAATTTTCAATAGTACAATAATTTTACGGTTCAAGTGTTATTTCAATACAAATGCACGATGAGATAACTATGAATCAATAACATTATACAGTAAGGAAACAACGGAGTTCAATTAAATGTGATATTCAAGTTGATTACTACTTGCCGGATTTCAAGGAGTGTTCTTTTGAACTAGATACAATAAAAAAAAGTTCAAGAGACGCTTTCCTGTTAGGAGACAATTCTGAATATTAAAAGAATGACGGGATCAGAATCCTAGCGACGAACCACGAACACAAAGCAATAACACGTGCGAGTCACGTGCACGACCAAAAGAACAAACAGATCAGATCCCCCAGTACACAACAGCAAAACAATAGCTCCAATTCAAGACAACAATCTCCCCTTACCAACCAAACACCAAACACCGATAAATCCCCCACACTCCAAATAGCAAACAGCAACTCAATAAGCCAACTCCTCCCTACACAACAGCAAAACACAGCAACAGTACACAAATACACCGCAACAACACACTGGATCGAGATCCCCCCTACTCCACAAAACACCACACACCAAAAACAGACCAATCCCCTCTCTCCTTCACACAATAGCAAAACACTAAAAACACTACTGTGCTTCTCCTTCACTTCGACAGAGAGAGAGAGCGGCGGGCAAGAGGAGAGACGACTGGCGGTGCGACTGGAGATCACGACTAGCGACAGGAGGTTGCCGCGACTGGCGACAGGAGGTCGCCGTGACAGCGGGAGGCGAGGCGATGGTGATGCGGTGCACAGGGTGAGCTCTGTTTTCACGATGAAGCAGAGGAGGCGATGCTAACTGGGGGTGCTCAGCTTGGATGATGATGATGATGCGAGGAGGCGATGGCGGCTCAACGGGGATCAGGAGGAGCAGCGACGACTTCGGCGACGAGCGAAGAGCGGGAGGTGGAAGACGATGAAGGGGCTCGAAGGTGGTGGGTTCGAGCGAAGCGGCAATGGCGACGAGCTCGAGGGTGGTCGACTGCGAGAGACGTGAGGGTGTTGACAATGGAGGTTGAGCGGCAATGACGAGCGGCGATCTGAGGTGGTCGGTGATGACGAGGAGTAGCGGAGAGGTATTGGGGTCTCGATGGCGTCGCAGAGGGGCGAGGAAGATGAAGGGGGAGTTTGATGGGGTTCTCTATTTTCGGTTGGGGAAAGATAGAGAGGAGGATGATAGAGAGGGTGAACAGGGATCTGGGGAGGGTTGGCGGCTGGGTTAGCACAGTAGGGGGTAGGTTAGGGTTAGGTGTAGGGTATTTATAGTATAAGGTTATTGGTTATTGGGTAATGGGTTTGGATCCAATAGGAATATGGGCTTGGGTTTTGGGTTAAAAATCAATTAGTGGGTATAAATTCAATAGGGGAAAACAATTAGCATTATAGGGTTCATTAAATATAATAATAATAATAATAATAGTATTAATAATAAAGATAACAATAATGCAATTAACAAAAATAATAATACTAATATTAATAATAAAAATGACAATAAGAATAATGATACTAATAATTACAATAATAATAGTAACAAAAATATCAATATCAATAACCATACTAATAATAATAATAATAAAACAATAATAATGATAATAACTGCAACTAAAGTAATAACAATAATAATAAATATTAGTAACAACACAAATTACTAATTAAAATAATAATAACACTAATAACGACGACAATAATAATGATAATAATAATGATAATAATAATAATGAGAATAATAATAATGGAGTTATGTTCACAAATTTATTAAGGTAAATCAAAATATTTTTGATTTGGCTAAAATACAAATAATCGATCAATTATAAAATGGAAAGTAAAGTTAAAATACACCCTTATTCGAAATAAACATAATTTCCGATTAGAAAAGATTTTAATATAAAACTCAAAAATGAATTTAACACAACTAAATTTATAAATAATTGAAATACCGAAAATTATTCAGAAAATACGTATTTACGGGAACGGGGGTTACATGTGTTCTAGAGACAATTCTTGTGTGAAACCCCCGTTGTAACTTGTCTCTATTGTGATTGACCCGCCGTAGTTGCCCCATTACACACATGACATGAAATAACTTAGGGATGACTACTCCTTATTGTGTACATGCATGTTGTTCGTATGATATCGTGTGCTTGATTGTGTTAGTTGTACTATGCTTGTTGTAGTCTTGCTAAATACCATATACCATATTGCTTGGACATCTAGTATACCATATTTCATGTTTGGTTATGTTTTGGATGAGTTTCATATGAACTAGTTGATTTTGTGCATGAGGGATATTTTCTGTTTGCCGGTTCTCCATTTTTTATCAGTATTTTAGTCCCTGTTAAGGTCAGTATATGAAAATTATTTGTGAATATGAATTATAGAGAATTCATTCTACTTTTCAGATTTTCTGACAAATCTCAGTTTTGATTTATGAGGTGCGAGTTATGACTATTTTACCACAGATGTGTTTAAAATTTCAGATCCAGTTTTATATGAATTCTGTATGTGATCATTTCAGAGATAAAAAAAATAAAAATAAAAAATTTATACTAAGGTCGTTGTTCCCATTTGCAGTATATATATATATATATATATATATATATATATATATATATATATATATATATATATATATATATATATATATATGGAAATGCTCCATTGAAAACTGGTCTAGTTTTCACGGATTGGAAAACACCAATCTGAGCCGTTGGATCGCTCATGATCGTGATCAGCGGCTCAGATCGAGCTCCCCATAACCCGTTTCAATTGATCAGCGAAGAGTTATTTTGGGAATTTCGTCCCAAATAACTCTTTGCTGAACAGATTCTAAAAAAATTGATATAACCTACCGTTGTTGGGAACAACGGTCTAGGTTATAAAAAATTGAATTATGGACCGTTGTTTGGAACAACGGCCTTGTTCTAAATTTTTATAACCTAGGCCGTTGTTCCCAACAACGGCCTAGGCTATAAAATTTCTATAGCCTAGTTGGGAACAACGGCTTAGGTTATAAACATTTAGAACAAGGCCGTTGTTCTAAACAACGGTCTATAATTCAATTTTTAATAACCTAGGCCGTTGTTCCCAACAACGGCCTAGGTTATATTTATTTTTTCAGAGCGAATCAGGCGAAGAGTTATTTGGGACGAAATTCCCAAAATAACCCTCCGCCACTTAAGTGATATTGGGTGATGGGCGGAGGCGATCTGAGCCGCTGATTACGATCAAAAGTGATCCAACGGCTCAGATTGGTGTTTTCCAACCCGTGAAAACAAACACGTTTTCAATGGAGCATTTTCCATATATATATATATATATATATATATATATATATACACACACACACACACTAAGACAGCTAATGGGAACCTGGTATAATTTTTTTTAGAGAGCTAACTGTCTGGATTGACCTAGGGTTTCAATATGATTGATGTAAAGTCGTTATTACTATCATCAACTTCAAATATACTGTAACTGCTGATGAGAATAGCAATAACCAAAAGATTTCCAAGAAATATTTTAGAAGTGGCCGTTATGCCCATTAATGACTTTAGAAAGGCAGAGATCACTAACAAGAATAGCCACGGATAAGAGCATCTGTAGTCGTTCTTGCCAAATTTTGGGTAAATAGCAATTAAGAAATAGGAAAAAAAGAATGTTGCTGCAGGCGTTCAAAGCTATATTCGATTCGTCGTTTGTTTTTCTTTAAAAGACGAAAGATTATCTATCGTCTACTTCCAAATTTAAAAAAAAAAAAAAAAAGCAACGACGGGATATAATGTCCCGTCAATCTCCTCGGACGGTGTATAATAGGCCGTTCGTTGACTTTGTTTTAAATTTTTTTTTTAAAAAAAAACCCAAAGGCGGGATATAATACACCGTTAATCTCATCGGACGGATTGTAATCTCTCGTCCCAAAAGTTAAAAAAAAAAAAAAAAAAATTTTTTTAGCACTAAAAGACAAAATTTTTTTTTTTTTTTGGAATAATGCCTAGGACGGTGGATTACACACCGGCCCAGGCTATTTTGTCTTATTCAAAATGGAAATGACGGTGTATAATACACCGTCCGTGGTTTTGTTTTCATTTTTTTTTTAAAGGTGGGCAGCCAATTGACGGTGTATAATCCTTCGTCCGATGTACTTTTTGTACGTTCTCACCTACGAGACGATATTTTATCTTTCGTCAATTCTGACGGACGAAATATAATTGTTCGTTAGCTATATTTTGGCTTTTGCCAAATCGTCTGCTATATTTGGCAAGGCACTATTCATCGTACTGCCAAATTTTGGGTATTTGGACGACGAGTGCAGCTCCCTTTTTCCAAATTTTTGCAAAATTTGGGTATTTAGCCCACGACTACAGATGCTCTTAGTGAGCTAGTTGTTGCCTTAGAGCATCTGTAGTCGTGGGCTAAATACCCAAATAAATAAAACATAGTCAACGAACGGCCTATTATATACCGTCGTAGGAGATTGACGGGAGTTAATATCCCGTCTTTGGATTTTTTTTTTTAAAAAAAAATTTTAAAACAAAGTCAACGAACGGCCTATTATACACCGTCCGAGGAGATTGACGGGACATTATATCCCGTCGTTGCTTTTTTTTTTTTTTTTAAAAACAAAATTGGAAGCAGACGATAGATAATCTTACGTCTTTTAATGAAAAACAAACGACGAATCGAATATAGCTTTGAACGACTGCAGCAATATTCATTTTTTCCTATTTCTTAATTGCTATTACCCAAAATTTGGCAAGAACGACTGGAGATGCTCTAAAAAATAGTTTGAGAAGTGTCTTATTTTTGGTAAATAGTTTCAAATTTTGGCTTATTACTGTAAAAAAGTCCGCTTGTGCTTGAGCAGTCTTGTCGCTTTGGCTTCTTTCTCATCCCGATGTTTGTGTTGGGAGATGCTGGTATTCCGCGCGCCCATTGTAAGCCTAACGTACTCCTCCTTCCTCCTCTCTATCTCTCTCTCTTTTCCATCTCCAAGTTTAGGGTTTCACTTTCCTGTTTCTTTCCCACCTTTTCTTTTTTATTTAGATTTATGAATTTTACCTAGTTAGTATTTTCTTTTATTGTATTATTTGATAATGAAATGATTTAGGATGGAGTGAAATTTTCACTTATTTGGAAGATGATCTATTTTAGGATGGGCTTTTGGCTCTTTACACTTAATTGGTTTTATTTTAATATTTTAGTTGTTCACTCTTCATGTATGTTGTGCATTGCATGGGATTAGAACTATTGTTTGTTGACTGTCTCGGTGTCTCCTTTAACCATCTAATTTTAGCATGGTAGTGTTATCCCGGTTGAGTGGGAAATGGGGAATGATGGATATAATTTGGGCATGTGAAATGGTTTGATGATAGTTATGAAGAGCAGGGCTGTTTACGGGGGCCGATGCGAACTCCCGAAACGGGGTTCTCATACAGAATTTGTTTTTAAAAAAATGGTAAATTTTTTTTTAAATTTTTTTTTCTACAATTCTTAAAAACCTATATATATAAAGAAATTGATGGAGATTTAGGGATTTGAGAAAAAATCTCCATACAAACCCAAGCCCAACTAAAATAAGTCAATCCAAGTACTAATTTTAAAAACGAAAGCAAAAAAAAGTCAAATTTGGGGCCCTAAAAAAATATTACGTGCATATGTATATATAAATACAAAGAAGAAATTTTTTGGGGGGGCCCCTAAAAATGCGCAAAAATTGGGGGTC
Source organism: Hemerocallis citrina (assembly GCA_017893485.1). Classification (NCBI taxonomy): domain Eukaryota; kingdom Viridiplantae; phylum Streptophyta; class Magnoliopsida; order Asparagales; family Asphodelaceae; genus Hemerocallis; species Hemerocallis citrina. The sequence continues at coordinate 428,407,775 of CM030358.1, read as the reverse complement.
CAAGGCCGCCGCCTCTCCTGCCTCAAGGCAAGGGCCGGCCCTGAGGAAGAGTGATAAGATTGTATTTGATGGAGTAAAATTGACTGGGGGCATAGCTAAGTATAATTGAGTTGTGGTAGTTCTGGTAGTTGTGATAGTTTATTAGTATTTAATTGGGCGGATGTCCGGAGGAGATGGTTCCTAGTAGAGTTGAATTAGGAGTTGAATGGAAAAAAAGAGGATTCATGTGGCTGACCCTACAACTTGTAGACTCGTAGAGGTCATTTGAATTCCTTGAATTTGTGAGGTTCTTGTTCTCTTATTTCAAATTAAATCTTTGTATGCTGTGGGATATGTATTTTTCTTTCATATGTGCGTGCCACGAGAGCTATTGGTTTAGCATAGTGTATTCTCTTCATATAAACTCTTTGCCCATGTAAGAATTTGGTGGCTCTCTCCTTCTACACGTGATGTTTAGATTTCATGATTTGAGAAAAGGGTAGATTGAATTTCAGTATCTGAAAAAAAATTATGTCTACCCCACCAATAAAACTTGTGACAATTTAGATACAGCCCTTACTTGATCCTGATTACCACTTTCAGTTCAGTGTCAAATTGTAGAGGTTTGGCTTGATATCAATTTTATTGCTAAAATATTGTCAATGGGTGCTTGGTATCCTTGGGTTCAACTCCATTGTTGGATTGACCTCTTATCTCTAGGAGCTGAGCATTGATGAGGGAGTAGATTATGGCAATTTTTGGTGATTCTATCTACGATTCTTGCTGATTTTTTTTTCATTCTTTTTTTTCCATTAAACGTCCTAAATCATCAGGTTCTATGGCTAGATATATCAAGTGATCATATAAACCATTTTTAAAAAGAGAAATTGAGACTTTCACTAGCAAGAATCTTGTTTAGTATTTGACCTGTAGTTCCTTCATTTAATAATTTCTCTCTCCAATCTAGGAGGGTAAAGTTCTGTATAATAGCTGCATAAAGTCTGAGCTCGTTGAATTTTTCGTTTTGTTGCAGTGCAATTCCATTGAGGAAATCAATCGGAGAGATTCTTTGTATAAAATTCAAAGGAATGGCCACAAAAACAAATCTTTCCAAGAGACTTGTAAAGGGTTCCATTGATTGTGGCAGGGAAACTGAAGAACGCATCATTGAGGTAACCAAATCAATACTCCATCCACTCCTATCTTTACTTTGAATGGATTTTTATTTGGTATGGGGTCCTCCAGAAGGAAACTGCGGAAAGCGATGCTGGAATCGAGGATATTAAAAGTGATCCTAATCAGCTCGATTCTCTAACTGTGAAGGAATTAAGAAAAATAACAAGGTTAGGTGCTTAACTTTTTTGTTAGTTTTTTTTTTTTTTTTTATACTTATTCACTCTGTCATTATATCTTTAGACAAGTTCTCTTTTACAAATTTGGGGTTGAATTTTGACTTGTGTTGTTGCATGCCAATATTAAAGGTCTGTCGGTATCTCCTCAAGAGGCAGTAAGAAGGAGCTTATTTCAGCCTTGAAGGACTTCTCTTCTGAAAATAAAACTGGTATAGCCAATCTACCCTCACCAGTTAAGACTGCAATTCCTGAGAGCATACCATCAAAAAGAGTTGCAAACTCTTCAGTTTCCACTGAGAACCAAAAGAGGAGTAAAAGAAAACAAGAAATTGTTGAATCTGATAGTGTGGAAGATGATTCTATAGCTGTGGCGAAATTGAAACAAAAAAAGAGTTCACCGAAGTCAGAAGTTATCGGTATGCTCATTTTCTGAACACTTTATAGTCACATATATTCATGCTGCTGATCGTTTTAAAGTTCATTGTTGTTAAATTTTTGACTGCAGAGAAGAAGAGCTCTAAATCAAGCAAAAAAATTTCTCCCAGTATTCAGAGTAGCGAGAGTGCTGCAGGCAAAATCAGTCTGCCTGCAGTTTCTGGTGAACCTTGGACTGTGCTTGCTCACAATAAGCCACAAAAGGACTGGAAACCTTATACTCCTAATACAATGAGGCCTCCACACCTCAGTAGAGATACAAATTTTGTCAAGCTTATGTCCTGGAATGTTAATGGCTTAAGGGCATTACTCAAACTCGAAAGTTTTTCTGCTCTTCAGCTTGCTCAAAAGGAGGATTTTGATGTGTTATGTTTGCAAGAAACAAAAATTCAGGTTTGTATTTGCTTCTCTATGTCAAAAAAATATTCTTTTAACAAATCTAAAGAAGATTAGTGTAATTAGTGGATATCAAAAACACAATAGAAGTGTGGTAAATCCATGGCAATTTCAGTATGGCTTCTCTTTTGAGTGAGCAGAAGTCATAAACAATCTTCTATTCCTTTTAACATTGTTTTAGATAAGGGTTTTTAGCACGTATAACCCTAACAAATATGCTACTATCATATATGCCCTTCAAAAATGAGTTGATGTAAAACTAACCCTAAATAGAGAATTTCCAAGAATTTTAACGGGTTAATTTTAGCAACATGTAATGCGGATCAAAGTTAGAATTTTAAAACAATTATTTGGTTTGATGGATTTTCAAGAACTGAATTACGTTTAACAATTCCAATTAATAATTCAACTCTACAATCAATAATTAAATCCCTAAGTATTTTTAGCAAGTAAAAGATTCAATTTTAATTCGTACTCTAATCACACAAGTGAAACACTCAATCTCAATTGTTTTGTGGACGACAGAATATCAAATAATATAATGGAGATGATAAGGCAATATAACACAAATATTTAAAAATGGAAAGAGTATACCGAGGGTTTGAAGAACAATTGCGACAGATCTTGGATGACAGCAGCAAAAGGCACAGCAATCAAAGAGACAGTAATAGCAGCAACAACCTCAAGAGCAATGGCAGCACTAGCAGTGATGGGGGGCCACAGGATCTGGTCGACGTGGGTAGGATGGAGGGTCAGAGCGGTGGCGCTCAGGGGAGAGGGGGGGTCGACGGGTGCAGTCGAAGGAGGTTGGGTTGCGAGGGTTGCGAGGCTGTGGAGATGGAGACGGGACGACCAAGGGCAAGGCGGTGCATAGGGGGGTGACGGGGTTGGACGATTTCGATGAGGGTGAAGGCGTGGAGGTGGATCGGGACTGGGGCGACTCGACTTGGTGGTGGAGGTGAGAGCTAGTCGACGGGGATGACGACAGAGGAGGGGGGGAGGCCGTGCGATGTCGGATGGGGATATGGGGGGTCGGGATTTCGAAAGGAAGAAGAGAGATTAGGGTTTTGATTTGGGGATTTGGAAAATTAGAGTTTGGGTAATTTTATTTGGAGATTTTAATTTGGGGGTAGATTTTAAAGTTAATCACTAACTCTAAAATTGTATTAGGATTTATCACAAACCCTAATAATTTGGATCTCACTTGTATCACACAAAGAGAGAGAGAGGAAGAGCAAAAACGCAACACAATTTTTTAAAATCAAGAATGACATGTCTTTCTCATTAATCTCAAGGCCTATATATAGGCTCAAAACAAATCAAGATACAAATCTCAAAATATTGTCAAAATCTAAAAAATATAAAAAAGATTACATATGGCTATAATTGTCAAAAACAAATATGGTATTGAAATAAAAATACTAAATTAAATAGAATTGATGTCCTCATCATGAGTATTTTCTGCCCCTAACAATATGAGCTCATTTCTTATTTACTCCTAAAAGTTGTCTCAAATTGCGTGTATTTGAAATGTATAAGATTAGTAGTGAATTTTTGTAGGAAACATGAGAAAGAAGATGAAGTTACAAATATGTACTGTAAATTTGTCCATTTATTAAGGAAACTAAAAAAAATTGAGAAGGGTTAATGTGTTTGAGTTGGTTTTATAGTCGATTGAGTTTATAAAGAGTAAGAAGAAGAAGTTGGACTAGTAGTAGAAGGGTATTCTAGTCATTTTACATAAAATCTATTAAACAGAATTGTATATTTCATACATTTTTATGTCTTTTAAGTAGTTTTAACTTAAGGGGTAACTAAGAAATTGAACACACATTGTTAGGGGCAAATGTGAAAATACACATTTGGGAGGGGGTGTATGTGATATTCACATCTTTGTTAGGAGCATAAATGTTAAAAACCCTTTATTTAAATATAAATCCATCAATCGTCAATCTGCATCGCATCTTCGGAGTTTCGTGTAGGGACAGGGTCATATCACAACTATAAAAAAATTACTTCTTTGTGGTTTATTTGACCACAAGTTGATTCATGATTTCTTCTTGTAAACAGGAGAAGTATGTAGAAGAGATTAGGGAGCATCTTATTGATGGATATGATCACAGCTTTTGGACTTGCAGTGTTGCAAAGCTGGGTTACTCCGGTACTGCTATTATATCGCGGGTATGCTGATTCTTTCCTCTGGTAGCATCTGTTTATATATAGGCATGTTCTAGTTTAAAATTCAGTTGAATTTAATTGTACTCTTAAGTTATGAGGTATGCAACAGTGCAAAGCGTACAAGACGCCAAAAGGTTATCTTTGCACTATTATAAACCCCTCAAAATGTGCAGAGGATGCATAATCCAAATATATTGCACTCCTTCATTCATTCTTGAATACCTAGACTTAATATTCTTGTCCTTTTGAGTCTCTTGTCTGTAATATTTATTATTTCCAGTAAGAAACTTAGCAGACTTCCTTAAGCAGATAAAGCCAATCTCAGTCAAGTATGGGCTTGGCATTACAGACCATGATAGTGAAGGCCGGCTTGTAACCGTGGAATTTGATTCATTTTTCTTATTGTGTGCCTATGTGCCCAATTCTGGAGACGGCTTGAAAAGATTGGTAATACCTCAGTCTTTAATATTTCTTTAATATTTTTGAGAGAAGTTGTAAGCTTTCAGGATCTAAATTTAAAATTTAATGATGTCATGGTAATAGTCTTACAGGGTTGAGGAATGGGATCAATCTCTGAGCAACCATATGAAAGTAAGTTTGCTCTTACCTTTGGCTACTAAGATGTGGTTTATCTGGCAGCTTTTTTTATATGTATCAATAGACTACTTCGATATTCGGTTTTTCTTCGTTTTGTGTTGTTGCTTATGTTTATTGTTGTTAGTAACATTGTTACTAAATACTATTCCAAATACTAGCAATAACTTCTCATCTATAAAGAACCAGCAATACACAAAATTCTTCGATATGGGGTCATGGCTTCATAGTACACTTTAATTCTCTTAATGCATGATTAAAACCATGAACCCATTAAAAACAAAATTCTATACTTATTTATGAATGGGTGACTATTGATTAATTGAGAATTATTTTCAACACTGAAAATAAAGCAATGTATGATATTATGATAATGCTTTGTTTTTAGGTGAAGAATCGTCAATGCGAGCTGCAATAATTCATTATTAATGTAGTAATGTGGATTATTTTTCCTTTTCTTATATGCTCCTCTTAGTTTTGGCTCCGCCACTGTGGCAAGTTGATGATTGTTTCAGTGATGTTTGCAGGAACTGGAGAAATCAAAGCCTGTGATTCTAACTGGCGACCTGAATTGTGCTCACCAAGAAATTGATATCTTTAACCCTGCTGTAAGTGATCTATTTTTATATAGTACAACTGACATTTCCCTCTGTTTTTTTTATTGTTCTGTTTTATTAATAGGCTAATTTCTGTGGGCTATGAGAAGATGATTTAATATGTAAATATCATACATTTGTTTGACTCAGCAATAGGGTACTAGAAACAGAAAAGGTAAAGTGGGATAATTTGGTAGTCTAACATTGATTATTTGTTAGACTAAGCAATGAGGTACGAGAAACAGAAGAGACAAGGTCGATAAATTTATCTAACACCATTCAATAGGAAAATTGTGACCTCCTAGAATCACCCCATTATAGACTTTGACAATTAAAATTATGCTTTTACAGCTGCTGTTTCCTAATAGAGGCTTTTTAGACAGGCTTGCATAATTCCCAACTCCACCACATTAAAAGAAAAAAAAATGGAAAGGAAAACTGAAGATCAAAAGAAACAGAACGTACCCTAACTAACTATTTGATTGTCTTCATGTTAGGTTCAATTAAAATACATTCATAAGATTTGACTTTCCAATTATGATGGGGGTCTGCACCTCTACGGACTCGCTTTTGATCCAAGATATTAAACACTACAAATAAAACTCATTGGTGCATAGTATCAAGAAAACTAATCTTTAACTCATCCAAAGAAAACAAAATAAATAAACTGCATGTTTATAATAGTTTCGTAACCAACATGTGTAAAACCTATATTTCTCTCTTCTTTCTTTTGTTTTTAGCTGAATACTATGTGGAATTACTCTCTTTGCAAAGAACTCTAGCCTTTCAGAAATGATTACTTTTCTTGTGAAAGATTGCAGTTCCTGTCACTGCTATTAACCTATAGATGTTAGACATAGATTGGAAACTGCCACAGTAATTTCCCATAGCTTTAGAAGGATTCAACCACCATTTCTGATTGGTGAATGATAAGATGATATACAATTAACAGGTAAGATGAAGTAGTTTGAGTGGTAGTTGTGTTCCTTCTAATGCCATTTACATATTAAAGTGGGAATTGTTTATCCCTGTTTTCTTGGCTTATCTAATAGTGATAATCTTCTATGATCTTTAGGGAAACAAAAGAAGTGCTGGATTTACTATTGAAGAAAGGGAGTCCTTCGAGAAGAATTTCTTGTCTAGAGGTTTTGTGGATACCTTCAGAAAACAACACCCTGGAGTAGTGGCCTATACCTATTGGGGTTATAGGCATGCAGGACGCAAGACAAATAAAGGTAAATGTTTCCCATTGATCACTAGTATCCATGTTATATTAGAAGTTTTATTATGGTCACAAATAAAACAGTTGATTTGTGCCATATGTCTTTCCTGCGAAAGGTCTTAGCTTAGATATGAAATATAATAAATCTCATATTTAGTCCTCGCCCATAATTTAATTATTATTTAACAAAACCATTTGTATTTAAAAATTACTCCGAGACCTGTCAAAACATTTTTTGGGATAACTTATTACAATAGAGCTTCACGGTTCTTTACAGATCCAGTTAGTATTTGTATTAGGGATTTTTCATGAAGTCGGTTGGTAGCCTGGTATAAGTATTAGTGGTAGCAAGGGACTTTTCTGTTGATACTATCCTTCCTTAATGGGTTTCGTGTCATTTTATGATGAGGCGCCGTTGCTCTACATCACCATTGCCTTACATAACCTGGTTATGGTTTCCTCGTGGATCATTTACCGTTGACTTTGACAGGTGCATGAGGTAGTTGCGCTAATAATCAGAAGTTGGAGAAGTGAACAATGTAGCCATTGTTTACCTATTATGTTATCTTAAGGACATTCTAATCTGCTTTTGCTACCATCTATGGCCCTTCCTAAAAATTGTTCACCTATCTTCAGATAGCTAAATCACCGAGCAAATGTATGAAATGGACTTACTGTCCCCCTATATTTTATACTCAATTGCTTGTATATATTCTTGTTTTTCTTTGTCTCGAAAACCCGCAGTCCTGATCTTGTTCACTATTTGCTGTTTGCCCGAACCCATACTGTTGATTATGTCTGGACTCTGGATTTCATTATGAATATTTCTTGTTTGTGTTCTGAAAACATCTATCTTATGATTCAAGTGGTTCCTTTAGTGTTTTAGAGAACAATGTTAGGAGATATCCACAAAACAGTTTTTATCACTGATTGTTGGATTCCTAGCAACTCTGAGCATTTTGCACATTCCATTCCTTTGATGGTGAATCTGGGAATTTGAACAACAAAACAAACCCATTATCCCAAACTTTGGGAAGTCTTGTAATTTGAACATGATATAAATGAATCTCCTCCCTTGTATGCATTATGTATTTGCTGGTTCTCAACTTTATATTTTTTACTGTGTCTTGTGGTCTTACATGGACTAGAGGGGAGGAATTTTTCTGAGCAAATGTTATATAGATTTGTGCCAATAATTGCATGACTGGGGCTATTCAATATAGGAAATGTTTAAACAAATTTGGTCGAATTTGATCCGGAGAATTCTATATTAATGACTAAAGATTGGTGGCTCGCCATAGAAAATTATTGGAGGTTTATGTTTCATCATCTTTGAATTTAGTTTTACATGGACACCTCGATTTTCAAATGTAATGGTCTTAGTCTGCAAGTAACATACATTTTACTCTTACATATTTAGTTCGTTGGTTGTTGACAGGTTGGCGATTAGATTACTTTTTGGCATCAGAGTCTATTGCAGGTAAAGTTTATGACTCCTATATTCTCCCAGAAGTCGGTGGCAGTGACCACTGTCCAATAGGACTTATATTGAAGGTCTAGATGTTCAGCTCCTGGCCCAACTCTTGGTGAGTGCCTTTCTGCTGTTCTTGTGGTCCCTACCATACATGTTCACAACTCGTTGAAGGAAACTTAATCAATGCAAGCTTATGTAGGATATCGTTCCACCATCCCTTTTTGTTCCACTAAAGAAATCCTTACGGTGAAAGCTCTTGTAGTTGTCATATTTGAGCCCAGTTCAGTAAATAAAATTTTCCTCAACTAAAATTTTCCTCAACTATTACTCTTAAGACATGTTCGTGTTTGTTCTGTTCTTTTGCATCTATTATAACAAACTTCCTACTTATTTATTTGCAGAGTACCTGAACTTTTGATCAACTTCAAGCTTCATCTATTTTGTGATTTGCACCAGAAAGGGAGTGGTTTTCTTAAGTTCCATATTCAACTCAAAATTCTGGTAGTTTTGGTGTAGGCTCAAGAGAGCACATGTATAGGTTTCAAGTGTATGCTGCAGAATGACAGAGACTGTATCTTGAATTAAATTAAATACTGTTTCTTTTTTACGATGGATTTTTTATAACTTCTTGACCTTTTTACAGGTCTTTTTGCAAATCTTTCGCAATTACTCTCTTGAGTTGATTTCCATTGAAGTGCATAGATTTGTATCTGTTTTTCTTATTCTAATGCTCTCAAATTCAGCTTGGGATAACTCAACTACTATAAATTTTTTGGAAACTGTTCTATAGCAATTATCAGATTTTGTTTCGATCATGTTAAGCTGAGTGAGCAAGGCACTTAATTGCTACGAATCATCTTTTGGCTCCATAAATATGTTATGATATATATGCAATGATCATTCTGTCAATGTTCTGCACCAAAATATCATGAGCCAGAGTAACATCTCAACCTTACATATATATAGCTTAACTGCTAAAGTCAACAAAATCCATTAATCTTGGTTCTGCACTGGAGCAGCAATTTATTGTTTTTCCAGCTTCTGTCTGATGTGATGCCGCACAGCTAGCAGAGATCTTAGATGGCCTTAGATCGCCTTTGAATTTCAGACAGGTAAGCTTCGCAGCGTTCATCTCTGCTTGCTTTTTGGTCCTCACAATCTTGCCTGCATAAGCTTCACCTCCTTCGTCAACAACAGACGAGAGTAGGCATATGGCATTCATCATAGCGCACTATCTAGTATTTCGGCAAGGGAGTTCCTTCTTTATGTGTTAATTCATGTAGGTAATTCTTGTGAAAGGTCTGTCCATCAATATTTGTAAGCATACTAGCTTCAAAGCGAAAAGCATTATGAGCATAACCCTCTTGAGGGGTTTGAGGAAAGGGTTTTTTTTTAACTTTTGACAGCAGGAGCGGTGTAATGGTGGCTAAGTGGTTGAACGCCACTTGAGCAGCCTTGTTCTGAGCTGCTTTTAACGATTTGATAGAATCAGTGGCATCAAACTGGACTCTGTTAACATAAAAGAGGCGATGAAGCAGGGGATCATGATCTGCTATCTGCGCTTCTGGAAGAGGCAGATTTCGTGAAATTGAGCCTTGTACATGAAGGGATTTGGAAAGGAAGAGAGTGTTGGAAATTGATTCCATCATATTGTACTCATCAAGACATACAAAATGATGTACTCATATGTCCAAAACCGATTTCAAATGAATGAAATATTTGCCTCCAAAGTTAGCATGTTAAAATGAAGAATTGAACTTTTGTTTGGTAAGTGACATCTAAACTTACTCCCATATCGGTAAGGAGCAAAAAGCAAATGAAGTTATAAGTTAAAAACTGAGCTAAAGGGTTGTGCCCTTAGGGGTACGAATATTTTCTCCAGAGGGAGAACACACCCAACTTAGGCGTCGGTGTGGAACACGCGCGCGCCCGGCCGGCCCGGGCCGGACCTGGGCTTTGGGTAAGCATTTTTTCTTTTTTCTTTTGTAGACAACAATATGACTACCAAACCAGAACCCCCAAAAAATGGTTAATAGTATGCACAACAAGCCCGAGAATTTCAAAGGGGCTGACTTCAAGACTTGGCAGAGCAAAATGCTCTTCTATCTCACAACTCTCGGGTTGGATAGGTTCCTCGAGGAGGAAGACCTAAGCCCGCTGAGGGGCAGACTCCAGAAACTCACAATGAGACATTTGCAGTAGTGGATGCGTGGAGGCATTCAGACTTTCTTTGCCGGAACTACATCCTTAACTGTTTGGATGAAGTTCTGTACAAGATAAACTTAATTTTTTTTACAAGAATTCAGCTCTGTTTTGAGCTGAATACGGGCAGTTGCGACAGTTTTTGTCTGAACAGTTACAACAACTGCCGTCAGTTTTGATTTGATACGGGCAGTTGCAACTGTCGTGACAGTTCTGTCTGAACAGTTGCAACAACTGCCACGGGATTATGGCTATAAATAGGACATGATTCTGATCAAATCCGGAGTCCCATTCATATCTTCCCTATCATCCTGTATCAACATAGTAGTATCACAAACGCTGTCATCATATCCTTTCTCGCCCGAGCCTCCATTATTCGAGTGTAAGTTAATGGAGTTCTGACTGTTGTATCTTGGGAGACGACTGCCGTTAAACCTGTGTACACTGTTGCAGTGGCAGAATTAAACGTCTTAAGGACATTGCTTCGATAAGCCTCAGTCTGTATTTTTTCTTTCTTCACCATACTCAAGGTCGGAATTGAAGATAACATATCTTCTTTCTGTGCTTTGTGTACACTGTTTGCGAAATAGTCCTTTTAATTCACAATTATCAAGGTTCGAATTGAAGATTCAGTATCTTTCTTTTGTTCTTTGTTGATAGTGAGTTATACTGTTTGCGTAACAGTATAAGTATAATTAAATTTGAGTAGAAATTTAATTTGTTGTATTTTTACATTAAAAATTAAATTTGTCTACATAAGTTATAACAGCTTAAGACGTTTAAGCATTTTTTTCTTTTTTCTTTTGTAGACAACAATATGACTACCAAACCAGAACCCCCAAAAAATGGTTAATAGTATGCACAACAAGCCCGAGAATTTCAAAGGGGCTGACTTCAAGACTTGGCAGAGCAAAATGCTCTTCTATCTCACAACTTTCGGGTTGGATAGGTTCCTCGAGGAGGAAGACCTAAGCTCGCTGAGGGGCAGACTCCAGAAACTCACAAGGAGACATTTGCAGTAGTGGATGCGTGGAGGCATTCGGACTTTCTTTGCCGGAACTACATCCTTAACTGTTTGGATGAAGTTCTGTACAAGATATATTGTCCAATCACTACTGCAAAAACCTTGTGGACCGCTCTGGCCTACAAATACAAGATTGAGAATGCCAGCTTGAAGAAATTTATCGTGGATAAATTTATGGACTACAAAATGATGGACTCTAAGTCCGTCACTGTCCAGATGCAGGAGCTTCAAATTATTATTCACGAGATGGAAGCCGAAGGCCATAAGGTTGGCGAATCCTTTCTAGTGGAAGCAATCATTGGAAAGTTGTCACCATCATGGAAAGACTTCAGGTATTTCCTCAAGCACAAAAAGAAGAAAATATCCTTAGAAGATCTTGTTGTCAGGTTGAAGATTGAAGCAGACAACCGAGGTACAATAAGGTTCAAAAGCGAGGAGGCTAAAGTACATGTTGTGGAAAGTTCCAACTAACAGAAGGGCAACTCCAACAACAAGAAACATTCCCAGCAGAGGAAAGCTTCAGATCAAGGATTCAAAGACAAGAAGCCCAACAAGAAGTTCAATGGAAATTGTTGGATTTGTGGGAAGCCTGGTCACTCTGCCAGAGACTGCCGCTTCAAGAAATCTGGCGGCACTTCAGAAGCAAATGTCACTGAGAACATCATTTCAAGCATCGATGACCTAAACTTGTCTGCTGTTGTTTCTGAATGTAACCTTGTCCAACATCCCGGACAATGGTGGGTAGACACAGGTGCTACTCGGCACATATGTTTTGATAAGTCATTGTTCTCGACTTATCAGAAACTGGACCACGAAGAAAAACTTTATATGAGAAACTCTGCTGTGTCGATGGTCGAAGGCTGTGGACAAGTCATCCTGAAGTTCACATCTGGAAAGAACGTCACGCTGAACGATGTGCTTCACGTGCCAGACATTCGCAAGAACGTTATTTCTGGATCCGTGCTCTCCAAGAAAGGTTTCAAAATTGTAATTGAGTCAGACAAGTTGGTGCTGACCAAGGCTGAGGTTTATGTTGGGAGGGGATATCTGTGTGATGGATTATTCAAAGCTAATGTAGCCATAATTGGCAATAACCCAATGTACTCTAAATCTATGATTAATAAAAATTCAGTTTCTTATTTGCTTGAGTCTGAAACAATTTTATGGCATGATAGATTAGGGCACATAAATTTTCGAAAGATGAAAAAACTTGCAAATTTAGGTTTGATTCCAAACTTTAAATTTGACAAAACTCACATGTGTGAGATTTGTGTGGAAGGAAAAATGGTCAAGAAACCATTCAACACAGTGGACAGGAGTACTGAGCCGTTATGCTTAATCCATACTGATCTATGTGATTTTAAATCCTTACCCACGAGAGGTGGGAAAAAGTATTTTATCATATTTATCGATGATTGCACCCGGTATTGCTATGTCTATTTACTAAATAGTAAAGACGAAGCAATGCATTCACAAAATACAAGGCTGAAGTAGAGAATCAGCTTAACAAAAAGATCAAAATACTGAGGTCTGATCGAGGTGGAGAATATGAGTCTCCATTTGCACAACTGTGTGAAGAGTATGGAATTATCCACCAAATAACTGCCCCATACTCACCTCAGCAAAATGGAATTGCTGAAAGAAAGAACAGAACGTTAAAAGATATGATTAATGTCTTGCTTATAACTTCTGGACTACCTACCAACTTGTGGGGGGAAGCTCTATATATGTCAAATCACATATTAAATAGAGTTCCACATAAGAAAGCTGATTCCATTCCATATGAATTATGGAAAGGACATATGCCTAATTACAAATACCTCAAAGTGTGGGGCTGTTTGGCTACGGTCTCGGTTCCTCTTCCTAAGAGAACCAAACTTGGACAAAAAACTGTAGATTTCTATTTTCTAGGCCATGCCGAAAATAGTAGTGCATACAGATTCTTAGTTTTCAAGTCTGAAGTACGTGACATCAGTGTAAACACTATCATTGAGTCAAGAGATGCCATATTCTTTGAAGATGTGTTTCCACACAAAAGAAATAATGAAAACCCTGATCTCAAAAGAACAAGTGAAGTGTTAACTGAGAAACATGATGAAACTCATCGTGAAAATTGTGAATATGAACCAAGATGAAGTGTAAGACCTAAAACCTCTAAGTCTTTCGGTCCAGATTATCTAACATACATGTTAGAGGCTGAACCTCAGACTTATAAAGAGGCAGTCTCATCCTCGGAGTCTCCCTATTGGAAAGAAGCTATCAATAGTGAGATTGAATCAATTCTAAGTAATCACACCTGGAAATTGGTTGACCTTCCACCAGGTCATAAACCAATTGGATGTAAATGGATCTTCAAACGGAAGATGAAACCAGATGGTTCCATTGACAAATACAAAGCTAGATTAGTAGCTAAAGGGTATCGTCAGAAGGAGGGATTAGACTTCTTTGATACTTATTCATCGGTTACACGGATAATCTCTATAAGAATGCTGATAGCAATAGCATCTATCTATAATCTTGAAATTCATCAAATGGATGTCAAAACGGCATTTTTAAATGGGGATCTCGAAGAAGAGATCTGCATGGAGCAACCGGAAGGGTTTGTCTCAAAGGGAGCTGAAAATAAAGTATGTAGACTTGTTAAATCCCTATATGGACATAAACAAGCTCCGAAACAATGGCATGAAAAATTCGACAATGTCATGATGAAAAATGGTTTTCGAATTAATGAATGTGATAAATGTGTTTATTACAAACAAATGGGACAATCTTGTGTGATTGTTTACCTATATGTGGATGATATGCTAATCTTTGGTCCTAACCTGGAAGTCATCAAGACTGTAAAGAAAATGCTAATCAACCACTTTGACATGAAAGACTTAGGTGTGGCAGATGTTATTTTGGGTATCAAAATAATAAGAACACCTAGTGGCATTGAATTATCTCAATCACATTTATGTGGAAAAAGTGCTTGACAGATTCAAGGAACATGGGATTAAAGGAGTATCAAACCCTTATTCACCATCTATAGTTTTGCACAAAAATACTGGTGAAAGTATAATGCAACTGGAGTATTCTTGTGTAATAGGCAGTTTAATGTACATCATGAACTGCACGAGACCAGATATTGCTTATGCAGTGAGTAAACTAAGCAGATACACCAGTAACCCAGGAAAAGGTCACTGGACATCATTACTAAGAGTACTTGGATATTTAAAGAATACTACAAACTTTTCACTGCATTATGATAGATATCCTGCCGTTCTTGAAGGATACAGTGATGCAAATTGGATATCGGATTCAGAAGAATCAAAATCCACAAGTGCTTATATCTTTACCCTAGCAGGAGCTGCTGTATCATGGAAATCTTCCAAACAAACGTGTATTACACGATCCACAATGGAATCCGAGTTCATTGCTTTAGATAAAGCAGGTGAAGAAGCTGAATGGCTTCGGCACTTTTTAGAAGATATTCCTTTTTGGCCTAAACCAATGATGGCCATTTGTATCCATTGCGATAATCAAGCAGCGCTAAGTAGAGCGCACAATTCTGTATATAATGGCAAATCACGACATATTCGTAGACGCCATAATACTGTTCGACAGTTACTCTCCAATGGAATTATTTTCATTGACTTTGTGAGGTCACAGGATAACTTAGCGGATCCATTTACTAATGGATTATCCAGAGAGAAAATTAACTGTGCATCGAGGGGAATGGGGTTAAAAGCCTAAAACAATACGAGTTACCTTATACGGAAACCTAACCTGGCGACTGGAGATCCCACGGACCAGGTTCAATAGGACAACCAGTTATGAGTAACTCAAACAGTAATGCATTTGGACTCAGGTCCATCTCATTCCTAGGGTGCGAAATAAATGCATGCCTACAGAAGTATTAAAAGGATAAGCTATGCTTTTAATGACGTCCATATCTTGAAAATCACAAGTGGAGTATTGTAGGGTACTCTTTATGGATGTGGTCACCTATGTAAGTGTGAGCTGGGTCGGCTCTATGAGAACTTTGAAAGGCTGGAGTTCTCTAAAAACACTCGCAGAACTGAGATTTGTTCAGGACCAAAATGAACTCAACCGAGAGATTGGATGTGAAGAACACAATGTTGTGTAGAATTTATTGCTTGGGTATACACTAACGGCTGACGGTTCAAGATGAAATATTTCACCGATTAGCCAAGTACATTCGATAAACTTTAACTAGGGAAGGTTCAAAGTGAAATATCTACCTATCCACGATGCGATACTGTTTCAAATTGCACACTGTGATATGCACATGTTGTAAGGTGAGAGACGAAAACTTTCATTCATGTGGGGGATTGTTGGAAATCGATTCCATCATATTGTACTCATCAAGACGTACAAAATGATGTACTCATATGTCCAAAACCGATTTCAAATGAATGAAATATTCGCCTCCAAAGTTAGCTTGTTAAAATGAAGAATTGAACTTTTGCTTGATATGTGACATCTAAACTTAGTCCCATATCGGTAAGGAGCAAAAAGCAAATGAAGTTATAAGTTAAAAACTGAGCCAAAGGGTTGTGCCCTTAGGGGTACGAATATTTTCTCCGGAGGGAGAACACACCCAACTTGGGCGTCGGTGTGGAACACACGCGCGCGCGCGCCCGGCCCGGCCCGGGCCGGACCCGGACTCGGGCCTGGGCCTGGGCTTTCAGTAAACTTATTTTTTTTTGCAAGAATTTAGCTCTGTTTTGAGCTGGATACGGGCAGTTGCGATAATTTTTGTCTGAACAGTTGCAACAACTGCCGTCAGTTCTGATTTGATACGGGCAGTTGCAACTGTTGTGACAGTTCTGTCTGAACAGTTGCAACAACTGCCACGGGATTAGGGCTATAAATAGGACAGGATTCTGATCAAATCCGGAGTCCCATTCATATCTTTCCTATCATCCTGTATCAACATAGCAGTATCACAAACGCTGTCATCATATCCTTTCTCGCCCGAGCCTCCATGATTCGAGTGTAAGTTAATGGAGTTCTGACTGTTGTATCTTGGGAGACGACTGCCGTTAAACCTGTGTACACTGTTGCAGTGGCAGAATTAAACGTCTTATTGCTTCGACAAGCCTCAGTCTGTATTTTTTCTTTCTTCACCATACTAAAGGTCGGAATTGAAGATAACATATCTTCTTTCTGTGCTTTGTGTACAGTGATATACACTGTTTGCGAAACAGTCCCTTTAATTCACAATTATCAAGGTTCGAATTGAAGATTCAGTATCTTCCTTTCGTTCTTTGTTGATAGTGAGTTATACTGTTTACGTAACAGTATAAGTATAATTAAATTTGAGTAGAAATTTAATTTGTTGTATTTTTACATTAAAAATTAAATTTATCTACATAAGTTATAACAGAGAGATGATTACACTATATCTGCACTTAAGAAAAACATGCACACATACATTCAGTTAGCTCACTTCCGCAAGGCTATACCCTGGGTCTTTCTTCAACCCTCTTGCTTCCATATCACACCTCAACTTGCCTGAATCTTCCCATCTCTCACCCTTTGCATAAATATTAGAAAGCATCACATGAGAACTAGCACTAGGACTCAACTCCAATACCAACTTCCCAACAACTTCCCCCATTTCAACATCACCATGACTTCTGCATGCCCCAAACAATGACTCTACCATCCCTTCACACTCTTTGTTACAATCCGACAAACTCCTAACAACCTCATAAGCCTCTTCTAATAGCCCGGCCCGGCCCAGAAGATCCACCAAGCACGCGAAATGCTTCATATTCAGCTTCATTTTGTGAACCTTTACCATTGATTCAAACACGGCTTGCCCTTGCTCCACCTGTCCCGAGTGGCTACATGCTGATAGGATGCTTACAAATGTAATGTCATCGGGGCCTCACTCCAGCTTCTTGCATCGAGTAGAATAATCTTAAAGCAGCTTTCCCATCGTCATGCATCCCAAATGCATTAATCATCGTGCTCCATGTGATTGAATCCTTTGATTCCAAGTGATCGAAGAGATCTCTTGCAAGTGACAAACCCCCACATCGAGCATTTGCATGTATAAGGTCATTGACCGCTGCAGTACTCTTATCGAATCCTTTTTGAAATACAAAGCCAGTCACTGACTAAACCAAATTTAGAGAGCCCAACTGAGAAGAAGCTGAGGCTAAGGACAAAATTGTGACTGTATCAGGCTCTACTCCCATTGCCAGCATCTCCTTGAAAGTGATTACTACTCTTCCAAAATTGTTTATCTAAGTGTAAACGGACATCATAGTGTTCCAAGATACGACATTCTGCTTATCCATCAAATCAAATAAAAGGTGGCAAGCAGTTGAATCATGAAATCTAGCGTACATGCTTGCCATTGATGTGAGAAGAGAACTCTCCAAATCAAAGAAATTCCGAAGAGAATATCCATGAATAGACTTTCCCTCTAACTTGGTTTGACAACTAGGTAAAAGATTCAGCAAGGTTACCGAGTTGGGGCTGTGACCTTCTTTCTCCACTTGATGGAAAAGAGCCATTGCTTTGCTGAATAAGCTGTGATTACGGAATCCAGTCATTAGGGCATTCCACGAGATGATTGTTCTTCTGAATGATAAGCTTTCAAAGAGGACCTGAGCAGATTCAGGAGTAGAGCAATTGCAATACATTGTTATAAGAGCATTGTTGAGGGAAACATTCGAATTGAAGCCGCTTGCAATAGCGAGAGAATGGAAGGACATCCCAGAATAGAGATAGCTAGAATGATTGAAGCTTGGAATAATGATGATAAATGTGATCAAATTAAATCTGATATCTTCCTCTTGCATTTGACAGAAGGAGTCTAACGAAGCCAGGGTGTCTCCATTCTTGACCTGTGCGGATATCAAAGCATTCCAAGAGATAACATTTCTTGCCTTAATCATTTGAAACAACTTATGAGCATCACAGAAGCGATCACTATCAGAATACATAGACAAGAGCGCATTCATGACATTGGTGTTGGAACTGAACCCTCTTCTAAGACTATAAGCATGAACCGAATTCCCCAAGTTCAAGTCTGTACACATTGAACACCCATAAATTGTGCTAACAATGCTGATTGAATCAGGAATTAGACCCTTGAGTTGCATATCACGGATTATGGCCAAACCAGCGTAAGGCTGCTCATTCAAAACAGAGGTAGAGATCATTGAATTATAGAGCAGAAGGTTTTTCTTCTCGGGCAATTCATCAAACAAGCTTTGAGCAGCATTCAATTCCCCAAGCTTAGCATACATGGACACAAGAGAAGTAGCCACTGAGATCAAATTGACTAGTCCGAACTTAACCCCTAGGGAGTGCACCATCTCACCGAGATGAATACTACACAAATCACCACAAGATTGAAGAGCAGAAACCACTGTCACTAAATTAGCCCTCACT
Organism: Hemerocallis citrina; assembly: GCA_017893485.1. Lineage (NCBI taxonomy): Eukaryota > Viridiplantae > Streptophyta > Magnoliopsida > Asparagales > Asphodelaceae > Hemerocallis > Hemerocallis citrina. The sequence continues at coordinate 428,388,907 of CM030358.1, read as the reverse complement.
CCTTCAATGCCCATGAACCGAAAAATCTCCAATGCTTTTTCTGACCTCCCATTCTGGGCATATGCCGAAATCATTGTATTCCACAAAACCAAATCCTTTGCTTTGATCAAATCAAACAACTTTCTAGCACTGTCCAAATCATCAGAACCTGCATACATATTAATCAATATAGACACTATAGCCTCATTACTTACACCCAATTTCATAGCAAAGCCATGGAGAAGTTTCTTCTCAATGCTTGCACCCTTCAAACCAACCACACTAACAAACGTACTCGCATTAGGTCTCAAATTCCCCTCCACCTGCATTGGCCGAAATGCCACTAAACCCTCTTGATCCATCCCATTTGACGCATATCCAGAAACCAAAGCATTATACGATACCAAATCCCTTTCAGGCATTTCATCGAACACCTTTCTCGAACAGCCCATTATGCCCATTTCGCATACATGTCTACAAGAGCAGTCATTACAACCAAGTTACGACCAAGTCCAGTTCACAATACCGCACAATGTACCTCTTTTCCAGCCACTGGCATCGATAAGGCAGCACAAGCCTTGATGACAAAAGGGAATGTGAAGTTGTCCGAAGCACGAGAGCCCGGGTTTTGTAAATGGGAGTAGAGGGATAGGAGATGGGAGAAGTAGCCGTGATCGGAAAATGCACGGACAACGGGGTTATGCGACAGGAGTGGGTGTGTGGGTGTGTGGGTTGAGTTGAAGGCGGAGAGTGCGAGGTTGGGGAGGTGGAATGAGAGGTAGAGTTGGATTGTTTGAAAGGAAAGGTGAGGGTGTTTGATGAAGCCATTGATGATTAGGTGAGTGTGGATTTTGGAGAGGGTGTCAAGATTTAGGCATTGGTGGAGAGCTTGTTTGAATAGGGAGTAGTGGGGGAAACTCATTTCTCTTTTCTTGTAAAGAGATTTTGGGAGGGAGTTTATATTCAACTAGTATTCAAAATCTGGGCTTCAAGCTTTAGGCCCAAGGCCCTAATGAAGTAGCACAAAAGTTTTTCATTTCTTTTTTACTTTTATTGTTATTTTTCAATTTTCAGTTTTAATTTCTTTCTTAAGTAAATTTCGCTAAACCCTATCCAGTTTTCAGCAGTTTGTAAATAACTCTATCCAATTATTTTTTTTTGGGATGGCCCTGCAATATGCTCAAAGTTGTTGTCAATGACCCACCCTACTCTTAGCTATGTCGTTAATTTTGATGTAAAATGACCACTTTACTCAATAGAATTTTCTGCAATTTTTTTTTCTCACATATTTTCTTTTTTTTTTTTGAAAATTTTGCATTTCAAAATTAGCGGGCTTGTTAAAAAGTATTCTGGCTCTCTCATCACAATTCTTTTTGGAAATTATACATTTAAGTCCTTATAGTACCTAATTAACCAATAAGGATATTTTAAGTTAAACCCCCCACCCACACAAAACAATAAAATTATAACTAATTTATAGAGCTTTTGGATGGAGTAGGGTCATTCGCAACAACTTTGGGTCTATAAGAGCATCCACAGTCGTTGAATGTGAAAAATGGCAAAATGCATTTTTTGCCCATCCAATTCGACGAAACGTTGCAGTCGTTGAATGGCAAAAAAATGCATAAGTTCGTTAAAAAAGAAAGAGACGAAACATGATGTTTCGTCTGTAATCAAAAAAAATGGCGGAATAAAACATGATGTTTCATCCCAAAAAGTGGAAAAAAATAAAGGTTTTTTTTGCAAAAAAAATTTGCAAAAAACAAATTTTAAAAATAGTTCGTAAATAATATTTGCAAAAACAATTTAAAAATTTGCAAAATAAATTAAAAAATTTGCAAAAACAATTTAAAAATATTACAAAAAGTTCCAAAAAATGCCCAGATTCTGGACGAAGCATGGTGCTTCGTCCGGATTTTCCGGGATTTTTTTTGTAAAAAAAAAATTGCAAAAAAGAATTTTTTAAACAAATTGTAATTTTTTTTTGCAAAAACAATTTAAAAATTTGCAAAATCAATTTAGATAATTGCAAAAAAAATTTAAAATTTACCAAATTTTTTTAAAATTTGGATTGGGACGAAGCATGATGTTTCGTCTCAAATTGGGACGAAACATCATGTTCATTCCCCACGTTTAAAGGTTATTTTATTCGGTTTATTTATTTATTTTAATTCGGACGAAACATCATGTTTCGTCCGATCAATTAAGAATATAGTAAAATAATCCAGACGAAACATCATGTTTCGTCCGCTATAATATGCATTTTGCTATTTCAATTGCTATTTCTCCCTTTCTACTGTAGTGCTTTTGCCAAAAAATGGCAAAATAGCGAACGAGTGTGTGCGCTACAGTAGAAAAAAAATGGCAAAAATGGCAATAAAGCAAACGACTGTGGATGCTCTAATAGGGTCATCCACACAAAAAGAACTAGATAGGATTATCTATAAATTAATGAAAACTATGTAGGGTTTAGTGAAATTTATCTATCTTTCTTTTATTGTTTATTTTTGAAGGAGCATTAAGTTGTGATTGGAAGTTATGTAAGGTTTTATGCATCATCTTTTTTTTTCCACTAACCTATACTATACCTATGTTCTACACTCGTACTTTTGTAAGTAGCATACAAGGGCCGAGGCTTACCAAAATTACAAAAGAAAATATGTTTTAATTGAAATCACTCTTTAACAAAAGAGTAAATTTTAGTAAACCTATTACAAGTTTCAAAGGTTTGCAGATAACCCAACTCATATCTTTTTTTTTTAGGTTTGACTACCTATTTGCCATTTGTGATTGTGGTTTGAGTACGTATAAATCGAACAATAAAATCTGACAAAATAAATTAAAATAAAATAAACAAAATAAATGTTCTTTAATTTGCCATTCCTATGTATAATCCTAGTTCTTGCACACTGATGCATCTAACCAATTTCAGTGAACAGTTTTGACTCCCCTGCGGATGTCAACTTTCGAGCTATGCCTCAAATTCTCTTCACCATGAACATAAAATCAGAGCTATGGTATCCATTCGGTTGCACAACCAAGTCTTGTAAACCTCTGGATGAAGCTCAATCTCCAGAGGACGGTGTACATAATTGCACCCTTCACCAAATTTAAATGGGCAACTCCCACCTTGGAGAAGGCACTTGCGCCTGTGGTGAAGCATGAGGTCTCTGTGGACCTTGTCTTCACACTCATGAAGTTCAATCCTTCACCCCATGTCTAGAATCTTCACAAGTTCTAAGCTTGTACACATACATCATTTGGTAATGATGCACCTGCAGAAGAAATATATTGTCACACTAAAAATACATAAAAGAAACAAAGAATATTAATTTATTTTTTACATTATGATCGGTAACCTTCTCAGGTATCCAAATCTAGGTACTCTGGCAAGCTGCAACTGATTCGCTTGAATTAAGAATCCAAACCGGAATCTAGATGAAAACGGGAGCATTCGGGGTCCATGGAGAGGAGTGTAGTGGTGTTAGGATTTTGTTGGAAGAAGGAATGTGAGGAAAAATAGGATGAAAAGTGTTAGGGTTTTGGTCTCAAATACACGTAGGCACTGAGTACTTGAAGTTTGAGAAGAACAGGAGGAGATAAAGACAGCAAGAGAAGACAACTGATATGGCTAAAAATGGGGTTAAATCGGAACCGTTCAAAGTGGACATGAATCTTGAAGTTGCAGGGGCAAGATGGTAATTTCATCTGCAGATGGGTCTGAATTGGGAACCGGGTCTCTCCTCTGGACCCGCTAGCCCGTGAATGGATCTGTTCGGTTGAGAACGGGTCTCAACCCGTTAGGGACCAGTTCAACACGATAGGAGCAGATCCTGGCTTGTTCCTATCTTGAGGGGGTGGTTATAACCACCCCTATCCAGCCACACCGGGAAGTAGGGATTCACTCTTATCCTGAAAAAGATCCCCATGGAGACTATAAATACCCCCCCTATCTCCTACTGTCAGAGGTGATCACTCTTTGAACACTTGAGCTCTTTCCCTTTACTTTTTCTGGTATTGACGAGAGCGTCGGAGGGTTCGTCGCCGGGATCCATCTCGGTGTTTCGAACGTTTGTGCAGGTCAGCGGGAGCACCAAGGAGTCAACTTATCAACAAGGAAGAAGGGAGACCCAGCCTGTTCGAGTTCCTCACGAACCTACAAATCTCATCTATTGCCCCCATACCAGAATCCAGCGGCAACAGTGTAACGCCCCGAATCCCAAAACAACTGAATTCGAGATGTTCTACAGGATCTTTTCACTTCTTTCGTACAATTTTATAAGGAATTTAAACTTTTATTTCAACAATAATTACATCAGAGTCTTTTACACCAATAAGCAGCGGAATCAATAAAATACAATAACAATGAATGTACAATTGTTACAACTTTAACATTTAAGTAATCAACAGCATCAAATCATCTTTATATCTTCATGTAACTCCACATCCTGCATATAAAACTGTGGGCGCGTCAGTTGCTTACAACTGACGAAATATTATACACGGCCATCCTCTCTATGCCGGAAACAGTATAACGATTCTTAAATACTTTATCAAACACAAACTTGGTCACAAACAAAGCTACAAAAGGGACTATCCTGTTGATGTCGTGTTGTGCGGTGCACTTAGTCCTTAATGCAGTTATTTATATTACATGACACTAATGCGCACTTGTTCGGATTCTATGCATCCCATACTACATAGGTCCGAGGGCAAGCCCTTAATCGTTCTTCATTGTTGTAGGGTTCAATCTCTCGCCATGACTTAATCTACTACTGTAATTACGGTGAGTATCCTAGATGATCTATGAGTACAAGCACGTGCACTGGACCCTGGAGGGGAATCCCACGCCATGTCTTGACTCATCAAGCATGCATTCTGTGGTAATTCAGCCTCCTCCCTGAACACGATCCTCTTGCAGTCACCAAACATCCCACAAGCGTGGCTAGAGTCCGATCATTACTGAGTTGTGCCCACGCCATGTCTTGACTCATCAAGCATGCATTCTGTGGCTCACACACCCGCACCGTAAACCCTAGTTCTCATACTCATGTTTTTCTCTCACTTTCATCACATCTTCACTTTGTATCTCTATAAATTCGGTAAGTATCATAGATGATTTATGAATACAAGCACGTGTATAGAAAACCTGGAGGGGAATTCTGCGCCATGTCTTGACTCATCAAGCATGCATTCTGTAGTAATTCAGCCTCCTTCATGGCACACGATCCTCTTGCAGTCATCAAACATCCCACAAGCGTCGCCAAGATCCCGATCATTCTGGAGTATTGCCCACGCCATCTCTTGACTCATCAAGCATGCATTCTGTGGATCACATCCGCATCGTAGACTCGAGACCCTCATACTTATGTTTTTCTCTTACTTTCATTACAACCTTACAAGATTTGTTTTAAAAGAAAATCATCACAACCTAGAGCTAGCTTACCCTACTGGACTTAAATCAGCAACAGAGACAGTCAGCCTACCTGGCTACTTCTCAAGAGACGCTCAACCCTCAACGGTTAGCTCTCAAAATCATAAATAAAACTGCCGGTCACTAAGGTCTCGCCTAGCCTCTAGATTCCAACAACTATCTCATTCTAGAGATCAACAATATTTCATAATCAATCTCCAATAATCAGTTTCATTTCTTTTGTTCACAAATTCTTTTTTTCAAAAACATTTCTTTTATAATCTCATAACATGAGAACAATTCGATTCGATATCTTTACCAATTTCATCTTTCACCTCCTGGTGTGCATTTCACAATAAAACTCAATCACATATTAATAACCATAAAATCTCATATTCAACTCATTTAATCATTCATTTGTCAAGGATCAAATCCAAACTCAAGAACCAGAAAAATAGTTCGGTTCAGTCGACTGGTGGCAGTATCAGTCGACTGTTCTGTGAGTACTTTGAACATCAAAACAACAGTCAGCTCGATCCAGTCGACTGTGAAAGTAGACAGTCGACTGCTCTACGAGACTTGAAACTTCAGTAATAACACAGTCGGTTCAGTCGACTGGTGACAGTATCAGTCGACTGTCCCGCAAATATCTTGAAAACTCAAACATCAAATTTATGACAGCAGCAGTCGACTGTGAAAGTATTCAGTCGACTGTCCTGCCGACGAAAACCAACTTTTTAACACTTACCAGTCGACTGTGGAAGTGAACAGTCGACTGCAACCACACAAATTGCAGCCTACATATAATTTTCGACCTTGTAATTGATTTGTACTTCCATATAAAAGTGTAGATCATTTTCAGAAATGTATTCCTTTAAAACAATATCGTATATGCTATCAAATTTCTCATTTTCAATGAAACCCTTAAAATGCAATCAAACACATATTCAATCCATTTTCCAAATAACCTGTTTTCTTTTATCAAAATTACTTTACAAAATCTCTATACTCGTATAAATAACAGTTTGAGGTTATAATCATTATTCTAATAATGTCTCAACATGCATCAATTTCATATAATCACTTCAATTCTAGCACTTCAACTAGCAATCATAACAAGCATGGTAATTTGCATTTACCACAATCAATCAAAAATTAACAATTCATTAATGTGCATGTAATCTCATAATACCAATTCAATTTCAACCAAATGAATCATATATCAACTATCATGCAATATCTACTCCTAAATTAGAAAGCATTTAAGAAACACCCACCTAAATTGAAGGTTTGTTACCCAAATGAACTCTTAGAATTAGGAGCTCCTAAAGAAACTCCAATTGCAACTCCTCGAAATCCGTGCACCAAGGCAAGCCTCCAAGCTCCACATTTCGACGAGCATCCATCATCAAAAGCATCTCCCTCCCCACTCCAATTCGGCAACATCAAGGACAAACTCCCATCTTCTTTCACATACACATACTATGTATGTACATATATATACATTAGTATATGTATATAGGCAAGTGGGATAGTGATTGGGTGAAGAAATGGGCATGGCTTTGCTGGCTTTTGGTGGGTTTCTTTCGGCATGGGCAGGAGAGAAAAAGAAAAGGGATGAGAGAAAGAGAGAATAAGGGGGTATTTTATAGATTAATTAATAGGTAGTTATGGTAACCACCCCACATGAACACCACTAACCCCATATCTAAAACTTGTTTTCCCTCCCTCTTTTCAAAATCAAAATTCAGAATTTTTCCCTCCTCTCACATCAGCCCGGCCCCCAACAGTGTGCACATTGCACGTGTGCACGTGCACGTGCTTTGTGTACACCCAAAAATAAATTATTCAATTAATTCCTTTAAAACAATTATTTATATATGTAATAAATATGTAAAAATAACTTTAAAATTATACTTTTCATGCAAAATAAAAATAGACACAAACAATTTCATGAAATTTATTGTGAAAGAATAATACGCTTAAAACACGTGCACCGAAACACGTGCATCGCCCATAAAATCACAAAAATACAAGATTGTTTTTATCAACCTGAAAAAATATTTATAATTAATTGGAATTCAACATAAGAATATATTTAATATACATATATGATAATGTACTCAAACGTACAGAAAACACGTGTATTGCACGTAGAAATTTATTTTAATAAAGATAGTCAAAAATTGAATTTTCGTTTACAAAACAAATTCAAACATGTTTATAAAAATAAATGATTGAAATCCATTGAAAACTTTGCACATAACGGTGGAATACCCAAAATCGACACGTGCATCGATAATACGTAAAAAGCACGTAAAAATTCAAAGATTGAAATTTAGCATTTGAGTTGTCTCAAATGTGATTTTAAGAATACGGGATTTCATAAATAATTGGAATTCAAAATACATATCAAAATACATTATGGATATAGTCAATAATAGTACAAAATGCACGTGCGTAACACCCGAGGGCAAAATTGTCATTTAAATTTTGCGGGGTGTTACACTTTCCCCCCCTTAGAACAGTTCCGTCCCCGGAACTCACTATGGTAAAGGCTGTATTTTGTACACACCAATGAAAATATCGGTATAACATATAAAAATTCCAAACATCAAGAAAATACATATAGCATAAAAGTAAGCAATGCAGATGAAATAGACAAAAATCTATTTAAGAAAATTTTTTAGCATCAAAATTTCACAAGAACTAAACAAGAAAACTAGGAAAGTAGCATAAGAAAACAAATACGACAATAGAGGATAGTGTATTTTGAAAGGAGTTTTCATACAAAATACCATCAAGTAAACCATTAGATAAAATGATAAATAAACTTAGTCATTAATTGTGAAACAATTTCAGAAAACAATGCAATAAAGAAAAACATAGTTAATGGGTACCTTATAAATAGATTCGATACTAAAAATTCATCAATGTAATAAATGGTAAAAAGTCACAAACCAAATTGATACTATATGACAAAAACTAGCAATTTAACAGTTGGAGAAATATCTGAGAAGGGAATATAGTAAAAGTATAGAAATCATAAAATAATTCTGTATACGAATTAGTATCATAAAATAATTTGTAAGGTAACTTTAATAATTATACATACAATTTGAAAATTAGGTATACATCGAAATACTTTCGAATTATTCAGTAGAGCGAGAAAACCAACTTACAAAAATCACATAGACGAAAGACTATAGGGGTGAAACAATTAGCATGATATGAAAATCATAAATGATTTGTAGAAGTCAAACAAGACATCGTAGTAGTAAAACATACCATTGAAAGTAGTGCAAAAACCAATTATATAACAAAGAAAAAGTATAGACAATGAAAAAAAAAATGATTTTGTATATAAATCGATATTATAAAGTAATTTGTAAGGTAAATAAAATAATCATATATGGCGCTCTCCCATTCGTTGGCTAAGGTGCCGATGTCGATTTCCACCGATGTCGAAACGCAAGAAAATGCATTGACAGGTCAACGGTCGCTGGGTCTCACAGGCCACGTGGCGCTCTCCTATTCGTTGGTTGAGGAGTCGATGTCGATTGCCACCGACGTCGAAATGCAAGAAAATGCGTTGACTGTCAATGGTCGCTTGGTCCCGCAGGCCACGTGGCGCTCTCCCATTCGTTGGTTGAGGAGCCGATGTCGATTTCCACCGACGTCGAAACACAAGAAAATGCGTTGACTGGTCAATGGTCGCTGGGTCCCACAGGCCACGTGGGGCTCTCCTATTCGTTGGTTAAGGTGCCGATGTCGCTTGCCACCGACGTCAAAATGTAAGAAAATGCCTTGACTGGTCAACGGTCGCTGGGTCCCTCGGGCCACGTGATGCTCTCCCATTCGTTGGTTGAGGTGCTGATGTCGATTGCCACCGACGTCGAAACGCAAGAAAATGCGTTGACTAGTCAACGGTCCCTGGGTCCCATAGGACACATGGTGCTCGCTCATTCGTCCACAGGAGTTCTGAAGTCGATTGCCACCGTGTCGAAACGCAAGAAAATGCGTTGACTGGTCAACAGTCGCTGGGTCCCACAGGCCACGTGATGCTCTCCCATTCGTTGGTTGAGGTGCCGATGTCGATTATCACCGATGTCGAAATGCAAGAAAATGAGTTGACTGGTCAACGGTCGCTGGGTCCCTCGGGCCACGTGGCGCTCTCCCATTCGTTGGTTGAGGTGCCGATGTCGATTGCCACTGACGTCAAAACGCAAGAAAATGCGTTGACTAGTCAACGGTTCCTGGGTCCCACAGGACACGTGGCGCTCACCCATTCGTCCACAGGAGTTCCAAAGTCGATTGCCACTGATGGCAAAATGCGAGAATAGCCAGGGTCCCACCTACCACGTGTCGCTCTCTCAGACTTCGGCAAGACTTTAGAAGTGTAGTACGCCGTATTTTTAAATATTATTTTTAAAGGTTTATAAATGAATTAAAATGAATTTTGAGAGATTTAATAAATATTTTTCTAGAAATCTATCTTTTTACACGTGCAAAACACTTGCAAATATCTTCTTGAGATATTCAAAAGCCAAAATTATTTGATGAAAAATCATCATGTATTATTTGGGATTTATTTATAATTTTTATAGAATTTTCTGATATTAATTGGATCTATTTGGAAATATTACGGAAAAAGGATCTTTTTGCAAAATTGTCATTTTGAGGAGTTAAAGTGCAAAACTATTTTCTGGACTTTTCAAACAGTGCCGACCGGAAATAAGGAGTTTATTTTGCTTTTAAATCTCAATTTAATTGATTTTATCAAGTTTCCAAGTATAGGGATCTATTTTTGTAAAGTTATACTTTCATGGGGTTATTTTGCAAATGTGTTTAAAAACCCTAATTCTCCTATCCCGGGTATTTAAAAGAGGTGGAGTGCAGTCGTCTTTCGCTGCACAACACAAAGGTTTTATTATTCTTGGAGATTGAAGGAGAGGATCTTGGATTTCGCCAAAGAAAGGCTTCTTATCAGATTTCTTCATTCGAGGTGAGTGATTTGTTGTGTTTTATTTTCTTTGTTCATGTTGTATGTGAGTGACTTGTTTGTCTTCTTTTATTTTGTGAATGTTGTATGCGAATAATATGAATGTTTTAATGGATCTTGGATGTTGTATTTGCTAGAAAGCATGTTTAGGGTTTGAGTATGAATACGTATATGATGGATTGGATGGATGAAAAATTGGATCTTGTGAACCCTAGTTGTTCGTAAATAAAATTGTATGTGGGTAATTCGGGATTGATGAGCGTCATATTAAAAATCATGGGTAGACTATTTCTTTTGGATTAATGTTGGATTGACCGAATATGGTAGATTTTATGCATTAATCTAATAAAGATGAGATTTTTATCACTTTTGAGTATTGGATGAATGAAACTTGACATGGTGATGTTACCAATTGATTATGGTTGTGAGTTGTAGTATTAATTCAGTTTTGAAAAATTTGGAGAAAGAATTTATGAATCAAGAGATTATGTGTTGAAAATCGAAATTAAGAATTTAGCGAGTTTGTAGAAATGAATCAAAATTGGGGATTTTCTTTGAGATTTGGTATTTATATGGTTTGGATCTGAATACGAAATTATTTCGGTGATCAGTGAAATTTTAAGAAAACTCTATATTTGACTGTATGCACAATTCATGTTTTAATCGAAAGAAATCAACAAAATCTCTATTTTATAAATTCAAGTAGTTTTGATTTATTTTTACGGACTATTATATGTCCTACAAGTTGTATTTGGTCATATAAAAATAAGCTTTTGTAGAAATCATTTTCATAAAGTAAAACTACGTATCGGTTGAAATGTGCACAACCAAAAGTATGCAGTCTGTAGGTCAACAGTCGACTGGCATGACTTCTCAGTCGACCGACACGACCCGGCTGCTATGTTCTCTAGTTTTTCTTGAAAGTTAGTTTGGGACAGTCGACTGATGACTTTTATAGTCGACTGGTACCACCTAGAATTATTTTCTCAAAGTTATTGTATTTTTCTCTTTGGACAGTCGACCTATACCCTTTACAGTCGACTGCTATACTTAGAATTATTTTCTTAAAGATTATTGGATTTTTCTCTCTGGATAGTCGACCTATGACCCTAGATAGTCGACTCATAATACTTATAATTATTTTCTTAAAACCATGAAATTCTCTGTCTGGACAGTCGACTTACGCTTGTTTTTAGTCGACTGATACTGATGTATCTTTATATTTTGAATGTTCTTGCAAATGATTTATTCTCTAAATGTTCTAATCTATAACTTATTATTCTATACTTTATCTTCTACTGAACATATGTTTTCAAGTGGTTTAACTGAACAATTTATGTTGGAGGATTGGTTTGGATATTTGAGTGTGAGTCTCTAGAGGGTGTGTGTAACCCTAGTATACCGGCAGTTGAGATATTTATGTTTGGGCCTGTTGAGGCAATTTTAGTTGATCAGTTGTTGAGTTAAGTCCGTTAGGGTACACCAACTCTAGGAGATTCGTAAAGTAATAAAACAACCTAAATGATAAGGACAGGCACTAGTGGTGATATGATGAACAAGAACATGGGTTATGGACCTCAGTATTGCTTGCGGTGTGGGGTATTCTCGAAGATTCCCAGGTGTGAGTGAAATAGCCTCCGGAATTACCTGTGGTGTGGGATTGATCTCCGGAATTATCAGGGTCGAGGTGACGCACATGTGGTATTCGTGTGATGAGGTGCCATTGCTTGCGGTGTGGGGTATTCTCGAAAATTTCCAGGTGTGAGTGAAATAGTCTCCGGAATTATCTGTGATAGAGTTTGACCTCCAGAATTATCGGGGCATGGGCTAATACTCACAGTGTATCTTTATCTCGTAGTAGTCATCGTGTTAGGATTAGTTGCATAGCGGGAGATTAAACCCTATAATGTGGAGACGTTAAGGGCTTGCACCGGACCTATGTAGAGTGGGATGCATAGACTCCGACAAGTACGCATTAGAGATTCAGTATATAGAATTGTGTTTTCTTGATTTGGTTTCACGCATGTGGTTTTCCTGTTTTCTACACTTGACACTTAGTCTAGCTTCACTCATTGTGTTTTTCGCGTTTGTGATTTCCTATATTCATTTACTCTTGTTATGTTCTATTGTTGATAAATCCTTGCGTTACTTATGTTGCTTGTTTATATCACTCACACCTTTATGGCTGACCCATTTAGTTTTGGGGTTAGGATTATCTCTAGCCTCATATTTTACAGGTAATTTCTTAAGGCTCGGATTTGGATGCTTGAGTTCAAGTGATGTAATGACTTATGTAATTGTAAAAAAAATTGTAGTAAAGAAAAAATATTTTGATTTAAGGTGTATTGTATTCTGCTGTGCTATGTAAATGATTATTGAATGAAAATTTAAAATTTTACTGGTGTTGACTTTGTTTAATATTACATTGAAGTTGATGCTGGAAATTGTGCCGCGTATTTTCTAAGATATTATATTAGAAATTCTGGCGCTACAGAGATTGGTATCAGAGCATACTTCAATAGTAATAATAAACATGGTATAAAAAAATAACCTAGGTGTGGACATTAGAGAGTGAGTATCACATAGAACTGAAACATGATGTTTTTACATTTGGGGTACGGTTGAGGTTTTGCCAAAGGGTATTGATGTGACTATGAGTGGTGTTGTGGTGCTCTAACTTTTTCCTCATTTTGCAGTATTCAGTATGGTTGGACCCAGATGCAGGGTTGGTAACAATGGTGACGGAGCTGGAAGTTCCCAAAGAACTGGAATTGATCTCGAGGCCGAATTTGTCAGGGTGTATCAGACTTTGAATGCACTAATGGCAGCTGATTTGGCTCAGAATCAGAACCAAAATCAGAATCATGGGGCTGGACCAGGATTGGTTAATGCCGATCCCATCAAGAAGATCGATTCCTTCAAGAGGATGAGGCCGCCCGTGTTTGAGGTGCAATCTGATCGAAACGTGGCTGATGATTGGATTAGATGGATGGAAACAATCTTTAAGGTCTCAGAAACTCCGGCAGCCAATAAGGTGAAGTTGGCCACTATGCAAGTGGAAAATGACGCTGGTGTTTGGTGGCAAACGGTAAAAAGGACATTGGGGGACCAGCAGATGACTTGGGAGGCTTTTCTGAAAGAATTCAGGGATCGTTTCTTTCCCCTGGATATTCAGGAGAAGAAGGCGACAGAGTTCTTGAATCTACAGCAAGGCAGCATGACGTGTGAGAGTATGAGACTAAGTTTGCTCAGCTGTCGAGGTATGCACCAGAGTTGATAGTTGACGAGGTGAAGAAGGCCAAGAAGTTTGAGCAGGGCTTGAGGCCAAACTTGAGGTCGAGAATGATTCCGTTGGGCATAAGGAGGTTCGACAAGCTGGTCAGGAGAGCAGCTATGACAGAGGAAGACATGGACCAGTTCCAGAAGAAGCAAGAGACTTGGAACAGGAACAAGAGACCAGCATCAGGTCAGAGTGGGAAGGGATTACCAGCAAAGCAAGTCAAGTTCAGTGGTTCAGTACAGAAGGCACCTGCAACTCAGGAAGTGACTTGTTATTACTGCAAGGAGGCAGGTCATTGCAGGTCAGCGTGTCCTAAGTTGGCGAAGCATACTTGTTTCCAGTGTGGGCAGGCGGGACATTCTAAGCCTCATTGTCCACAGTTGAGGAAGGATGGTCCAGGTGGAAGTAAATTCTAGAGGCAAGGGCGAGTGTTCTCATTAACCAAGGAGGATGAGGGTAACTCGGAAGATGTGATCCAGGATATGCAAGAGTTTTGATTTTTTTTAATCAATGTAATAAGTAAAACTTTTATTTGAGAATAATTGGAGATTGAGTATCATTCTTCATGTAACAGGGATTGTTTTGGTTAATGGAATAAAGGCAAAAAATTTATTTAATACTGGTTCTTCGCATACTTTTGTGTCGCCCAATTTTGCAAAGGTCTTAGGTGTGGAGCCTAAGTTGTTTCCAGGCAAGGTTTTGTCGGTGGCAACGCCGTCAGGTGAAGAATTGATCGCTGAACGATATTACGAGGGCTGTGATATCGAGATTGGCGAGAGATTATTCGGCATTGATCTGATCGAGCTGCAAGTCTTAGGAGTGGATGTGATCATGGACATTGATTGGATTGCAATATATAATGCCACAATTGAATGCAAGCAGAAAGAGGTGTTAGTGAAAGCACCAGGTGGTCCCGCAGTGACTTTCCAAGGGAAAAAGAAAGTTCCGAAGGTGATTGCAATGGTATCCAAGATGGCGATTCCAGATGAAGTCAAAGGCATTCCGATTGTCAGAGATTTTCCTAAGGTGTTCTTGGAAGATTTTCCAGGATTATCGCCGCAGAGAGATGTGGAGTTTTGCATCAATGTTCAGCCGGGGAGTGCTCCGATTTCTAAGGCTCCGTACAGGATGGCACCTGTAGAGCAAGACGAAGTGAAGAAGCAGATTGAGGAGCTATTGAGCAAGGGGCTTGTTAAGCGGAGTTCCTCGCCGAGGGGTGCGCCAGTGTTGTTAGTCAAGAAGAAGGATGGGTCAATGAGGATGTGCATTGACTACCGGGAGTTGAATAGGGTGACTATTCAGAACAAGTATCCACTACCGCGGATTGATGATTTGTTCGACAGGCTTCGAGGAGCAGCTGTGTTTTCGAAGATTGATTTGAGATCAGGGTATCATCAGGTTCGAGTCAAGGAGGAAGATGTGAGTAAGACAGCTTTCAGGACTCGTCATGGGCTCTATGAGTTTTTGGTGATGTCATTCGGGTTGACGAATGCGCCAACAGTTTTCAGGGATATGATGAATTGGGTTGTGAGGCCATTTATTGATTCCTTCGTGGTGGTTTTCATCGACAATGTTTTGGTGTATTCGAAGTCGGAGGAGGAGCATTCTATGCACTTGACAGCGGTATTACAGAAATTGCAGGAGCATAGCTTGTATGCCAAGTTGTCAAAGTGTGAGTTTTGGAAGTTTGAGGTAGCTTTCCTTGGTCATATCCTTTCTAAGGAGGGAGTGGCCACTGATCCTCAGAAGGTTGAAGCAGTAAAGGATTGGCCCAGGCCAACGTCTGTGAAGGAAGTCAGAAGTTTCTTGGGTTTGGCTGGTTACTACAGGAGATTCATCCAGGGTTATTCTCAGATTGCAATTCCTTTGACAGGTTTGACCCGGAAGAATGTGGCATTTTTATGGACTAATAAGTGTGAGGCGAGCTTCCTTGAGTTAAAGGAGAGGTTGACTACTGCACCTATCTTAGCTTTGCCACAAGCTGGAAAGGATTATGATATCTTCAGCGATGCATCTCTCAGAGGTTTGGGTTGTGTCTTGATGCAAGAAGGCAAGGTTATTGCTTACGGTTCGAGGCAATTGCGTCTGCATGAGAAGAATTATCCAATGCATGATTTGGAGCTAGCAGCTATTATCTTTGCCTTGAAGAAGTGGAGACATTATGTTTATAGTGAGAAGGTCAACATATACACTGACTACAAGAGCCTGAAGTACATTTATCAATAGAAGGATCCTAATATTCAGCAGAGAAGGTGGTTGGACGTATTGGAAGATATTCGTCCTGAGATCAAGTATCATCCGGGTAAGGCGAATGTGGTAGCTAATGGACTTAGCAGGAAGAGTAGTTTATCAAGTTTGATCACTACTCGAAGCGAGTTGGCAGCAGAGTTTGATCAAGCGGGTATAGAGGTGCTGCTGCAGGGTTTAGGGGCATCTTTGGCTCAGTTGAGGTTGCAGCCTTCCTTGAGAGAAAGGATTGTGGAAGGTCAGAGATCAAATTCAGAGATTCAGAAGATGCTGCAACAGGTTTCAGAAGGCAAGCTATCAGAGTTTCGTGTCCAAGATGGAGTTCTTTGGATGGGTGAGAGGTTGTGTGTTCTGGATAATGCAGATTTGAGAGAGAGTATCTTTCAGGAAGCACACAGTACCTTGTTGTCAGTACATCCTGGAGGCACAAAGATGTACAAGGACATCAAACAACACTTTTTGTGGTCTGGTATGAAGAGGGATGTGGCAGATTTCGTGGCAAGATGTCTGACTTGTCAGCAAGCAGATCAAAGCAGAAAATCAGAGACCTGGATACGGCCGTTGCCCATTCCGGAGTGGAAATGGGAGAATATCAGTATGGATTTCATCACAGGTTTGCCGAGGAGTTTGAAGGGCGGTTACTCGATTTGGGTTATTGTGGACCGTTTGACTAAGTCGGCTCACTTTCTAGCCATGAAGATTACTTGGTCGTTGGAGAAATTGGCTGAGTTGTACATTGGTGAGATTGTGAGGCTTCATGGAGTTCCTGTGTCGATTGTTTCCGACAGGGATGCAAGGTTCACTTCAAGGTTTTGGAAGAGCCCACAAGCAACTTTGGGCACCAGAACTGATTTCAGTATCGTGTTTCATCCACAGACTGATGGTCAGACCGAGAGGGTGAATCGAGTGCTGGAAGATATGCTGAGGGCTTGTGTTATGGATTTCAGTGGTAGCTGGGAGAGATACTTGGCATTGGTTGAGTTTGCATATAACAACAGTTACTATGCGAGTATCGGGATGACACCGTATGAGGCTTTGTATGGGCGGAGGTGCAGGACACCTGTGTGTTGGTACGAGGTTGGTGATAGGCAGATGTTTGGTCCTGAGATCGTGCAGAAGACGTCAGAGTAGATTGAGCTGATTCGCAAGAGGTTGGTTGAAGCTCAGAATCGGCAGAAGAGTTATGCTGATACTCGACGAAGGGACTTGGAGTTTGAGGTTGGGGATGCAGTTTTCCTCAAGGTGTCTCCGACCAAAGAAGTGATCAGATTTGGTAAGGGAGGCAAGTTGGTGCCAAGGTATATTGGGCTGTACAGGATTGTGGAGCGGATTGGCAAGACAACATATAGGTTGGAGCTTCCTGAGGAGTTGGCACAGGTGCATGATGTATTCCATGTGTCATTGTTAAGGAAGTATGTGCCAGATCAGAATCATCAATTGGTAGAGATTCCTGAAGGTCTACAGGTGAACTTGAGTTACAAGGAACAGCCTGTTGAGATCGTTGACCATAGAGAGAAAGTTCTTAGGAGCAAGGTGATACCTATGGTCAAGGTGCTGTGGAGAAATCAGCAGTTCAAGGTGGCTACTTGGGAGCCAGAGGATCGCATGCAGAAGGATTTTCCTGAGCTTTTTTATATGATTGTATCTTATTTATGTGATGGTATTTCTTTGGATGATTGTACTATTGGATTGAGTGGTATTTCTTTTGTTTGATATGTCTTTCTATGTGAATATTCGAATTATGGTTCATTTATGAGATTTCAATTTCTTTGATCATTCTTATTTCGGACCTCATTAGTAGTAGTTCTGAAGACAGAACTCTTCTAAGGAGGGAGTGATGTAGTACCCCGATTTTTTAAATGTTATTTTTAAAGGTTTATAAATGAATTAAAATGAATTTTGGGAGATTTAATAAATATTTTTCTAGAAATCTATCTTTTTACACGTGCAAAACACGTGAAAATGTCTTCTTGAGATGTTCAAAAGCCAAAATTATTTTATGAAAAATCATCATGTATTATTTGGGATTTATTTATAATTTTTCTAGATTTTTCTGATATTAATTGGATCTATTTGGAAATATTACGGAAAAAAGTATCTTTTTGCAAAATTGTCATTTTGAGGGGTGAAAGTGCAAAACTATTTTCTGGACTTTTCAAACAGTGCCGACCGGAAATAAGAAGTTTATTTTGCTTTTAAATCTCAATTTAATTGATTTTATCAAGTTTCCAAGTATAGGGATCTATTTATGTAAAGTTATATTTTCAAGGGGTTATTTTGCAAATGTGTTTAAAAACCCTAATTCTCCTATCCCGGGTATTTAAAAGAGGTGGAGTGCAGCCGTCTTTCGCTGCACAACACAAAGGTTTATTATTCTTGGAGATTGAAGGAGAGGATCTTGGATTTCGCCAAAGAAAGGCTTCTTATCAGATTTCTTCATTCGAGGTGAGTGATTTGTTGTGTTTTATTTTCTTTGTTCATGTTGTATGTGAGTGACTTGTTTGTCTTCTTTTATTTTGTGAATGTTGTATGCGAATGATATGAATGTTTTAATGGATCTTGGATGTTGAATTTTATTTGCTAGAAAGCATGTTTAGGGTTTGAGTATGAATACGTATATGATGGATTGGATGGATAAAAAATTGGATCTTGTGAACCCTAGTTGTTCGTAAATAAAATTGTATGTGGGTAATTCGGGATTGATGAGCGTCATATTAGAAATCATGGGTAGACTATTTCTTTTGGATTAATGTTGGATTGACCGAATATGGTAGATTTTATGCATGAATCTAATAAAGATGAGATTTTTATCACTTTTGAGTATTGGTTGAATGAAACTTGACATGGTGATGTTACCAATTGATTATGGTTGTGAGTTGTAGTATTAATTCAGTTTTGAAAAATTTGGAGAAAGAATTTATGAATCAAGAGATCATGTGTTGAAAATCGAAATTGAGAATTTAGCGAGTTTGTAGAAATGAATCCAAATTGGGGATTTTCTTTGAGATTTGGTATTTATATGGTTTGGATCTGAATACGAAACTATTTCGGTGATCAGTGAAATTTTAAGAAAACTCTATATTTAACTATATGCACAATTCATGTTTTAATCGTAAGAAATCAACAAAATCTCTATTTTATAAATTCAAGTAGTTTTGATTTATTTTTACGGACTATTATATGTCCTACAAGTTGTATTTGGTCATATAAGAATAAGCTTTTGTAGAAATCGTTTTCATAAAGTAAAACTACGTATCGGTTGAAATGTGCACAACCAAAAGTATGCAGTCTGTAGGTCAACAGTCGACTGGCATGACTTCTCAGTCGACCGACACGACCCGGCTGCTATGTTCTATAGTTTTTCTTGAAAGTTAGTTCGGGACAGTCGACTGATGACTTTTATAGTCGACTGGTACCACCTAGAATTATTTTCTCAAAGTTATTGTATTTTTCTCTCTGGACAGTCGACCTATACCCTTTACAGTCGACTGCTATACTTAGAATTATTTTCTTAAAGATTATTGGATTTTTCTCTCTGGACAGTCGACCTATGACCCTAGATAGTCGACTCATAATACTTATAATTATTTTCTTAAAACCATGAAGTTCTCTGTCTGGACAGTCGACTTACGCTTGTTTTTAGTCGACTGATACTGATGTATCTTTATATTTTGAATGTTCTTTCAAATGATTTATTCTCTAAATGTTCTAATCTATAACTTATTATTCTATACTTTATCTTCTACTGAACATATGTTTTCAAGTGGTTTAACTGAACAATTTACGTTGGAGGATTGGTTTGGATATTTGAGTGTGAGTCTCTAGAGGGTGTGTGTGACCCTAGTATACTGGCAGTTGAGATATTTATGTTTGGGCCTGTTGAGGCAATTTTAGTTGATCAGTTGTTGAGTTAAGTCCGGTAGGGTACACCAACTCTAGGAGATTCGTAAAGTAATAAAACAACCTAAATGATAAGGACAGGCACTAGTGGTGATATGATGAACGAGAACATGGGTTATGGACCTCAGTATTGCTTGCTGTGTGGGGTATTCTCGAAGATTCCCAGGTGTGAGTGAAATAGTCTCCGGAATTACCTGTAGTGTGGGATTGATCTCCGGAATTATCGGGGTCGAGGCGATGCACATGTGGTATTCGTGTGATGAGGTGCCATTGCTTGCGGTGTGGGGTATTCTCAAAGATTTCCAGTTGTGAGTGAAATAGTCTCTGGAATTATCTGTGGATAGAGTTTGACCTCCAGAATTATCGGGGCATGGGCTAATACTCATAGTGCATCTTTATCTCGTAGTAGTCATCGTGTTAGGATTAGTTGCATAGCGGGGGATTAAACCCTATAATGTGGAGACGTTAAGGGCTTGCACCGGACCTATGTAGAGTGGGATGCATAGACTCCGACAAGTACGCATTAGAGAGTCAGCATATAGAATTGTGTTTTCTTGATTTGGTTTCACGCATGTGATTTTCCTGTTTTCTACACTTGACACTTAGTCTAGCTTCACTCGTTGTGTTTTTCGCGTTTGTGATTTTCTATATTCATTTACTCTTGTTATGTTTTGTTGTTAATAAATCCATGCTTTACTTATGTTGCTTGTTTATATCACTCACACCTTTATGGCTGACCCCTTTAGTTTTGGGGTTAGGGTTATCTCTAGCCTCATATTTTACAGGTGATTTCTTAACGCTCGGATTTGGATGCTTAAGTTCAAGTGATGTAACGACTTATGTAATTGTAAAAGAAATTGTTGTAAAGAAAAGCGATTTTGATTTAAGGTGTATTGTATTCCGCTGTGCTATGTAAATGATTATTGAATGAAAATTTAAAATTTTACTGGTGTTGACTTTGTTTAATATTACATTGAAGTTGATGCTGGGAATTGTGCCACGTATTTTCTAAGATATTATATTAAAAATTCGGAGCGCTACACGAAGTCACTTGCCACCGAGGCCTAAATGCAAGAACAGCCAGGGGCCCATTGGCCACGTGTCGTCCCCCTGGACCTCGGCGAACGCCCCGAGGTTGGTTGCCACCGACCCCCAAACATGCAAAAGTCGCTTCCTTCACGACTGTGAGATCATCCAGATAATCGCGCCCTCAGCTGATGGACGATCTAGATTTGGCCACATCATAAATAGGTGATTAATATTATTTTTTTAAATTATTAATTCTGATTATTTATTTAAAAATTGCGAAAAATGCCCAAAAATTCACGAAAATTAAGTAAAAATTCTAAAAAATAATTATAAATTTGGGGGAATATTTTTAAGCCCCTGGGTAAATAATTGTTATTTGGAACAATTAATTAGTGCTCCAGAAAAATAAACCATTGTTTCGCAAAATTGGATAAATGGTCCGAAAGATAGTTAAAAAATCAAGAAAAGTCACCAAAAATCCAGAACAACTAAGACGCAACTTTGAGCATGCTACCAGCTCAGGAAAGTACTGTCATCCCACCGACGGGATTCAAACACCCATTGAAAACTCCGATAAAACCTTATATGTCATTTAAACAACAAAACTACTCTCACAAGGCTGTAACACACAGTCTTTGGGAGTGGGGAGACTCGTGATATGGATAAAAATGGGGTAAATCGGAACCGTTCAAAGTGGGCACGAATCTTGAAGTCGCAGGGGCAAGATGGTAATTTCATCTGCAGATGGGTCCGAATTTGAAACCGGGTCTCTCCTCTTGGACCCACTAGCCCATGAACGGATCTGTTCGGTTGAGAATGGGGCTCAACCCATTAGGGAACAGTTCAACAGGATAGGAGTAGATCCTGGCTTGTCCCTATCTTGAGGGGGTGGTTATAACCACCCCTATCCAGCCACACCGAGAAGTAGGGATTCACTCTTATCCTGAAAGAGATCCCCATGGTAACTATAAATACCCCCTACCTCCTACTGTCAGAGGTGATCACTCTTTGCACACTTGAGCTCTTTCCCTTTAAGTATTGACAAGAGCGTCGGAGGGTTCGTCGTCGGGATCCATCTCAGTGTTTCGAACATTTGTGCAGGTCAGCGGGAGCACCAAGGAGTCAACTTATCAACAAGGAAGACGGGAGACCTAGCCTATTTGAGTTCCTCATGAACCTACAGATCTCATCTATTACCCCCACACCAGAATCCAGTGGTAAAAACAATAGCAAGTAGAAAAAGTGTAATCTGGAGAGTAGCGGTCGACCAACCTGGCGGTGCGGTCGACCGACCCAAACAGCTGAGTGTTTTTCGAGTGTACAGGATCCAACAGAGGGGGTGACGGTCGACTGGTCGTGTCTCAGGTTTGGCTTTACACATTGCGGTCGACCGACCTTGGGAGTGCAGTCGACTGACTCGACGCTGATAGTTTTTTGGGCTTACGAGTTTAAGGCCCAATAGCTGGATTTGTGTTTATCTTTAAAGGTTTACTTGGGAGCTATATATATGGCTGTATACTGTAGGATTTGAATGATCCAAATAGAGAGATTTGGTGAGCCGTTATCATTGTTCAACTTCAAGAGCGGTTTGTGCCAAGTGATTGAAATGTGAGAGAGAGATATTGAGAGTTGTAATCTCTTTGTAATCTTTGTATTTCTTGGGGAATAAGAAGTATTGGTTATCTCTGCATATTGATTGTGTTCTTGTAAGATCTTGCATATATTGTGGTGGCTTGTTCTTGGTTCACCTAAGTCTTGAGAGTTTCTATTGCTTGTGGTGTGTTTCCTCTATTATCACTACGAGTTGTGGTAGATTCTTCAACAATTGGTATCAGAGAAACCATGTTCGAGATGGCCGATAACAAGATGAGGATCGAGAAATTCAATGGGAGTGACTTCGCAATGTGGAAGATTCAGATGATAGCGTATCTTCGTCAGAAAGATCTTGATGGTCCGTTGTTTGACGAGAAGCCAGTAGGTACAGACAAGGATGCGAAGATCTTGACAGATTCGAATCGTTTGGATCAGAAGGCGCAGGGACAAATTCATTTGGGGCTGAGTAGGAAGGCATTATTTCATATCTCGAAGGCAAAGACCACAAAGGAGGCTATGGAGACTCTCACGGATATATATGAGAAACCGTGAGCATCTAATCAAATTCTTTATCTGAAGAAATTGGTTAATATGAAGTTGAGGAAAGGGAGTTCAGTAGCAGAGCATGTGAACAATTATTGTATGGTTTACAACTAGATGGAAGCTGCAGGTTTGAAGTTTTCAGAGAGGGGGCAGTCATTGTTACTTCTATATACTTTAGCCGATAGTTATGGTATGGTGGAACAGACTATTACATGCACTGTGACAGATTCGACGACTCTATGGGATGTGGTGAGTAGCATTCTGAACGAGGAGGTGAGAAGGGTGAGAAACGGAGATATCCATCATCATCTTCTAGCGATTCTGCAATGTAAGTTGAGAAGAGACGTGGGAGATCTAAGAGCAGTCGAAGAAGATAGGATCAGAGTAGTTCATCTGAGAGTGAGTCTGATGACAGTGATGGGGGACATGGCCTGAATACTGGTATTGTCACAAAAAGGGGCATATGATGCGCAGTTGCAAGGCTTATATGAAGAAGAAGTAGGAGAAACCTACGAGAGATACCTCAAAGGAAGCTCAAGTGGGGCTTGTTGAGGATCTATGCTTATCAGTTCGGGAGGAGTTGGGCACTCAAGATTGGTGTATTGATTCGGGAGCTTCTTTTCATTGCACTCCGAGGAGAGAGGTATTTGATGACTATGAGGAGGATTCTTTTGGAGATGTGATCATGGGGAATGGTCACCGGTATCCTGTACGTGGGGATGGTACTGCTCGTGTGAAAGCTAATGATGATCAAAGTGTTGTCTTGCGGGAGACAAGGCATGTTCCATACCTGAAGGAAAATCTTATTTTGATTGGAAGGCTAAACAAAGATGGGTTGTCTACTACAGTTGGTAGTGGGAAGTGGTGTATAACTGCAGGTTCAAGGATGATTGCAAAAGAAAAGTGTGAGGGAATGCTGTATTTGCTTAGAGACGTGAGGAAAGTTTCTCCTGTAGTTGACTCTCTGCCGGAATCGAGTAGTCGGTTGTGTAGGGTGCAACCGAGTTCTTTCAGTTGTGGAGGGGTGGTTACTAATTTAGTGGGAGCTGCTGGCCATAGAAGTGATCCTAGAGGGCAACACGTTGCTGCGATGAGGGTGCTTTGCGATATGGCAGTTGAAGCTTCAAGTCGCTTTTGTGTGATAGAGAGCACTGATATCGATATGTAGGATGATGTCGATGATGGTAACCAAATTGGGACTGTAGGGGTTGAACGGTCTGTGGATATTGTGGAGGTGTCGTCCACGACTTCTAATGTAGATGGTGAATTGAGAGGTTTTGAACCATGTCCGGTGTTGATGGAGATTCTGCGAGTTGGAGTCTTGTAACACAGAATCCGATACGAGAGGTTGTTTCTCCGGTATTTGTGCTCTATGCGATTGGTGGAGAACATCCTTCATGAGGCAATGAGGGGTGGTTGGTGCACTCCATCTGGTGCAGTGGCGGAGGTGCTCTTTATGAGAGTGGGGAGTACTTGGTTCTTCTATAAAAGTGGGAGATTAACAAAGATAATGCGAGATAAAAATTGCAATAACTTTGAAGGGTGGTGTATTTGGTCCAAGTGGTAGATAGTTAGGGTTTTGGCCTCAAATACACGTAGGCACTGAGTACTTGAAGTTGGAGAAGAAGAGGAAGAGACAAAGATAGCAAGAGAAGACAATAGCAAGTAGAAGAAGTGTAGTCTGGAGAGTTGCGGTCGACCGACCTGGGGGTGCGGTCGACCGACCCAAATTGCTGAGAGTTCTTCGAGTGTACAGGGTTCAACAGAAGGGGTGACGGTCGACCATGCAGTCGACCGGTCGTGTCTCAGGTTTGGCTGTACAGGTTGCGGTCAACCGACTTTGGGGGTGCGGTCAATCGACTTCGGCGCTGATTGTTTTTTGGGCTTACGAGTTTAAGACCCAATAGTTGGATTTGTGTTTAAGGTTTACTTGGTAGACTCTATGGTTTGAATGATCCAAATAGAGAGATTTGGTGACCCATTATCATTGTTCAACTTCAAGAGAGGATTGTGTCGAGTGTTTCAAAGGTGAGAGAGAGATTGAGAATTGTAATATCTTTGTAATCTTTGTATTTCTTGGTGAATAAGAAGTATTGGTTATTTCTGCATATTGATTCCACTACAAGAAAAAGATTCTATACCGGCGTTTCTATCCCGGCGTTTGTATGAAACGTCGGGATAGACCCATGGTTAAATTTGCCTTTAAATAAGCAGCATTTTCCACTGCGTTGTTGAAAAACGCCGGCATAGACCCCCGAAAAAAATACCCTAGATCCCCAATAATTTTCATTTCTCCATCCCTCACTCTCTCTCTCTCAAAACCCAAAATCGAAAATCCTCTCTCTCTCTCTCTATCTCTCTCTCTCTCTCAAAACCCAAAATCGAAAATCAACCCCCGCCATCCCCGACCTCCCCCATCGCCAACACCCCCGTATCTGCTATCCTCGATGCCATCGATCTATTTATTTAATTTCCTTTTACTAATACTATCAATCTATTTAATTTCCTTTTACTAATACTATCAATATGCTGTCATCGACGCCATCGTCCTATACTAATACTATCAATCTATTTAATTTCCTTTTACTAATTCAATTCACTTGACATTTCTAGTTTGAAAGTCTCGAGATGCTGATGATGCAATCAAGGGCCGTGATGGTTATAATTTCGATGGTCATCGTTTGAGGGTAGTGAGTTTTTTTCCATGTATTGAATGAGATTCAATTGGTTGAACTGATTGAGATTGAGGAATTATATGTTGTTTTATAACATATATATGAATTTTATTTCATGTAGGGTAATTTTTTAATTTAAAAATGTTTTAAAATTCAAATTTTTTTAAAAAAAATACCCATCTATCCCGGCGTTTTTAGACTTAAACGCCGGGATACAGTGATTTTTCAAAAAAAAATTAATAACTTATCCTGGCATTTTTGGACACAAACGCCGGGATAGACTGTCTTTTTCTTTTTCCTAGCAAAAGCACTATACCGGCTTTTTTTCAAATAAACGCAAGGATAGATATAGGTTATAACGGCGTTTCTCAAAAATGCCGGGATAGACCATATATTTGTCCCGGCGCTCGCTATAACGACATTGTTGGCGGCGTTTCTCAAAAATGCCGGGATAGACCATATATTTGTCCCGGTGCTCGCTATAACGGCGTTGTTGGCGGCGTTTTCAGATACGCCGCTACGGTCTATCTCGGCATTTATAATGCCAGGATAACCCAAAAGAAAACGTCGGGAAAGCCTGTGCGATTTGTAGTGATTGTGTTCTTGTGAGATCTTGCATATATTGTGTTGGCTTGTTTTTATCCGGTTGGTGTTCCGACATCCCGAATCGAGGTGGCTCTAAACTCAGGTTTGCCTAGCATCATTCAAGTAAATACAGATTGAGATCGTAGAAACATGAGCTTGTGATATAGCTACACCTAATTTCTCGCCCTGCTTCAAAGCTACAGGGCGCTAGCGACTTGATTTTCAGCCTACGCGCGACTTCAGTTGACAAAAGCGAACAACACTCAATCCCTGACTTTCCTGATTGTAAGATAGCGGGAGCTAGTGAGTAAAGACAGAGTTATGAGTTAACTAAGTCTTGGAAGTTTCTATTGCTTGTGGTGTGTTTCCGGTATTAGCACTACGAGTTGTGGTAGATTCTTCAACAAATAGTGAGGTGCATTAGCAATGTATTTATACCGAGGAATGAGAGTTTAGTGAGGTGCACTGAACTTTGTAGGAAGAATGACCCCTTCCTCTTCTTCATACTACATTTAGAAAACACCAATCCTCTCCGATCATAGCTATGTCCATATATCCTATAGGCAACATTCACTCCAATCCATGTCATTATATTATATTATTTTATTTTATTTTAGCATATTTTAACAATGCCGTAGACACACACCTATTCTGCACATGCGTGCACACTCTCATCTCATAATAAGAGATTCGTGCATGCTGAGTTTTAATCCCCGACCTCTTGGAGTCTTACCAGTTCGCACTAGAATGCTAGGGCACTTGCAGTATCCATGTTGCTGGATGTGTGAGCATTTTATACCTTTTCATAAGACAAACTTTAGATTCTTTGGATATACGTTATATGAACAACTAAAGAAGATATGAAGAGAAACAGCAGTGCCAAACCTTGTGCCGCAGTTATACATGAAAGTTCCCTGTGCTTATTGAATTTTCTTCAAACACGAACGCATCTAGCAGGACAGAGTTTCTGACAATGTAGAATATTGGATACAAGATGTCAAATAGGATTTCATATCATGCTTTCGATCATATCGTATTTTGCAGAAAGAAATACGCCAATGTACTAGCAATTTACAAGGTAAAGAATGATGAAACATCAAAGCATCAATCAGATTGAAGGAGTAACTAATTAATTAAGTAATTAGTCAGGTCACATAACTAATCTCACCTGATAATACCTGATAACTTCTAACGTAGTAACTAAAAATAAAAGAAGTGTTAGATGTACGGCTAGATGTACGACTGAGATTGTACTTGTACCCTATACATACTGGTATTTATTGTTCAATAATATTCATTCATCTTGTTGCTCTATCTCTATGCTAATCTAACAGCGTATTAGAGCAACCCCAATCCCTAATCTCCCTTTCCTAATTTCAAATCAAATCCCAAACCCTAATCCCTAATCTCCCACTCTACTGCAAATCAAATTCCTAATCACCCCACGGCTAATCTCCTTTCCCTAGCCACCATCATCATCGCTAACCTCTACTACCTCCCATTCCCCACCTCCAACTCCAACTCTAACTCCATTAAAACCCAACCCGACCAACTCCACAGATCCCCACCATTGTCATCCCATCTCCATTTCCATTTCCATTTCCCCCACCCGATCTCCACTTCAACAGCCCCGACCTCCAACCCGACAGCCCTATGTCAGGTTCTTCAGATCCGGACTGCGAGATTCCGGCGAGCTACAAAGATTAATGGAGGAAATAGGGGTCGTTGGAAGTAGGGAGTAAGGGTTTGAGAGAGAGACTGAGATTTGGGAAGAAGATAGAGGTTAGGGATTTGGAGATTTGGGGAAGAAGAAGAAGAAGAAGATATTGAAGAAGAAGATTAGGAGAAAGATTAGGACAATTATCATTCATAATACCAACAACGTATTGCTGGTGCGGATTTATAGGATATCCCAATTACAAGACACGTGCAAAGCACACTATGACTACAAATTCAACTAAGTGCACACTGCACGTAAAAACAAACAAACAGACACAAACAAAACAACAACAAACAGATAACAACGACAACGACAGACACGAGTAGAGAAGAAGGCTGTAGACTCCGGCGACGGTGGAACTACCGGCGTCCCTAACAACTCCACCCCCCTTAACAATGAGCTTGTCCCCAAGCTCACATTCAGAGAACTCTATCATTTGATAATGGAGAGAAGTGTACATCCATCAAATCTATAACCTGCATTGGCAAATGTTCCTTCACATCAGGAGTAATATAAGCTCCAGGATCTCCAACCTCAGATATCCCCAGCTCCAGTGCATATGGAGTTAATTCTGCATTTCCATTCTTCACCATGCTTGTTATAGATGGACTTTCAAATACCCCACTGTGAATTGCGCATCCCGTCAAGCTCTGCATCATTTTTCCATGCTTTAGCCAGAGTGACGGGGGAAAGACTGTAGTGTGCTTTAGGCCCCTCACTTCCCTGATCTTGATGATTTACTATTGGATCATTGACAGATCTTATATCACCATTTCTTTGAAGATTCTTATCACATGCAGATTTGAATCTGCTAACAATTGCAGTGTTTACACTTGAGGTGTCCAACCAAAGTATTGCTCTTCGCTCTGCCAGACTCTTTATTTCTGGTAGGATAGATTCATATGGTCTCAATTCAACTCCAGCTTTTCGAAGATGAACCACTACTTCATTGGCAACCTTAGAATTGTCAACAAACAATCTAGCACTGCTGCTCTCCACAATTAAGTAGGCATAGAACACCGGCAAATGCGAAATATCATCTCCTCTCAAGTTTAACAGCCAAGCTATTTCATCAAGCATGGTCAGAACAATTGCTGAGCATCCAGCACTGACAAGTCCTGCTCTCAAAGAAGAGAGTTTTGATGAGACATCAATACCAGCATACTTGATATCATGCACTCTGATCGGCTTAACAGGAGGGGTTGCAAGGACAGTAGTTTTGCACCCAGCAATTTGAGCAGGCACTGAAAGCATCAAGGCAGTTGATGGTAAGACAGCAGCACCTCCTGGAACGTATAAACCCACAGCAGCAATTCCCCTCTGAGACTCCCCATGCAACAAGAACACCCCAGCAACATTTATACATATAGGTGGGGGCCATCCATCGAGCACTATCTTGTCACTGCCAATTACAACCGTGTGGATTTCCAACTCCGCCCTCTTTACATTTCGTCGAAAACTCAATCGGAGCTCAAGATTAGGAAAAATTGTATTTGAGACATTACCACAAACACTTGATGAACTCATCTTTGAGATTTTCTTAGCAAACATGAGCTTCTCCTCATTTTCTTCAATTACAATGGAGAATGTTCTAAACTTCTCTCCATAATCATCCATCAAATTTGTTTCCCATGTCAAATTCTTCTTATCTAAAGCTACTGTTGCTTTATCATCTTTTTGATTTTCACCTTCAACAACAACACAATCTTCAACTACAACATCTTCTTGAATTTTTCTTCCAAGATCAGTATCATCAATTTCAATTCCAAGAATGCCAAATTGATCAATCAATTTCTCCTTTTCTTGATTTTCCATTTCATCAAACACTTTCGATGGCTTATCACTTCTATAATTCTCCATTTCAAGATTCTCCAAACTATCAAAAACTACTCCATTCCTATTCTTTTCACAAGAAACATCATCAATTACATTTTCTTCATCTACAACCATCGATTTGTTAGAATCTTCCAACTCAGTAGAGTCAAATTGATCTATCAATTTCTCTAAGAACAGGGACCAAGACATTTCATGGATTCGTGGTTTGATGTGCCTATGAAACCACTGTGAGGCTCTCCCTCTTAGATGTAGCATAGCACAGTTCAGTTTTTGGGACTCAGAAACCTTATGAACGCCAGGGATCTCATAAAAATCGAAATATTCCTCTATTTCACAAATCCATTTCCTTGGATCACCTTCTTTAAAAAAGGGAAACTTAGGAAACTTCCGCTTAACTGGGGTTCCTTTCAAACTAGTAGATGTGAGATTAGGGTTAGTTACCTCGATTGATGGGATTAGATGAGGAGTTGATTGAGGAATTGACTGCTGAATTTGCTGCTGAATTTGCTGCTGCATTGAGAACAACTTCACCTCCATTCTTGTTAACAATTCCTCAAGTTTCTCTTCCATTCTGGTCGCCGATGCCTCAAATCTTTCTTGGAGTGAATCAAGTTGCTTCTCCATTACTGATGTTTTGAGAGAGATTAAACGATTCCGGACACAGATTCCAGCGACTGGCAACTCAGATCTGACTTCGAAATCAGTGTGAAGACTCAGATCAGAGTTAGCAGCGATTTCGAGGTGAAGATCAGTGGAGGCAGTGGTTTTCGATGGAAGAAAGGAGCCGGTAGGATTTCTTTTGAAGTCGAAGTCGAAGATCGGAGGTGGACTGGATCTAGTTGCTGGTTGTTGGTGGAGTGCGGTGACGGGATGAGGGGGAAGCGAGGAATGCGCCGGAGGGTTGCTGGAGGATCGCCGGCGAGAGTTGATTCGGGAAATGAGAGGAGGAGAGGAAGCAGCTGGTGGATCGCTGCTCTGATACCAAATGTCAGGTTCTTCAGATCCGGACTGCGAGATTCCGGCGAGCTACAAAGATTAATGGAGGAAATAGGGGTCGTTGGAAGTAGGGAGTAAGGGTTTGAGAGAGAGACTGAGATTTGGGAAGAAGATAGAGGTTAGGGATTTGGAGATTTGGGGAAGAAGAAGAAGAAGAAGATATTGAAGAAGAAGATTAGGAGAAAGATTAGGACAATTATCATTCATAATACCAACAACGTATTGCTGGTGGGGATTTATAGGATATCCCAATTACAAGACACGTGCAAAGCACACTATGACTACAAATTCAACTAAGTGCACACTGCACGTAAAAACAAACAAACAGACACAAACAAAACAACAACAAACAGATAACAACGACAACGACAGACACGAGTAGAGAAGAAGGCTGTAGACTCCGGCGACGGTGGAACTACCGGCGTCCCTAACACCCTACCCGACTCAAACTCCGTCACCATCATCGCTAGCCTCATCACTTTCACCCAACCAAACCCTCGACCTCCATAAACTCCAAACTCGACCCGACCCAACCGAACCTGCTTTTGTCTTAAAGAAAAAAAATCCCATCCAGATCCGAAATCCAACTCCCAAATAAAAAAAATTTAAAATTTTTAAAATTTTTAAATTTAACATTTTTAAAATTAAAAAAAATTAAAAATTAAAAAAAAATATAAAAAAATAAAAAAAATATAAAAATATAAAAATATAAAATTATTAAAAATATTAAAACTAAAAAAATAATAATATATATTAAAAAATATATTTATACTTTGTAAACCTGTTATACTGCTTGTACATCACCATGGAGCCTCAGTATCGTCAGTACCTTTCCGTCTTCACTGACTTCCCGCTTTTCGGCTTCCCACCTGCCTCCTGCAGCCTCTACACATGTCGCATGCCTCCTCCTCTTGACCATCGCAGCACCCCTCTCACTAATCGCCTCAATCACCTTTGCACTATTTAAAAACAGATTAACTATGTAGAGTGCACCTGTCGTCTTTGATTTTATAACTATTGTCAGAATGCTGATCATTTTATTAGTGATTGCTTTGTCCAACATCCAAAACTTCTCAGGTCAATCTGTCATTGCTGGCTTCTCTACCCGTGCTTCTCTGTTACTCCGGGTATGAATTCATCCTAGATTTTAGATTCCGGTGCATCATACAATCGTACTAGTGATTATATACTGCTCACCATTAGCACTGCTTTTCTCTCTCACTCTCCATCACTGCACACAGTTGATGACTCACTACTTCTCACTACACACTCAGGATCTATTAGCTCTCCCACTCTGACATTATTTTTTATTATTTATGCTCTCCATTTATTCATAAACCTTATTTTCATTAGTGCTCTGTGCAATAGTGGCCTTACCATTAACTTCGATTCTTTACGTTGTTATATAAAGCATCCGCAGACTGGACAAGAGATCGAGTGTGCTAGTCGATACGGTCGCCTATATCATCTATATTTGCTTCATTCACATGGATCTCATTCTAGTTTTGCTGGTGTCGTGTCATCTAATATCGATCTGTGTCACAGACATATAGGTCATATTAGTGAGTCTCGTCTAAAGAGTTTAGCCTGTAGCTGTGCCTTTAGTCGGGTTTCTTTTACACATTTGTCCGTTTGTCAGGGTTGTAAGTTGAAAAAACACATAACCCTTCTTTTTAATAATAAAAGCACTTCTCAGTCCACTCAAGCTTTTCATCTTATTCATTCTTACATATGAGGAACCTCTTATGTACCTTCTAGCAAATGCTACCTCTATTATATTAGCTTCATATATGATTTCACTTGCTGCACATGAGTGTTCCTTTTTCGTCAATGATCTAAGATTCTTGCTATTTACCATCAAGGTTTTTCACTATCATCAAGGCTGACAGAATGTTGTAGCTAAAAGTAAGCATCGTTGCATTCTTAACATGACTCCTGCTCTTCTACTATCATCATATGTTCCTCGTACCTTGGCTGAAGCTGTCATGACTTTTGTCAGCCTCATTAACATCACTCACTCGTCCACCCTATCTGGTAAGACGTCGCATGAGGCCATTCACCACACTCCACCGAACTACAATATGCTCCGTACCTTTGGGGGCACCTGTTACATCCTTCTCCCTCCTACTGAGCGCACGAAGTTGACCAGCCGGGCCACTAAGTGTATTTACCTAGATATTAGTTCTAAGCACAAGGGATATTGTTGCTATGATCCCTTGGCACGTCGTCCCTATATCTCCCGTCATGTCTCCTTTGTGGAAGACTCCTCTTACTACTTGTCCTCCCCTGAGGATGTTCACTTTCTCGATTCCTCGGTTTCCTCGACTATCTTCCTGGGTACATCTTCACGAATTTCCTTCAATCCCACCCCTCTAGCTCCATTTCCACCTCACATAAATACAATGATTTCTGTCAATCCTACAGAGGCTCCTTGCACACCTCCTGCATCGCCACCTCCACAGGCACCTACCCCATGTAACTCTCGTTTTCGTTTATACGGATTTGTATTTTTCTTTTCCTGTATTCTTGTATTTAAATTTTTTCCTATAAATTTTTCTACTCTTTGAACTCAAATTTTTGCATTCATTTAAGTACCTGACTATTTTGTTTGAACCCAGAATTTCAACCTACACTATTTATCACTATTTGATTATTTAACTCCTGATTATTATTTTACTACTACTATTATTATTATTGTTATTATTATTATTATTTTGAAAAACCCAAAGATCCTAATTTATTATAAAATATCTAGTTGATTATTTGATTTATGCTAAAGCCCACCCTGTGATTTAATTATCGGATCCTTTGTCATAAAGCCCAATTTTATATTCATTTTAATTACATTTTTATTAATATATAATCTTAGTGCCCAATCTCAAATTATTTCTATAATTATTATTTTATTATGTAAAGCCCAAGTCTACAAACTCAAACTCACATTTATATACCCAGCCCGTTAACCCATTATCCTACCCTACCCAAATTCAACTACCCGTATACAAATTTCTCCATTCCCCCACTCTTCACATTCCCGTAACCCCACACCCCCACTATCTCATAACTACCCATTATTTTATATTATATTTATTATTATATTAAACCCCCTTCTCCTCTCTCCCCCTCTCCCTGTCTCTCTCTCTCCTTTCTGTTTCCCAACAGAAACAGAGCACTCCATTGCACCCATCGTCTAGCCGCAAGCCTCGTCGCCCTCTTATTGCTATCGACCCCGTCCCCGTTTCCCTTGATCGCTCCTCGCAACTCCCGTCGCTCTGCCCTGTGTTCACCCAGCCACCAGCCGCAACCACCTCCATCCTCCTTTTCGTCATTTCCGTCGCCCCGATCGCAGCACGACCGTCGAGCTGCCTCTTCACATTCCTCCTTTCTTCTTCAAAACGTCCTCCGCTCTCCCACCATCCTCAGTGAGTCCCTGCCATTGCCATTGCCTTCATCTTCTTCGCCTGCCACCATTGTCACTCCGTCGACCTACCACCGAAGCCTTGTTTCCATCGACTGTTTCATCCCCGAGCCAGTGCCACCTTGTCGCACCACTCCTCTCCTCGCAGCCCCTCAGCGCCGCCCATCCTCCTCCCCGTCGCTGAGCCCCGTCCTCCTCCGTCGACAGAAACCCCGACGCTGCCAATCGCAATCATCGACCTCTTCATCTCCCTCATCGTTTGTTCGACTGCCGCCATCCTTCCTCGCCCTTCATCCTTAGTCGCCGGCAACCACCCCGTCCTCGTCAGCCCGCAACCCCTTGTCGACTTCCCCACTGCCGCTCGTCGTCTCCGAGCATCACCCGAGACTTTATTTTGGTTGACAGATGATCATCATCAAGTAGATCAGCCATCCATTTCCTTTGATCATTGCCATCAAAATCCGTGCCCCTGTTCTCGATCAGTGCACCATCTAGTGAACATCAGCCGTCAGATCTTCGTTCAGCATCGTGATCATCATCATCATCACCAAGCTACTTTGAATCTTGGCCGCCCGATCATCTTGATCTTGATCCTCGTCAAGATCCGCGCGCGATCCAACCGATCAGATCTTGATCATCATCATCAAGTTCATCACCGACCATTGATCGCCATCTTGATCTTGATCCTCATCAAGATCCGTACCTGATCATGATCATCTCATCAAGATTCGCATGGTTCGCGATCGTCGCCGTTGCCACCCCGGGATCCTAATCCCGTTATTCCCTATATCGGATCTAACGTCGTTCTAAATGAAAGTCATCTCACCCTCGAATTGTATGCTATCGTATTCGAGATTATTTATTGAATTCCACAAGTAGATCTATATTTATTATCGTATATCTTCTATTGTTATCTATCGTTGGGATACTACGGATTTACACGAGCGAATCCAAGTAGTAGTCTTGACTTCGTGCCGTCTTTTTGCCTCCGATTTGTGGAGATCTTGCATGCATTCATGTGGTTAATTATTGAATATATAAATATGGATTGTTATTGTAATTTATGTCATGACATTACACAACTATTGTAGATTGTATACTAGTGTTGATTGTTCAAATGATTGATGTTGGTGTATTAGTTGATTGTGATTAGTAAGATTATGGACATTATACATCTTAATACCATGTTCACACTGGTGTAACTTGCTGTGATTAATGTTGTCAACAACTATTGCATATTGATTGAATAAAGAGTTGTTAACAAGCCGGGGTTTAAGGGTGACTTAAGTAGTAGACAATGTAGTAACTGTACTCGGAGGAGGGGCCCATTATTAACGGCTATTGTTTTATTGATGGATTGTGGCTTACGGTAGTAACCCAATCTATCGTGCATTGTATTGGGGCCAATTATCTTGTCGTGCAGTAATTATTGAATTGCAACTATTGAATATTGATTATCGTTGCCGAGTACATAAACTATAAAATCTACTAAGTCTAAATGTAACTTGTTTGCATGTAACAACTATATGGTAAATAAATGGGACGCATAAAGTGCTACATTAGTTAGGACTAAAATGAATAATAGACTTAAGAATGTCATCACATCGTCATTTCATATTGTCATCGTTATTAAACAGTGTTATCGTTATTGCTACAATTATTGATATCGTTTATTGTTATTGTTATTGATCATTGTCATTGCACATTGCATCGTTATCCTTTTGCCATTGTTCATTGCCATCTACTCTATTATTTATCAAATTCATTGTTATATCGTAAATATCATTGTTTCATTGCTTTCTCTACTTGCTGTCCACGACTTGCTCTAAGGACATATTATTCTCTTTTTTTAGATGAACAGCTTACAGGTAATCAAGGAGAATTGCCTGATAGATTAGGAAAACTACAATGGTGAAGAATGGATAGCATCGCCGCTTAATTGATTATTGCTTTGTTATGAAGACTTAAATAATTGAACATTATTATTTCTTTGTATTGTGGGATTTTTGACCCAAATATTATTATTATTGTTTCCAGTGTTGGATTATTATTATATTTGGTTATTTTATGCTCAAATTCCAAGTATTGTTATTCATGTGATTATCCTTTCATTGCATGCGTGGTTGTATTGCTCCTCGTTATATTGTTAAGTTGAATTGATAACAGCTTATGAATGATGCAAGTCATTCGCTGGGCCAACGTCACGTGCTTGCATTCCGTATTTTGGGAAGCAGGGCGTGACACCCCATCTCCATCACCTCCTGCATCACCACCTCCACAGCCTGCACATCACCAGCGGTCAATCAGTCTACTCGTTCCACTACGAATATCCCACTAGCACGTTCTACACCATATGTTACTGGTCCTCTTGACCAGTTTGACTTTGCCACCTAAACATCTTACTCACCACAGTTCCATGCATACCTCACCACCATACACTCCATACATGTACTCATATCTTATTAGGAAGCTATTTAACTTCCAGAGTGGCTGAAGCTATCGCAGATGAGTTTGATCAGACTTACACTTGGGATGTTGTTTCACTACCAGTGGGAATAGAGCATGTTAGCTGTAAGTAGATCTTCAAGGTCAAATATCAACATGATGGCTTCATTGAGCGACACAAGACTCGTCTAGTTGTCAGAGGTTTTACTGAGGAGTATGACATTGATTATGATAAGACTTTTTCTCCAGTTGCCTAGATAACCACTTCACACTTTCCTTGTCATTGTCGCCATTCCTTAGTGGCCATTATACCATATGGACGTGAAGAATGCATTTCTTCATGGTACTTTATCTGAAGTTGTTTACATGCAGCCTTCTCTTGGCCTCACCACATCTCCTTATCATGTTTGCCGTCTACGTCGAGCTATTATGGTTTGAAACAGGCTCCTCGAGCCTAGTTTGAGTGCATTCGATGTGTCATAACACATGCAGATTCCAGTTAAAGCTCACAGGATCACTCTATATTTATGCGGTCATCACCACAGGGGAGGGTACTTCTATTGTTATATGCTGGTGATATGAATATTACAGGGGATGAATGGGCGGGCATTGCATCCACTCAGGGATACCTTCATCAGTAGTTCATATGAAGAATCTTGGCAAGCTACGTTATTTTCTGATTTTAGAGATTGCCCAAGCCTCTCGGGGGATACTCATTTTTCAGCAGAAATACACATGAGACATTATTTCCGTTGCAGCTCTGTCTGACAGTCGATCAGCCGATACTCCCTTAGAACTTCATGTGAAGCTTCGTCCCACAAATGGTGAGCTCCTCCTCGATCCCACTCGATACAGTCAGATTGTTGGATAGTTTGTCTATTTATGCATGACCAGACCCAAGATCACTCATGCAGTTAGTATTGTCAGCCAGTTTGTTTCAGCTCCTCCAGCAGTTCACTGTTCTTTTCTTCGGATCCTCAGATATCTTCGGGACACTATCACTCACTCATTTATTCATGCCCTTTACATCTAGATAGGAACTTCGTGTATATTCTGATTCAAACTGGACAGAGGATCCTATTACTAGGCAGTCTACCATAGGTTTTTGTTTCTTTCTTGGTGATTCATTGATCTCATGGGGAAGCAAGAAATAAGTAGCCGTTGCATGTTCTTCCACAGAGGCCGATTACAGTGCGATGCAACCACTACTACAGATATTGTTCACGTTTGATCACTATTATCAAACATGGGTGTAACCTTACAGGAGCCGCTCATCTTCATTGTGACAAGTGGAGTGCTATACACATTGCAAGCAACCGGTCTTTCATGAGCAGACGAAGCACATAAATATTGATTGCTACTTCGTATGTGAGCATTTTGAGGCAGTGACTATTTTATTTCATTCTGTGACTTCTTCAGAGCAGACAACCAAATTCTTCATGAAATCACACACTGTCCAGAGATTCTGATACTTAGTGGGCAAACTCACATTAATTGATTCACCATGAGTTTGAGAAGAAGTGCTAGATTATATTAGATGTACGACTGAGATTGTACTTGTACCCTATATATACTGCGCTTTAGTGCCCAATAATATTTATTCATCGTTTCTCTTTATTTCTGTTAACCTAACAAGAATAAATTATCACTAAAAAGAGGAGAGAAATCAAACCGACCATACAATAAACTTGGAAAAGAGGATTATTTCTGTTAACCTAACAAGAATAAATTATCACTAAAAAGAGGAGAGAAATCAAACCGACCATAAAAGAGGAGAGAGTAAACCACTATAGGTCCGACATTTTTATTATTTTTATTTTTATTTTTTAATTTTTGATAGAAGGGATAGAGTACCAAAAGGAACTCCTGCGAATAAACTAAAGAAAGTTGAGGTGCATAGAGAGTTATTACAAACCATACTGAAGGTTACAAAGAAGAGCACCATAGACTGATCTAAAACAATCACCCTGCACCACCAGACTACTCCCAACATCTAATAAAAGGTTCAAAAGACGAGATACCTAGCATTACAAGTAGAAGGTTCACTCCATACTCCCAGCCTAGCATCAGAGCTCCTGAAGCTAGACAAAGAAAGCTTCAGGTCCTTCAGCAATCAAAGAATTCACAGGTCCAGGATCACAATTGCGGCAGAAGCACCAACCTGATCTTGGAACCCATTAATTCCAGCTTGTACCAAATCTTCAACAATGTCATGAATAGAAGACAGCTCCAAATTCATATTCTTTGATGGGGGAAGGATACTTGCCCAAAAGTGGATATAATAGACAAGTTGTCAATAAGAGAAGCTATGTCAATACATTTTTTTGCAAAAGGATCCTTGCATTTCAGTCCGTTCGATATAATCCAAATAATTGTCATCGTAGCAATATCCCAGCTAAGTCAAAGCGCAGAATTAAACTCTTTTCTTTCTCCATTCATTCCACCAAGAGTGAGCAGTGCCTGATTCACAAGTAATTCTCCATATTTTCTTACAAATATATGAAAAATGATGAGCAAACTAGCAATTAATAAACAAAATTTAGCAGTTTCAGTATGGGTATGAGAGAAGGTGCAATTGTTTTCTACAGTAAGCACCTTGTTCTAATCTTAAGACTTAAGAGAAGCAGTATCTGCCAAATGCATTTGTAAAATGGAGAGATCAACCCCCAGAATTTAAACAAACATAGTGATCAAACTAAAAGTCGGACATTAAACTTGGAACTTAGTTTTTACGTATGCAAGCAAAGAATGTCCTACCAATGAAGACATTGGGGTTGAAAGGCTTCAGAAAACACACAAATAATTAAATAAGGCAACTCACTAAATAGCAATTGAACATAGTATGCTTTAATTAACTCTTATTATATTATTTTGCTATAGCATTAGCTTAGAAAAAGAGAGAAGCCCACAACGGAATACACAGAAATACTAATATTAGAACAACTTTTGAAACTCAATCCAAATTAAATACCGAACTTTACAAAATCAGTACATCTGCATAATGTTATCTGACTGAACAGTCATTCAAAAATTTTAGCCATTATCTTCTACTGTATTATGGCAATATCCAAAATTAGCATATTGCCATGCGAACACTTGATATATGATACATAAGTTTGGAGGGAGTATGTAAAGTATCTCTAAATAACCAGTTCAGCATGCCTCTAAATGACAAGACGAGAAGCAATAGCAATGAAAGTATGCAGTTACCATAAAATACGAAAGTAAAGATAGATGCATTTTGATATAACCCATCAAGCAAATACCAATAAAATTAGTAAAAACGACATTATGACTAAAATTCATCAAATATGATATCAGAATACGTCCAAGAAATTGGAAGGGTGCTTACATTTTCACCAGATGCTGCCAATAAATTACACTTCCACGCCCAGCCTTTTTCTCACCTGATGGCTGGCTACTGCTTCAAGAATCAATTCTGAGAAAAAGTAAGATATTCTGAGCAAAATTCATCATTCATATCAAATTTACTGAAATCTTGGCATTCTAAGTGTACAACTTTTACATTTAGACATATCTCACAGAATAGTACTTCCAATCCAGGCATCACAGGATCACTATCAGTGACTCATAACCGTCATTAAACTATCCTGGTCATTAAACTATCCTGAATCACTACTCTCTACCAGGTAAGCGGAAAGCCACACTACAGATCACCTTCTAAATGTTGCAAGCACTTTCTGCATTGCACAAGTTGTTACGCCCCGCTTCCAAAAAAAATACAGAATACGGATACGCGACTCAACCCAGCGAATGATTTGCATCATCCATAAGCTGTTCAGGAATCATTACAACATCTCACAATATAATCAGAGTCGCAAGCAAAAGAGTCAACCACACATACAAAATTGAATTAATAAACCAACCGAATTTACTTGAAACAAAATGTATTAATCTCAAATAAATCAGATCTGGATAAGACAAAATCCTGGGTCACATCGCCCAAAATACAAAGTAATTACCCAAGTACTCAAAATACATGATTCAAAACAACAATAATAGCAATACTAATAATCAAGAATCCAGCACTAATATCTCATTTTGCCAATGCCGTCGGGCAGCTGACCATCCTGATCTGCAATTAATAATTGCAGGAAAAGGAAAGAGAAAACAAGTACCCGTCAATGCAAGTTACTGGTCACTTATAATATAGGATACAAGTACATGAAAAAGGTAAACAAATAGCATGAAATAATGCATCAACAGTAATAACTAGCATGAATCAGTAAAACAAAGTCAACTAGCATGGTATAATAACAGTACAAATGAATGTGTCAAATATAGTGTCATATGGCAACTAACAGTATCCAGTAACAGTAAGCTCAGTATATCAGTGTAACGGTATAACAGTATCAGTCCAACAGTATCAGTTAGTCAGGAGGTGGAGCAATGGGGTTAGTCGGCAGTAGGGTTTCAGAGGTTGAAGGTGGGGGTTGCACAGTATGAGAGGGGGCTAGGGTTCGGTAGGGGGGAGAGAGAGAAAGAGATGGTGGGTTTTTATAGGGCTTTGATTTTAGGGTTTCAGGAGATGTTGGGTATTGGGTTATTGGGTTCATGGGCCCAATAGGAGTAGCAGTAGGTGTTGGTTTTAAAATTAGGATTTGAATAGGATTTGGTTTATCAATTGGGTTTAGGGATAGTTATGAGGGTCTAGGTTTAAATTTGTAATTAGGATTATAAATAGGCTTAGGCAAAAGAAACCATGAGCACCCAAAACACGAGCAAAAGAGAATAGAGCAAGATCCAATAAAGAGAAATACAACAATCGATAAGGAACAAAGCAAAAAGACAAACAATCAGACACAAGAGCTCAAAATGAAATAAAATGAAAATATATTGAAAACAACTCCAATATACGGTCCAAGAATATACATGAGAGTACAAATACCCAAGAAAGAGAAAAATACACCAAAAATACGAAAAACGAAAAACAGGGGTTACAATCCTACCTACCTAACAAAAAGAATTTTGTCATTGAAATTCAAAAATAAGATACATAGGGTAACCCCAAAAGAAAAGAAAACAAGGCAAAACAAAACAAAATAACCACTACTCAAACAAATGAGGAAACTTCTGCTGAATTTCCTCTTCCAGCTCCCAAGTCGACTCACTAGGTGAGTGAGGATTCCAAGCAACATGAACCAACTTGATGACCTTGTTCTTAAGCACTTTCTCCCGCCGATCCATAATAGCAACTGGCGGAATCTGTAACGACCCGAAAAATAGCATATGGCTATTTTGCATCGAAATGTGGGCGCAATTGAAAGCTGCACGCGAGTATGTTATTTTTGATAACAATTATTTTTAATTGAGAATTATCGGTTATTGCCTAGTTTTATTTTATTATTATTTTCAAAATTAAATTATTTTTTATACGGATTATTACAAAGTAGTTTTAATGTGTTTTGTATTGTTTGGAATTATTAGAGTAGAGAGTTGGGCTTTATTTGAAATGTATGAAGGCTAGGGGGCTTATACGAAACATTTCCTTAGATATTTACCTATCTACTATTATTTATTCACATTTTTACAAACCCCCCCCCCCTTCTTTCTCCTCCTCCTTCTTCTTCCTTCTCCTTCTCCTTCTCTCTTCCCGACCGGTTCCACCCCAACCCAGAAACAACCCCCCCCCGGTTCCCCCCCTACTTCTCCTTCCCCTACTTCTTCCTCTCCCCGTTCACTTCCAACCAAACCCCCCCATCTCTCTTTTCCCTTCTCCTTCTTCTTCCCTTCTCCTTCCCGTTCGTTTCTTCTTCTCAAACCCAAAGAAGACCCCGGCCTCCTCTCCCTTCCTCCCTCTCCCGTCCACGCCGGCCGATCGAAACGAACCCCAACCGCCATTCCCACCTTCCTTCTCCTTCTCCCTTCTTGATTCGATGCCGACCCATGGCAGCCCCGACCTCCTCTTCCTTCCTCCTCCTTCCGTTCGTTCCATCCGAGATCGAAGAAACCCCGACCCCTTCTTCCTCCTTCGTTCTTCTTCTTCATCCCGACCAAAACAAACCCAAACGAACCCATCGACGGTTCTTCCCCACCTCAAAATCCACCTCCATTCCTTCGTCAATTTCGAATTAAGTTGAGGGTTAGATTAATGGAGGGATTCTTTACATGGTGGTGTTGTCGGATTTTCGATTGGATTTCGGAAGGTATAAACCCTAACTATTTTATTGTATAAAAGTTAGTTAGGTTAATTTTTATTGAGTAGGGTTATTTTGATAGGGAGATTTAGAGATATTGGAAATTGTAGAGGTGAGAAATTAGCGGATTTTTATGGAGATTTCAAGTTGTTAGTAAATTAGGGTTTTGGGTTTGGAAAAGGGAATTATATATGTATGAACTATTTCTCTTATAATAGTGGAGAGTATAGTTGGACTATTAGATTATTTGGGGGGTGATTTTAGTAATTAATTGGGAATGAAAATATCGTAAGCATTAGATTATCACGTGCATCGCACG
The DNA here is from genome assembly GCA_017893485.1 of Hemerocallis citrina. NCBI lineage: Eukaryota > Viridiplantae > Streptophyta > Magnoliopsida > Asparagales > Asphodelaceae > Hemerocallis > Hemerocallis citrina. The sequence continues at coordinate 428,345,769 of CM030358.1, read as the reverse complement.
TGTATATCACAAGCGTTCAGTAAACTCTTGTGTGATATTTGGGGATAGTATTATTAGCTTTTATGATTGGTTTGAATGATTGAGTTTTAATTGCTTGAAATTGATGATAGGATATATTGCGACTTTGGAGGCAAAGTGGCATGGCGCTTCGGATCTTCGCGGAAAATAAGTGAGTTAAATTGTTTATATATTTGTGTATTTTATGGTTTAAAGAAACATGTGAGTTGGTTTATTATATAGTTTTGTGGTTTGATGAATATGCGAGTTAGTATATTTATATATTTTGTGGGCGGATGAATATGTGAGTTAATTTATTATGTGTTTTTGGTGTGTTAAAAATTATGTGAGTACTATTTTATTATATGTATTTCTGTGATTTTAAGAATTATGTGAGTTAATTTGTTTATATATTTGTGTATTTTATGGTTTAAAGAAATATGTGAGTTGGTTTATTATATATTTTTTTGGTTTGATGAATATGTGAGTTATATTATTTATATAAATTGTGATTTAAGAAATATGTGTGAGTTAGTATATTTATATATTTTGTGGGTTGATGAATATGCGAGTTAATTTATCTAGGTATTTTGTGATTTAAGAAATATGTGGTGAGTTATATTATATATATATATATTTTCGTGGTTTAAAGATATGTGTGAGTTATTTTATATTTTGTGGTTAAGAATATGTGAGTGTTGATTCATTTATGTATTTTGTGGTTTAAAGAAATAAGTAAGTATCGATTTATTTACGTATTTTTGTGATTGTAAAAAATTGGTGAAATTAACTATTTTGAGCATATAAAAACCTATGTAATGGATGAGTTATATTTAGATGATGATATCAAAATATGGATGTATGGTTTATATACGTATTTTGATGTTTTGAAGAAGTTCGAATAAACTAAAGTATTGTTATAAATTTATGGATCAAAAGGATCCTATAAAAAGTATGAATGGTAGAACTTGAGTTGTATTAGATCATGCTTGAATTGTTGTAGAAAGAAACCCATGGTTAAGTTGTAGTAGAATATCATGTTTGAGTCGATTTTAGAAAGAAGCTCATGTTTGAGTTGATTATAGTAGATAGGCCATGATGAGTTGATTTTAGAAGGATACCATGCTCAAGTTAATTATAGTAGATTCTTCTATTACTTCTAATTATAGAAGATCAAGTTTGCTAGTAAGCACAGTTGATTGCTTCTAGGTTTGATTACCTGTATGGTTGTTGTATGTGTTGTTGTCTCATATGCGGCTCGACTGGCCCGTATGTAGATGTTGGTCTCATACGGAGCTTATTTGGCTCGTATGCATGTTGTTGTCTCATACGCGGCTCGACTGGCCCGTATGTAGCTGTTGGTCCCATACGTAGCTGTTTAGCTCGTATGTGTTTTTGGTTACTCGTATGTAGCTTCTTAGCTAATACGCAGTTTGTTGTGCTCGTCTAGGGTGATATCATTTTACTTCGACCCTTTGCCGAAAAGAGAGGAGTTGGTTGTAGGTAGCGCCTTACGACCAACTTGTCCCTCGAAGCAGGCCTTAGGTGGTGTTATTGGGTTGTACCTTCCTGTCAAAGGGATACGTACGGTGTCTTCTCACGAGTTAGGAGCACGGGATGCGTATCGCACACTGTTAATTCCTGAAGTGCCATGATAAAGCGGCGAAGCTAGGGGGATGGACCCCGGAACTTCGTCGGGTCCTTGGCCAGAGGGAAGTGAACAGGCCATAGATTGGGGTCTATGAGTTGTGGGTGACACAGGATAGGCATTATGCAATACTGCGCTCGGAGACCCTGTGTTCGTCTGGTTTTTGAGTGAGGTCCGGTGTACCGGGTGGTAGTGGCAAACATAGACACCATGAGCCCACTGCATTGGTGGGACTTGACCACGTGTGCAACCTCATCAGTCATGTAGTATCTGTCAGGAACAGGTTGTGTACAATTAGAAATTCATAACGCGGGTTCAAATCCCTATATTTGGAGAGACGGCTTGAGATGGGGCGTATGTAGTATGGGATGCATACTGTTCCGGAGACTTGCTTGCATTAGAATAAGAGCATCATTGTATTGGTAATTTTGCATTAGAGTTTAAGTCATAAGGTACACAGGCACAAAATTATAGGTACACGTGTCTTTTCCATTCGAGATGAATTGCGAGTGTGATAGTGAAGTAAATTAACAACCGAGCTATGGGCTTGGGATGTGAAGTGATATTACCCAAGTTGGGCTTGGGATGTGCGTGATTAGTACCCAAGCTATCGACTTGGCGCGTGATATGTTATTGCCAAAACTATGTTGGGATATGGGGTACATTGTGATAAAATGCAAGTAAATGGTAAGGTGAAATGAGATGTTAGGTTGGACATGAATGAATGAGGTAGTATGAGAATGAAGGCATATGTCTATGAGGTGATACGTGATATAAGGAAGTAAAATCAATATTGTATTATGAGTGGTTATTCAAATGGTTACTAAATATAAGTATGTTATGAGCGGGTATAGATATACATACAGGTGATGACTCAGAGAGTATTTGATGTGAAATCCCATTTATGATGTTTACATATTCAGATGTCAAGTAAGATTTGTTTATCTTGGAAATTGTGAGTTCGTTATGTTTTTACTTGTAAGTTTAATTTATTTACTTATTTAATAAATTATACTCACACCAGAAATGGCTAACCCCTAAGTGTTTGGGGGTTAGGGAGTCCCTGGACTACCCTAGGTCCCTACTGTTACAGGTCCTCAGCAGTGCAGAGGTGAGGTGTAGGTACAGGTTCCGTGGAGTGGAGCTCCAGTTATAATTTGTTGTTATGTTTAATTGTAAATAGTAAAGATTTATGCTTTAAATTGTATTTTTGATGTATAAGTATGAGGATGATGACGAAGAGTATAGTGTGAGGCAGCAGGATATGGTTTGGACCCGTACCCATTTCGTTGTGGAGTGCCGGGCGTCGTGGTAGGTTTTTACAGGTTATTTTCTAAAAACTTACTACGTTTTCAAAGAAATTTATGCTTTTTAATTGATATTTGTTAAACCGTTATGAGTTTGGCCCCTAGAGCATATATATATATTGCCTGTGTGATGATGCTCATTTTGGCCTGGGGAGCCCATATTATTATTGCCTGTGATGTAAGATACGGAATTTAGAGCAAAATTCCGTAAGCTTTTCTGTGTTTTGGGCAAAAAAATACAAGGGAGACTCTGCCCAAATTTTCTTTGAAACATAACTATTTTAGTTTATGTTTAAAGTGATATAGAAATTGGAAGAATTGATTTTGGAGTCAAAAAGAAAAGAAAAGGGGCAGGCAGTACAGTTTGGTATTACAAACTGATAATTGTAATTACTGCATAGTAACTCTGTGTTGAAGAAAAGTTTTTAAATTTTCCAAAATTTTCTGTGTCTCGAGACTAATTGAAGGAAAGATCTTGGCATGTGTCACGGTTTCCCAGCAACGGGGAGATCGGGGCGTTACAGAATCTCACAAGTCAAATCCGGCCGCACGGTCAACTCAGAGTAGTTAATCACGTGACTTTCATAGCGGAATATCTCCTGAGTTGTGAGACATGGAAAATATCGTGCACTCTTGATAACACTGGCGGCAAAGCAAGACGCTAGGCCACCTTGCCTACTCGCTCCAAAATCTCAAATGGTCCAATAAACCTACGGCTAAGCTTGCCCCCACTATCGAATCGAATGACACCGCGCCACAGCAATACCTTAATTAAAACATGGTCACCAACAACAAACTCCAGAGCCTTCTGATGGACATCAGCCCATCGCCTCTACCTATCCTGAGCTGCCTGAATATGCTTTCTGATTTGAGTCACAGCATCAACTGTCCTGGTGATCAACTTCGGACCCAATAACTGCCTCTCACCAATGTCATACCAGCACACTGGTGATCTGCATTTATGTTCATAAAGTGCCTCAAACGGTGTAGCTTTAAGACTGTCCTGAAAGCTGTTATTGTACGAGAACTTTATGAGATGCAAATGGTCCTCCCAAGATCCACTGAACTGCAACATACAGGATCGCAACATGTCCTCAAGAATCTGAATAGTCCGCTCTGACTGTCCATCAGTCTGGGGATGAAAAGCTGTACTGTACTTCAACTTACTCCCCAAACTAGCCTGAAGAATCTCCTAAAACTGAGATCTGAATCTCGTATCCCTGTCGAATACAATACTGACTGGAATCCCATGAAGCCTGATAATCTCTTGCATGTACTTCTCCGCTAGGCTCTCAGCAGACTGACTGACACGAAAAGGAATGAAGTGAGCACTCTTTTCGTCAAACGGTCGATAATCACCCAGACAACATTGTGACCCTTAGGACTCGTCGGCAAAGCGGTCACAAAATCCATGGTGATCTCCCACTTCCACTCCGGAATAGGAAGCGGTTGAAGAAGTCTAGCGGTTCTCTGATGCTCTGCCTTAACCTGCTGACAGATCAAACACTGAGCAACAAACCGAGCTACAACCCTTTTCATACATGCCACCAGAAATGAAGCTTCAAATCTCGATACATCTTAGTATTGCCAGGATGGATAGAATATGAGGACTGATGAGCTTCCTCAAGCAACCTCTGACAAACTTCACCCCTAGGGATACAAAAACGGGAACCAAAACGAAGCGAACCATCGGCATGAATAACCATGTCCGTTCTGGACCCAGACTCAACCTCAGCTCGAAAACCCTGCAACTGCGCATCACCAGCCTGAGCCTCCTTGATCTGATCAATAAGAGAAGACTAAAGCTAGAGCGCAAGATAACTCCGACCAGAACTCGTCAACAAAACCTCTAAATCCAACATCTCATCTGCTCAATGAGATCACTCTGTTGAGTAAGAAACATAACTGCCGGTCTCCTGCTCAAAGCATCTGGCACCAAGTTTACTTAACCAGGATGGTATTGCAAACTGATGTCATAATCGGCCATAAGCTCCAACCATCACCTTTGCCTCATGTTTAATTCCTTCTGGGTGAAAACGTATTTGTGACTTTTGTGGTCTGTAAAGATCTCCATGTGGTCTCCAAGTAAATAATGTCTCCACAGCTTCAAAGCATAAATCACTACCGCTAACTCCAAGTTATAAGTAGGATAGTTCATTTTATGCGGCCTCAACTGCATCGATGCATACGTAACAACACAACCCTTCTGCATAAGAACTGCTCCAAGACCCTTACCAGAAGCATCACAGTGAATTACAAATCCACCTGAAACATCTGGAATAGTCAACACATGCGCTAATGTCAATCTGTTCTTCAACTCAACAAAAGCCTCATTGCACTCAGCAGATCAATAAAACTTTTGATCCTTTCCTGTCAGTTTAGTTAACGGCCCTGCAATCTTCGAAAAATCTTGAACGAATTTCCGATAATAGTCCGCAAGACCAAGAAAACTCTGAACTTCGAAAACTGACTTAGGAATAGGCCAATCCTTCACAGCTTCAACCTTGACTGGATCCACAGAAAGACCATTGCCAGAAATAATGTGCCCCAAGAAAGAAACCTTGTGAATTCTCTCTCAAAGTCTGCAGAACCACTCTAAGATGCTCAACATGATCTTCCCGATTCCCAGAATATACCAGAATGTCATCAATGAAGACCACCACAAATCTATCCAAGAACTGAGAGAAGACCCGGTTCATAAGACTCATGAATACAGCCGGCGCATTAGTAACCACGAACGACATCACAAGATACTCACAGTGCCCCTATCTAGTTCTGAATGCAGTCTCCTGTATATCAGCAGCCTTCACCTTGACTTAGTGATACCCAGAACGAAGATCTAACTTCGAGAAAACAACAACCCCACTCAACCGGTCGAACAAATCATTGATCCTAGGCAAAGGATACCGGTTCTTCACAGTAACACTGTTTACTTTTCGATAATCTACACCCAGTCGACGACAACCATCCTTCTTGTTGACAAAAAGAACCGGAGTACCTCAAGGTCAAACACTTGGTCTGATGAAACCCAAATCAAGCAACTCCTGAATCTGCACCTTAAGCTCTGCTAGCTCAACTGGTGCCATCCTGTAGGGACTCTTCGATATCGGTGCCATTCCAGGCTGAACATCAATACTGAACTCCACTTCCCTATCAGGGAGTAAGCCAGGCAACTCATCTGGAAAAACATCCAAGAAATCTAGAACTACTGGAGGCGCAGCCTCACAGCCTGAGTGCAATGCCATCGCACAATCCACCTGTTCAACTACAGTCTTTGTTCGGCCAAGGAAAGACTCCCCAGCATGGAACTCAAATTCTGCTCAATCTGGAATAACGAAAACAACTTTCTTGGCACGGAAATCAATAATGTATGAGCTTCACCCAACCAATCTATACCCAGAATAACGTCGAATCCTGAATTCCCAATGATAATCAAGTTGGCTTTGAAATCTGCATCCCCAATAACAACGGAACATTGCCTGCACTCACGGGAACAAATGACAACACCACCACCCGTCAAAATGTTCCAAGCCTCAGTCATGTTGCTACACTCCAACTAATGGCGAGCGACAAATTGTGAGGAGATAAAAGAATGGGTTGCCCCAGAATCAAAGAGAACACGAGCAGAAAAAGAGGAAACTAGGACGACACCTAAGGGAGCAAAAGACAAGGAGAAAGAAAAAGCAGACAATCAAGGGTAAGGAAAACAACAATGCAGAAAGATAACAGAAAGAAAGCAAAACAAGACCAAAAGAAAGAAACAAAGAGGAAGCAAAACAACAACAACAAAACAAAAAGCAAAAAGATACCTGCCACAACTCCTTCAGTTGCTTCAGCATCTGCAGCAGTCAAGTTGAAAGCCTGACCTCTCCTCGGAACAACGGTCCTCTGAAGGACAATCTGATGTTGAGGAGGAAGCGGAGGCCTAATTGGACCATGACCTGGGCCTGCTTGCTGAACAGGACTCCTGGCTGGAAGAGCCACCTAATGCTGCTGCGGACAATCGCGTACTGAATGATCAGCGGTGCCACACCTAAAGCACCGGCGGTTGACGCGCCAACAATTCTTACGCTCATGCCCAGACATCTGACAGAAGTCACAAAAACTACCCTTCTGGAAACCAGCAAAAGGATATGGAGCTGCCCTGACCGGATGGGTTGGGACAGGCCTCCGAACAGGACCACCAGAAGGCCTAGCAGCAGAATGCGAAACAGTCCACGGAGATGGAACCAAACCACCGTGAGCCTGCTCTTGAGCTCGAGCTACCTCAGGAGCTTCAGCATAAGTATGCAAACGGAGAGAAACAAGATGCCTCTTGATATCCTGCTCAAGCCCATTTATGAATCTACGAGCCCTATCCTCTTCGGTAGTCACAAGAATGGCAGCAAAGCGGCTAAGTCTAGTAAACTCAGCTACATACTCATCTACTAACCTGGAACCATGTTTCAAGAAGTCCATGTTACAACATTGTTTGAACAATTATGTAACAAAATTCCAAAATAGAATAATGACTTAACCTATTTTAGGGCCAGGAATTACTGTTCCATCTCAACTTGAGTACTAGTGGGGAAGAACTTCTCCAAGAATTCCCGAGTGAAAGTAGTCAAAGCAATAGGCCTCTCAAGTCGCTCGGACTCGGCCATCCACCAAATATGAGCCAAATCCACCAGTTGGATGGAAACCACGTCTACCCTATTAGCCTCGACAACACGTGTCGCCAAGAACAAGCGCTCGGTCCGGATCAACCACTGTTCAGCCTCCAAAGGCATCTTAGTGTCGGAAAAATGGTCAGGATGCAGCCTTATAAAATCTGTAACTATTCCAAAACGAGGCAGAAGATTTTCCTACACAGGCAAAATGGGAGGCAGAACCCGAGCAGCCATCACTAGATCGCTGTGGTTTTGCTGCTGATTGATCAGCCGCTCAAGCACAGCAGTGACAGCCTCAATCGGATCGGGCTGAGAAGAATTCCCACGAGCCATAGCTGTACAAAAATCAAACAATTAGCATCCAGAATTAAAGTTGATAATAATTCATTTACGTATACATGGTTGGTGAAATATTGAGCCGATCCCAATTCGAGCCAAGCTTTTCTAATATGTTAGGCAACTAATACATTAAACAAACCTGGGCTCTGATACTACTAAAAGCCTTGTCACGCCTCGCTTTCCAAAAAGAATACGAAATACGGATACGCGACTCAACCCAACGAATAATTTGTCTTATCCATAAGCTGTTCAGGAGTCTTTACAACATCTCACAATATAATTAGAGTCGGAAGCAAAAGAGTCAATTACACACATGCAAAATTGAATTAATAAACCAACATAATTTACTTGAAACAAAATGTATTAATCTCAAATAAATCAGATCTATATAAAACAAAATTCTGGGTCACATCGCCTAAAATACAAAGTAATCTTCCAAGTACTCAAAATACATGATTCAAAGCAACAATAATAGCAAAACTATTGTTGCCGCTGAAATCGGTGTGGGGGCAAACAGATAGATTTGTGGATTCTTGGGATGTTGAATAGTCAAACCAGAAACCCCTCCACCGGAGTTTGACCGTGATCTCCCGCCGTTGACCAGCAAAAAGTGCAAAACACCGGGGTTGATTCTGGCGACGTACCCTCCGACGCTCTTGTCGGTAATCAGAAAGAATATGAAAGAGCTTTGATTGGAAAAAGATTGATTACCTGGTAATAGTGGGGGATGGGGGGTATTTATAGCTGCCTTAGGAACCAGTTTCGGGATAAGATCAAATCCCTACTTTCCAGTGGATAGATGGAAGTGATCAAGACCGTTGATTGAGGACAATCATAAACCCTAATTTCCTATCCAGCTGGACTAGGTTTCTTGAGGGTTGGAACCCGTAGCCAGTAAGATGGATCCGTTTATGGATTATTGGGCCTTTGAAAAAAGGTCCAGTTCCCATTTCAGACCCGCTTGTAGGTGAAATTACCATTTTACCCCCGAGCTTTCGTGCCTAATTTGGACGGTTCCGATTTAACCCTATTTTTAACCATATCACGAGCCCTCCACTCCCGAAGACTGAGTTTGATCAGCCTTTGAGGAGTAGTTTTACTGTTTTAATGGCTTTCGGAGTTGTATCGAAGTCCAAATGAGGCGTGTCGAATCATTATATGAGGTACTATGGTGCTTTTTGGTGTTGGTTGTGCGCTCAAGGTTGTTCTTGAGCTCTCCTGCACTTTTAGTGACTTTTCTTAATTTTTATTTATTTTCTGGACCATTTATTTAATTTTGCGAAGCGGTGATTCATTGTTCGGGGGTATTAATCATTCTAAGCAAAAGTTATTCATCTAGGGGCTCAAAAATATTTCCCCAAATTTATAATCATTTTTTAGAATTTTTAATTAATTTTCCTTAATTTTAAATTATTTTTCACAATTTTTAAATAAATAATTCAAATAAAAAATAAAATTTTATTACTATTTATGACGCGGCGCAATCTGAGCCGCCTATCTTGCATCAGCGCGTGGTTTTGAGAGATCGGACGGCGAAGCGACACGGGGCAACGTAGGCGGATCTGGAGCTTTGATCAGACCGTGGTACGAATTTTGAAGCGATCTGGTGGTCGGTGTCGCTCGGCAATGCTTTCTCCGTAAGGGCAGCTCGGACGGCCAGTCGCTCGGATTGAGATTCCGAGTGACGTGGCGCAATCCAAGACGTCCATCACGTCGCGACACGAATCACGAGGTCATCTGACGGTGGATCTCACTTTTGGACACGTGGCTGAATCAGGTCCGTTCATCATACCGAGGCACGAATTTTGAAGCGATCTGGCGGTCGGTGTCGCTCGACAGTGCTTTCTCCGTATGGGCAGCTCGGACGGCCAGTCACTCGGATTGAGATTCTGAGCGACATGGCGCAATCCAAGCCGTTCATCACGTCACGGCACGAATCACGAGGTCATCTGACGGTGGATCTCGCTTTTGGACACGTGGCTGAATCAGGTCCGTTCATCAGGCCGAGGCACGAATTTTGAGACGATCGGACTGTATGTGTTGCTCGGCGTTATTTTCTTCACATGAGTTGTTCGGATTGCCAGTCGCTCGGATTGGGATTCCGAGCAACGTGGGGTGATCTGAACCGTTCATCATGAGATCTGGCACGAATCTCAAGACATTATGGCACGGGTCACGAGAAAACATGATCTTGGTCACGTGGCTGAATCAGGGCCGTTTATCAGGCCGAGGCACGAATTTCGAGATGATTGGACGGCTCGTGCTGCTCAGCATTATTTTCTCCATATGAGCAGCTCGGATCGCCAGTTGCTCAGATTGGGATTTCGGGCGACATGGCTCGATCTGAAGCGTCCATCTGAAGATTTTGTGCGGATCTTGATGCAAAAGACGGTGTGGATCACGAGAAAAGCTATCTTGTCATTTTGTGGTCGTGGCCCAATCTGAGCCGTCTGATCAAAGATCTTACACGAATTTTGTGGAGATGTTTTTCTCCAATACGCAGCTCGGAATGCAAGTCGCATGGATTTGGATTCCGAAGGACGTGGCTCGATCTGAGGCGTTCATCTGAAGATTTTGCACGGATCTTGATGAAAAGACGGTGTAGATCACGAGAAAATGCTATCTTGTTATTTTGTGATTGTGGCCCAATCTGGACCGTCTGATCAAGATCTTGTACGAATTTTGAAGAGAAAGTTGTTTTTTCCAATACGCAGCTCGGAATGCAAGTTGCTCGGATTTGGATTCCAAAGGACGTGGCTCGATCTGAGGCGTTCATCTGAAGATTTTGCGCGGATCTTGATGCAAAAGACGGTGTGGATCACAAGAAAATGCTATCTTGTCATTTTGTGATTGTGGCCCATTCTGGACCGTCTGATCAAGATCTTGCACGAATTGTGAGGAGAAAGTGGTTTTTCTCCAATACGTAGCTTGGAATGCAAGTCGCTCAGATTTGGATTCCGAAGGACGTGGCTCGATCTGAGGCGTTCATCTGAAGATTTTGCACGGATCTTGATGTAAAAGACGGTGTGGATCACGAGAAAATGCTATCTTGTCATTTTGTGATCGTGGCCCAATCTGGACCGTCTGATCAAGATCTTGCACAAATTTTGAGGAGAAAGTTGTTTTTCTCCAATACGCAGGTCGGAATGCAGGTCGCTCGGATTTGGATACCGAAGGACGTGGCTCGATCTGAATTGTCACACCCCTTCTGATCCGTCGCCCTTCTTCTCTACTTAGTCATTTAGCCTTCCTTAACGGGATTGAGGGGGGCCCAAGAGTCGCCACTTTTCGTAACAAAGCCCAAAAGTCACTTCTTTACTATAAGTTTTCACTCCCCCACTCTTTCTCCTATTCTTTCACTTTTCACTCTTAGAATTTACTTTTGCTCTCGAGCGACGCTACTAGCTTTTGTTGCCAGGCAAGTTTGAACTCCGGCGATGTTTTCCGACCATACACGTCACTTCAAGGTTAGTCTTTCCCCCTTTCCTTGAAAATGTCTAGAGTATCTTCTGGGGACAAAACCTCCACCTCCGACCGAGACACCGGCCGAGCGGTAGTGGTTACGCCGAGGAAGGGGAAGGAAGTGGTTAAGCCGTTCGGTGTGTCGATGATAGTTGAGACTCCGAAGGTGGCAGGAGAGCTGGGTCGGCTACCGTCCACATTGTCGAGTGTTGGTGGGGTGAGGAGCTACCTCGAGGACATCTTAGAGAAGGTGGTGCGTGGGATGGCTTCGGCATATGAGGAGAACAGCCCGAGGGATCCTTCCGAGGTGGATGAGTTGCCCTCGATCATGACCGAGGCTGATCTGCATCGGGTCAGGAAGGCATTCCACATCCCGAAGGAGTACACGCTACTACTCCCTGGCCTGGCTTCCGAGGTGTACGGGATCGTCGGAAGATACGTGCGTCTTCCCGTATGACGCACTTAACACCGGTCTTCGGCTACCACTGCATCCCTTCGTGGTCAAGGTGCTGTAGTGGTATGGCTTGAGCATGGTTCAGTTTATGCTGAACATGTGGCGGCATGTTATCGCCTTCGTTCTCCAGTGTCAGGCGGTCGGCATGCAACCGCAGCTCATTCTGCTCCGAAGCCTGTACCGCATCTGCCGCATGAGCAAGATGGAGGATCGGTATTATTTGTCGCCGAGGAGGGGGGTGAAGTTGATCGAGAATCCGGACTCCATCAAACACTAGAAGGAGAAGTATTTTCTCATCCGAGGTCCCGAGCCGTGGGGCTTCTCGACAGCTTGGAAAGACAAGGTCCCGAAGTGGGCGAAGGCCGAACCGGTGCTCACAAGAGAAGAAGAGGGGATGGTGACTAAGATCCTCGGTCTTCCGACCCTTGGTGGGAAGGACATTATCGAGGAGGTTTTGTTCGGTGGAGGTCTCAGTCCGATCGACCCCAGTGCGCCCTCTTTTTTTGTTTTTTCTTGCTTGTCTGAGTCTTTTGGTGTTTGTTTCTTCTAACTTCTTTACTCGGCTTTCTCTTTATGTGCAGAGGCCCCCGGTATGGACTACAGATCGTTAATGGCAAAGAATCACGCTGCCGCGACGAAGGGCACAGAGACGAGGAAGAGGAAGAGTACCACGTCGGGACCTCATTCTGGTCGAGCGATACAGGCACTCTCAGCACCCTCGGCCGTTGTGGACTTGGTGACTGAGGAACCTTCGGAACCGCATGCTCCGGTCCCTTCGGCCGATGCACCGGGGGCTTCGAGCGGGGCATTCTCTGTCAGCGCCTCTCTGGCCTTGGAGGTGCCACCGCTTACGGCTGAGGCGGAGACCATCCTCACCGAGGAGCACAAGCGGCTCTTCGTCTCCGACTGGAGGGTGATAAAGTTGGACGGTTTCCTCGGCAACGCGGGGATGTGCATGCAGGCGGTACGCCACCTGCCGACCTCGAAGGACCATGCCTCGTTGAGGGCCGGCATCATTGGCGACGATGCCTTGGAGTTAGCTCGCTCGAAGATGTCGGTAAGTATGAGTTGATTTTGATAACCCAAAAATTTTCTATGTTTTTTGCTCGGTTTTAATCGTTTCTTTCCCTCTGTTCTTTTTGCAGACCTTATGCCACTTCAGCCACATGCTCAAGCAGTTCGCTGAGCAAGAGAAGGAAATGAAGGCAGCGAATGATCATGAGAGGTCGGAGCGCTCCAAGGCGGTTAAGCTGTTTGAGGCCGAGCAGCTACTCTCGGCTACGCGTGCAGCCGAGGTGGGGGCCCTCGAGGCGAAGCTTGCCAAAGCACTGAAGCATTCTGCGGTCGAGACTGCCAAGGTCGAGGCGTTGGAGAAAGAGAGGGCTCGTCTCGAGGAGGAGCTCGCAAAGGCCTAAGAGGCATCCGAGGAGGCATTGAGAGGCCAAGCTCTGAAGGTGGCGGAGGCAGAAAAGGCAGTTCGGGATGAGGCAGAAACCCACATGATGACGAACATGGAGGAGGCCTACGCCCGATCCTTGAAGCACGTGGCCGCTTGCATCCCCGGCTTCGACAGCTCATCGTATTACTTCTACGACCCCGTAGAAGGCGAGGAGCTTATCCCTCTGCCGGAGGCCGAACCCGAAAAAGAGGGTGATGAGGCTGAGGGGGATGGCGAGGATGAGGCGAACCTTGATGGAGTGCTCGTCATTTTGCCGAGCGAGGATGCTTCAGAGCAGCACCACGAGGTGGACCCCTGACTCAGTCGTCCTTTCTTTCGTTTGTTTTTTTTGTTATAATGCCGAACCGCGGACTGGCCACCGCTCTCATGTACCCTTTCTTTTGAATTTTAATGAAACGACCAACTTATTGAGATTTGGCCAAGTGTTGAAATTTGATCTTTGATTTGAGGTTGCCTTGTTTAGAATTTTTGCTGAGTGTTGAAAGCACCTTTTGCACTTTGTGTTTAGAACTCAAGTGTTGTGAACACCTTTGCTATTAAAAATTTTGCTAAGTGCTAGCGACTTTGCTTTGAAATTTAGCTGTGATGCTCGAGCTTAGTATTGTTGTGCCCTTTCAGGAGGCATCGACAAACACGGCCGCGGCTGAGGTCTCTCGTCTTCGAGCCGACTTAGAGTCGACGAAGTTGGCCTTTTCTCGCAGTCAAGAGTGTTTTCTCAAGAGCGAGTTGGATTTGGATCGCCTCAAGCTAAAGCTATCGAAGCATCTCTCCGAGCTAAAGCAACTAAAGAAGGCGCTATCTGATGTCTCAGTGGAGAGAGATGAACTGTTAGTTGAGGTCCATGATTTGTCGATTGCTGAAGACGAGCTTTTAGCGGAGAGAGAGGAATTAACTGTGGCGATTGGCAAGTTGATGGCTGAGCGAGATGAGTTATTAGCGACCGTGAGCAAGGCGACGGTGGAAGTTGATAAGCTGAAGAGGGTTACGGTCGATAAGAGCATCGAAGTTACTCATCTCCGTCGGATTATTGCCGACAGCTCTGGTGCCGCTGGCTCCGCTCGGCTTCCTCGCTTCAAGATTGCCGTGAAGGATGACTCTTTGAAGGATCGAATCGTCAAGATCGAGGAGGAGATCGCTCGTCTCAAATCCCAACCTGAACGGATTAATGTTAGAAGCACGTCGTGTAATCGTGAAGAGAGCGAAAGAGGGATTTCTTTTTACGAGCTTGCGACTCGCTCGCCTGCTGTTTGGCAGAGCCCTATTGATGCACAAAGTGGGGCTGCTGCTTCGTCGAGTGGAGCGTCCATTGGGGTCATCGTCTGAGGTAGTGCTGAATATGCATCTCAGTTTGCTGGTCTAGAGATGAGCTCTGAGGTTAGGCGCCGCCATCCCTGGGTGTCTTTAAATCGGAATATCCATGTCCCGAAGAAGCATTGAAAGAGTTGTTGTATTTTTGGCTTTTTCGAATTTTGTTAGTCGTCGTAGAGAACTGAGTAGCTGGTCGTGTAATCTGAGTCTCTTCAAACTTTAAACTTTATAGAAGTGAAAGCTTTGTTTATTCTATTACGCTTGTGTTTGCGTGCTTTGTTAATCATCTATGGTTGTATGACCACTTTTTACCCTCTTATGAGCGAGGAGTGCGAGTGGAGTTGAGCCAAGCTTCGAACTCTGAATTCTTTGCTTGAGTAGGCTTCAACGATTGTGGTAGCAGTTCCGAATGGCGAACCACTTCTAGCTCGCTTAAGAGCGAGCTCGCGAAGCGGGATCGAGCCAAGTTTTGGACTTCGAACACGTCATTCGAGTAAATTTCAACGGTTGTGGGAGCAGTTTCGAATGGCGAACCACTTCTAGTATGCTTAAGAGCGTGCTCGCGAAGCGGGATCGAGCCAAGTTTTGGACTCCGAACACGTCGTTCGAGTAAATTTCAACGGTTGTGGGAGCAGTTCCGAATGGCGAACCACTTCTAGCTCGCTTAAGAGCGAGCTTGCGAAGCAGAATCGAGCCAAGTTTTGGACTCCGAACACGTTGTTCGAGTAAATTTCAACGGTTGTGGGAGCAGTTCCGAATGGCGAACCACTTCTAGCTCCCTTAAGAGCGAGCTTGCGAAGCGGAATCGAGCCATGTTTTGGACTCCGAACACGTCGTTCGAGTAAATTTCAACGGTTGTGGGAGCAGTTCCGAATGACGAACCACTTCTAGCTCGCGTAAGAGCGAGCTTGCGAAGCAAAATCGAGCCAAGTTTTGGACTCCGAACACGTCGTTTGAGTAGGAGCAATTAAAGGTCTTAATAGAGAGATAAAATAATCACAAGAGAATCATCAGGGGAAAGAAGTTCTTTATTAATAACTGCTAATTGGCTGCTTCTAAGTTACAAGCCATTATTACAATGGAAAAATAAAGAAGCAAGTAAAAAACAAAAAGATAGGAATGGCTCAACATTTGATCGTACATGGAGAGGCGTTTAAACACCCTCTTGGTACTTCGGTAAATGGTCGGCATTCCAAGTTCTTGGTATCTCTCTGCCTTTGAGGTCTTCAAGACGATATGCTCCTAGCCAGACTACCTTGGAAACCTTGTATGGTCCTTCCCAATTCGGGGCTAACTTGCTCTTTTGACTGGGGAATGAGATAGCTATCTTTCTGAGGACTAATTCCCCCTCCTTAAGACCTGTAGGATGGACCCTTTTGTTGTAGGCCTGCTCAATTCTTCTCCGATAATTTTTCAGATGAATTGAAGCTCTTTCGCGGAGCTCATCAATCAGGTCCAAATTTGCCCAGAGCTCTCTGGCGTCCTGCTCTTCATCATAGGCAATAAGGTGAGGGGATGGCAAGCCAACTTCTAAGGGGATTACAGCCTCGGACCCATTGGTGAGATTGAAGGGCGACTCTCCTGTGGGGGTTCGTTACGTAGTGTGGTAGTTCCACAATACGTTAGGAAGTTGTTCCGCCCATAAGCCTTTGGCAGACTTATCTAGTCTCTTCTTGATACTGGAGAGGATTTGCCTGTTGGCGTTCTCTACTTGACCATTGGACTGAGGATGGGAGACGGAGGAGAAGCATTGCTGAATGCCGAGGTCTTCACATAAAGATCGGAATGCTGCCTCTGTAAATAGTGTTTCGTGATCTGTTATTAGGACCCGAGGTACACCGAACCTACAGGTTATATTTTTCCAGAAGAATTGCAGCACTTTGTTCTCAGTAATAGTAGCTAGTGGTTCGGCCTTGATCCACTTAGAGAAATAGTCAATCATCACGACTAGGAACTTGAGCTTGCCAGGAGCTGGTGGGAATGGACCTAGCAAGTCCATCCCCCACATTGCGAAGGGAATTGGACTCGAGAGAGATGTGATTTGTGCTTAGGGTAGTCAGCGGATGTTGGAGAACTGTTGACAAGAGCTGCATTGCTGGACATGTTGCTCGGCATCTCGAAGTAGGGTAGGCCAGAAGTACCCGTAGTTCAAAACTTTCCTGGCGAGCTTGACCTTGAATGGGCTCCGCCTATACCTTCATGGAGTTCTTGCAAGGCATACAAGGCTTCTTCCGGGGAGAAAGATCTCAAGTAAGGTCTGCCATCTGCTTGGGTATATGAGCATTTGTACAAGACTCCTTCAACAAGGGTGTACCGCTCCGCTCTCGTTCGGAATAGACAGGGTTCTTTAGGATCTTGGGGAAGGGTCCCATCCCGGAGGAACTTTATCAAAGGCTTCATCCAGTTGTCCCGGAGTTGGATGGGCAGCGACTCCATCGAGTCGGCGGATTCTTCTTCTATGCTTGGTCTTAGGAGTACTTCGATTAGGACGGTCTGTTCAAGACCTTGGAGGGAGGAGGAGGCCAATTTTGAGAGGGCATCCGCTTGGGAGTTTTCTTCTCTAGGGATCCGCTGGATTTGTGCATCTTCGAACGAAGCCATGAGACTTTGGACCTTGGCTAGGTACTTAACCATTCAGTCATCTCGTGCCTCGTAGTCTCCTAGGACGTGATTAACCACCAGCTGTGAGTCACTGAATATTCGGACACGTTGCGCTCCTGCCTTGCGAGCCATGCCCAGGCCTGCTATTAGGGCTTCATATTCAGCTTCGTTGTTGGAGGCTTTAAAGTTGATGCGGAGGAAGTATTGGAGAATGAAATCATCTAGACCTGCCAGAATGACTCCAGCTCCGCTCCCTTTGGCGCAAGAAGACCCGTCTACATATACTGTCCAGATGGGCGGCCCATTGACCGCTTGGCTCACTTTCGGGATGGTGCTTTCCACTATAAACTCAACCAGTACTTGTGCTTTGATAGCGGTCCGAGACTGATAAGATATGTCATGTTGACTTAGCTCGATCAACCACTTCATCAGATGCCCAGAGGTCTAGGGCTTGTGCAGGACTTGCTTGAGCTGCAGATCGGTAAAGATGACCACCGAGTGGGATTGAAAATAGGGGTGGAGCTTCCTGGCTGCCATAACCAAGGCATATGCTATCTTTTCCAATCTCGGATAGCGGAGCTCAGCGTCTCTGAGGACCTTGCTCACATAATAGATAGGCTTCTGAGCCTTGTCTTCTTCCCTCACTAGGACAGCACTGAGGGTTTGTTCGGAGACAGCGAGGTAGAGGTAGAGTGCTTCCCCAGGAGTAGGCTTGCTGAGGAGTGGGGGGTTGACCAGATAAGCTTTCAGTTGGTCGAATGATTCTTGCTACTGTTGGTCCCACTCAAAACCCTTAGCCCCCCTGAGGGCTTTAAAGAAAGGAAGACACTTCTCCTCTGACTTGGATAGGAAGCGCCTTATAGCCGCAAGGCGTCCTGTGAGCTTCTGAATTTCTTTTACATTTGTAGGAGGAGCCATGTCGAGTATGGCTTTGATCTTCTTGGGGTTAGCCTCGATCCCTCTTTGACTGACCATGAAGCCCAGGAACGTACCAGATGAGACCCCAAATGCACACTTGTTCGGGTTTAGCCTCATATTATGCTTCCTCAACATGTCGAAGGCTTCCTGTAGGTCGGTGACCTGATCAGATCCATGGATACTTTTCACTAGCATATCATCAACGTAAACTTTCATGTTACAACCGATCTGATTCTGGAAGACCTTGTTGACGAGGTGCTGGTAGGTGGCACCGGCATTTTTTAGCCCGAAGGGCATTACCCTGTAGCAGTAAAGACCTTGATCTGTGATGAAGGACGTCTTCGGGATATCCGGCGGGAACATTCTGATTTGGTTATATCCGGAGAAGGCGTCCATGAAATTCAGCAGCTCATGGCCCGAAGTAGCGTCGATGAAGGTGTTGATGCTGGGGAGTGGAAAAGGATCCTTAGGGCTTGCCTTGTTCAGGTCTGTGAAGTCGATGCAAATTCTCCAACTTCCATTTGCCTTCTTAACCATAACGACATTGGAGAGCCACTCGGAATAATTGACCTCTTGTATGAACCGGGCTTTGAGGAACTTGTCCACTTCTTCCTTTATGGCCTGCTGGCGCTCAGGGGCAAATTTGCGCCTCTTCTGCTAGACCGGTTTGGACCTCGGAGCAACACTAAGGTGGTGGACGAGGAGGTCCTCGGAAATCCCTGGCATGTCGGCAGCGGTCTAGGCGAAGAGGTCATGGTTCTTCCTGATGCAATAGACTATGTTAGAACAGAGGGCAGAGGGGAGGGTCTTTCTGATGAACAATTTGCGGTTCGGATCTTGCTCTGAAAAGAGCACTTCATCCAGCTCGTCTACTGGTTCTGACATAGGCTGGGTGTTCCCCTGGGGAATTTTGAGGGTCTCGAGGGAAAGGACAGGTCTCCCGGTCGAGGTCATGTAGCATTTGCGGGCCATCTCCTGACTTTCCCTTACTTTCCCTACACCTGCCTTGGTGGGGAACTTCATTTTCAGATGATAAGCTGACGGGACAGCTTCTACAGTAGCCAGGCCAGGTCGGCCTAGAATCACATTGTAAGCGGCTGGGACATCGACCACCATGAAGTCCATTGGCTCCGTCCGAGTAGTAGGAGTTTTACCAGTGGTTACGTCGAGGGTTATCACCCCTTCGATAGTCACTGGCACTTCCGTGAACCCATGGAGCGTATAGTCGGTGGGCTTCAGCCTGTCCCATGATAACTTGATTCCTCGGAAGGCCGCCAGGAAGAGGATGTTGACGGAACTGCCATTATCCACCAGAATCCTCTCCACTTTGAAGTTAGCCATGTGGAGGTTAATTACCAGGGCGTCACAGTGGGGGGTTCGGACACCTTCTAGATCTTCATCCGAGAAAGTAACTGGGACTCCGAGACCTTTGGGAGGGGGTATGCTGTGCACCGAGTTGACTTCCCTGATGAAAGCCTTTCGAGAAGAGTTGGAGGTTCCTCTCATTAGGCCTCCATGGATAAGGTGCAAGATGTGTTCTTCTTCAAACTCGGGAGTCTTGTCGCGCCTCTCGGGACGCTTGTTAGCCCCCCTGTGGGGTGAAGGAAGATCGATTCGGTCCTTTCTTACAAACTTGGACAGCTGCCCTCTCTGAATGAGGGCTTCAATTTCATTCTTAAGAGCCCGACAGTCATTAGTGTCGTGGCCGTGGTCTCGATGATATCGGCACCACTTCTCCTTATCCCTCTTCTTTTTGGGGGTATTCATTTTCGGGGCAGGAGGTAGGACTCCTTCTTTCTCAACCTCCATGAGAATAGTTGAAACATTGGTGTTGAGAGGGGTAATCTTCTCAAATCTGGGAGGCGGGCGGCGCTGACCCCCGTTGTCCTTCTAGAGCTTTTTAGCTCCCTCATCTTCGGCTGCCTTTCTCTTGCTTCCTGAGGAAGACCCCTCGAATGTGGGGCGATGTTCAGCTTCCTCAGCCCGGATGTACTTCTCACTTCTGAGAAGAAGGTCGGAGAAGTCTCGCGAGGGATTTTTGGCTAGGGAGGAACGGAGGCTCGAATTAAGGACATTGGACTGGAAGGCGGGTGCAGCGATCGATTGGTCGAGGGAGGCAATGGACCTAGCTTCCGCGGTAAACCGCTTGACATAATCTCTGAGTTTCTCACCCTTCTTCTGATTGAGAAAGAGTAGTGAAATACTAGTCTTCTTGGTTCGGCGACTGCTCACGAAGTGGGTGACGAAGAGGGTCTCAAATTGTTCAAAAGAGAAGATGGATAATGGGGCGAGGCGGGAGTACCATTCCCGAGCCGGACCTTTGAGAGTAGCTAGAAAGGTCTTGCATAGTAGAGCATCGGAAGCCTGGTGGATCATCATGAGAGTTTTGAAACTCTCGATGTGATCCACGGGGTCTGACTCCCCCGTATATGTCTCAAACTGCGGTGGCTTGAAGTTTTCTGGAACGGGAGCCTCCATAATGGTTCGGGAGAACGAAGGTCTGCTTAGGCGGAGGGTCCTCCCTGTTAGCTGCTCTTCCCTGTCTAGTTGACCGAGGCACCTCTCCATCTCGTGGAGACGGCGATAGACTGCATCATCCCTTCGACGGTATCCCAGTGAGCCTCTGGACTCATCTTCGTACAAAGGGGAGCGTGGGCTATGGCGACGGTAGCTCGGGGAATGACTAAGGATATGACGGCGGTGGCTCGGAGCTTGAGGAGGACTTAGAGACCGAGGACGAGGGCTTTGAACTGGCGGAGGAGTGGGGACCCTCTGAGCATTATTGTTGTTGTTTGGTGGGAGGTTGAGGGCCTGCAAGAATGTAGCCTAGAACTGTTGGACTTCAGCACAGGTGATAGGTCTGTTCTCGTCCCCCTGGGGCTGCCGGCCAGTGGGAGAATGATGCCTTCTTCGACGGTACTCAGGGGACTCCCTCTGCCTCCTATGAAGAGGGGACCTCCTATGGTCGCGGTGGCGAGGGGATCGCGCATTTGGACGTTCTGAGCGGGCGGCTCCCTCTCGGGCCTGCCTTTCATCCAAACGGTGGCGAAGGTCCTCCTTTTTCTGCCGGTTGATGAGGATGTTGCGGAGGTCTTCGGAAGGCCGAGAGTTATGAGATGCCATTGAGTCGGTTGAAGGGTTATGTACGGAGATATGGTCACGGTGAAGAGGTTGGTTCTGAGGGGAAGGACGGGAGGTCCCTATACCAGCGTTCTGGGGCCCAAGTGGAGCTTGCTGGTGTTGAAGATTTTGGAGAGGAGGCTGTAACTGCTGCAGCGGTTGATCGAGTTGAGGAGGGAGCTGTCCCTGAGGTTGGATGGGTTGGAGGGGAGCCTCCTGTTGCGGTTGAGGAGGAATGGGCCCGTGGTTAGACCCTCTGGATCTCAGTTTCCAGGGAGGCATGGCTGGAGGTGATCTTAATCGATGGAAGAGGGTGGATTGCTATTCGTTGTTTCCCATAGACGGCGCCAATTTGTTGCCGCTGAAATCGGTGTGGGGACAAACAGATAGATTTGTGAATTCTTGGGATGTTGAATAGTCAAACCTGAAACACCTCGACCGGAGTTTGATCGTGATCTCCCGCCGTTGACCTGCAAAAAGTGCGAAACACCGGGGTTGATTCCGGCGATGCACCCTCCGACGTTCTTGTCAGTAATCAGAAAGATTATGAAAGAGCTTTGATTGGCAAAAGATTGATTACCTGGTAACAGTGGGGGATAGGGGGGTATTTATAGCCACCTTAGGAACCAATTTCGGGATAAGATCAAATCCCTACTTCCTAGTGGATGGATGGAAGTGATCAGGACGCCTTGATTGAGGACAATCATAAACCCTAATTTCCTATCCAGCTGGACTGGGTTTCTTGCGGGTTGGAACCCGCATCCAGTAAGATGGATCCGTTTATGGATTATTGGGCCTTTGAAAAAAGGCCTAGTTCCCATTTCAGACCCGTTTGTAGGTGAAATTACCATTTTACCCCCGAGCTTTAAGATTCGTGCTTGATTTGAACGGTTCCGATTTAACCCTATTTTTAGCCATATCAACTAATAAGCAAGAATCCAGTACTAATATCTCATTTTGCCAATACCGTGGAACAGCTGACCATCCTGATCTGCAATTAATAATTGTAGGAGAAGGAAAGAGAAAACAAGTACCCATCAATGCAAGTTACGGGCCACTTATAATGTAGGATACAAGTACATGGGAAAGATAAACAAATAGCATGGAATAATGTATCAACAGTAATAACTAGCATGAATCAGTAAAACAAAGTCAACTAGCATGGTATACTAACAGTACAAATGAATGTGTCAAGTATAGTATCATATGGCAACTAATAGTGTCCAGTAACTGTAAGCTCAGTATATTAGTGTGACAGTATAACAGTATCATTCCAACAGTATCAGTCTAACAGTATCAGTCTAACAGTATCAGTCTTATGTTCTTACAGTCTTGTGTGTATTACTAGCTAGGTAGCACTTCATGCGCCCCAAAATATAATACATGGTTGCTACAACAAACAATTTTGCTTTTAGATTTCATAGTGGACCATAATGGGGCAGTGTACTCAGGTATCAGTAACAATAGCAGTAGCAGTAAAAGTAACGGTAACAGTAGCAGTAAAAGTAACAGTAGCAGTAACAGTATGGAACACTAGTTCCCTTCCATGTACACGTTTTCATATTTTCCACTAATAGATCTTCCCTTAAGAAACCCCGGCTTGATCACTTTTATTATGGTTATCAACAGACATGATGGACCATGAAATAGTGTTAAACTATCATAGTATAATCAGTATTTGGTTTAGGGAAACAAATAAACATGCATAGATGATATTCGGTCACATAAACGAGAAAGACAGTGTATGTTCAAATTCAGGACAGCATGACAGTACAGTACTAAAACAGTGATTCCCATTACTAAGAAATCCAAATCTGAATCCGTCAAAGAATCTGGAAAATAGACTTCCACGCGAATCCAGCGATTATATATAAGCCATATAGTATTTTACAAAATCATAACTCAAAACTGATTTGAATCCAGAAAATACGTTAACTAGAAATCAGTAAATCGGATTCAATGATAGAAAAACAGCATTAAAACTCCTCAAAAAATCCAGGAAAAATCTGGGGTAATCCCCTATATGTCTAGTATCAGAATATAAAGTTTCATAATATTCCAGTAAAATTAGTTCAGTCAACAAAATCAGAAAACATCAAGAAACGATACTTTGGCAAATCTGAAATTCTCAACACTGCTGTACAAAAATTGTAATATCTCGTAAACTGTGAAATAAAAGCCAAATCCACCAAAGGGAGATGAAAATAGACAAATAAGCTAACTTTCATGTTTCATAAATATTTTTCATACAGGAAAATGAAATAGGGTGAAAATACGATTCTTTACAGAACAGCGAGCAAAATACAACAAGTATAGCTTTCATAAACAAGCATGAAACGACGTATAAAACTCATCAATAAAATCCACCAAAATTCTGGGTAATCCCTAGATAGGTATAGGAATACTGTACAAAGTTTGAGATCAAAATAATATATTTAGGACTAGTATCAAAATAGTTTAATCATCAAAATCATCAAGAAATAAAATCTGGAAATAGAATACACCTCTGTAGTAATAGCCATAACTCACTCATACGAAAACGAATTCGATCTCTATCAGAAAATTTAGAAAGAAGACAGATTTCTCTACAATTCACGTCTAATACAAAAATTAAGAATTCTGACCTTAATAAGGTCTAAAATACAAATCAAAGCTGGACATCGACAAATACAGATTTTCTCTTGAAAACAAAACCAACATAAACCACACGAAACTCGCTCCAATCACAGTCAAACATGGCATAGAATCTACTAAGTGTCCAAACATCATGAAATAGAGTATATAACATATTCATAACCATCATATCACATGGATCTTATCAACACATAATTTCACCTAATTATCTCCTATACATGAATAGATAGTTGTTTTCATGTCGATTTTTGTGTCGTGAGGTAACTATGGTCAAATAACACTATAGAGACAAAATCCATCAAAGATAACACACACATGAGTTGTCTCTAGAACCCAACTATACTATAAGCGGTATTTTTGACTTGTATCATACAAAATAATTTGAGTACAAGTTACTTGCCTTAACCGAAGACGAAAATGAAGATCACCAAGAATAACGGAAACATATTCCCGGCCAACGAACACACGATCGAACGAATCCCACGAACACAATCTGAAAGCAACAGCTCGAGATAACACGTACAAAACCAATCAAAGAGAGAGATGGAATACCATGGCAGAGACGAATGGCGGCCAATGAAGTGGCTGCCGCTGTTGAAACTGCAGTCGGCAAAGAAGACCGGAGGGAGGGACGCGTGGCGCTGGCGGCATCGGCGTCGGCTTCGGCTTGCATCGTTGGCGGCTGTCGCTAGGTGCAACGAACAAAACAGAGAGGGAACGGGAGAGATGACAGAGACGGTGAGAGCTCGGCTAGGGGGTGATTGGGCGAAGAGGTGGTCGGGTGCAGGGTCGGCAATTGGTTCAAGTGTAGTCTGCAGTAATGGGGTTCGGTCGGAGATGGAGATGAAAGGCAGTGGAGGGGTTTTTGGTGGTCGGGAGGTGGAGCAATGGGTTTAGTCGGCAGTAGGGTTTCGGAGGTTGAAGGTGGGGGTTGCACAGTATGAGAGGGGGCTATGGTTCGGTAGGGGAGAGAGGGAGAGATAGGTGGGTTTTTATAGAGTTTTGATTTTAGGGTTTCAGGAGATGTTCGGTATTGGGTTATTGGGTTCATGGGTCCAATAGGAGTAGTAGTAGGAGTTGGTTTTAAAATTAGGATTTGAATAGGATTTGGTTTATCAGTTGGGTTTAGGGATAGTTATGAGGGTCTAGGTTTAAATTTGCACATAGGATTATCAATAGGCTTAGGCAAAAGAAACCACGAGCACCCAAAACACGAACAAAAAAGAATTGAGCAAGATCCAATAAAGAGAAAATACAACAATCGATAAGGAACGAAGCAAAAAGACAAACAATCAGACACAAGAGCTCAAAATGAAATAAAATGAATATATTTTGAAAACAACTCCAATATACGGTCATTCTCAACAAGAGAAATCTAGCGTGGGGCCAATTGTGTCTTCTGTGCTCTTCCGAATCTGAGAACGTGAACCATTTATTCGTGGGTTGTGAATTTTCGCATCCTCTTTGGAAAATTACCATGCTCGCATGGGAATCGCCAGCCATTCCGTCCAGTCTGGCCAAATGCTGGATGAGGCTCCCTTCGAATGGCAAATACCATGGATCGTGGTACCTTTCCTTTCAGATTATCATTTGGAGCACGTGGACGGAAAGGAATAAGAGAATTTTCCGTCACATAGCTTCTTCCACACGTTCGATTACTGATGAATTCTTTTATCTATTCAAATTTTGGTCCTCGTCTTTAAAAGTTGTGGCCAAAGAAGCCCTCATGTATGAGAGATTGGAAGATGCCTTCCATTGTCTCCATAACCTCAATGCTATTTAATGTTCGCTGTCTTTCCTTGTGGCCACAATGGTGTTACTGTCTATTGTATTTCGACCATTTTGTTTCAGTTATTGTAGCAATCTTTATCTGCTATTTTCCACAGTTCTTGAGATTCAGGTGGGCATGACTTTTGTCTTCATCATGTATGTTTGCAGGGTTGACTAAGTAGGGCTTCCCATATTTTGTTGGTTGGACTGGCACCCTATGGCTTTGGTGTTAGTCTGCCTTTTTGGTTGGGAGGGTTTGCTGCCTCCGTCCATCCTTCCTCTCTGGTGCTGGTCTCTTACCACCTATTCTCCTTCTTTTTGATGCTCTGATCAATGTGTAATTATCATACTATGGGTTCAGTTGTTTTGTTTTTTTGGGTGCTACTTGGCTTCTTGCTCATCTGTAATTATTCTTCTTATGTTCTAGCTCTTTTATGGTTTGGATGTTCTATATTTGTTGTGTTCTGATCGTTTTTGGCTGAGGTGTGTTTCATGTTTGATGTTACATTAATTTTCTGATGGTTGTGGCTGATTGCTAGACGGGTCGGGTTGGTCCGACTAGTCTATTTCATTTTAGACACTCTTGATCTATTTGTTTTAGGCTATGTTTGCCTTATCTTCCACTTCTCTATTTTCCCTCCCTGGCTTCGGCCCTGGTTGTATGGTGAGCTGTGGGCATCCTCTCCTTATTTCCCATGGACGCATATTCTTTGGGCAGTCAGTAGGCCGCGAAGTTGTTTGTCATTTGCATCGGTGCTTGAGGCCGGAGATCGATGATTTATCCCTTGATCATGTAAGGATTTTCGGTTTCGCCGGATGTTTGCTCAGTAGCAGACGCGGTCCGTCTTGATGGCTACATCTTTCGTCGTCTGTGTCTATTTTTTTGTAGCCGAGTTTAGTTTGTTTTGTTCTACTACTGTATTTAGTGTTTTCCTGTTTATTGTTTGTTTTACTACTTGTAAGACCATCAATGTAATTTATTTTTGATTGATTAATACATGGCTGGAGTCAGTTGACTCTATCCGTATCATCAAAAAAAACTCCAATATACGGTCCAAAAAAATACAAGAGAATACGAATATCCAAGAAAGAGAAAAATACACCAAAAATATAAAAAACGAAAAACAGGGCTACACAAGTATCCAATAGTGCAATACATAATGCAAAAAATTATAAACTAACAACACGATCACCTCAGTTGCTACTTTTATTGGCAGATGTGCAAGTTCCTAATGGAAGATGATGATTATAAGAACAAATTCAAAAATTCAAAAAAAAAGTACAGGGGAAATCAACTCATTAACTCACAAAAGTACTGTCATATACTCGGATTTTTTTGATGAGAAAGGATAGAGTCTCTCGACTCCAGCCACATCAAAACGCTTATATTATAATCAAAAGAATGTATAGATCATAGCTTTACGGCATATACTCGGATTTGAAAGAAAGCGTAGTGTATTACAAAAATCCATGAAAAAAGTGGACCACTACTTCTTAAGCACCTGAAATCAACTCGAAATATTTGATAATACTGTCAACAACTGTCTACAACTGTCTGTAATTATCTTTCCCCACAACATAGTGTCACACAAAGAAAAATGAATCCAAAATATAACTTTACAGTCAACAGACTAAGGGACAACCCTTTTCCAGCATGAACCACCTCCTAATCCATTTGATCTTTGATTATCCTCGTACTCAAGATTTCTCCTTGTCTTGGACTGTCCACCACGCATTGTGTTTTCAAACGTAGTCTGTTACATTCCTCTCCCCGTAATCATTCGAGTAATTATTTAACTGATGCCTTGATTTTGCAAATCTTGACCCATAATTGCCTGGATTTCTCTTCCTATTATTCCCCCTACCTTGCTCATAACTTGAATTATTCCAGTGTTGACCCCATGAGCTATTATTTCCTCCACCTCTCCAAGAACAATTTTGTCCATTACTTGGTTCACCATTTCGTACATGACTATCTCTCCAACCTTCACTCCAGTTCTGTGCATTATTACTTGATTCGTTATTTTGTCAATTACTTGAATCACCATTTCGAAGAGGAGTATTGCCCCAACCATCACTCCAATTCCATGCACTATAATTATTGGGGAAATTGTCAGCTTTTTCAACAAGTGTATCCCAATTAAGAGGACGATGCTCACCTGAAGTTCCCTCTTCAGCATCACCCCACCCAGTAGCTAGGTACACAATTAGTATATTTGCCTGGCAAGAAGAATCCCAACCGCTAATCACATATTTTTCCTCCTCAGGAAGAGGAGGCAGTTGCTTTTCCAAATCTTCGGAGCAATTTGGGATCAACGAAGTCCATATCAGGGTCAACCTTATCGATGAAAAGATCGGGATCGGGCCAAGGGATATCACAAGGGAGGTGATTAATATATGCCCAGTAGTGAGCTTTTGCATTCTGGAATGCCTCAAGAGCAGCTTCATCATCCCATTCAGCTACGTTCTTGTACGTTGATATACAAGACTCGGCAGCACAGATTCTCCCCCCAAGGAATTGAGCATACAGAAGTGCAAAATGTTCTTTCCCATGAAGGGACTGCTGAATTCATAGAGCCTGGAGTGTAGAAAAAGAAAGATGCATCATTACTGAGTACTTTAAAGCCACAGTACGTATATAAATACAGAGAAAACAGTTTCAGGAAACAAATTGATGGAAGCACCCGCGCAAATTTATCGCCAAAATAGAAAGAATCGTGAACATTAAAATAAAATTACTTTAACATGTTATTTTCTTGCTGAGAAAGAGGTATATCTCTTTTCAAATTGATTTGAAAAACTGACTAAGGCTGAATTGGTTTTATATGTTTTTTTAGTTTATAATTGTTTCTTAAATTGATGTAGTTCACTATGATAGACAAGAATATTTGTAAACAATATATGTCATTATTCAAGATTTCTTTCTTTAGCCAGTCAAAAAAAAAAGATTTCTTTCTTTTAAAAAAAAAATCTTCCAATCTTTCTGTCTCATGAAATATTGCATATGCTTTTAGCACTCCCATATTCAATAATCCACCATGGTACTTTGGAAGAAGAAAAAAAATCTTTAGCATACCCATATACAACTAATACAAACTTACAACTAAAATTAGCAAAACCCTAAGAATTAAGCAAACGAATAACTTACCAATCAATATCGTAACTGAATTAAAAACTCCAGAACGATTCAAGCATTCCCCCCCCCCTTCCCCCCCCCCCAAATGACAATTACTCACCAAACTTGCCATATAATTAGAACCAAAAAGACTTGTAAGGTATTTACACCAGCTGCAGAACACAACCACATCTTCCGCCAAAAAACGAAACATACGAAAAGACCAAATACACACAAATGCATGCACAAAAGAGAATGCATGGCAAAAGTTGCCTTACGAAAAACACCATGAACTAAACTGAACTAAACTTTTCTTCTTCTACTATTATTGTGATTCGCATCCAACAGAAGGAGCAGATACAATAGTATGAAACAATAATATTTGAACAAATATTGGTCTAAATTAAACATCAGAAATTGAATTAAATATTCCAATTATCAGAAGTCCAGTCCAAACTAACATTGCATGCCACATACGACAAGTGGCTCGAACCAATCACAATAAGCTCACAAGAAACTCCTTGATATCGTTTTCTAAAACTAACACAAACTTTACACACAACGCAAAAAACTCTTATTAAAAATTAATTAATAAAACCCTATATTTACAAACCCAGCACTACCTTTCAAAATAATTGAACCTCTCCCACATAACAAAATCTAACACCGCCGACTCCTAGACAACTCCCGCTGACTCCTAGACAACTCCACCATATGCATGATGCGTAACACAATCAAAGAAAAGTTACAATTCAGAATACTACTAAGGCATCTATAATCACCTCCAGAAAAGGTAATCCAGTACTACTGAACAGAAAACATTAACCTCTCCCATGTAAAATATCTAAAACCGCCAACTCCTTGCAACTTCACCAAATGAATGAGGCATAACATGATCAAAACAAACATACAATGCAGAATACTACTAACCACGTACAATTACCCACAAAATAGGAACAAAACACTGAGCTCAACAAAAACTTAATTGATTTCGACCCAGCAACTCGTGTTTTTGTGATTCATAGTTGAAATATAATTCGCCATAGCAATTCTACAATCTATCTCCCTCTTCTAGAAGAATTTTCCAACACCAACTGATCACCCAAAAATTTGTCTAATTGGAACATTTCGTCATCAACCTCCATTATTCAGAAAAATATGTTATTTTCTTCAAGAATTAAAAACCTACATAACAATTATCAAAATCCAATCTTTCATACAAATTCCTGAACACAACCAAAAACCCACCGGAACCCATCAACGATATCAAACCCGAAGCCCCCAAGATCCACTAACTAATTGTTACGAACCTAGGGGAACTCACCTCCAAAAGCTGATTGTTAAAGGGAGGGAACCCAAGTTTATAACTACCCAACATTGATTCCCCATATAACTGATGTGGGACTAAGATCATTGTAAATCACCCTGGGGGTGAATAGGGTGATTGTGAGAAAATTAAAAACTTAATTAAAATACGTAAAGTAAGGAGATAGAGTTAGAGAAAGCAAACAGAGTAAGAACGCAAGACACAGCGATATAACATGGTTCGACCCCCAAGTCTACGTCCACACTACCTACTTGTAGAAATTCTTCGCCACTAGCGTTTTACTATACTTTAAACCCCTTGTATAGTGATTCTCGAAATTCAGGCCAAGAGACCTATTACACCTGCAGGACTTCTACAAACAAGTCATGCAAAACTCACTGAAGTGAAAGAAAAGAAAAAACTTTCAAGATCTATAATGAGCTTGACTGGAAAAAAAAAAAAAAAAACTCCCACACTCGGATCGTTGATTGAATGATTAGTTCAGAAGAATTATTATTGCAAGGGATAAAAAATACTTGGTGAATTCGCCTTTATTTATAGAGCGAGAAAATGTATCTTTCCAAAAATAAAAAGATATTTCCGCAATAGTCAAAACTGTACGAGTACGGTCGACCGCTTTGTTGAGCGGTCGATCCGTTCATTTTTTAACTCGAAAGTCGATCGATGACCGGTCGACTAACTCATCTTTTCCACTATGATAAACGGTCGAATGTTGAGATGGTCACCGACATATTGTACGGTCGACTACAATCGTGCAGATTCAATATTTATTTGGTGAATCCACTTTATATTCTTAACAAATACTCATTAATCAATCAGTGACTCTTTACATAGTATTTTATCACAAAAACAGATTTAAATAATTGATTATAACTGGCTTTCTTGAGGGATTTGAGCACATGTTTCTTGAGTTGATTTTTGCAATATCCTTTGATATATTCCTCTTTTGCTTGATTGCAAATCTTCTTGGCTCTTTATTTTATTTAGTTTTTCTGTAAATCCTGTGAGTCTTAACTAAAAATGTTAGTTGTAGTGATACGTTTTGTGCACACCAAACTTAGGGTCAACAATTATAACATTCCTCCACGCTTCTGTAACCCGACTCCCTTGTCGGTATTCACTCTAGCGACACTGGCCCAGCGCGGGGCTACCAGTAAATTTTAATCCAGCCTCTAGAGCGAATTAAGAAGTATGAGGTTGGCTCTGATACCATTGTTACCAACCTAAAAGAACTCACCTCTAAAAGCTAACTATTAAAGGGAGGAAACCCAAGTTTATAACTACTGTTCCCCATATAACCGATGTGGGACTAAATTAGATCATAACACTAATTCCCAGGCAAAGACCAAACCCTAATCAAATTAATACCCAAACAATTGAACTTTATGAAAATTTTAAGCAAAATAATCAAAGATTAAGAGAGACCAATACCAGGATGCTGAGGGGGTCTGCGGTAATTGGATGATCTAACTTGGGAACCCCAGGATCCCTGATCCAGTCCTTAATAGGATCTAGCTTAAGACATTGCAAGAATCTGAAGCTAGATATTGGTGAAGTAGGTGAAGCTAAAGACTGGGAAGAATGAAGAAGAACTTAGAACTTCCTATATCAGTCCTTTCCTTTGCGTATCGGTCCCTGGGTTATAATTCTTCTTATAGGGTTTAAATTGTAAATAGTGTGGCATATAAGCACTTAGGCCTACCAAGTTCACCAACGGTCTGTCCGAACACATAAAGTGCACGTGTAATAGCTCTATAAATAGAGCAATTCTGTAACCCAATCAAAATCATGAATAGAAATTGAGAATTTTAGTCCACTGTTCATCTCTTTCCTTCCTTCTCTCATCTTGAGCTTAAACTAGGTTTGTAGGTCGATGGAAAGAAGACGGCACACTGCGATTCCAGTCGCCGCGAGAGGCCGAGCTGGAACAATGGTATCAGAGCTGGTCGCTCCGACGGCAACGACAAAATTCGACCGAGTGGTCGAGCGTCCGAGGATTCTTGACCATGGGTTCAGATCCAAGGTCGGTTCAAAGGAACAGACAATGAGGAGTTCCACCGATTACGGTGTAGAATCCTATAAGTTGTCCGATCTTGAACGGCGATTCGAGCAAATGAAACGATACGAAGAGAAATTGGACTGACTGGAGTTGGCGGTGGAGCATTGGCTTCAAGATCCACGTGAAACTAGATTTGGTGGAGATGAAGATCGTGATGATTATGATTCGCGGAGTCATTGGCGAAGAAATCAAGAATCGAGATTCAGTTTAGAACAAGAATCAAGATTTGGTCGAGGTCAAGATTTGAGATTCGGTCGTGAACATGTACCATATGGTAGGTGTCGACTGGGTGACGAATATGAAGAAAATTCTTGGAATAGTAGAAGTTCTTGGCAAACGACCATTGTTCGATGTCGGAACCCAAGTTTTCATTACCGATATGAAGATGAAGAACGTAGCTATTCTCGACTTAGCAGTCACTGGAGAGATCCAAAACTAAAAAGTAGAGGATATAGGGAAGATAATGATCTGCGATGCCATGGGAATGATTCAGATTTGGGTGATGAGATGAGCTCCGCTTTGAGGCATAGAAGATGCACACCCGCTGTTCGACGAAATGGCTATGAGGCATCATTATTCACCAGGAGATCGCAAGCCAAAGAACCAACTTCGAATGTGTTGATGCAACCAGAGATGAGAGTTCAAAAATGTGCACCAGGTGTTCGACAAAATCACCATGAGAAGTCAGAGTTGCTGGAGAATAAATCAAAACTCACACTCAAGGTTTTGAAGCTCCCAACCCCTGATTCAGGCCGAAAATATAATGACATGAAATCTCAGGGTCATGTTACTTTACCGACTACGATGCATGAGATAAGGACAGTTAAAGTTGGAAATATTTCAGATCTAGCTAGAGAGAGAGATTCGGGAGTTCTTCTCCTTCTCAGGCGAGATCAAAAACATTGAGATCCGAAGTGGTGAATTTGGGGCTATGAAGACTACATTTGTGACTTTCAAAGATGCCAAGGTGCTTGAGATTGCGCTGTTGCTTTCGGGAGCTACAATAGTTTATCAGATCGTGATCATAAGTCCAGCAAAAAATTATGTACGTAAATCAGAAAAGGAACCTGTGACTGTGCAAGTTACGAGTGTAACTCAGTTTGGGGAGAATGTTCTAACTATTGAGGATAGAAGCAATCATGGTGGTGGATGGATATATGTAAGTAGAGCTCAAGAAGTAGTGACTGGAATGTTGACAAAGGGTTCAGCAATCAGACAAGATGCTATGAGCAAAGCAAAAGCATTTGATGAGAAACATAAGTTGACTGCTAGTGCATCAGCTAAAGTTATCTCCTTTGATAAGCGTGTTGGCCTTTCTAAGAAGCTAACTGTTGGAATCTCAGTTGTCAATGAGAAAGTGAAATCTATTGATCAAAGACTGCAGATTTATGATAAAACAATGGCTGCCTTGACTGACACTGGCACAACCGTTAAAACAGATAGGTATGTTTCTGCTGGATCCGTTTGGCTGAATGGGGCATTTGGTAAGGTAGCACAGGCTGGTCATATTGCTGGTTTGAAAACAAAAGGGAAGTTCCTATATGCTGAAGATGTAGTAACTTCTCACTACCCTACATCACCTTTATTACCTTCATTCCCTTATGTTTCTGTTAGTACATTTCATGTTGTTTCTTCTCTGTTTGGTACCCGAGAGTATAGGTTGTGTTCAAAAGCAGCTCATGCTTTGCTAGTGGAGGAAACAATGAAGGTTCAGGAAGTTAATTGGCAGATGGTTGGAGAGTTTGTTAGTAACAAATTAGTACTCAATGGATGGCCCCCACCTAAGAAAGCTGGTGGTCTGTTGCTTAGAGATTCTAGTGAAGAAAATTTCATTGAAGTGGAGGTGTTTGATGTACAGTCAATGGTAGTTTGGTCACTGGTGAAGTTAATAACCCATGAAGCCTTGGTTTGGTCTGATAAGGCTCAGAAAGCTTGTTATCATTTAATGCAGCAATTACTCATCAATTTTCCTAATGTTAGTTATAAGTGCATAAAGGAAACCTTCAGTGAACTGGAATTATGCAATGGAGGGGATTTTGAATTTGAGCCATCTCAGTTTCTGTCAAGTAGAGCTTCAGGAGGAGGACAGTGTGTAGTTCAAGTTACATTATACAGTGGTTCACATTTGCCTCAGAAGAAGTTTTGGTTGAAGGAAAAATATGTGAAGTTGGATCAGTCAAGGAGTTAAGGCAATGCTTTGGAAATTGATCATTTTCAATATCAGATGGAGGAGACTTCTAGCTTGAGGCCTGTTAATTGCTGGGCTAAGGGTGCAGCACCTGGGTTTAAAGTAGCAATACTTGGTGCTGCTGGAGGAATTGGACAGTCTCTTGCATTGCTGATGAAGATGAACCCCTTAGTATCTGTTCTTCATTTATATGATGTTGTTAACGCACCAGGAGTTGCTGCAGATGTTAGTCATATGAATACTGGTGCTGTGGTAAAGGGATTTTTGGCTCAACCACTGTTAAAGAATGCACTCATAGGAATGGACCTTATCATAACTCCTGCTGGTGTCCCTAGAAAGCCAGGAATGACAAGAGATGATTTGTTTAAAATCAATGCTGGGATTGTTCGAACACTTTGTAAAGGAGTTGCCAAATGCTGTCCTCATGGAATTGTGAACTTAATCAGCAATCCAGTAAACTCTACTGTTCCTATTGCAGCAGAGGTTTTCAAGCAAGCTGGGAACTATGATCCAAAATGTCTTCTTGGTGTCACAAACCTTGATGTTGTGAGAGCTAATACATTCGTGGCTGAAGTGTTCGGAATTGATCCCAGGGAAGTTGATGTTCTGGTGGTTGGTGGACATGCAGGAGTTATGATATTGCTCCTCTTGTCACAGGTTAAGCCTCCATGCAACTTTACTCCCGCTGAAATAAACTATCTTATTGATCGCATACAAAATGGGGGAACAGAAGTTGTTGAGGCAAAAGCTGGGACCGGTTCTGCAACATTGTCAATGGCGTACGCTACTGCAAAATTTAAATCAGTTCAGGAGCTCGGGGCAGCTCTTTTTGAAGGGGGAAGGATTGATCCAATCCTTAATAGGATCTAGCTAAAGACATTGCAGGAATATGAAGCTAGACATTGGTGAAGTGGGTGAAGCTGAAGACTGGGAAGAATGAAGAAGAACTTAGAACTTCATATATCAATCCTTTCCTTTGCGTATCGGTCCCTGGGTTATAATTCTTCTTATAGGGTTTAAATTGTAAATAGTGTGGGATATAAGAACTTAGGCCTACCAGGTTGACCAACGGTCTGTCCGAACACATAAAGCGCACGTGTAATAGCTCTATAAATAGAGTAACTCTGTAACCCAATCAAAATCATGAATAGAAATTGAGAATTTTAGTCCACTGTTCATCTCTTTCCTTACTTTCTCTCATTTTGAGCTCAAACTAGGTTTGTAGGCCGATGGAGAGAAGACGGCACGCTGTGATTCCAGTCGCCGCGAGAGGCCGAGCTGAAACAATCCTTAACCTGTATCTGCCATTATTTCAACAGAAAGCATGGATTTTAAAGCACCGATGGATGGATCTTTGGAGAGAGAGGGTTTTATAAAGAAGGTGAAAAAATTTCTCTTCTTACATATGAGAGAGAAAGAGAAAGAATCTGAGAATGTGCAAGGCTTTATGCGGTAATTTATCAGAGAGTTACAAATGCTTGTGAAAGAAGTAACTGAGAGAGGTAACATAAGAAGGAAAAGAAGTGTTTTTTTAATGCAAAACGTAGAAATTAGCATGTGTTGCAAAATCTCTAATCTCTAATTATGATAACTAGTAATTTTCACGTGTGATGCACGTTTTGATAAAAGTTGGAGTTGAACGTGCGATACATGTAAGTCGGTAGTAATCAGTACTTATGATGAATGTCTTAAACTTTAAAAAACTGGAGTTGAACGGGCATTGCACGCAATTTTTTAAATTTTTTGAAGGAAAAAACCTTGAATTGTACGTACGGTGATGTGTTACGAAATAGATTTGGAGTTGCACGTGCAACGTACGTATTTTCTTTGGGACAAAAAAAATTTAAAAATTATTTGTTTGGTGAAGGAAAAAATTTTGATTTACACGCGTGATGCACGTGTTAATAAATAGAGTTAGAGTTACACGTGCAATGTATGTGTTTTATTTGTGACAAAAAAATATTTATAAAATGTTTGTTTGGTTAAAAACTCAAAGGTGAAAAAGTGAAAAACTCTCCCATTAACAGTAGTAGATAATCTCTAATCTCTAATATTATAATGGGAGAGTTGGAGTTGTAATGTTGTCAACATACAAACCCGTGCGTTACACGTACAACTCCAACTCTCCCATTAATTACAACGAAAACAAATAAATAAAAAAAATTCCACATATTTAAAACGTGCAATGCACGTGCAAAACAATTTTACAATATTTTTTTAACACTAAACATACACATGTTGCACATACAACTCAAATCTAGCTATAAACACGTGCATTGCACGTACAAATTGTAGCTTTTTCTTCAAAATATTTTTATCAATTATGTGTAATGCACGTCCAACTCCAAAATTATTTCTTAACACATAAATAGCACGTGACAATCCTCCAATTCTTATGAAAACGTGCATCGCACTTGAAAAATACTAGTAATAATATTTTAATGGGAGAAGGCCTTAGTGTCATTGGTCATTTTGTCATTCTACCAACATATGCAACGCACGTACATAACTAATAAAAAGAAGGTTTCTGGTTCAAATCCTCCCTACGTCAGAGTTTTTATTTTTATTTTTTTGAAATTATTAAAACGTGCATGGCACGTGTAAATTACTAGTATAGAGAATGATGGAGAGGTATAACCGAATCAATCATATGACTTTTCATTCATAAGAGTAATTGTAGTTGTTAAGCCTCAAAATTTTCATATTTGGGCTTTAGAAATAGGAATTTTGAGTTGGGCTTGTAGTCATTGAAACCTAAAATTTGGACGAACGGTGGATGATCTTTTTTTTTTCTAGAATCGCAGCCGTTGATGAAAAACAAAAAAATTGAGTCCAACACATTTGTAAAATAAAAAAAATTATACGCATAAGAACACATAACAATTCTTATAGGCCCATTCCATCTCATCCCTTGATCAAAAAAGTCAAATCAATCTCAAATTAACTTTATATGCATAAACAATCCCATTCGCCCTATTTCATTGAAAAAAGAAAAAAAAATTGGGGGAAAACAATTTCAAGGCTGCAAAAACCTATTGCTTCCGTTCTCTTTTTGTTTTGTTTTTTTTAAATTTCATCGGACGCAAAATGTTATTGCGTCCGAGAACAACCATTGATTTTTTTTAAAAAAATTTGGTCAGACGCAATATGATGTTGTGTCCGACACATTTAAAAAAATAAATTCGATCGGACGCAAGATCATCTTGCATCCGACATGTTTTTTTTAATTGATCATACGCAAGATAATCTTGCGTTCGAGAATTTTTTTTAGAACGGATGCAAGATGATCTTTCCATTCCTATATTTGAGAAATTCTATAGAAGGGTATTGTTCCTATTTTTCCAAAATTTGCAAATATAGGGAACAACTACAAATATTTAACATCTACATGGAGGGGAAACCTAAGATTAGAGTTTGGTAGTTTGGTTGGGCAGTCACTTGAATATGTGGGCTTGGGCATCCACCTTAATATGTGGGCATTCACCTAAATAGGTAGTCACGGTTTCACAACACTCCCCCTTAGATGCCCACATAAAAATATTGTCTCATTAAAAACTTTACTAAAGAAAAATCCACATTTGGAAAAAATTCCTTAGTGAAAAAAAAGAGTAAAACTAATTTTTCATGAATTCGATTCTTCATTAAAAACCTTTCGAAGGAAAATCCCAATGGGAAATAAACATCATTGAAGAAAAAAGTATAATGTGCAAAGACATTCTTCAAGATGTCTCCGTTAGCCTTTTCAGAATGCTTGCATCTGCAGGATGCTCCCCTTAAAAAACACTTAAAATTATTATATTTAGTTTTTACACAATTTAAATGAAAAATCACCCCCATCCCCCAATACATTTGATCAATACATCCGAACCCAAAAGTTTATTAGCCTATACATTTATATGCCTATCTACTGAAGTCTTTGCATGCCAATCTGGTGTACTAACTTTTAAAAACTGGACTTTGTGAGAGATTTTATGAAGAGATCTGCAAAGTTCTCTGAAGACTTGATCTTCTTTACATCAATCATCTTTTATTTTTGAAGCTGGTGGGCAAAGAAAATTTTTGGTGAGATGTGCTTTGTCCCATCTCCGTTTGATGAAGCCTTCTTGAATTTATTTTATACAGTCTGCATTATTCTCATAACTGATAGTAGGCTTGTTTGTGACTTCTGGAAGCTCAAAACTCCCCCTGATAAGCTGAACTAAAGACCTTAACCATACACATTCTTTACTTACTTCATGAAGTGCCAGTATCTCAGAATGATTGGTCGATATTGCTGCAATTATTTGTTTGACTGATCTTCATGAAATAGTTGCACCTTATTAAGAGAAACATATCATGCTTGTGATCCCCCCTTATGGGGATTAGATAAATAGCCTGCATCTTTATATCCAACAAAGTCAGCACATTCAAATGAATAATATAAACCAAGATCAATAGTTCCTTTGATATATCGAAGAATGTGTTTTATGTCATTCTGGTGACTACGTGTAGGTGCAGAGCTATATCTAGCTAGCAGGTTCTTAGAAAAAGATTTTTCAGGTTTAGTGCACTGTGCTAAATAAAGGAGTGCGCCTATTGCACTTAAATATGGTACTTCAGGACCCATAATATCTTCATTTTTTCTTTTGGCCGAAGTTGATTCTGGTCAACTTGTAGTGACCTGACCACCATAGGTGTACTGATTAGATGACAATCACTCATATTGAATCTCTTCAGCAGATTTTCAACATATTTGGCTTGAAGTAGTAACATTCCATCTTTACTGTGCTCGATCTGCAGGCCGAGAGAAAATTTTGTTTCACCCAAGTCTTTCATCTCAAATTCTTTCTTAAGATAGATAGCAGTTTTTTCAATCTCTTCAGGAGATCCGATCAAGTTTATATCATCTGCATAGACGACTGCTATGACGAATCCATTTAGAAATTTCTTTAAGAATACGCACGGACATATATGATCATCATTATATCCTTCCCTAGATAGATATTCACTGAGCCTATTGTACTCATTTTTATCTAATACAGTGCATATTTCTAGACTTGGTTTCTGGTAATTTAAATCCTTTGGAGATTTTCATATATATCTCACTGACTAGGTTACCATATAGGTATATTGTCATCACATCCATGATTCTCATATCAAGTTTTTCAGAAACATCAAGACTTATTAGATATCTAAATGTGATGATGCCCATGACCGAAGAATATGTTTCTTCAAAATTTATTCATGGTCTTCGTGAGAATCCTTGAGCAACTAACCGTGCTTTATACCTTTGGATCTCATTCTTTTTATTTTTTCTTACAGACACAATTTAAAACCTACAGGGTGTTGCTGCTTATTTTGGTGTAAGAGCAAACAGATAGTGAGTTAATATTTGATTGAAACTACTAAAAACCTGACCTTTCATCTTTATCGTGAAATGTGGTTAGAGCTCCAGAGATTGAATCTAGATTGTTGATTGAACTCTGTTATCTGGATTCGATGGTTACTGATGCGGTCGATGGACCTACAAAAAGTTTGAAACACCGGGGGTTGGCCCTAGCGACAGACCCTCTAACGCTTAAGTCAGAACTAGAGAGAGAAAGAGAGTTTGAGAGAAAAACTGTTGATTATCTTTTGACTGAAGAGGGGAGAGGGTATTTATTGGCCTGCGAAACTGTACAGGAGAATGATATGAATCCATTGGATCAACTATGAATTTCTTATCTCCTATTCGAATCTCCCCCTCAATAAGTTCTCTTGTTTGGAGATAAGAGATTTAACTAATAGCCTTCATGGGATGGATTTTTCTTAGTGGGCCTAATCTATCACTTTTTATGGGCTTGAAAGAGACCCATGTCTTGTACAGGAGTCTGGAGAAGGCCCAGGCATGTTAAAGAGGCCCGTTATGACTAATATGCCTGTAGAAGCTTTGAGATCTGTGCTATAATCATAGGACCCTAATTTTCTGCGATTTCTAGCATTATCATAAGCCCCCACTCTCAAAAGTATGTTTTGTTGGCTTTCGGGGAGTAATACAGCTTATTTTTGGATTCTGAAATACAATCTTTTGCTTTCAGGGTGTTTGGAGATACCTGGAACTGATCAGTTACTTCTGAAGGCGACGAATATTTTCCTGGATTTTTCCATATTTTTTTTGGATTTTTTCCCAAATTTTTCTAGATATTTTAATAATCTTCCCAATTACAAAATATCTTTTTCAAAATTTTTAATTAATAAATCAAATTTTAAATTATTTTTCAAAAATTTTAATTAATTTTCCAAATTTAAATAATTACTTTTGGATTTTTAAATTAATTTTTCAAATTTGAAAATGATTTTTAGGATTTTTATGAATTATCAAACATTGGCGTGCTTCTTTATGTGATCAGAGACGTAGATCATAGTCTGGCTCCCCAGTTGATGGGTTTAAATGACTGTGATGGTGCCTCGATGGAGATGGCGACGTGGCTCGATCTGGGGTGTTGATCACGCCCTAGCTCGCGCGCTAAGTGCATTAAACGACTATGATCAAGTTGTGATGGATCTGTGATGGGGAGCGACGTGGATCAGTTTGATGCATTCATCAAGCGCTGGCTTGCATGCCAGCTTAGAACAGAGCATAAGAGAGGTGGAAGAAGAAGGGCGTCGCAGGCGCACGACGTGGGCCCATCTCTTGTGTCCATCTCTTGGGCATGCGATTTCTTTGGAGATCTGATGGCCAGTGGTTGCAGCGAGTGACTGCCTATCTCGGCCAAAAATTTTGCCGAGCTATGGCCATTTTTCTTGGATGTTGAAAGTTGCCAAGCTATGGGGCAGCATCACGTTTTCGCCAAGCTATGAGAGCCCATTGTTGACGTCAAGCTACGGTCGTTGGCAAGCTATGGAGACTCCTCATCGTTCTCGACAAGCTATAAGAGTTTTTTGGTCGCCACCGAGCTATGGGGGTGCACGTTGCCGAGCTATGGAGTTCTCGCATCGTTCACCGAGCTATGAGCTTTGGGTCTTTCGAACTTCTCATCGAGCTATGGGTCTCTCTTCGAATTTGGTCGAGCTATGATCCATTGTTCATTGTTGAGCTATGGACTCAACTTTGGCCGAGCTACGGGATGGTCGAACTATGGGTCGTCTATGAAGTCGAGCTATGGGACTGTTGGTCGTCGAGCTCATTCTTTGGTCAAGCTATCACTTCTTTGCCGAGCTATGAGCTTCACCCCCTCGCTAAGCTCGCTAAGCTCGCTAAGCTATGGGTATGGCCATCGCCATTTCGCAGAGCTATGCGGGTGCTTTGTGGCCGAGATATGGCGGGATAGATCGCCGAGTTCCTGCCGAGCTATGAAGTTAGCTTTTTCGCAGAGCTTCAGTGGAGTTTGGAGATGGAGCTTTAGCTAAGGGAGAGTGACGGTGGGTTCGGCGAGCGTGGCAGTGATGAGCAGGCATGGCGGCAATGAAGCGAACCTTGAAGTGGTGTGGCTTCGTCGAGTCGACACTCTGTTTTTCGAAGATAGGTTTTTGAAGAAGAAGTGGAGGAGGAAGAAAGAGTTAAAGGTGTTTGGGTTTGGTAGTTCGGTTTGGAATCCGTACCCAAAACCCATTTAAATTCAAATCTTTAGGATTTTTGGGTTCTGTTTGCGGGTTTGGTTTGTGAACCCGAAACCTGAATAGATCCCATACTTCTTCTTTTCTTCTTTTTCTTTTCAACCCGAGAACCTCATTTTGGTTGGGATTTTTGGGCATCTTTGAAGCTATCTCATCTCCTTTTATTTCGAGTTTTTGAGATTTTTGATTTACTGTACTTTTCGATCAAACATTTCGTCGCTTATTTAGGTGAACAACTCTTTTGTCGACCAAGCGTTGTGTTTTTAGCTTATTTTTTCGATCAAGCATTTCATTGTTGAATGAGCATTATGTCAGTCTAGAAGCAGAATTTTTTGATCGTTGGATCTTGTATATGTAGTTGACCTAGAAGGGTTGTAGCAGACTTGCTATTTGATCTCAACAAGTTTTTTGAGGCAATTTGGGGACGGAAATGAACATTTGAACTTGCCGTTTGTGCCCAAAAAGTTTTATAGAGGCAACTCCGTGATGGAGTTGAACACTGAACTTGTTGTTTGTTCCCTACAAGTTTGTGGAAGAACTCTGAGACGAAGTTGATGTTGGACTTGCCGTTTGATCCCGACAAATTTATAGAGAAAACTTTAGATGGAGTTGGTCGTAGAACTCAATGTTTGATCCCGACAAGTTTTGTAGAGTCAACTCTGAGACGGAGTTGAACGTTTGAAATTTTTTATTTGCGCTTAACAAGTTTGTTGGGCCAACTCTGTGACGGAATTGGACGTTTGAACTTGTTGTTTGTGCCCAACTTGTTTGTATAGACAACTCTGATACGGAGTTGTTCGTAAAGCTTGCCGTTTGCACCCAGCAAGTTCATGAAAAGGCAGCTCACAAATGGAGTTGATGTAGAGCATGCCATTTGATCCCGGCAAGTAGGTGCAACTCCTTAATCGAGTTGATGTAGGATTTGCCATTTGATGCCAGCAAGTTTGTGTTACAACTCTAAGGCAGAGTTGAACGTTGAACTTGCCATTTGATCCCGACAAGTTTGTGAAGGAATTCTAAGATGAAGTTGATGTTGGACTTGCCATTTCATCTTGAAAAATTTATAGAGACTACTTTAAACAGAGTTGGTCGTAGAACTTGCTATGTGAGCCCGGCAAGTTTTGTGAGCTAACTCTAAAGTAGAGTTGAACATAGAGCTTATTGTTTGTTCCCAACGAGTCTATAGGGGAAACTCTAGCCGGAGTTAAACGGTGTACTTGTTGTTTGTTCCCAACGAGTTTGTAGAGGCAACTCTTGGACGGAGTTGATGTTGGACCTGTTGTTTGTGCCCGGCAAGTGAGTAGAGGTGACTCCAGATGGTGTTGACCATTTAAACTTACAGTTTGCGCCCAAAAAATTTTTAGAGATAACTCTAAGATGGTGTTGGATGTTGAGCCTATTACATGAAGATGAGGGTTCATTGGAAGGAATCGAGCAAAAATGGGGCGCTGTACACGTTGTTTGGTGTCTACGATTTGTTAATGGATCTCGAGCAGAGTGCAAAGTGTTAGTATCATTGTTTGGAGTCAACGAGTTGTTGACGGAGCTCGCGCAGTGAGTGACGTGTTGAACTCTTTGTTTAGAGTCAACGAGTTATTGATGGGGCTTGAGCGAAGATCAAGGCATTGAACTCGTTGTTTGGAGTCAACTAATTGTTGATGGAGCCTAAGAAAAGATCAAGGAGTTGAACTAGTTGTTTGAAGTCAACAAGTTTTTGATGGAGCCTGAGCGGTGTGCCGATTGTTGAACTCACTATTTGGAGACAAATATATGTTGATGGAGCTCGAGCGGTGAACATAGCGTTGAACTCATTAGGAGTCAACGAGTTGTTGATGGAGCCTGAGCGAATAACAAGGCATTGAACTCGTTGTTTAGATCCAACAAGTTGTTGACAGGGCTTCAACAAAGAGCAGAGTGTTGCACTCGTTATTTGGAGCTAACGAGTTGTTGATGGAGCTCGAGCGGTGAGCAAAGTGTTGAACTCATTGTTAGGAGCCAACGAGTTGTTGATGGAGCTCGAGTAGTGAGAATAGCATTGAACTCGTTATTTGGAGTCAACGAGTTGTTGATGGAGTCTGAGCGAAGAGCAAGGAGTTGAACTCGTTATTTGGAGCT
Organism: Hemerocallis citrina; assembly: GCA_017893485.1. Taxonomy (NCBI): domain Eukaryota; kingdom Viridiplantae; phylum Streptophyta; class Magnoliopsida; order Asparagales; family Asphodelaceae; genus Hemerocallis; species Hemerocallis citrina. Next base: position 428,301,724 of record CM030358.1, on the reverse strand, counting down.
AACGAGTTGCTGACAGCGCTTCTGCGAAGAGCGGAGTGTTGCACTCATTGTTTGGATCCAACAAGTTGTTGATGGAGCTCGAGCAATAAGCGAAGTGTTAAACTCATTATTTGGAGTCAACGAGTTGTTAATAGAGCTCAAGCGATGAATAGAGCATTGAACTCATTGTTTGGAGCCAATGAGCTGTTGATGGAGCTCGTGCGTAGAGCAGAGCATTGAACTCGTTGTTTGGAGTGAACGAGTTGTTGATGGAGCATGAGCAAAGTGCAAGGCGTCGAACTCGTTGTTCGATGTTGACGAGTTGTTGGTCAGAGGAACTCAAGTGGCATGTGTAGCATCGAACTCATTTTTAAAGCGAATGAGTTGTGGGTGTTCTGAATCTTCTTTAATATTGAAGTGAAGTCACTTGTGTTTGTTCAGCATTGAGGTGATTCCATTCTTCTCTTTGCTGACAAGAAGTTATGTACATCGAAGGAGGTCCTCGGGGTGTTGAGCTTGCTTTCCTTCGCGATATGCAGCGCTTGATGGAGTTGGGACTTGTCCGTTTGCACAACGTTGTATGTGGGACAAAATTGAAGTTTACTCAGGTGAAGATGGTAAGGAAGGTTAGAGCTTGCCCACCTAAGGGAGGCTTGTCTTGAATTTTGTTGTCAAGAGTTGAGGCAACTCTGGGAAGCTGCTAACTAGCGGGAGGCCTGTGAAGAGGTTTGTGTCTCTAAGGCGGAGCATCCCCCTATTGTGTAGTTGGAAGGATGACTGGCAGGACAGTTTGTTGCAGTGTTTGCAAGACTTTTGTAGCAATTCTTACGCATGAAACGTCGACTCATTGTAATTCTACGGATGTAATGAGACTTATTGTTTGTGAAATAAGAAATCTTTTACATGCCTGTGCATTGTCCTATGATTCGTCGTCTTGGGGGTTGGCTAGTCGTATGATCTACTCTTGGGGAGAGTTGGAGTCTAGACTTGCCGTTTTGTATTTGTAAATATCTGTAATGGTACTGGATCTGAACATATGTGTTTGCGATAGTTTTGTGATTTGAAGAATTCTTTTCGTATGCTTGATTTTTGTTGTGCAGCTTGTTGTTGAAATTAATAGGTCGTCAACTGGGCTCTTTGTAGATAAATAACAAGGTCTCAAGTGTGTTTTGTATAGCTAACGAACTATCGACGAAGTGCGATGGAGTTTAGAATTTATCCGCCTTGTATTCAGCTAGTTGTAGGAGCAAATCTAAGGGAGAGCTATTTTCCAAACTTGTTGTATGGGTCCTCCAACAAATTGTGAGATTCACATCGAGTGGCGAGTTGAAGTCTAAGTGTTGCTTTTACAAGTGTTACGGGAGTAACTACAATCCACGATGGACCTCTAATCTATCTTAAAGGAATTTAACTAGTTTCAGGAACAGGTCGAATGGTGAGTTGAACTTCGAACATGCTTGATTGCAGGTTGCTAAAGTAACTCCGAGCCATGGGTAGGGATTCCAAACTTGTTAGTTTAGGTATTAACCGATTCCAGGAGCAGATCGAATGGTGAGTTGAACTCCAGATTTGCTTTGTCGCAAGTTGCTAAAGTAATATCGAGCCATGGGTATAGACTTTGAACCTGTTGTCGAGGCGCTAACGGATTGCAGGAGCAGATAAAATGACGAAGCTAACTCTGAACTTGCTTTATTGAAAATTGCTAAAGTAACTTTGAGCCATGAGTATGGACTCTGAGCCCGTCTTATAAGGAGCTTGTTGGATCCTTTAGGCAAGGCAAATAACACTAGAGGAGGGGTGAATAGTGTTGTTTAAAAAATTACTTAAGAAATTGAACTTTTTGAACTGTCCAGTCGACTAAAAATAGAAGTACAGTCGACTGTTGCGTTAGAGTAGAAGAGTATCTTACTGAAGAGTTACTAGTCTGATTAGTCGACTTAGCACAAAAATCCAGTAGACTTACCAGACAAGTTTTCGAAATAAACACAGTAAAATTGAAATTGCAAGTTGAGAAAATACAACCACCACAGAGTCAATCACAGAGTACACAGCGATGTATCCTGGTTCAGTCCTCCCGACTTACATCCAGTCCCCAAGCAACCCACTTGAGATTTTTCACTATTCTTGAAAAAAGTATATGAATACCCTACGACGTTTGACAACAACTATGTCAAACCCGTAGACCTCTCTGACCACTAGAGAGAGCAAACCCAATTTACACCCAAGAGTGAAAAACCGACTCTACAACCAAGAGCCATACTCTCCAACCGAGAGGGCCACTCTCACAACTCGGGAGTGAAAAATAACAACCAAAAAGAGTTTACAATAACCTATAGCCTTGTTTGTAATTTGTACTTTTGTATAGTGGCTATTAGGTTAACTTCTGAAATCAGTCTAAAACGAATTCGATGTTATACTAGACTGAATTTCAGAGAACCAAGACTTAGACAATTTGTATGCTTTTGAAATGCTTGTTCTCCTAAAAAACAAAAAGCTTGAAACTTAAAGAAATGCTTGGAATTGAGTTGTAACCTTTGCTAAATGAGTTCTATACTCTTTTTATAGAGTTAGAAGCGTTTGGATGTTGAGAGGTTGAATCCAAACTGCCATACAACGGCAGTAAAAAGATTTGATTTTGAAAAACAAGTTTTAAAATCAAAAAACTGTTGAAACGGCTTGAACAGTCGACTGGGTTGCCATAATGAGTCGACTGGCCAGAGCTTGTGTGAGTTCAGACAGTTTCATACTATGATAGTCGACTGGTTCCAAGGAATGGTTGACTGGTACTCAACAGCTGAACTTATTCAAGCTTGTTTTGACCTTTTAATTTTGTAAAACACTTAGTAATTAAAAAGTATGTATGAGTGTGTGTGTATGACAAGGCTATTACAGGTTTCTAAGACTCAAAGAATGAAAATTACAATATTACAAGACACTTTTTATAAAACATTTGAAGCACTTGAATCTTGTCTTGAACTTGAGTCTTTGACTCGAGCTGGAGCCTTTGTCTTTATGTCTTGAAGCTTGTTTGATCAATATGGCTTGAGCTTAAAACTTTGTGGCTTGATCAATTACTCTTGAAAGTTTCATTGGATTGTTTTGCCTTTGTGTATTTCACCATGGTATTGACTTTGATATACCCTGCAAGAGATATATGATATAAAACCTTTATATTTTGTTAAAGTCATCAAAACCAAGAATCAACATTCTCCCCCTTTATGATGATGACAACACAATAACTTTTAATAATAACAATTACATATCATGAAGTCATACAAAATTTGAAAGATATATAAAATATAAGCATGTATGATCCCCCTAACTAATGTACAACAAGCACACAAGTAATAATATGCACAAAAACATGCACAAGACAAAGCATGCACCAAAAAACAAAACACATGCACCAAGAACAAGCCTTTTCTTCCCCTTTGTCATCAACAAAAACAAACAAATAGAAGGAGGGAAGAAACAAAACATAATGGAAATCATTGCAAAACGAACAAAAACATTGCATCAGTTTGAAAAACCAAACTGATGTCGCGACAGTCAACTGGTTTTGATATCAGTCGATTTAGTCGAGAGAAAATTAAACCAAAAGAAATATCAAGTAAAAACTTCTGTCAGACTGGTTACTTATACAGTCGACTATCCAGAACTTAACATTCAACAATAAAAAGAACAACGAAAATCCTTTATAAGTCGATTGAAAAAGACTTTTAAGTCGACTTAAACAAAATAAATTTTAAAGAAATTTCATGAAAACAACAAATTCCTAATTCTGTTCTAAAGTTGATAAAAGTGTCTTCCTTAAGTGGTTTGGTAAGTATATCTGCTACTTGTTTATTAGTAGAAATAAAATCCAAAGTTATATCTCTCTTTAAAATATGATCACATAGAAAATAATGTCGAATATCAATATGTTTTGTACGTGAGTGTTGAACCGAATTTTTAGATAGATTAATAGCACTAGTATTATCACACATTATAGCAGGTTTTGAAAATAAAATACCATAATCCAATAAAGTTTGTTTCATTCACAAAATTTGGGCACAAGCAAAACTTGCAGCAATATATTCAGCATCTGTAGTAGATAGGGATACCAAATTTTGGTTTTTAATGCACCAAGATACTAGTTAATGTCCCAAAAAGAGACAAGTTCCACTAGTACTTTTATGATCAGTTTTACTACCAGCAAAATCAGCGTCACTATACGACAAAAGTTAAAAATTATCGGTGCTTGGATAAAATAAACCATAGTCATATGTGCCTTTAATTTATCTTAAAATACGTTTCACAGCTTTTAAGTGACTCTTTTAGACTCGACTGATATCTAGCACACAAGCATACACTAAACATAATGTCTGGTCTACTAGCAGTTATATATAAGAGTGAGCCAATCATACCTCGACAGAGTTTTTAATTGACACTCTTACCTAATTCGTCTTTGTCAAGTGTAGTAGTAGTAGCCATATGTGTGGTCTTACTACTAGTGCTATCTATGCCAAACTGTTTGAGTAATTCCTTAGCATATTTTTCCTGATTAATAAATATGTCATTTTGTGATTGCTTTATTTGTAGTCCAAGGAAATAATTGAGTTCACCTATGTGACTCATTTCAAACTCATTTTTCATGGTTTTAGAAAACTCTTGACAGAGATTACTATTAGTAGAACCAAAAATTATGTCATCAACATATATTTGTATGATTAGAATATCTGTTTCTATTTTCCTAATAAACAATGTAGTATCTACTTTACCTATCTCAAAACCAGTTTCCAAGAGAAAAGTCTTTAACCGATCATACCAAGCACGAGATGCTTGTTTAAGACCATATATATTCTTTTTCAATTTAAAAACGTGGTTTGGGAATTGTTCATGTTCGAAACTGGGTGGTTGCTTAACATAAACATCTTCCTTAATAAAACCATTAAGAAAAGCACTCTTGACATCCATTTGGAAGAGTGTAAAATTTATAAAACATGCAAAAGATAATAAGATCCTAATTGATTCTAGTCTAGCAACAGAAGCATATGTTTCATCAAAATCGATTCCTTCTTCTTGTTTATATCCTTGAGCAACTAACCTAGCCTTGTTCCTAATGACTTATCCTGATTCATCTAACTTATTCTTGAATACCCATTTGGTACCAATTATAGTATGGTTAGGAGGTCGTAGAACTAAATCCCATACATCATTTCTTATAAATTGGTTTAATTCATCTTGCATGACATTTATCCAAAATTCATTCTCACAAGCTTCTTGTATATTCTTCGGTTCAAAATCCGACAAGAAAGTCGTATGAGAAATCATGTTAACATGAGATCTTGTTTGAATGCCATGTGAGATGTCACCAATTATTAAGTCATGAGAATGATATCTAACTTCAAAAATGATTTTGGTAAAGTTTGAGTCATCACAATATGATCAGTCGACTTAACAAGTCCATCAGCCGACTGATTCACATCAGTCGACTTAATATCTTTATTAGTCGACTTGTCTAGGGTAGTTTGCTCTAGTGATTTAATAACGTTATTTAAAGGTGATGAATCAATTTCATCATCTTCAATAATAGTAGATGAAGGCAAGGATTCATCAAATGAAACATGCATAGATTCTTTAATAGTCAAGGTTGACTTATTGAAATTTTATATGCCTTACTCCTATTTGAGTATCCAATGAAGATACCTTCATTAGATCTCAGATCAAATTTATCTAAATTATCTTTAGTGTTTAAAATGAAACACTTGCATCCAAATAATTTAAAATAAGATACTTTTGGAATTCTTTCGAAAAATAGTTCATAACAAGTTTTCTTAAGCTTAGGCCTAATCAATATTCTATTTAAAACATAACATGATGTAGAAACAGCTTTAGCCCAGAAATACTTAGGCAAATTGCTTTCAACAAGCATGATACGTGCACACTCTTGCAATGTCCTATTCTTTCTTTCGACCACTCTATTTTGTGGTGAAGCTTTAGGAAATGCAAACGAATGTGTTATACAATTCTTGTTGTAATATTCTGAAAACGTTTCATTCTCAAATTCTCCACCATGATCACTTCTAATAGTGACTATGGTTAGAGATTTTTGATTTTGAATTCGTTTACAAAAATTTGCAAATTCTTCAAAAGCATCATATTTATGTCTTAAGAAGAAAACCCATGTAAATCTTGAAAAATCATCTACTAAAACAAATACATATTTACTTTTATTTAAAGAAGTGACTCTAGTAGGACCAAATAAATCCATATGGATTAATTCGAGAGGCCTACTAGTAGAAATCATTTCTTTTGTCTTAAAAGTAGATTTGACTTGTTTTCCTAGTTGACATGCATAACATAACTTATCTTTCTTAAAAGATAATCTTGGCAGTCCTTTAACTAGGTTGTACTTAGACAATTTAGCAATATTTTTCATATTCACATAGCCAAATCTCTTATGCCAAAGCCAAGAATCATTGTTAGAAGCTACTAAACAAAAATCATTTGAGAATTCATTGGTTTTTAAACATAATTCATAGATGTTGTTTTTCCTAAATTCTTGAAAAATTATATTTTGCATGGAAGAATCATAAATTAAACATGCATCTTTTTCAAAAATAATTTTATATCCCTTATCACACAATTGGCTAATACCTAACAGATAATGCTTAAGACCATTAACAAGAAAAACTTCTTCTATAGTAGGGGTGGTGTACTTACCGACCATGCCTATTCCAATAACCTTCCCTTTGTTGTTGACACCGAATGTGACTGTTCCTCCATCTATTTCTTGTATGGAAGAAAGAAGGTTATCATGACCAGTTATATGCTTGGAGCATCCGCTGTCAAGTATCCAACGTTCTCTTTTAGGTACTTATAAAATAATCATTGTGAATATGGTACCCTTTTAATTGGGTCCGAAAGGAATTTGTTTTTGGAAAACTAAACCCAAAGTGAGTTTGATTTACCACCAAAAGCAGGAATGTAATTTACAGAATTACATACATTAAGAACATAAGAATTTATATAAGTAATTTTATCGTTTAGACTCAAATTGACTGGAACCCAAATGTTTTAGTCTGTCCAGTCGACTGTTATGAGAAGCCAGTCGACTGGGAGGTGAAATAAGTTGACTTATCTGAGGTTTTGGTCTCTTTAAATGGGAATCCAAACCTCTGGACAGACGACTGAAATTAGGGTTCAGTCGATTGGTCTGAACTACAAAATTTCTATTTTCATGGAAAACAACAGTTTTTGGTTTCTAAAAAAACTCGTATAATTTGTTCTTAACACTAGAATTAGAATTAGTCTTATTACTACTAGTATTCTTAGAAACATGATGTTTTTCAATAGACTTTTGAAAACCAAGTCCAAATCTCTAATTGGATTGAACTTGATTTTGGAGAACTTCATTTAAGTTCTCCTTTCCTTTGTTAAACTTAGATACATTCTTGGATATCTCTTCATGATTTTTCTTAAGAGATACAAGATCTATATCGAAATTAGAAAGTCGAGAATTTAACGACTTGACTTCAACATTTAAGTCAAGATTTTCTTGAGAAAGTATTTGATTGACTTTCTCTAAGTTTTTAACTCTAATTTTCTCCTTCTTGAGTTCTTGAAAAACCTCATTGAAAGCATCTAATAAGTCATTTGAATCAAAGTTATCACTTACTTCGTTTTGTGTGGCCATGAAACATATGTTCGCAACTTCGTTTGACTTCTCACTCTCTTCTTCCGATGAAGAGTCGCTATCGTCCCAAGTTGCTTGATATGCCTTCTTGTTGTTCGTATACTTGTTCTTTGTGTACTTGTCCTTCTTGAAGTTAGGAGCCTTTCCTTTTGAGTTCACATTTTCTAATGGGCAGTCCTTCTTCATATGACCTGTTTTGTTACACTTGAAACAAGTGGGAAGTTCATTAGTATCTTTAAATTTGGAATTAAATTTACCTTTTCTAAGAAACTTCTTGAACTTTCTAGTGAACATGGCTAACTGTTCATCTTCTTCTTCATCTTCAGAGTCCGACATAGCCTTGAAAGCAAGTGTCTTCTTCTTTTCTTGTTGAGGTTCTAGATCCTTCTTGCGTTCTTCAAGTTGTACTTCATATGCCATAAGATTTCGCACAAGATTCTCAAGAGAGAGTTGTGATAAATGGTTGGCTTCTTCTATGGTGGTCTTCTTCTCCCATTCGGGAGTTAGGGCACGAAGAACTTTCCTCACCATTTTTTCTTGCGAGTACGTCTTTCCAAGGACCACAGGAGAGTTTGTAATGTCCGTGAACCGTGTTATCATATATGACACATTCTCGTTCTCCTTCATACGGAACATCTCGAACCTGTGAACAAGAATATATATCTTAGATTCTTTAACTTTATTAGTACCTTCATGAGTTACCTCAAGTGTGTGCCAAATTTGATATGTCATTGTTGCATTGGACACACGATTGAACTCCTCTTTGGTAAGAGCACAGAATAGAGCATTTATCGCCTTTGCATTGTTCATTGTGTTGCCCTTCATTTCATTGTTCCATTGTGTATAAGGAATTGGAGGAGCGGTGTATTTTGTCTCAGTCATGTTCCACATCACATAGTTGATGAACTGAAGGTAGATCTTCATTCTACACTTCCAATAGTTGTAATTTTTTTCATCGAATAGGGGTGATCTTTGTGTGGATTGGCCTTCATGGTATTGGCTTGCATTTGAAGTAGATGCCATTGCACTCAACCAGGCTCTGATACCAAGTGTTGGATCCTGTAGACAAGACAAATAATACTAGAGGGGGGGGGGTTGAATAGTGTTGTTTAAAAAATTACTTAAGAAATTGAACTTTTCGAACTGTACAGTCGACTGGAAATAGAGGTACAGTCTACTGTTACATCAGAGTGGAAGAGTATCTTACTAAAGAGTTACTAGTCTGATCAGTCGACTTAGCGCGGAAATCCAGTCGACTTACCAGACAAGTTTTCGAAATAAAACACAGTAAAATTGAAATTGCAAGTTGAGAAAATACAACCACCATAGAGTCAATCACAGAGTATACAGCGATGTATCCTGGTTCGGTCCTCCCGACCTACATCCAGTCCCCAAGCAAACCACTTGAGATTTTCTACTATTCTTGAAAAAAGTATAAGAATACCCTACGGTGTTTGACAACAACTATGTCAAACCCGTAAACCCCTGTCACCATAAGAGAGAGCAAACCCAATCTACACCTAAGAGTGAAAAATCGAATCTACAACCAAGAGCCCTACTCTCCAACTGAGAGGATCACTCTCACAACCCGAGAGTAAAAAACAACAACAAAAAGAGTTTACAATAACCTATAGCCTTGTTTGTGATTTGTGATTTGTGCTTTTGTAAAGTGGCTATTAGGTTAACTTCTGAAATCAGTCTAAAACTAATTCGATGTTATACTAGACTGAATTTCAGAGAACCAAGACTTAGACAATTTGTATGCTTTTGAAATGCTTGTTCTTCTTAAAAACAAAAAGCTTGAAACTTAAAGAAATGCTTGGAATTGAGTTGTAACCTTTGCCAAATGAGTTCTATTCTCCTTTTATAGAGTTAGAAACGTTTGGACGTTGAGAGGTTGAATCCCAAATGCCATACAACAACAGTAAAAAGATTTGATTTTGAAAAACAAGTTTTAAAATCAGAAAACTGTCGAAATGGCTTGAATAGTCGACTGGGTTGCCATAATGAGTCGACTGGCCAGAGCTTGTGTGAGTTCAGACAGTTTCGTCCTATGACAGTCGACTGGTTCCAAGGAACGGTCGACTGGTACTCAACAGATGAACTTATTCAAGCTTGTTTTGACATTTTAATTTTTTGAAACACTCAGTTATTAAAAAGTATGTGTGAGTGTGTATGTGACAAGGCTATTACAAGTTTCTAAGACTCAAAGAATGAAAATTACAATATTACAAGATACTTTTTACAAACCATTTGAAGCACTTGAATCTTGTCTTGAACTTGAGTCTTTGACTTGAGCTTGAGCCTTTGTCTTTATGTCTTGAAGCTTGCTTGATCAATGTGGCTTGAGCTTAAAACTTAGTGGATTGATCAATTACTCTTGAAAGCTTCATTGGATTGTTTTTCCTTTGTGTATTTCACCATGGTATTGACTTCGATACACCTTGCAAGCGATATGTGATAGAACAACTTTGTATTGTGTTGTAGTCATCAAAACCAAGAATCAACAGAGCTTTCAATGAGTTTTTTAGTACCATTTTTTGTACGTCATTGTTGGATGTATCTAAGACCTATGTTTCAAATTTCATGAGATTTGGACCGATGTAGCTATGTCAATAAAATCATGCAAACTTAGCTAGTTATTTTAGTAAACAGAACTGTTGCTGTTATTGCTCTGTTATTTAGGATATTCAAAGAGACATAATTGAAAATCTACTTGGTAGAATCACCAAATTTTTGGAAGTGTTGTCATGTCATGTGTCAGGAGCTAGAATCTCAAATTTCATAATATTCTGACACTATTTACTATTTTAATCTGATTTTACCCCATGACTATGTTATTATGACGTGCTGTTCTGAGAATCTGTACCCTTGTTAAAGATGGGACAATAAGAGCTTGTAAACGACCTCGTATGAAGAAACTTGAAACTAGGGAATTATAGTAGACACATATACCTTTCTGGATTGACCAAGAAATCATGATTTGGATAAGTGCACCATTTTAAATGATTTTTGAAAGTGACGACAGAAACACAGTAAATTCTAGAGCTTACTGTTTTGCACCATGTTCATTGAAATGAGTTTGAACTTGTATCTTGTTGGCTTAGAGTTGCTGTTTGAGGTCAAGAATCATGTTATAGATGTGTACTTGAGTTAGGACTTAAATTATCTAAAGTTCTTTGCTAAGGGCAGCTTATAGTTGCTTGTAGACCCCAATATAGACGACGTTGTTCAATGTTTTGAAGTGAAAATTGTATTGGATGTTGGGGTATTGTTGTAGACCACTTTAGGATGAAATTCATGCCCATTGTGTGCTTTTAATAGTCGTCTACTTTGAGTAGAAGAATGGGGAGCGCCCGATCGCGATTCCTCAAGGGAACGGGACCGGGAATGACTCCGTTTTGGCATAAATGCCAAGTGTGTGCTTGCTATTTGGAATCTTAAATTATTATTTTTAGGACTCTTAGAACCCCTTTTTGGGTACTCTTGGGTTAGGACTTACTCCTAGTGTGGTGTACCATGTTGGATTACGTTGGATTGAGTATTGAGATTCTAGGACTAAGTCTTATTGACAAACCTAGACGGGTAGAATAAGACCCGTGTCACATCGAACGCGTTAGAGGAGATGACTCGTGCACCGACGTACTCACCGTGCATGGATGGATACCATGATTTGTGTTTGGAGCTACCACTTGTCGAGGACTGTGGAGCGTTAAGTTTAGTGGGAGCTACTTGTTGGTCGGGCCGAGGTTGCAATCAAACTCCAAGCATAGATGGTGGTTGCGGCAATCGATGCGGTCGATTCATCGTGGGTTCGTGCCAAGTGTGGGCCAAGGCGGGTCAACCCTTGGGCCGGACTAGAAGGCTAGTTGAGTCCTAGTGTGGAATGGGTTGAGATCCATTATTGTTAAAGGTAACTAACTAGGGAGAATCTACAAATAGAACTGAACTAGTTGATCATGGCAAGCAAAGTTGATTACCAAGTTAGGGATTTGGAAATGGTGGATAGATCGCCTGGCTAAGGGGATGGATGATGTGAGATAGTTCTAGATGTTCATACTTCTAATAATAAAAAGAAAAGATAATTAGAGTTTGGCTAGAGTGATGGTTTTTTAGTAATTGATCGATAAAACAAATCTTGAATTCAACCTTATTCATGGAATGGGGTAGCTTTGATACTTGGGTAGGGCTAGATCGAGTCTTGGTTGAATGTAAGGACAGGCACTAGCGAGGGTGTTCGCCTGTCAGGGGGACGCATGGCGTCATCATGCCCGACCGAATCCTAGGTTCGTTTAATGCGGATAGGAACCCCGAGCTGCTCTGGGGAGTCAGGAAGACTCTGTGGGGGCTCTGCTGTCTCAGCAGTAATGCCTTTATGATCTGTAACAACCTTTGAGGAGGTCTGGAGTGTTGACGTCGTCTCGACTGCAAGTTCTGTTCTAGTGTAAGGATGAGTGTAGCGGAGTTGGGAAACCCTATATCTGTCAGGTCCTTTGTTGAATCAATGTAGGCAGATGGATTAGACGATATCCCGGTGAGCTAAACTCTATCGGGAATTGCTCTTGTCACTCGCGTAGAGCCTTTGTGTCCATATATAAGCTTTTGGTAAGGTCCGGAGAGACGTAGATACAACAACATACCATGAGTACAGTCGTGAGGGTGAAAGCTGCGACTGAGATTCTGGGCATAGTGGATAAAATACGAAGATTGGACACCACTAATGACGGCAGTGACGGGTAAGTCGGACGACTGCATCCTGACCTTCATTGGAATCAGAAAAAGGAGAGAGCACAAGAGTAGAATGCATAGCGGGGGATCGAGCCCCATCAAACTGCAGAACGTCGTTTGGTTGGGGGGGGGGGGGGTGTAGTATATTTTGCATATCTTTCAACCAAGCTTGCATTAGCTTTAAGAGCATGTGTACATAGTGCATGTTTGGACACCATTAATGACAACAGCGACGGGTAAGCCGGACGACTGCAGCCTCACCATCACTGGAATCAGAAATAATAGAGAGCATAAGAGTAGGATGCATAGCGGGTTATCGAGCCCCATCAAACTGAAGATGTCGTTTGGTTGGGGGGTATGTAGTATGGGATGCATATCTTTCAACCAAGCGTGCATTAGCTTTAGGAGCACGTGTGCATAATGTGCATTAGATTAGGCCATGGCATATACTGATATTTGCTTGACACCACTTTTTTTTGCATCAAATATTATTTGTGGTTGTTGAGGTTGGAATCGTTATATTATGGCGTAGAGAGGATAGCCGAATATAGCACATTCGTCAGTTGTAATCAACTGACGTGCCCACAGTAATCAGTGCAAGATTGCCGACATGGAATCGCAGGAAAGCTCTAGCAGGGGAAAGCGTCCAAATGAAAGTTACTGTCCAAATTTTTATTGTACATTCTTGTTATAACAATTAATTGTAATTGTAGTAATCATTGGACATTGTAATAACAATTTGATGTAATAAAAATTTTTAATTTCCTGTGGTTTTTGTTGTGCTGTGAGTCATTTAAAGAAAGATCCTGGAGAGTATCACGAGTTCCTATGCTAGGAATTCGGAGCGCTACAGAGTTGGTATTAGATCTTACTTCAAATTGTAGTCTAACACCACAGGAGATTAGACTTGGGTGCGTTTGTAGGGTTAGTTTAGTATAGATATTTGGTGATCGTAAAACATATTGTTGCACCTTTGCAACTTATGTTTATGAATTTTTCTTATGTCTGACCTAATCCCACTGCGATTATTCTTTTACTAACTTTTATGATTGAACTGGATGTCAAGGAGGCGAATCTGCCGCATGATGTCCAGGAGGCAAGCATGCAGCCGGGCGTCGATAAAGGAAAGCCCACGATGCAAGAGTCGGGGAAGAACGCCGAGGAGCCGACGGCGGTGACCTCAATGTCGAGGTGTGAATTCAACAGGATGTCCAAGAACATGGTTCACATTGACTGTAAAGAGAAGAAGGTAACCTTAGTTATACTCTACAGCCGGGAGTAGGGTGCCGAAGGAAGTCAAGGGGATACCCATTGTACGAGACTTCCCACTCATATATTTGGAGGAGTTATCAGGGTTACCCCCACCAAGGGATGTGGAGTTCAGTATCGTGACCCAGCCAGGCAGCGCACCCATATCGAAGACGCCGTATCGTATGGCACCGGTGGAACAAAATGAAGTCAAGAACCAAATAGAGGAATTGCTGCAGAAGGGACTCATCAGGCCTAGTGCCTCTCCTTGGGGAGCGCCGGTACTACTAGTCAAGAAGAAGGATGGGTCATGAAGGATGTGTATTGACTATCAGGAATTGAACAAAGTCCCAGTCCAAAATAAATATCCAATTCCCAGGATCGACAACTTGTTCGATTAGCTACAGGGAGCAGCAGTATTCTCAAAGATAGATCTACGATCATGTTACCATCAGGTTCGTGTAAAGGAGGAGGGCATACCTAAGATAGCCTTCAGGACTACACATGGGTACTATGAGTTTCTGGTGATGCCATTTGGAGTGACCAATGCTCCAGTAGTCTTCATGGATTTGATGAATCGAGTCCTACGGCCATTCATCGACTCATTTGTGGTGGTCTTTATAGACGAAATTTTGGTGTACTTAAAGACCGAGGAGGAGCATGCCAAGCATTTGTCTGCAGTTCCGAGCAAGCTTCAAGAGCAAGAGTTGTACGCGAAGCTTTCCAAGTGCGATGTCTGGAAGTCGGAAGTGGCTTTCCTTGGCCACGTCTATTCTAAGGAAGGAGTGGCCACTGACCCACAAAAGATACAGACGGTGAGGGATTGGCTTCAACTAAGGACAGTGAAGGAAGTTAGGAGCTTTTTGGGTTTGACCGGGTACTGCTGGAAGTTCATTCAGGATTATGTCAAGATTGCGGTACCACTTACAGCTTTGACTGGAAGGACAAGAAATTTGAATGGGATGACAAGTGTGAAGCAAGTTTTCAGGAACTGAAGGAGATGCAGGTAACTGTGATGCTATCACTAGCATAGAGGATCCATAGTGGACCATTTTGTCTTTTGATTAGGGATTAAACTCTTTTGGAATAATAGCAAGATGTCAGGGAGGCAAACCTGCAACTGGATATCGGAAGGCAAATCAGCAACTGAAGGTCTAGAAGGCAAACCTGCAACTGGATATCGGAAGGCAAATCTGCAATCGAAGGTCCAGAAGGCAAAATTGCAACTGGATATCGGAGGGCAAATCTGCAACTGGATGTCGAGAAAAGCAAATTCATAACCTGATGTGTAGGTAGCAAGTCTGCAATCGAACAAAAAATGAGGGCGAGTCGCAGCACAAAGTCGAGGAAGAACGATAAGGCCGCACCGAGACTCAGTGTTGAGACTAGAATTCGCAAGGTACCAAGGAAGGCAATGGAGGAAATCTGTGAAACGAAGAATGGGATGAGGACCCATAGAATGGGAGGACTTCCTGGACTAGTTTAAGCAGCATTATTTTCTCTCAGACTTACAAGAAGAAAAGACAATGGAATTTCAAGATCTAAAACAGGGAGATATGATGAAGCAAGAACGATCGTGAGTACTAGGATCTAGTCCCTTATAGGGGCAGCCCGTGCTGCGGCAGTTGCGGGGCCCCCGTTGGCAAATCCGGCCCCAACTGGTGACTCCCCCTCTGAGATGGGCTCTAAGTCCGAGTCCACCCCGATCGCGACTCCATGTTCCCATCCATTCCCTAGGGGAAAAGCTCCGTTCGCCATCCTACAAGGGGTGGACACGGGAGTTAGCATAGATATAGAAATATAAAACATAAGTTGAAGAACAACAATATGAATTATAGTTATCTACAACAAGCTAAAAGAAACCTAACTCGTACAAGTCTTCTAAGTCTATTTTCCTTCTATGTTGGACTATACATTGAAGTCGGCTCTGATACTACTCTGTAACGCCCCAAACTTCTTATATGGAGTATTCGAGACACGAGCCAGGACCTTTTCGTTCAATTAGTCACAATACACAGAAAACAGGAAATTTTTAAGACTTTTCACTAATACAATATTACAGCTGAGTGTTTTCCATTGATTCAATAATTTACATCAGAGTATGAAAATGATAAAACATCGGGCTCTTCACTTGTAAACCATCCTTGACTAGAGTTCTTCCGATCTGGTGATCCTGTATCCACAACCTATTAGAGTGGGGACATTAGTACATATACTGACGCTTAAAGGCTTATGACTAGCAGCGAATCTCCAATATCAAACATATACAAACAAAATGAAATTTGTCAATGTAGTTTAAGTGTTCGTGAGTGCTATGACACTATGTCAACTAAGGCTAAGATGCTCTTATTCTAATGCAAGCGAGAATCTGGAATCGTATGCATCCCATAACTACATACGTCCATATCAAGACGTTATCCATATTTACGAATTTGAACCCGCGCCATGAATTCTACTTTTGTACCCATCTTGTTCCTGACATAATACTACATGACTGGTGACTATTGTCCGGCGTACCGGACCTTACTCAAATGCCTACACGAACTCCTAGGTACTTGTCAACCTTCATCCGTGCCCTCAACTTGTCATGAGAAAGCATAGAACCTGTCGGTATCTTAGGGTTTATTTCCCTAGGAAACCCTCTCGTTCTTATCATTCAGGAATTAATAATCAAGATACGAAACCCGTGCTCCCAACTTGTCATGGAAAAACACCGCCCGTATCCCTTTGATAGGGGAATACATCCTGATAACACCACCTAGTGTCAGCCTATAGGAGAGGTTGGATTATAGGGTATCACCCCTAACACCAACTCTCACCCTTTGGCAATTTATAGATAAAATTAGTTAAGTAACAAGTTACTACCCTAACGATGTCACTAACCCTAACCAATCAAATGGGGCCATATGGCCACAAGATACTCTCAACCTAGAGCTGTACTCTTAACTCATCATGAGAAGGCACCATATGGGTCCAACAAGCGAGATACGTAACTCATTCTTCCAACTTGTCATGAAAAAACACCATACGTATCCCTCTTCTAACCAAACAAGTGAGACATACACTGTGCTTCCAACTTGTCATGAAAAGCACCGTATGTGTCTCTCTTCTAGAGAATGTCACTATTTGTCCACACAATTAACCAAGTCTTAAACTAGACTTCACACGATATCCTCAGATCCACTCATAGCCTACTTATTTAAGACCATACCTATATACGAGCCCAATGAGCTTTGTATGGGACCAATAGCTACATGTAATATCCCGGAAGGATATTACCTTGTAGAAATTATTATTTTATTATTATCTTATTATTATTTTGTTTTGATTCCAAAATCGAATTATTTTTGTGATTTTCACCCGGTTTGTTCATAGACATTATCTGTACCAATATACCGGTCAGTATACATCCGTATTGTATCAAATTGGTACCGTGACCTTCCGAACTAATAATAGAATTTATTTTATTATTATTTTCGAGATTAAATTATTTTTATATGGATTATGCGAAGATTTTCGGTATACATACATATATGCGCACATACGTGTAGTATGTCGATTAGTACAAAGTATGTGGTATGTATTTTATGGATAAAATTGTTCTTCTTGTCATGACAATCCTAATTAGATAGTTAAGATTGTAGGAGGATTAAACATAGGATTAAGATGTATGCATAAGAGAATTAGGAGGTATTCTTCTAGAAACCTTCTCTCCTCCACCTCACCTAAAGCACCATACCCTCACCATACCTCCACCTCACCCTCTCCTTCCCTAGTAGAAACCGGCCCCAAAAGGGGGGAGGGCTTTTGTGTAATTGTGTGCATACACATTTGCACTTTTCACCCTTTTTCCCACCTATAAATACCCCCTTCCTCCACCTTTGTCTCATTTTAGAAAGATCAAAAGAAAGAAAGGAAAAGAAAGAGAGAACACCATGCTAACTTGAGAGTTTTCTTGTAGGTTTAGTAAGAGTTCTAAAAGCTAGGAGGAAGGAGAAGTGGCATAGCTAGTTATTCCTACAAGTGAAACAAGGTGGGGGTTTCTCTTTGTTTGTTTGTTTGTTTGAATTGTTGTTTGATGTTCTTCTTCTTCTTATCCTCCTTGTTTACTTTTCTTTTTGGTGTGGTTGTTTTTGTAGTAGTATGGTTGTGTGGATTCTTATCTTCTATGTTGTAGCATAATCACCTAAAAAAGGGAAAAGAATGATAAGAACTTTCATGGAACACATAAGGAAAGAATGTTGTTAGTAGTTATTGTTTGAATCATAAAAGAACTAAGTACTTGGACTAAAATGACACATGCATATGAACTTGTACATACAACCATTTAGGGTTATAGGACTTGAATGTGAACTAATACATAAGGCATATGGATTAAGTATACAACCATCTTGGTTGTAGGACACACATTGACTTGAACAAAAAAAAGAAGAAGGCATATGTTGGTTGAACCCAAAATGGAAAGACTCTTACTTATTTTTATTATTGTTTAGTTCTTTTATAAGCTTAAGTAAGGAAGAAACCATTGTAGTTATTAATAAGAAACTATCTAATCACTAGTTGTAAAAGGATTAAAAAGATCTCTTTTATGCCCACTAGTAATAATAAGAAACCTATGCTAATAAAGGTTTTTAGTAAGTAATTTAGTTGTAAATATTTATGTTGTAGTAAAGGCTCATGGTAGTAGTAGTAGTAGGGATTAAAATAAAGTAGTTGTAGATATTTATGTTATGTGAAATTTTAGTAGATGATTATGGATAGTAAATGGATGTTGTGCTTATGTTAAAGTAAATACCATGCTAAGATTGGATTAGATTAATTTATGCATGCTTAGAATGTTGTTGGATTCATTCTAAAATTACCTACCATGTTTAGGAATGATATTCATGCTTAGAATGTTGTAGGATTCATTCTAAAATTTCCTATCATGTTTAGTAATGATATTCATGCTTAGAATGTTGTAGGATTCATTCTAAAATTACCTATCATGTTTAGTAATGATATTCATGCTTAGAATGTTGTAGGATTCATTCTAAAATTACCTACCATGTTTAGGAATGATATTCATGCTTAGAATGTTGTAGGATTCATTCTAAAATTTTCTATCATGTTAGATTAATTTATTCATGCTTAGAATGTGGTAGGATTCATTCTAAAATTTCCTATCATGTTAGATTAATTTATTCATGCTTAGAATGTTGTAGGATTCATTCTAAAATTTCTTATCATGTTAGATTAATTTATTCATGCTTAGAATGTTGTAGGATTCATTCTAAAATTTCCTATCATGTTTAAGAATGATATTCATGCTTAGAATGTTGTAGGATTCATTCTAAAATTTCCTACATGTTAGATTAATTTATTCATGCTTAGAATGTTGTAGGATTCATTCTAAAATTTCCTATCATGTTAGATTAATTTATTCATGCTTAGAATGTTGTAGGATTCATTCTAAAATTTCCTATCATGTTTAGATTAATATATTCATGCTTAGAATATTGTAGGATTCATTCTAAAATTTCCTATCATGTTTAGGAATGATATATTCATGCTTAGAATGTTGTAGGATTCATTCTAAAATTTCCTATCATGTTAGATTAATTTATTCATGCTTAGAATGTTGTAGGATTCATTCTAAAATTTCCTATCATGTTAGATTAATTTATTCATGCTTAGAATGTTGTAGGATTCATTCTAAAATTTCCTATCATGTTTAGATAAATATATTCATGCTTAGAATGTTGTAGGATTCATTCTAAAATTTCCTACCATGTTTAGGAATGATATTCATGCTTAGAATGTTGTAGGATTTATATAAAAAAATACCTACCATGTTTAGGAATGTGAATACCATGCTAAGTGTATAAACATGCTTAGAATGTTGTAGGATTAATGTTAGAATACCTACCATGCCTTGGAATGTTGTATTTTCGTACTAGTTATATATCCATGCTTAAGACTTGTTACAAGTGCATGCTAAATCGCATTCATAATTAAGAATGTTGTAAGTTGATGGTTATGTCATATATACCATGATTAATTGTTGTAGGTTGATGCTTGCAATTGCATACCATGATTGAATTGCCATAGGCTAAGTAATAAGAAAGAGCCATGTTGAAATTGTAATTGTAACTACCTTGTTGTAGTTGATGTTAGTAAGGAACCATACATGCTTGGACGGTATAGTATAGCATCCTAGTTGCATGAAGAAATGTACCGATGTTTTATGCGGGTTAGGAAGAGAACCCATGGACTCTAGTCGGGTAGGTTCTAATTTAAAATGGAACCATAGCATATGAGCACCCTTCATTCATAGCAATAAGGGTTGAGAAGTTCTAATAGTTGTAGCTTGATAAAAAGCTAGTTTAGGGTCTTCAATTACCCTAAGGGTCATCGACCATCAAGACCACATCCTACCCCCTTAGAGTAAAATGGATAGATCTCACATCGGGCATCGACGGATCTTAACCGATGTAGGTTGACCGTGGGCCGAGAGTGTTGGTAGAATCCAAGATAGGGGTAGGGATGAGTGAGAGTGATCTCGTTACTCGAGTCTTGGATCGAGGGACCACGAGTTGGACCATGATAATCTAAGTTGGAAATTATGTAAGATTGTATAGGAGTAGTAACATCATTAGGGTAGTGACTTATACAATCATTACTTAACCTTTTTGCCCGAAAGAAGGGGAGTTGGTAGTAGGGTGCACCGTACGACCAAACCTTTCTTTGGGGCCGATCTTAGGTGGTGTTATTGGGTTGCGCCTTCCTGTCAAAGGGATACGTACGGTGCCGTCTCACAAGTTGGGAGCACGGGTTGCGTATCTCGCGCTGTTAATTCCTGAAGTACCATGGCTTGGGGTGCCACAGGATGCATTGGGCAGTCCTGCGCTTGCGAGACCCCGGGGGTGCCACAGGGTAGGCTTCGAGCTACCCTGCACTTGTAAGACCCTATGATTTGGATTTTGAAATGACGCCCGATACGTTGGGTTCGTCTATTTTTGAGTGAGGTCCGATTGGCCGGGTAGCAGTGGCGAACATAGACACCACTGGCGTACTGCATCAGTGGCACATGACCACATCTACAACCTCATCAGTCACGTGTAGGTGTCAGGAACAGGTTGTGTACAATTAGAAGTTCATAACGCGGGTTCAAATCCCTATATATGGAGAAACGGCTTGAGATGGGGTCGCATGTAGTATGGGCTGCATGTTGCTTCGGAGACTCGCTGACATTAGAATATGAGCATCCTAGTTTAGTTGACATGGCATTAGTATCCTAGCTTAGTTGACAGTGCATTAGTATCCTAGCTTAGTAGACAGTGCATTAGTATTCTAGTTTAGTTGACAGTGCATTGGTATTCTGGTTTAGTTGACAGTGCATTGGTATTCCAGTTTGACTGACATTTCTTAGATTCTAATCACTGCACTCACGAACACTTAAACTACACCGACATACTTCACCCTATTTGTATATGTTGTTTTGGAGATTCGCTGCTATATGATCAGCCTTTAAACGTTAGTGAATACTGACGTCCCCACTTCAATAGTTTGTGGACACGAGATCGCGAACCAGAAGGACTCTAGCCGAGGCATGATCTACAAGTGAAAAAGCAATGATTATCTTTTATTCATGTACACTCTGATGTAAATTATTGTATTAGTGGAAACACTCGGCCTGTAATATTACGTTAATAAAAAGTTTTAAATTTTTCTGTTTCTGCGTATTGTGACTAATTGAATGAAAAGGTCCTGGCTCGTGTCTCGGTTTCCCAGTATATGGAAAACGGGGCGCTACACTACATACGGCCCAGGCGGACTGCATATGAGATAACAACATAAAAACAACTACTCATCCTAAGCATGGGTTTCTACATCCAGCACAAGCATGATTGTTCACTAGAATATCACATAGGCGTGGATGGGTTGATTTCAACATAGGACAATAAAGCTCAAGCATGATGGGTTCTTTACTAGAACCTTTAGTAACTTAACCATGATGTTCTACTACAACTTAACATGGTACATAAACTCAAGCATGACTCCTTACTACCAACTCAAGCAAGATAGGTTTACTAGAAGTCACATAAGCATGAATGGGTTCTTTAGTATAACTCAAGCATGATAGGTTTTTATTAAAATGTCATACAAGCATGAATGGGTTCTTTAGTACAACTCAAGCATGATAGTTCTACTACAATCAAGCATGGTATTGTTCATGGGTTCACAAACATGAATGGGTTCTCTTTGGACATAGAACAACAATTAACTCAAGCATGATCTACTACAACTCAAGCATGGTGTTCTACTACTAACTCAAGCATGGTAGGTTTTCTAGGATGTCACATAGGCATGAATGGGTTCTTTACTACAACTCAAGCATGGTAGTTCTACTACAATCACATAGACATGAATGGGTTCTTTACACAACTCAAGCATGGTAGGTTTGCTAGAATGTCACATAGGCATGAATGGGTTCTTTACTACAACTCAAGCATGGTAGGTTTGCTAGAATGTCACAGAGGCATGAATGGGTTCTTTACTACAACTCAGGCATGGTAGGTTTACTAGAATGTCACATAGACATGAATGTGTTCTTTCCTACAACTCAAGGATGGTAGTTCTACTACAATTACATAGACATGAATGGGTTCTTTATACAACTCAAGCATGGTAGGTTTGCTAGAATGTCACATAGGCATGAATGGGTTCTTCACTACAACTCAAGCATGGTAGGTTTGCTAGAATGTCACACAGGCATGAATGGGTTCTTTACTATAACTCAAGCATGGTAGTTCTACTACAATCACATAGACACGAATGGGTTCTTTACACAACTCAAGCATGGTAGGTTTGCTAGAATGTCACATAGGCATGAATGGGTCTTTTACTACAACTCAAGTATGGTAGTTTTGCTAGAATGTCATATAGGCATGAATGGGTTCTTTACTACAACTCAAGCATTGTATATAAACTAAGCTACTATCTAAGCTTACCTACATATTACAAGAACTACTTCTGTTAGGAATTACAAGTCCCATTTATTACAAGTAACTAGTTTTACCAAATTACAAGTTCCTATATAAAGCAAAAATTAACCCTTGTTGAATCTACAATATTCTATGTTGCAAAACTTATTCATGTACAACCTACAATTTCCTACATCAACAAAACTTGCTTTTTAAGAACTAAAAGTTAGTAAAGACATGATATTTATTAGGGTGGGAAACAACATACAACAAAAATACTATCTTTTAATAAGCATGTTAAGTCTGATGACCCCAAGAATGGGTAAGTAACCATTTTCACTTTACTATCTTTATATGCACATAGTAAAAGTCCAAGTTGTTAACTTATGTTTAACCAAGTAACCAAAACAATCAACCATAAACATAACAAGTTCAAAGATCTCATCTTTATGTGTGTTTTTTTGTGAGTTCCATCCTTTCAACTTTCCTTATATGAAATCCCTTTTTATATTCAACCATTCTTATGCTTATTTCTTTAGTCCAAGTAGCGAAATTAACCATAATAACAACAATAATTGAAACAAGGCTAAAGATCCAATCTTTATGTGTTTTAATTAATTTCCACCATTCAAACTTTCCATGGGATCCTTGTGATCCAAACCACTACTTATATGCTCAATAATTAGTCCAAGTTGTTTTAATCAATATACAACATACATACACACATATAACCATAAGTAGAGAGAAAATTAAATAAAAATCAACATACAAAAATAGTAGAGAAACCCCCACCTTTGTTTTACTTTGTAGGAATGACTAGCTATGCTACTTCTCCTTCCTCCTAGCTTTGTTTGAAAACTCCAAACCTACAAGAGAAACTCTAGGGTTTTCTTCTCTTTCTTTTTCTCTCCAAAAATTTTGGTAAATGAGGCAAGGGGGTGAGGGTGGGGGTATTTATAGGATGAAGGAGAAGGGTTGGAGTGCATAATGTGCTAGGGTTTTATTCAAAAACTCTCTTGGGGATTGTTGGCCGGCCAAGAAATGAGGAGGTGGAGGGGGTGAGGTGGCATAGTGAGGTGGAGGTGGAGACTTCTAGTAGAAGTTAGCCCTAGATCTTTTATGTAACCCTAATTAATCCAAACCCTAGGTTTAATCCTACCACTTAATCCTAGCCATCCAATTTTAGATTAATCATGACAAAATTATTTTTTTTGTCCAAAACACATACTACATGATTTACACGGATGCATAGAATCGATACAATATGCCCACTTATAGATTAATAAGTGTACCGGTAATTTTTGTTTGTGAAACTGCACAATCCGTATGAAAATAAATTAATTCTGAAAATAATAATAAAAATAAATTTTATGTTCAGTTCGAAAGCTTCCAGTTCCAAAACAGTATACCGCACATATATATGGATTGATATTTATACAGATGATGGTTATTAATTAAACTAAGTAATATCCATCAAAAATATTTCAATTCCGAAAAATAAAATATAATAATAAAATAATAAAATAAATAATAATAATAAATAAATAAATAAAAATATTTATTATTTAACAAATCGGGATATTACAATACTCCCTCCTTAGAATAGTTCTGTCCTCAGAATTGTTACTAAGTAGGAAGAACAGAAAAGTAAAGGCAACACTCAAAATAACTCAGGAAAAGAAAGCTCCATCTGGCTCTCTGGTTCCCAAGTGGCTTCCTCCACGGTCTTTGGGTGAGGCGAATTCTTCAATTATCCCAATCTTTTGCAGTTCAGTAGTCACTCCCTCCTTAGAATAGGACATGGTCCATGAATACCAGTTCAGACTTTCAGGATTCTCTCCTATAATTTGTTTAAAGCTTGATGGTCCAGATGGTGTATTTAAACAAAAAAATTCTAGAGTCACCTTCCGCACACCTCTTAACTCATAAAAATTTAACTTAGACAAAGAATATGATGAACCAAGATTTGAACAAAACAGATGCATGGATTCCATATATATATATAAATCCATTTGGTTACAAAAGTGTTACATCATATATTACTTAAAGTCCAAAATAAAATTTCAAAAGCAACTTCAAACCTAGTTGTGCCCCCATCTTTGCATGCTAGGGATTACTTCCTCGCCTTCGTTGGCATCATCCCCTGTAAGTGCGAACATTCGTCCTTTGCGAAGCGGCTCCTTTCCTTTGTGGTTCACTTCTGGGGCTGATCTGCTACTATTCTTCTGAAACTGGGGACAGTTTGTTCGGGTATGACCAATCTTCCCACAACTGTAACATACACGGGTATCCATCTGAGGGTCCTTCCTTGGGCACTGGCTCATGAAATGACCTTGTTCTCCACACAGGAAACAACTTCCTAGCTTGGCAGCTCCAAGTTTGCCGTCTGGTTTCTGAATCTTCTGCTTTCGTCCTTGGTTCTTGAGCCCTGATGCTGGTGCAGATTTCTTCCCCTCATTCCATTCCCCAGTGTTCTCTTGCTGTTTTGGCCCTTGGTTCATGTCAAGCGCTGTCGTTTCCGCTCGGCGGACCAATTTCTCGAACCCCCGAATGCAAAAAGGTACCATCTTTGTTCTGAGTGTAGGTCGGAGCCCTTGCTCGAATCTCTTGGCCTTCTTGGCCTCGTCTTTTACCATCTCTGGAGCATATCGGGACAATTGCGTGAACTTGGTCTTGTATTTACGAACTGTCAAGCTTCCCTGCTTCAGGTTGAGGAACTCCATACCCTTGTCCTCCTGCACATCTAATGGAAAGTAGTGCACCCAAAATTCTGCTAGGAAATCCTCCCAGGTAATGGGTCCTTCGCCCATGCCTCTCTTTACTGACTGCCACCAGAGTTCGGTATCTTTCTCCAGTAGGATGCTCGCCAACATGACCTTGCTGTCATTGGGTGTCATCATCACCTCGAACACGGTCTCAACTTGACGAATCTAGTCGTCGGCCGCTGTCGGATCTGCCTTTCCCTCAAAAATAAGTGGCCTCATTCTCCGGAATGATTCGACCATCTTAATGGGGTCGGTTGCTGCTGCTCCCCGATTACCTCCGGGTGCCCCTTGGTGTTGCCCATTATTTCTGCTCGCCTCAGCTAGGTCTCCAAGCGCCTGGTACATACGAGCGAATTCTGCTCCTATATCCAGCCCTGTGCCATTTCCCCCACTACCCTCTCCTTCGTTTGGGTCACCCCGACCGCTCCTTGTTCTGCGAGACATCTGGGAGAAAGAATATTGGAATACACATATCATTATATTGTGATATTGCGAAAAAAACTTTCATCCAATCTCAACATACACATAAGACTTATAGAAAACATAAAGCTAAACTTCATTTCATTATAACCCTATATCTTACATATACATTATCTTCCTTACATTTATATCACATAAGTAGGAAGCAAAATATCAAAACTACAAAAATAACTTACGGACACCTAGCTGCCTAGTTGGAACTACCAGTGCCCTCTGCTGGGTTCCCTCCAGCAGGCGGTGGTGCTAGCAGTGCCTATAATTGCATGATCTGCGCCTGAAGCTCCGTGCATTTGTGCTTTAGGCACGCAAACTGTACACGGTGGCTGCGCTTCATAACTTTGCCACTTCCTTCTCATGGTTGGTCCTCATCTTGGCGCTCCATAACTTTGCCACTTCCTTCTCATGGTTGTAGGACACAAACTCACACGAGTCCATCTTGTGCTTGAGACAAACATGCTCCCAACTGAATGTCGAGATATCGTAAAAGAACTGCTCAAAGGGCCTGCTCTACTGGGGTAAGCTGGGGAAGTGGCGAGGGTGGGTGTACTGGGATCTGGTCCCCTACAGAGGCAGCCCCTGCTACGGCAGCTATGGGGGCCCCGTTGGCCAATCCGGCCCCAACTGGTGACTCATCCCCCTCTGAGATAGGCTCTAAGTCCGAGTCCACCCCGATCGCGACTCCGTGTTCCCATCCATTCCCTAGGGGAAAAGCTCCGTTCGCCATCCTGCAAGGAGTGGACACGGGAGTTAGCACAGATAGAGAAATATAAAACATAAGTTGAAGAACAACAATATGAATTATAATTATCTACAACAAGCTAAAAGAAACCTAACTCCTACAAGTATTCTAAGTCTATTTTCCTTCTATGTTGGACTATAAATTGAAGTCGGCTCTGATACCACTTGTAACGCCCCGAACTTCCTATATGGAGTATTCGAGATACGAGCCAGGACCTTTTTGTTCAATTAGTCACAATACACAGAAAACAGGAAATTTTTAAGACTTTTCGCTAATACAATATTACAGCTGAGTGTTTTCCATTGATTCAATAATTTACATCAGAGTATGAAAATGATAAAACATCGGGCTCTTCACTTGTAAACCATGCCTTGACTAGAGTTCCTCCGGTCTGGTGATCCTGTATCCACAACCTATTAGAGTGGGGACGTCAGTACATATACTGACGCTTAAAGGCTGATGACTAGTAGCGAATCTCCAATATCAAACATATACAAACAAGGTGAAATTTTTCAGTGTAGTTTAAGTGTTCGTGAGTGCTATGACTTAGAATATAATGCTATGTCAACTAAGGCTAAGATGCTCCTATTCTAATGTAAGCGAGAATCTGGAATTGTATGCATCCCATAACTACATACGTCCATATCAAGCCGTTCTCCATATTTAGGGATTTGAACCCGCACCATGAATTCTATTTTTGTACCCATCCTGTTCCTGACATAATACTACATGATTGGTGAATATTGCCCGGCGTACCGGACCTCACTCAAAAGTCAACACGAACTCCAAGGTACTTGTCAACCTTCTTCTGTGCCCTCAACTGGTCATGAGAAAGCATAGAACCTGCCGAGATCATAGGGTCTATTTCCCTAGGAAATCCTCTCGTTCTTATCATAGCACATTTAGGAATTAACAATCAAGATACGGAACCCGTGCTCCCAACTTGTCATGCAAAAGCATCGCCCGTATCCTTTTGACTGGGGAATTCATCCCGATAACACCACCTAGTGTCAGCCTATAGGAGAGGATGGATTATAGGGTATCACCCCTAACACCAACTCTCACCCTTTGGCAATTTATAGATAAAAATGGTTAAGTAACAAGTTACTACCCTAACGATGTCACTAACCCTAACCAATCAAATGGGGCCGTACGGATACAAGATACTCTCAACCTAGAGTCGTACTCTCAACTCATCATGAGAAGGCACCATATGGGTCCAACAAGCGAGATACGTAACTCATGCTTCCAACTTGTCATGAAAAAACACCATACACGTCCCTCTTCTAACCAAACAAGCGAGACATACACTGTGCTTCCAACTTGTCATGAAAAGCACCGTACGTGTCTCTCTTCTAGAGAGTGTGACAATTTGTCCACACAATTAACCAAGTCTTAAACTAGACGTCACACGATCTCCTCGGATCCACTCATAGCCTACTTATTTAAGACCATACCTATATATGAGACTAATGAGATTTGTATGGGACCAATAGCGACATACGGCCCAGGTGGGCTGCGTATGAGATAACAACATAAAAACAACTACTCATCCTAAGCATGGGTTTCTACATACAACACAAGCATGATTGTTCACTAGAATATCACATAGGCGTGGATGGGTTCATTTCAACATAGGACAATAAAGCTCAAGCATGATGGGTTCTTTACTAGAACCTTTAGCAACTTAACCATGATGTTGTACTACAACTTAACATGGTACATAAACTCAAGCATGACTCCTTACTACCAACTCAGGCATGATAGGTTTACTAGAAGTCACATAAGCATGAATGGGTTCTTTAGTATAACTCAAGCATGATAGGTTTTTATTAGAATGTCATACAAGCATGAATGGGTTCTTTAGTACAACTCAAGCATGATAGTTCTACTACAATCAAGCATGGTATTGTTCATGGGTTCACAAGCATGAATGGGATCTCTTTTGACATAGAACAACAATTAACTCAAGCATGGTGTTCTACTACTAACTCAAACATGGTGTTCTACTACTAACTCAAGCATGGTAGGTTTTCTAGGATGTCACATAGGCTTGAATGGATTCTTTACTACAACTCAAGTATGGTAGTTCTACTACAATCAGATATACATGAATGGGTTTTTTACACAACTCAAGCATGGTAGGTTTGCTAGAATGTCACATAGGCATAAATGGGTTCTTTACTACAACTCAAGCATGGTAAGTTTGCTAAAATGTCGCATAGGCATGAATGGGTTCTTTACTACAACTCAAGCATGGTAGGTTTACTAGAATGTCACATAGGCGTGAATGGCTTCTTTTCCTACAACTCAAGCATGGTAGTTCTACTACAATCACATAGACACGAATGGGTTCTTTACAGAACTCAAGCAAGGTAGGTTTGCTAGAGTGTCACATAGGCATGAATGGGTTCTTTACTACAACTCAAGCATGGTAGTTTTGCTAGAATGTCACATAGGCATGAATGAGTTCTTTACTACAATTCAAGCATTTTAGTTCTACTACAATCACATAGACATGAATGTGTTCTTTACACAACTCAAGCATGTTAGGTTTGCTAGAATGTCACATAGGCATGAATGGATCCTTTACTACAACTCAAGCATGGTAGTTCTACTACAATCACATAGACATGAATGAGTTCTTTACACAACTCAAGTATGGTAGGTTTGCTAGAATGTCACATAGGCATGAATGGGTTCTTTACTACAACTCAAGCATGGTAGGTTTGCTCGAATATCACATAGGCATGAATGTGTTCTTTACTACAACTCAAGCATGGTATATAAACTAAGCTAATATCTAAGCTTACCTACATATTACAAGAACTACTTCTTTTAGGGATTACAAGTCCCATTTATTACTAGAAACTAGTTTTACCAAATTACAAGTTCTTATATAAAGCAAAAACTAACCCTTGCTGAATCTACAATATTCTTTGTTGCAAAACTTATTCATCTACAACCTACAATTTCCTACATCAACAAAACTTGCCTTTTAAGAACTAAAAGTTAGTAAAGACATGACCTTTATTAGGGTGGGAAATAACATACAACAAAAATACTATCTTTTAATTAGCATGCTAAGTCCTATAACCCCAAGAATGGGTAAATAACCATTTTCTCTTTACTAACTTTATATGCACAGTCCAAGTTGTTAACTTGTGTTTAACCAAGTAACCAAAACAATCAACCATAAACATAACAAGTTCAAAGATCTCATCTTTATGTATTTTTTTTTGTGAGTTCCATCCTTTCAACTTTCCTTATATGAAATCCCTTTTTATATTCAACCATTCTTATGCTTATTTCTTTAGTCCAAGTAGTGAAATTAACCATAATAACAACAATAATAGTAGCAAGGCTAAAGATCCAATATTTATGTGTTTTAATTAATTTCCACCATTCAAACTTTCCATGGGATCCTTGTGATCCAAACCACTACTTATATGCTCAATAATTAGTCCAAGTTGTTTTAATCAATATACAACATACATACACACATATAACCATAAGTAGAGAAAAAATTGAATAAAAATCAACATACAAAAATAGTAGAGAAACCCCCACCTTTGTTTTACTTTGTAGGAATGACTAGCTATGCTACTTCTCCTTCCTCCTAGCTTTGTTTGAAAGCTCCAAACCTACAAGAGAAACTCTAGGGTTTTCTTCTCTTTCTTTTTCTCTCCAAAAATTTTGGTAAATGAGGCAAGGGGGTGAGGGTGGGGGTATTTATAGGATGAAGGAGAAGGGTTGGAGTGCATAATGTGCTAGGGTTTTATTCAAAAACCCTCTTGGGGATTGTTGGCCGGCCAAGACATGAGGAGGTGGAGGGGGTGAGGTGGCATGGTGAGGTGGAGGTGGAGACTTCTAGTAGAAGTTAGCCCTAGATCTTTTATGTAACCCTAATTAATCAAAACCCTAGGTTTAATCCTACCACTTAATCCTAGCCATCCAATTTTAGATTAATCATGACAAAATTATTTTTTTGGTCCAAAACACATACTACATGATTTACACGGATGCATAGAATCGATACAATATGCCCACGTATAGATTAACAAGTGTACCGATAATTTTTGTTTGTGAAACTGCACAATTCGTATAAAAATAAATTAATTCTGAAAATAATAATAAAAATAAATTTTATGGTCGGTTCGAAAGCTTCCAGTTCCAAAATAGTATACCGCACATACATATGAATTGATATATATAGAGATGATGGTTATTAATTAAAGTAAGTAATATTCATAAAAAATATTTCAATTTCGAAAAATAAAATAAAATAATAAAATAATAAAATAAATAATAATAATAAATAAATAAATAAAAATATTTATTATTTAACAGGTCGGGATATTACAGTTGTAGACCACTTTGGGATGAAATTCATTCCCATTGTGTGCTTGTACTAGCTATCTACTTTGATTAGAAGCATGGGGAGTGCCCGATCACGATTCCTCAAGGAAATGGGACCGGGAATGACTCCGTTTTGGCATAAACGCCAAGTGTGTGCTTGCTGTTTAGAATTTTAAATTGTCATTTTTAGGACTCTTAGAACCCCTTTTTGGGTACTCTTGGGTTAGGACTTACTCCTAGTGTGGTGTACCATGTTGGGGCACGTTGGATTGACTATCGAGACTCTAGAACTAAGTCTTGTTGACAGACCTAGACGGGTAGAATAGGACCCGTATCACATCGAACGCATTGGAGGAGATGACTCGTGCACCGACGTACTCACCGTGCATAGATGGATACCATGGTTTGTGTTTGGAGCTACCACTTTTCGAGGACCGTGGAGCGTTAAGTTTAGTGGGTGCTACTTGTCGGTCGGGCCGAGGTTGCGATCAAACTCCAAGCGTAGATGGCAGTTGCCGCAATCGACGGGGTCGATTCGTTGTGGGTTCGTGCCAAGTGTGGGCCGAGGCGGGTCAACCCTTGGGTCGGACGAGATGGATAGTTGAGTCCTAGTATGGAATGGGTTGAGATCCATTATTGTTAAAGGTAACTAACTAGGGAGAATCTACAAATGAAACTGAACTAGTTGATCATGCAAGCAAAGTTGATTACCAAGTTAGGAATTTGGAAATGGTGGATAGATCACCTGGCAAAGGGGATGGATGATGTGAGATAGTTCTAGAGGTTCATACTTCTAATAATAAAAAGAAAAGAGAATTAGAGTTTGGCTAGAGTGATGGTTTTTTTTAGTAATTGATTGATAAAACAAATCTTGAATTCAACCTTATTCGTGGAATGGGGTAGCTTTGATACTTGGGTATGGCTAGATTGAGTCTTGGTTAAATGTAAGGACAGGCACTAGTGAGGGTGTTCGCCTATCAGGGGGATGCATGACGTCATCACATCCGACCGAATCCTAGGTTCGTTTAATGCAGACAGGAACCTCGAGCTGCTCTGGGGAGTCGGGAAGACTCTGTGGGGGCTCCGCTGACTCGGTAGTAATGCCTTTATGATCCGTAACATCCTTTGAGGAGGTTTGGAGTATTGACGTCGTCTCGACTGCAAGTTCTGTTCTAGTGTAAGGACGAGTGTAGCGGAGTTGGGGAAACCCTATATTCGTCAGGTCCTTTGTTGAATCAATGTGGGCAGACGGATTAGACGATATCCCGGTGAGCTAGACTCTATCGGGAATTGCTTTTGTCACTCACGGAGAGCCTTTGTGTCCATATATCAGCTTTTGGTGAGGTCCGGGAAGACATAGATACAACAACATACCATGAGTATAGTTGTGAGGGCGAAAGCCGCGACTGAGATCCCGGGCATAGTAGATAAAATACAAGGATTGGACACCACTAATGATGGTAGTGATGGGTAAGCCAGACGATTGCAGCCTCACCATCACTGGAATCAGAAACAGGAGAGAGCACAAGAGTTGGATGCATAGCGGGGGATCGAGCCCCATCAAACTGAAGAACTTCGTTTGGTTGGGGGTGTGTAGTATGGGATGCATATCTTTCAACCAAGCGTGCATTAGCTTTAGGAGCATGTGTGCATAGTGTGCATTAGATTAGGCCATGGCATACACTGACATTTGCTTGACACCACTTTTTGTTTGCATCAAATATTTTTTGTGGTTGTTGAAGTTGGAATCGTTATATTATGGCGTAGAGAGGATAACCGAATATAGCATTTTCGTCAGTTGTAATCAACTAACGTGCCCACCGTTATCAGTGCAGGATCGCCGACTTGGGATCGCGGGAAAGCTCTAGCAGGGGAAAGCGTCCAAGTGAAAGTTACTGTCCAAATTTTTATTGTACATGCTTGTTGTAACAATTAATTGTATTTATTGTAATCATTGGACATTGTAATAACAATTTGATGTAATAAAAGTTTTTAATTTCCTATGATTTTTGTTGTATTGTGACTCATTTGAGGAAAGATCCTGGAGAGTGTCACAAGTTCCTATGTTAGGAATTCGGTGCACTACAATGTGTTCGGAGTCTTACGATTCTGATGGCCTCTCTTGATGCTTATTAACCTCCCGGGGCCGAGGGTTTTCGGCATTGTTATCTTTCTAAACAAATTTTGAGAGATAGCCCCTGTGAATTATGGATTCCAGTCCTTCTTTATGGGCTCAACAATTGTCAGTAATGTGTCCATGATCTCTGTGAAATGCGCACAAATTATTTTTATCATGTTGAGTCCTTTTTTACGGGCTTAACAATTGTCAGCAATGTGTCCATGGCTTTGACGCTGACATCTTGAGGGGAGGGCAGATTATTTCTTCCTTCTTAACTTCCATAAGGATGACTGATACGCTTGTAATGCCCTGATTTTTTATTTATGAAAAATTATTTTATTTTGCACGTAGTGTGCACGTGCAATTTTTTTGTAAATATTTTCATCAAGATGAGGAAAGATATTTAAATATGTGCTTTTAAATTATTTTTTAAAACCTTCTTTCAATTAGACAAAAAGCCTTTTTTTTTAAAAGCCCAAAGTTAATTTAATTTATTATTTTTATAATAATAATTTTGGCCCATAAACTAGAGCCCATGAACTATTTTTATACAACTTGTCATGTAGGATACAATTTAAAGACTATTTTATTTTTATACAAAAATTTAATGTACAATTTTGGTCCAAGTGGCATGCACGTGCATTGCACGTACACGTGCAATATGCACATCCCCTTGCTTGGCCGGTTGCAATCTTTTGGAGGGAAAATCAAATTTTGGAGTCGAGATCATGCTTGGTGGTTACTTGATTGTGGGTAGTTAATGCAACTCCTACTTTCATCTTAACCCTCCATCTTATAACAGACCACTTGATCCTAGCCATTCATTCTCCTTGATTTTTAGTATAAATCCCCCCCCCCCTCCAATGGCTAGTTCTTCTTGTGCCAAATTATTCTCTTCCAAACCTATAGTTCAAATATTTTAGTGATTATGTGAGTTAAAAGATTGAGAGTGTGTGGGATTGTGCTTGCAACACCAAGGAGAAGAGGAGGCCGGCATCAAGGAGTGCTCTCGGTTTTGGCTTAGAAGTGTTCCGTTTTGGGTGTGCTTGGAGGTTCGTGTGCGCGCATCTAGGAGGAGAAGCATTCGGTTGCAAGGACTTTTGTTTAGGAAGTTGCTAATTGTGTTTGTCTCTCCATTTGAAGTGGGTAGATTCTCCTTATTTCTAAATTAGAAATGCATGTTAGATATGAATGAATGAAGCATGAAAGAAATTAAGAAGAGTACACTTTAATTAGGAAAATAATAACCCATTGAATGATTGAATGTGGATATGTAATTTTAAATGTGGTTCTATTATTTAAGTTGTATGTGAATTGATTAGAATCATGGATTGATTGATGAAAACACATTTATTACCATCAAGAATTACACACAAAAGTTAGTAGATTGATAATGCTATTTCATGTGTTAAATAGATTTTTTTGTGTTAATGTGGGCATGAATAATTTAAAATATGAGTTTGTATGTTGGGTAAATGATTAAAGACAGAGAATCAATGTGAAATTCATTGATAAAGAGATTAGAATGCTAATTGTGAAGAAATGTCGAAAAGAGAAGAATTGTGGTAGTGATAGTTCATATTTCGAATTAATTATATGAAAAATATGTTTTAATTGTTAAAAAAAAGTATTTTTCATACTGGATATAGTTTATGATGATATTAGTCAACCTGGACATTATACAGTAATTTTTATGAAAGCAAAATGAAATGAAGACTTGTTGAATATCGAACGTTTTTGAATAACAGAGAGAATGGCTATAAAAAGAATTCCGAACTATACTTGACAACCTGAGCACGTAGCTCAAGTGGTCAGAGCGCACAGCCTGTTTCTCAGAGGTCTGCGGTTCGAATCCCGTGGGCAACATATATTTCGTTCGGTTTTTTTTTTTAAAAACAAAATCAACTGCAGCCGAGAGTATTTAATGCTCTCAGCCATACTTACGACGCCTGGCACCTCCGGCCTAGTGGCTTGTGCTGTCGGCTGTGTTCTCCGTGGTTCTCGGTTCGAATCTTGCCCTCGGCAAGATTGAGAAACATTTTTTTTGGGGTTTTCAATTATCAAAAAATTATGAGAAAATTATGACTATTCTTCTAAAATTATATGGGACTTTATAAAAATAATTTGGGAATTATATACATGAAATAAACTATGATTTGGGAATAAAATGCATAAATGGAACTATGGCTCCATATGTATATTTTTGTGAAAGTTATATCTTGCAAAAAGAAAATGGAATGAATGATTGGAAGATTAATATAGTCAAGAAAGAAATTTTATTTTGTGATGGATATGAATTATTCTCATTCGAGAATAGTGTGAAAAATGTGAAATGTGAATATTCGTAGTGATGTGAAATTTTAATGTGAAGTTGATAATTGATGAAGCATATGAATTCCATGTATAGTTATGGACTATTTGAACGAATTAGAAATCATGATTGGAAAAGAGAATTACTTTTGAGTATGATAACTCAACATGAAAATTTATGAGTTGGAAATGCTTAAATTGGAAATTGTGAATTGAAAATTGAAACAAACGAGTAGCTAAGTCTCCCCCGGCATTTGGAAATAAATGAAATGAAAATTGAAAAAAAAGACCAAAGTTGGTCATGTTTGAATTAATGAATAAGTCCGGTTTAGTGGAGAGGCTAACTCTAGAGCTTTGATTTTTGTTCATAATTTTGATAAAAACTAAGGATTAGTACATAGTGGAGACGTGATGAAAGTAGGAGAAAAATACGAGTATGAGGGCCATCAGCTTAGCGGTGTGAGAGTGATCCACAGGCTGCCTGCTTGATGCGTTAAGACATGGCGTGGGCACTACTCCAGAATTATCGTCCCGGTGGCGACGCTTGTGGGATGTTTGAGTAGCTATGGGTGGTGCCATTGTTCCATGGCGGAGGCTGAATTGTCCATAGGTTGCCTGCTCGATGCGTCGTGTCAGTGCGTGGGATTCCCCTCCAGGCTGCCTGGACATGGGCTCGTAGATCAGAGAACATCTAAGATACCTACCGTAGTTACAGTAGTAGATTAAGTCATAACGAGGGATTGAACCCTACAAAGATGAAGAACGATTAAGGGCTTGCCCTCGGACCTATGTAGTATGGGATGCATAGAATCCGAACAAGTGCGCATTAGTGTCATGTAATATAAATAAATACATTAAGGACTAAGTGCACAATCACAACACGACATCAATAAGGTAGTCCCTTTAGTTTGATATGTGACAAGTTTGTGTTTGCTAAATATGGAAAATAAGTTATACTATTTCCGGCATAGAGAGGATGGCCGTGTATAATGATCGTCGGTTGAATAAACTGACGTACCCACAGTCTTATATGCAGGTAAATGGCTTGATACAGATTAAAGAGGAACAAATGCTTAAAGATTATTCAATGTTGTTGTACATTTGTTTCATTGTTGTAAAGTTTACTTCCGCTGTGCAATGTAAAGTGAAATGTAATCATCTAAACTCTGATGTAAAGTGAAAAGTTCAAATTTCCTTGTAAAATTGTACTAAAGGAAGCGGAAAAGATCCTGTAGAACATCTCGAATTCAGTGTATTTGGGATTCGGGGCGTTACAGAGTGGTATCAGAGCCAGGCTTTCCACACTTGTACAAATTTATAAGGAACGACACCATAGTAGTGGATATTAGAGTGTGTGTTTGAGTCTAGAGATTTAAATGTAAGTGACTTACATTTGTGTTGCTCTATGACTTATGCTTCTTCCTTTCTATTTCTAAGATGGCTGATCACTTCGACCCTGCTGGAGACGACGACTGGCATATCATCGAGGAAGAATACCATCCTGGACAGGCAGATTCCGAGGACGAGTACTATCCAGGGCAAGCAGGTTCTGACGGAGAAGAATGGCCTGAATCCCGAGAGATCACCCCACCTCCGAATTCATCTGATGACTCTTCTTCTGACGAAGAAGAAGAACCAGTTCCAAATAGTCTTGTGACTTCTCATCAGAGGCAGGTAGAAACACTGCGAGAGAGAGTCGGATTATTAGAGGCTCAGCTGGCAAAGCGCAAGGACGACTATTCTGTTCTCAGTCATCGTGTATGGGAACTCGAGAAGAGGAAGAATTTGACAGATGTGCTGAAGGATGAAGTTGATGAACTACGGGGAGAACTTCGAGAAACGAAGAGGAATCGTAGGAGTTAGAATGTTGTATCTTCTTCTATTTTCATTCTGATGTCAAGAAATGTTTTTCAATTTGAATGTATAAAGTTTGGAATTTAATGAAATGCAAGTTGATTTAAAATTCATGTCTTATGCTTCGAATTTAATGGATCTTTTGCATCAGAATATGGCTAGAAGAGGAGCTAGAAATGGTGAAGGTTTGGATCTGGAAACGGAACTTGCGAGGGTCTATCAGAGGCTCAACGCCGTGGCTATGAATCAGAACCAAGGAAGGGGACCTGCGAATCCAGTGCCCGAAGCGATTAAACTAGTGGAATCGTTCAAACGAATAAAACCACCTGTATTCGAGGGAAAGTCAGACCCTGATGTGGCTGACAACTGGATTCGTCAAATGGAGACAATCTTTGAAGTGCTGGAGACCCCTGAAGGCAGTAAGGTCAAGTTGGCAACTCTACAACTTGAGAAGGATGCGGCTGTTTGGTGGCAGTCGATGAAGAGGACCATGGGAGGCATAGTGCTTGGCTGGGAGGAATTTCTGGAAGAATTCCGCAGTCACTATTTTCCCTCCGATGTCCAAGAGAAGAAGGCTATGGAATTTCTATCACTACAGTAAGGTGGCATGTCAGTGAGAGAGTACGAGACCAAGTTTACTCAGCTCTCTAGGTATGCTCCGGAATTAGTGATGGATGAAGCTAAGAAGGCTCGTAAGTTCGAGCATGGATTGAGGCCAAGCTTGAGGTCCCGGATGATACCTTTTGGTATCAGGAGATTTGACAAGTTGGTCAAGAGAGCAGCAGCAACAGAAGCAGACATGGAGCAGTTTCATGTTGTTCAGAACTGGAGGAACAACTGGCAATCTGGGAAGAGGCCCGCCAATTCTGGGAGTTTCAAGGGGCAACCATTTGCACAAAGGTTCAAACCGACAGGGACGAACGCTATTAGTGTGGCTGGAGGATCTGGGAACAATGTGGTGAGACCTCCTGCGGTAACTTGCTTCAACTGTGGTGAAACGGAACATAACCGATCTCAATGTCTCAAATCACGGAATGGTGATCGCAATGTACCAACGCAGCAAACTGGGAAGAGACCGTACCAACCAGGGCAAGTATTTGCCTTGACGGAAGCTGATGCTGATGAGGTTGATCATGTCATCACTGGTACGAAGGCTGATGTTTAGAGGTTTTTGTCATTTCTTTTTCCGCTGTTTAGTGAACTGTTACGTAATGAGTGTGTATTATGTAACAGGAGAACTTTATCTTAATGGAATGAAAGTTGTTGTGTTGTTCGATACTGGATCCTCTCATACTTTTGTGTCTCCTAAATTTGCTAAAGTGTTGGGAGTTGAACCGAAGATTTTTCCAGGCAAGATCTTAGCAGGAGCTACTCCATCAGGGAAAACTTTAACCACTGATCGGTATTATGCTGATTGTGAGATTGTGATTGGAGATCGAATCTTTGGCATTGATCTGATCGAGCTGACTATCTTGGGAGTCGATGTCATTATTGGCATTGATTGGATGTCGGTGTACAGTGCAAGCATCGAGTGTAAGACCAAGACGGTAACAGTGAAGGCTCCAGGTGGACCTAAAGTCACTTTCCAATGGAAGCAGAAGTGTTCTAGGCTGATGGCAGCTATCCGCAAGGAAGAGACTCCTGTGGAAGTGCAAGGAATTCCTGTGGTTCGGGACTATCCGACTGTGTTCTTGGAAGATTTTCCTGGGTTACCCCCACATCGTGATGTAGAGTTCAGCATCACTGTTCAACCGGGAAGTACATCCATTTCTAAGGCACCGTATAGGATGGCTCCAGTCGAACAGGATGAGGTGAAACGGCAGATTGAGGAACTATTGGAGAAAGGCTTTATTCAACCTAGTGCGTCACCTTGGGGAGCACCAGTGCTTTTGGTAAAGAAGAAAGATGGATCGATGAGGATGTGTATCGATTACCGAGAGCTGAATAAGGTCACTATTCAGAATAAGTATCCTATTCCTCGAATTGATGACTTGTTCGATCGTTTACAAGGAGCAGCTGTCTTCTCCAAAATAGATATTCGATTAGGATATCACCAAGTTCGAGTGAAAGCTAAAGATGTGCACAAAACTGCATTTAGAACTCGACATGGGCATTACGAATTCTTAGTTATGTCATTTGGAGTGACGAATGCACCCGCAATCTTCATGGATTTGATGAATAGAGTTCTGAGGCCGTTCATTGATTCTTTCGTCGTGGTATTTATCGACGATATTTTCGTGTACTCCAAGTCAGAGGAGGAGCACACCGAGCATCTAGCAACAGTTTTGAAGAAGCTGGAAGAGCAGAAGTTGTATGCCAAGTTATCCAAGTGTGATTTCTGAAAATCTGAAGTGGCATTCCTAGGTCACATCCTTTCTAAGGAGGGAGTGGCAACTGACCCTCAGAAGATAGAGGCAGTGAGAGATTGGGCTAGGCCTACTACAGTGAAGGAAGTCAGAAGTTTTCTTGGAATGACTGGATACTACAGGAGATTCATTCAAGGTTATGCTCAGATAGCCGTGCCGCTTACTGGACTGACCAAGAAGAATGTGAACTTCAAGTGGATTGAGCAATGTGAGGCAAGCTTTCAGGAGTTGAAAGAGAAGCTGACTACTACACCTATTTTGGCTTTGCCTAGAGCAGGTGCCGAGTATGATGTTTATAGCGATGCTTCACATCGTGGGCTTGGTTGTGTCTTAATGCAAGAAGGAAGAGTAATTGCTTATGGATCTAGGCAACTACGACCGCATGAGAAGAATTACCCGACTCATGATCTGGAGTTGGCTGCGATTATCTTTGCCCTGAAGCAATGGAGGCACTATGTGTACGGTGAGAAATTGGACATGTACACGGACCACAAGAGTTTGAAGTACATATATCAGCAGAGGGATCTGAATTTGAAGCAGCGGAGATGGTTGGAAGTGCTTGAGGACATGCGACCTGAAATCAAATATCATCCTGGAAAAGCTAATGTTGTGGCTGATGCACTTAGTCGCAAGAGCAGTTTAGCCAGTTTGATTACAACTCAGAAGTATCTGATTGAGGAATTGGGCCGAGCAGGCATTGAAGTTGTCTTGCAAGGATTGGGAGCATCTTTGGCTCAGTTGAGGCTTCAGCCTACACTGAATGGAAGGATCATTGCAAGTCAGGAGGTTGATGTCGATATCTTGGAGATGAAGGAGCAGGTTAGTGCTGGCAGGTTGTCCGGATTTCAAATCAGGGATGGAGTGCTGTGGTTCGGAGATAGACTGTGAGTTCCAAATCAGGCAGACCTGAAAGAGAGTATTCTTCAGGAGGCGCATGCTACTCTTTTGTCGGTACATCCTGGGAGTACTAAGATGTACAAAGACATCAAACAGCATTTCTGGTGGTCAGGTTTGAAGCGGGATGTGGCTGAATTTGTGATGAAGTGTGAGGTTTGTCAGCAAGTCAAAGCCGAAAATCAGAGACCCGGAGGTCTATTACAGTCGTTACCTATTCCGGAATGGAAGTGGGATAACATCAGTATGGATTTCATTACGGGATTGCCTAAGAGTCCTAAAGACAATGATGCGATTTGGGTCATAGTCGATCGACTGACCAAGTCCGCTCACTTTTTGGCGATGAAACTCACGGCTTCGATGGACAAGTTGGCTGAGTTGTATGTTGGCGAGATCGTCCGGCTTCATAGTGTTCCGTCAAAAATTGTGTCTGATCGAGATGCGCGGTTTACTTCACATTTCTGAAGAAGTCTTCAGACAGCTTTGGGTACCAAGACAGATTTCAGCACTGCTTTTCATCCGCAAACCGATGGGCAGACCGAGAGAGTCAATCGTATTCTTGAGGATATGCTTCAGTGTTGTGTACTAGACTTTGGAGGCAGTTGGGAAAGGCATTTACCCTTGGTAGAGTTTGCCTACAACAACAGTTTTCAGACTAGCATCGGGATGGCACTGTACGAAGCTTTGTATGGCAGAAAGTGCAGAACACCTGTTTGTTGGTTTGA
Organism: Hemerocallis citrina; assembly: GCA_017893485.1. Taxonomy (NCBI): domain Eukaryota; kingdom Viridiplantae; phylum Streptophyta; class Magnoliopsida; order Asparagales; family Asphodelaceae; genus Hemerocallis; species Hemerocallis citrina. Next base: position 428,260,514 of record CM030358.1, on the reverse strand, counting down.
AATTGTGGAGCGTCAGTCGTTTGGTCCTGAGCTTGTACAGCAAACCTTTGAGAAGATTGTTCTGATCAGGAAAAGGTTGGTAGAAGCTCAGAGCAGGTAGAAAAGCTATGCAGACAACCGGAGAAGGGACCTTGAATTTGAGGTCGGTGACTTCGTCTTTCTGAAAGTATCACCCAGTAAAGGTGTGGTTCGATTCGGCAAAGGCAGGAAGTTAGCCCCGAGGTTTATAGGCCCGTATAAGATATTGAAAAGGATCGGGAAAACTGCTTACCGGCTTGAATTATCGGAAGAGTTATCTCAGGTGCACAATATCTTCCATGTGTCTATGCTGAGAGGTTATATTCCAGATCCGAGTCATCATTTGCCTGAAGTGCCGGAAGGTTTGCAGTTGGATCTGAACTACATCAAGTCTCCTGTCAAGATTGTTGATCGTCGAGAGAAAGTCTTGAGAAATAAGACGATACCGATGGTCAAGGTAGTCTTGAGAAACCATTTGGTTGAAGAGGCTACTTGGGAGTCTGAGGAGAGGATGTTGAAGGACTATCCTGAGCTTTTTGCTTGATTGTATCTTTGTATCTTTTGTTCTTGTTGTGAGTGTTGTATTTTTGTTTCTCACTCTTGACTGTAGTTCCGGGGACGGAACTATTCTAAGGAGGGAGTGTTGTAATGCCCTGATTTTTCATTTATGAAAAATTATTTTATTTTGCACGTAGTGTGTACGTGCAATATTTTTGTAAATATTTTCATCAAGATGAGCAAAGATATTTAAATAAGTGCTTTTAAATTATTTTTTAAAGCCTTCTTTCAATTAGACAAAAAGCCTTTTTCTTTTAAAATCCCAAAGTTAATTTAATTTATTATTTTTATAATAATTATTTTGGCCCATAAACTAAAGCCCATGAACTATTTTTATACAACTTGTCATGTAGAATACAATTTAAAGACTATTTTATTTTTATACAAAAATTTAATGTACAATTTTGGACCAAGTGGCATGCACGTGCATTGCACGTACACGTGCAATATGCACATCCCCATGCTTGGCCGGTTGCAATCTTTTGGAGGGAAAATCAAATTTTGGAGTCGAGATCATGCTTGGTGGTTACTTGATTGTAGGTAGTTAATGCAACTCCTACTTTCATCTTAACCCTCCATCTTATAACCAATCACTTGATCCTAGCCATTCATTCTTCTTGATTTTTAGTATAAATTCCCCCCCCCCCCCCCCCCCCCCCCCATGGCTAGTTCTTCTTGTGCCAAATTATTCTCTTCCAAACCTATAGTTCAAATATTTTAGTGATTGTGTGAGTTAAAAGATTGAGAGTGTGTGGGATTGTGCTTGCAACACCAAGGAGAAGAGGAGGCCGGCATCAAGGAGTGCTCTCGGTTTTGGCTTAGAAGTGTTCGGTTTTGGGTGTGCTTGGAGGTTCGTGTGCGCGCATCTAGGAGGAGAAGCATTCGGTTGCAAGGACTTTTGTTTAGGAAGTTGCTAATTGTGTTTGTCTCTCCATTTGAAGTGGGTAGATTCTCCTTATTTCTAAATTAGAAATGCATATTAGATATGAATGGATGAAGCATGAAAGAAATTAAGAAGAGTACACTTTAATTAGGAAAATAATAACCCATTGAATGATTGAATGTGGATATGCAATTTTAAATGTGGTTCTATTATTTAAGTTGTATGTGAATTGATTAGAATCATGGATTGATTGATGAAAACACATTTATTACCATCAAGAATTACACACAAAAGTTAGTAGATTGATAATGCTATTTCATGTGTTAAATAGATCTTTTTGTGTTAATGTGGGCATGAATAATTTAAAATATGAGTTTGTATGTTGGGTAAATGATTAAAGACAGAGAATCAATGTGAAATTTATTGATAAAGAGATTAGAATGCTAATTGTGAAGAAATATCGAAAAGAGAAGAATTGTGGTAGTGATAGTTCATATTTCGAATTAATTATATGAAAAATATGTTTTAATTGTTACAAAAAAAGTATTTTTCATACTGGATATAGTTTATGATGATATTAGTCAACCTGGACATTACACAGTAATTTTTATGAAAGCAAAATGAAATGAAGACTTGTTGAATATTGAATGTTTTTGAATAACAGAGAGAATGGCTTTAAAAAGAATTCCGAACTATACTTGACAACCTGAGCACGTAGCTCAAGTGGTTAGAGCGCGCGGCCTGTTTCTCAGAGGTCTGCAGTTCGAATCCCGTGGGCAACATATATTTCGTTCGGTTTTTTTTTAAAAACAAAATCAACTGCAGCCGAGAGTATTTAATGCTCTCAGCCATACTTATGATGCCTGGCACCTCCGGCCTAGTGGCTCGTGCTGTCGGCTGTGTTCTCCGTGGTTCTGGGTTCGAATCTTGCCCTCGGCAAGATTGAAAAACATTTTTTTGGGGGGTTTTAATTATCAAAAAATCATGAGAAAATTATGACGATTCTTCTAAAATTATATGAGACTCTATAAAAATAATTTGGGAATTATTTACATGAAATAAACTATGATTTGGGAATAAAATGCATAAATGGAACTATTGCTCCATATGTATATTTTTGTGAAAGTTATATCTTGCAAAAAGAACATGGAATGAATGATTGGAAGATTAATATAGTCAAGAAAGAAATTTTATTTTGTGATGGATATGAATTATTCTCATTCGAGAATAGTGTGAAAAATGTGAAATGTGAATATTCGTAGTGATGTGAAATTTTAATATGAAGTTGATAATTGATAAAGAATATGAATTCCATGTATAGTTATGGACTATTTGAACGAATTAGAAATCATGATTGGAAAAGAGAACTACTTTTGAGTATGATAACTCAACATGAAAATTTATGAGTTGGAAATGCTTAAATTGGAAATTGTGAATTGAAAATTGAAACAAAAGAGTAGCTAAGTCTCCCCCGACATTTGGAAATAAATGAAATGAAAATTAAAAAGAAAGACCAAGGTTGGTCATGTTTGAATGAATGAATAAGTCCGGTTTATTGGAGAGGCTAGCTCTAGAGCTTTGATTTTTGTTCATGATTTTGATAAAAACTAAGGATTAGTACATAGTGGAGACGTGATGAAAGTAGGAGAAAAATACGAGTATGAGGGCCATCAGATTAGCGGTGTGAGAGTGATCCACAGGCTGTCTGCTTGATGCGTTAAGATATGGCGTGGGCACTACTCCAGAATTATCGTCCTGGTGGCGACGCTTGTGGGATGTTTGAGTGGCTATGGGTGGTGCCATTGTTCCATGGCGGAGGCTGAATTGTCCATAGGTTGCCTGCTCGACGCGTCGTGTCAGTGCGCGGGATTCCCCTCCAGGCTACCTGGACATGGGCTCGTAGATCATAGAACATCTAAGATACCTACCGTAGTTACAGTAGTAGATTAAGTCATAACGAGGGATTGAACCCTACAAAGATGAAGAACGATTGAGGGCCTGCCCTCGGACCTATGTAGTATGGGATGCATAGAATCCGAACAAGTGCGCATTAGTGTCATGTAATATAAATAAATGCATTAAGGACTAAGTGCACAATCACAACACGACATCAATAAGGTAGTCCCTTTAGTTTGATATGTGACAAGTTTGTGTTTGCTAAATATGAAAAATAAGTTATACTATTTCCGGCATAGAGAGGATGGCCGTGTATAATGATCGTCGGTTGAATAAACTGACATACCCACAGTCTTATATGCAAGTAAATGGCTTGATACAGAATAAAGAGGAACAAATGCTTAAAGATTATTCAATATTGTTGTACGTTTGTTTCATTGTTGTAAAGTTTACTTCCGCTGTGCAATGTAAAGTGTAATGTAATCATGTAAACTCTGATGTAAAGTGAAAAGTTCAAATTTCCTTGTAAAATTGTACTAAAGGAAGCGGAAAAGATCCTGTAGAACATCTCGAATTCAGTGTATTTGGGATTCGGGGCGTTACAATGCTTGTGTTGAGAGGAGTGAACTTGTCGAAGTGTGGTGCTGGTGGTGGACGACGTTGACATGAGTCGTCTTTCTGAAACTTCCTAGGATCTTCCTCACTTGTATTCTTCCATTTGTTCTCGGAAGATGAATCTTTCTTGCCTTGAGGATAGAGAGCTTCCTCGACCCTGTTATATTTATCTCTCCTTTCCAGGAGCTTAGTGATCATTTTGGGTGGCTTTGTCGCGATGGAAGCTTTCACGTCTTTGTTAGTGACGTTGTGGCAGAAAGCTGCAGCCGCCACTATTGAATTTAGGGAGGAGATGGACATTGCTTCGGATGTGAAGCGTTTGACAAAGTCTTTCAGCAGTTCTTCTTCCTTTTGCTTCAGTTCCAACTGGGAGGCATGTGTTTTTCAGTTTTACGACTGGTAACGATGTGTGCTATGAAGAGTTCCTCGAGCTGGCTGGAGGAGATGATTAACTCTGGAGTGAGGTGGGAATACCATTCCCTTACTGATTCTTTCAGTGTTGCGGTGAATGTTTGACACATAAGCGCATCAGTGGCATTGTAGACCATCATGAGGGTCTTAAAACTCTTGATATGGTCAGTCGGGTCTGATTCCCCATCATATGGTTAGAATTGAGGAGCTTTGAAGTCCTTTGGGATGGGTGCATCAATGAAGGTTTTGCTAAAAGGAGGTCGACTAAGGCGGTAGGCCCTACTGAAGCAGTTTCCCTTATTCTTCATCTGCTCTAAACGATCTTCTACTTCTCGGATACTGCAAAGGACTTGGTCGTCATAACCCTTGGATCCGGTTGAGTCGGCAAATCCCTCTTTGGGGGGCTGGCCCAGATCTTAATTACCTTGAATAGCTCAGAGGATGTCAAGCTTGAAATTATCCAATTTGGCCCCAGTGACTGGGGCATCTTTCTTTTTGTTCTGCTCAAGAAGCTTTCGACTCTTACGAGTTGGGCTTCTTATCATGGTGCACCCCCTGTGAGAAGAGGATTGCCTTGATCTCTGTCTAAGAGAGTTGCTTCTTTGGTTTGCCAGACATTCTTTGTAGGAGGCCTTGGTTCGGGCGCGCTTATCATCCAAGCGGATTCGTAGATATGTTCCTTGTTGCCTGGCACTGATGATTTGGCAGAGATCTCTAGATCCCCGGGGGCCTCGCGATGCCATTGAATCAGTTGACGCATTATGGACTGAGACACGGTCGTACAAAGGATGTTGTTCATGATGGCTTTTGTCGGGAGCCCCTCGGTGCCTCTCTGTTGAAAGGAGCTTGACTAGGTTGTCGGGGCGATTGTTGAGGAGGAATCAAACCTTTCACAGGAGGTGCTGGTTGACGAACAGAGTTGAGGAGGAATCAGACCTGAGGCCGCTGCTATGCCTCTTAGTTTTGGTGGCGTGGCGATAAGTCCGATTTCTATAGTTTTCCACAGACGGTGCCAATTTGTTGCTGCTTATTTTAGTATGAGAGCAAATATTTATTGAGTTAATATTTGATGGAAACTATTAAAAACCTGACCTTTGATCTTTGCCATGAAATGCGATTAGAGCTCCTGAGATTGAATATGGATCATTGATTGAACACCCTTAGCTGGATCTGATGGTTGCTGATGCGACTGATGGACCTACAAAGCCTGAAACACCGGGGGTTGGCCCCGGCGATAGACCCTCCGACGCTCAAGTCAGAACCAGAGAGAGAAAGAGAGTTTAAGAGAGAAACTATTGATTACCTTCTGACTGAAGAGGGGAGATGGTATTTATAGGCCTGAGAAATTATACAGTAGATTGATATGAATCTATTGGATCGATTATGAATTCCTTATCTCCTATTCAAATCTCCCCCTCAAAAAATAAGTTCTCTTGTTTGAGGATAAGAGATTTGACTACCATCCTTCATGGGCTGGGTCTCTCTTAGTGGGCCTAATCTTTTACTTATTATGGGCTTGAAAGAGAACCTTATCTTGTAGAGGAGCCTGGAGAAGGCCCAGACCTATTAAAGAGACTCATTATGTGTCACGCCTAGCTTCCCAAAAGAGAATACGGAATACAGATACGTGACTAAGCCCAACGAATGATTTTTATCATCCATAAGATGTTCAAAAATCTTTACAACATTTCACAAGAATAATCAGAATAATCAACTAAGCATGCACATATGAACCAAAATACCAACAAGAATACTTGAAACCAAAATATATTAATCTTAAATAATTCGGATCTGAATAAGTCAATATCCTGGGTCACATTGCCCAAATACAAATAAATCCAAGTAATCAAGTACAAGATATAATTGTTCAAAACAAGCAACAAGAAATAATCATAGCAAAATCCAGCACTAATATTTCATATCACCAACACCATCTGGTACCTGTTCTCCAAAATCTACAATTTAACAATTGCAGGGATAGGAAAAAAGAAAACAAACTCCCGTCAATGCAAGTTACGGGCCACTTGTAGTGCAGGATACAAGTACATGGGAAAAACTAACTAATAACATGGAATAAGCATGATAACAAACTGTAACAACTAGCATGGTAAGGTGAACAAGTACAAGTATCATGTATCAAGTGTCAAGTAAACAAGTCTCATGTAAACAAGTATCAGGTATCAAGTATCAAGTAAACATGTAGCAAGTGTCAAGTATCAAGTCTCATGTATCATGTAGTCAAGTATCAAGTAAGCATGTATCATGTTCAAGTGTCATGTATCAAGTCTTGTAGTTATTACTATCTGGGTAGCACTTCATGCGCCTCGGTTTTTATCACATGGTTGCTATAAAAAATAGTTTTGCATTAGATTTCATAGTGGACCATAGAGGGCAGTGTACTCAGGGACATGTATCAAGTAATTGAGCTCCAAGCTCCACGTATCATGTATCATGTATCACGTGTCAAGTTGTGCAAGTGTCAAGTAATCACGTATCTTGTGTGCAAGTGGCAAGTAATCATGTGTCAAGTATCATGTATCAAGTAATCACATAGGATCAGTGGATCCCTTTCCGAGTACACGTTTCTGAATTATCCACTATTAGATCTTTCCCTTAACCCTGGCTTGATTATTTATTATTAATGTCAGACAAGCATGTATGTATGCAGAACATATCAAGAATAATATGGCATGATCATGTAGCAAGTTTAAGTTGCAAGATAAACATGTACGGTGCAAGATAACACATAAAAGGTATGATAATCAAATTTCTAGTTCAGGACAGCAAGACCATACTGCAGTAAAACTGAGATTCCCGTTATTAAAAACATGCAAATCTGAATCCGTCAAAAGGTCTAGAAAATAGACTTTCGGCCGAATCATATAAGGCATATAGTATTTCACAAAATCATAACTCAAAACTGATTTGAATCCAGAAAATACGTTCAGCCAGAAATCAGAAAATCTTATTCAAAGTCAAGAAAACAACATGAAAACTCATTAAATAAATCCACGAAAAATCTGGGGTATTCTCCTATATGTATGGTAACAGAAAATCAAGTTTCATAATTTTCCAATAAAAAAGAGTAGTCAAGTAAAATCATAAAACATCAAGATACAGTAGTTTTGCAAATCTGACATTGTAGTACGAAAACAGAAATATCTCACAAACCACAAATCAAAATCCAAATTTTCCAAAAGGGTAATAAAATAGATAGAGTAGGCTAATTTTCATATTCAGAAATATTTTGGAAACAGTAAGTAGAAATAGGTCGAAAATCAAGTTCTTTGCTGAACAGTAGCAAAATTCTGCATGTAAAATCTTTATTTGCAAGTAAGAAAAGGTTTGTAAAACTTCTCAAATAAATCCACCAAAATTCTGGGTAAACCCCAATCAAGTCTAGAAGTGCTGATCAAAGTTTCATATCAAAATAATAATTTTTAACACCACAATAAAAATAGATTACTCATCAGAATTCATAGAAAACAAGATCTGGAAATCTTTCGACACTACTGTAGTAAAATAGGCGTAACATACAAACTGTAGATCGAAACTGAGATCCATCAAAAAGGGTTTGAAACTAGATGAAATTCTCTACAATTCATGTTCACAAAATATTTTCCAATACTGACCTTAATAGGGTCTAAAATACTAATCAACATCAGGAGAAAGTACAGATTTGCTCTTCATACAAAATTTAACATAGATCACACAAAATTCATCCAAATCAACCCAAACATGAAATAGAGTACACTAGATATCCAAGCAACATGATATAGGGTATTTCACAAGTCCAAGACAAGTCTATCACGAATAACACCTACGAGCACAAGATATCATATGAACAACACACATATACAACAAGAAGTAGTCAATCCTAGGTTATATCATGTCATGTATGTCTTGAGGCAACTATTGGTCAAATCATCACTATAGAGACAATATCAAAAAGGGTTTCACACAAAAATTGTCTCTAAAACCCAACTACACTACAAGCGGTATTTAGTACTTGTATTTGTAAAGGAATTTAATACAAGTTACTTGCCTTAACCGATGACAAAAATGACTCCAAGCAAGAATAAAGGGGACAGATTCTCGACCAACGAACACGAGCGAACAACCACGAGCAAGAACGAACGACGAACAACCAAAAATCAACGATCAAGAAACCAAACAATCAAGAACCCAAAGCAACACACGGCAAGAGCATGGAACGGGGAATGAACAAGAACCAATACCTCGAGCAATCACGCGAGAGCACGAGGGGGCAAAACGACCACAGGGAGAGCGGAGGCTGGCGGCGCTGGTGTCGTTACTGGCGTCGCTGGCTGCTGTGGTTGGCACATTGGAACAAGGATAGAGAGAAGGGAACGACGGAGAGGGAGATGGAGATAGGGAAAGGGACTCGGGGTGCTAGGGTGCAGCGGGTGATCAAGGTGGTTGGGGTGAAGCTAGGGGGTGACGAGGTCGGGTGCAGGCTGTAGGGAGATGGGTTCGATGTGGGCTAGGGTTTTTCAACAAGGTAGGGAGAGAGAGAGCAGCATATATATAGGGTTGATGGGAGTTAGGATTTTAGGCTGCATAGGTTTCGGGTTTGGGCATAGAGATGGGTTCCGGCTTTGGGATTAGGGGTAGTTGGATTAATGAGTAGGTAGTAGTATTAGGAGTTGATTTATAGGATTTAGAATAGGATTTGGTTAATCAAATGGGTTTGGGATAATTATTAGGATCTTGGGTTTAAACTGGCAATAAGATAACAATAGGTTTGGTAAAAAGAAGCCACGAGCACCCACACACGAGCAAATGTGAAAATAAGGCAAAAATGCAAAGCAAGCAAAATAACAATTTGAAAAAGAATGGAACAAAAGATAGAACAGCAGACACCAAAAGATAAAATAAAATAAAATGAATATATTGAAAATAAAATCTAATTACGGTCCAAAAGAGATACAATGGGATCAAATACAAGGAAAAACGAAAATACACCCAAAATACATATGATGAAAAACAGGGGTTACATTATGACTAATCTGCCTGTAGAAGCTTTGAGATATGTGTTGTAATCGTAGGGCCTGATTTGCTGTGAGTTTTACCATTATCACAGGATTTATTCCTTTTGGGGGTTGTTAGTATGATTATGTTGTATTAATGTGATGGAATTTTCAACACGATGTGCTGCGGGTGTGTAATGTGAAGCTAATGGTGCTGTTAAAGGAACTCTAGGTATCATACGATTGTCACGTTGCATGTTTATTGAATGGTTCTAGGAAATGGAGATTATCCATTCCTTAAAGACAATGTACTTTGAGCACCTTCGGTAATAATCCAAAATCAAATTAATATGTTTTTTAATATATTATGGATATCAGGTTTTTGGACTTACAATCCTAAAATTTTGTGTATTATTGGAAGTTGTTTTCCCATAAAGTTGTTAAGAATTCCATTTTTATCTAAAGGAGTTCGAAACTGTCTTGGAATGAAGACTTCCTGATGCAAACTAGCTTCAACACTTGTATCCACTACAGCATGTAATGTGAATTCCCGAATTTCAGGGATAGATATTGTTATTGGAATATATATATATATATATATATATAGTCCCCTACCGTTGTGCACTAGGCCTCCGTGTGCACTCGTGTGAACTCGACCTTCCCGCCATCATATTGATTATCCGAACCGTTCACATTCATCTACACATCTAAATTAGTCTAAATATGTAAAATCAAATCATTTGAAACTCATTTGCCCATCCATTCAAGTGTTACAAAATTGTATGGCTGAAAATTGTTGTTTTTTATAGTCACATGATGGATGGGCAAATGAACTTCAAATAATTTGATTTTACATATTTAGACTAATTTAGATGTGTAGATCAATGTGAACGGTTCGGATCGTCAATACGAAGGCGGGAAGGCCGAGTGCGCACGGCGGCCTAGTGCACAACAGAAGGGGACTCATATTATATATATATATATATATATATATATATATATATATATATATATATATATATATATATATATATATATATATATATATATAATTGAGCTTTTTTCTTGAGGTCAATAGATCGAATCATTTGCCTTAATGTTTACTAAAGGTATTTTTAGTACTTTCTGATCTTCTTTTTTACTAGATTTTTTTCTTCTTTTGTATTTGTATTAGTTTCATCGTTCTGCCTTCTACAGGATTATTCTGTTGAAAACTATAACGATAAGGTAATAAATCTTCTAGAAGGTTGGGATCTTGTCTTACCGAATAGGATCGAGCAAGATTATTAGATGAAGATGAGATGAAAGGATTTCTTTATCATTGTTTCTATGATTCTATGATTGTGGAAATAATATTTCTTGTGCTGTAAATGGTACTTGTACCTTTGGTTTTAAGGATTTTACCGATACTTGCATTTCGTGCTCAAATTTTAAATGTCTGATATCTACTAATTTGGGTTGAATAGTTTTACCTATTCCGACCTCGTATAGTTTTCTGATGTGTTGGAGTAACAATTTTGAATTTGGATGTATCATTCAAAGACATTCAATGTTCCCATTGTATACAAAGTACTTTAGAACACTGTAAAAGTTCTATTCGTTGAATATTTATAGATAATTCACAAGTCTTTTCTATGTAATTATCTTCGAGACTCATACAAAAATCAGGGTGTATATTGACTCCAACTAACCTATTTGCTAGACTGGATTTAGCACCAACAATAATACTATTTAAAGGGTTATTGACGATTCTTTCATCCATGCATACAATCATTATTGGTGTGTCGATTCCAGATTTGAATAGACCTGTTATCTTTATTTTTATTAAACCTATATGTAGGTATTTCATTTTGGGATTTTTTTTTTAATTTATCAATTTTACTTTTGTCAAGAATTTTTACAGAAGAAAATTATCATCTACTTTAACACTATATTTCCTTGCATGCGTTCAAAGATATATGTATGCTGATAAGAAATTTAGATTTAAATTATGGTGATTTATAAATTTCTTTTTTATCAGAATGAGGTATTGCCTCTTTGAGTTTTTCAAGATCTTCATCTGTAATTATAAATTGTTCCCCTATGCTATCTTGAATACAATTATTAGCAGTTTCTTCGGAATTGACTTCTAAATCCGAAAGGATACTCATATATATTTTATATTTAAAATAAATTTCTTGTTCCTTTCCGTTAGGATTATAAATATTTTGTAAAGTATGGGTATTTGTATCATATAATTCTTCTTTTATTATAAGAAGGTCTTCATACCTTTGGAATATAAGTAATCCTAAAGGATCACTGTCACGCCCCGCTTCCCAAAAGAATACGGAATACGGTACGCGACTAAGCTCAGCGGATAGTTTTCACCATCCATAAGCTATACGGACTTGCTTGACTCATCATAACAGTAAATATAACAGTATACTCCAACCAGACATGCAAAAACAATCATAACTCAACAGTATTTGTTGCATTAATAATAAATGTTTCAACAAATACTAGATCTGAAACAAAACAATAATCCTAGGACATAAGCCTAAATACAAGTCTCAATACAGTTCATGAAATAAAATAGTTCATCAAAATATTTTAAGCAAATTATTCGAAATTTGCAGCTCAAAACTTTTGCTCACCAACTCCAGTAGGCAATTGATCAGCAAAACCTTCTCATATGGAAATTACAAGAAAAATAGGGAAAACAGGAAAACATATCGCCCGTTAGATGCAAGTTCGGACCGCAAGCAATACTAGTAGGAAAATGGAGGAAAAACTAAACTAAAAAAGTAATACTAACATGGAGAGGGTAGCAAATATAACAATCTACAATTGACAGTAAGCAGTGTAGTTATAACAGGAGAAGCATAACAGTAAAAGTAAGGAACAACAGTAATAGTGTGTCAACGAAGTAGTAATCAATAGTAACAGTAATCAACAATAACAGTAAAGTCCACAGTAACCATAATAGGATATGACAGGGTAAACAATTATTCTTATGTCTAATGTTCATTACTAGCTAGGTAGGACTTCACGCGTCCCAGATTTTACCACATGGTTGCTATAGCAAACAGTTTCGCTTTATGATTTTGTAGTGAAACTTCTATAGGGCAATATATTCAGACAAACAGTAACAGTAACAGTAATAACAACAGTAACGGTATCATGGATCATGCCCTCATGCATCCAGAGATAAATAGTAAGTACCATAGTAAACAGTGGGAAAACGAGTCCCTTCTGAATATGCATTTCTATATTGTCCACTACTCGATCTTTTTCCTTAAAAACCTCGGCCTGATTTCTTTAATATTAATAAACATGTGAGAACAGATACAAATAGGCTAAAGACATTGAAAGAATAGGAAATAATTCTAAGATAAAATAGTACTTACAACGGTTGATAAAAATAAGTACAACTAATAATAGTCAAAAGAACGAAATTTTCAGTTCTGGACAGCAAGACATTACTGTACCAAATCTGAGATTTCCATTGCTAGAGAATAGCAAATCTAGATCCGATAGAAAATCTAGAAACTAGACTCTCTTTCGATTTCAGCGCATATGTATAAGTCACATATCAGCCACAGAATTAGGGTCGAAAATAGCATTTAATACAGAAGTTATGTTCAGCCAGAAAATACAAAATCTTGTTTATAAGTATGAAAAGAGTTCAAAATCATCATAATTTAATCTGAGAAAAATCTGGAAGATTCCTTAACATATCTAGTTTCAAAATATACAATATCATGAATTTACATTACAGATAGTATAGTCAACAAAATTGGAAAAATAGAGTAATGCAACAAAATCTTGATTCTGAAAGTTCAGACATAGCAGTACCAAAACAGAGGTAATTCATAAAATATAATTCTAAATCCAGATCCATCAAAAGGGTAGTAAAATAAACAAATCAGGCTACAGTTCTTATTCACAAAGTTTTCATCAAAAATCAATAGAATCGGGTTGAAAACATAGTTCTTTACTGAACAGCATGCAGTTTGGAAATATATCAACTAGTTTCACAAGTATGAAATGAGATATAAAAGTCATTAATTAATTCCAAAAAAATTAGGGATTGCTCCCAGTCATATCTAAACATACTCAGCAAAATATAGAGTTCAAATTCTACTTTTAATACCAGTTTTAAATTAATATTTCATACAAAATACATATAGTTTAGAATCTAGAAATTATGATATGTCTGCAGTAAAATAGTAATAACTCATGCAAAAAAACTCGGAATTTAGGTTCGTTGAAATTTATGGAAACTAGAAATCAGAGGCTACAAATCATGTTCACAAACTTATTTATATTACTGATGTTAACAGGGTTGAAATTACTGTACAAAATAGGGCAGCAGCAAAACAAAAGTTCTTTTATGCATTTTATCAAACAAGATAACTATAAATAGTCCAATCTAGATGTCATACGAAGCATGTTATATGTGGGTTACTCAAATTAGCATGGCATGTGAATAAACGGTCTATAATGAGATGGCACAATCAACAAGCATTCATGTAGCAATTTCTACAACATACGGCGTGTGTCACAACAACCATACAAATCAAGATGTCCACTAATCTAATTGTTTTCATGTAACGGGTGTCAATTATTGTAACTACTCATGATCAAGAAATTATGTCAATGTAACAAATATGGATCATCATGAGAGTACAAATATTTTCATACTAGATTACTTACGGTATTAACTTGTATAACAAAAAGAAAACATACAAGCTACTTGCTTGATTATGGAGACGACGAAAATGAAGAATAGAATAATGGGAAAAGATCCCGAAATGAACACACGAACAAAAGGTGAAAGACGAGATCCAATCCAACCGAAGCACGTGCACACGACGTAGTGCACACACACCCAAAGAGACAGCGGCCAACACAACAAGATCTACAGCAGTAGCTAGGGCGGCGGCTAGGGCATCGACGGTGGCGGTGCCTGGGGTGCCCTGCTGCTCGATGGAACAGGACGACGAGAGGGGGCTCGGCCTGGGGTGTGCATCGCAACATCGACGACAGCGAAGGGGGAGGAAGAGAGGATCGAGAGATGGGGACTGGAGGTCGGTGGGGTGTCACTGGTGTCGGGGATGACAACAGTAAGAGGGGGAAGGTCGGGGTAGGTCGGGATGAGGGGAGAGAGAGGGTGACGGCTAGGAAGAGAGAGAGAATAGGTATTAGGGTTGATAATTAGGGTTAGGGTTCAATTAGAGTGTTTAATTAGAGATAATATGAGTTTAGGTGAACTGGGTAGTATCCAATAGAAAGAAAGGAATCCAATAAGAGACAAATAGGCCATGAAATAGGTTTAAACAATAGACAAGATCAAGAACAGATTGTAGGCCAAATAAATGAGAACAAAAGGCTGAATCAAACATAGAATGAAGCACAAGAGAGAGAAAAATAACACACCATACAGTGAAAAGAAATTAAATACAACCAAAAATAAAATAAATAATCAAGAATTTTATTAAAGAATAATAAAAAAAAATACAAATATAAGCAATAGGGGTTACAATCACCTTGTTGTATTTCATAGTCTCGATCACTTAGACTAGTATTTTTCAAAAGTATAGAAATATCTGTCCTAATGGTCATGATTTCTATAAGACCATAGGTTATAAATATATTTTCCTTTGTATGATTTGGTATATTATGAACAATTCCATAATATCCCACTGGAATTTGGATTATTAAGTCTAAAAAGACTTCTGTAGTCATGTACCTTTTAAGGTGTACATTTCTTCTCGAATATACTATATATCCCAGAGAAACTGGTATTTCTTTTCTAGGGAGTATAGTGCATTGGTAGGGGTATAACAATGACTTGGTTTATTGTTCTGTTGATTCTTATCATATTAATTTTGGAATTTTCGAATGAGTATGTTAATTCTTCTTCAGAACTTTTAGAATATATGCTATCAATTTCATATACAGTAGAATTTGCATCACTATATATATCTTCAATAATACCAATGTTAATACCATATTCTTCTATGAAATTTAAGACAATGGATTGTATGTTTTTCGGGCATTAATTTGCAAAATGTATTTCTTTATTGCATTTAAAGCATTTACAGACTTTCCTAACTTTTCATTTTTCAACAAATTTCTTTTTTGAGAATTTCTTCTCTTTTGCATATTTTCTTTTAAATTCTAGTTTCCATTTTTTGCATGTAATTCAGAATTTAGTCCTTTTTCTTCATTTGAAGGTTTTTGGTTGTTTTGTGGATCCATATTCGGGAGGACATCCAAATTTTAAGCTAATGTCTTCAGAATATTTGTTACAACAGAAATATCCTAATTTTGCATGTTTTATTTGCTGATCCATTTGTTTATGAGCTCTAACTTGCTAGCAAATTTCTTCCATAGTATCCATACAAGCTTTCTTTAGAAAACCTGTCAAATAGGATGCATCATCAATTAATGTTTTATTTTTATATCTTAACTGGTCATATGTCTTTTGAATAATTTTATTTCAAGGATAAGGGATTTTGGAAAAAATCCTTTAATCCAAAATATTTTTTGTTCTGTCATATTTAGTTGAAATATCAGACCTATGTATGTAACCACGAATTCTTCGAAAATACCTATGTCACATAGCATTATTTTTATCAAAGTTTTTTCGCAGTTTTTATCTGAAGTTGGGTAATCTCCAGTAAAATCAGCGATTAGTAATTTCATTAGTGATGTTAAAGCTTCTTGTTTTGATTCAGAGTTGTGTATATTTTGCACTGCCTCTGGGTTTTCCTTTTCTAGAATTTGGAGCCATGCCAAGGAATTTTCTTCCCAATGACTAGTAGCAAATTGTATAAATTCTTTAGTTGATAAATCTCCAGGTAATAGGAAAATTGTACCTATCATATGTTTTAGACCAATTGACTAAATATTGTTCTATTTTTCTATGAGGTATTTTATCAATATTTAGTATTAACCCATCAGATTTCTGGTTTTCATGATGTCTAGTTTTTTTTTTAGACGAATGATATTGGATCTAGTTAGATCTTTTACCATAAT
Source organism: Hemerocallis citrina (assembly GCA_017893485.1). Taxonomy (NCBI): domain Eukaryota; kingdom Viridiplantae; phylum Streptophyta; class Magnoliopsida; order Asparagales; family Asphodelaceae; genus Hemerocallis; species Hemerocallis citrina. The sequence goes on along the minus strand of CM030358.1, from coordinate 428,244,119 downwards.
CTCTAATTAATAATTGTGTCAAAGAAAATTGGGTCTTCTAGATTTTCAAGGATAACCTCTTCCGGAATGGCACATGTTGATGGTTGTTCTTGAGGATGAGGAGTAGGAGGATTAGTTATTGACCCTCTTGATTCATTCATGTTTATATCATATTTATATTCGTCTAATGTGTCAGACTGTTGATCAGATTCCATGGAATCCATTGAGTTTTTTTCAAACTCATTGTCTCTCTGTAGGGAGTTTTCTTCAAATTTTTTACATTTGAAGTAGTTTATGGCTGCAAAGTGTTTTTCATAATATGAATAAACATCTACACAAGTTATTTCTCCTGCCAGTTCCTTTTATTGTAAATAAACAAAAGCATCATAATATAATTGATCTATTTCTTCAATATTGATTTTATTTTCTTCTAAAGAAGAATATTTAACCATATTGATTTTATTCTAATGGAACTCAGTAGTATTTGCAGTAGTAGCTTTATTTAGTGGGTTAACTATCTTTCCAGAATTTTTACATATGTTTTAATTTCATGAAGCATGTCTATCATGTAATTATATATTCATACTTTTGAGATAGAATCTAATTTTCCATGAGTGGGAAGATGAATAAAATGTTCATACTAATCTTTGCTAAGACCATATTGACACTTGTATATGTCTTCTAAACATATTATCGTGTTTTCCATGATATAATTCATGAACATATTCTATAGTTTTATCATAATTATTTATAAGGATATTTAATTGAACTATCATCTTCATAATCTTTTTTGCTCTCTTGTTTGCTTTGACCCTAACTCCTGCGGCTCGGCATAATATCCCATACTGTGGTTTTCTGGTAGGGTTTGACCTCGAATCTATAACCATAAGCCTATACTACCGCTTCACAAAAGCAGAGCACAGACTTGGTTCGTTTCCTACTCCAGGCATATAAACTAAAAATCAAGATAGCTAATGAAGATTATATATCAATTATATATCTTTCTAAATGATTATGAATTAACTATAGAACATGCTCAAGAACCAACTTTAGCTATCATAACTAAAAAATATTTAACAAGGAAAAGATACTTACAAGAGTAGACTCTCAATATTGACGAAAATTAACACACTAGATCTTTCTTCACAAACTAGGATCTAATACCAATCTACATCGGTTCTCCAAACTAAAGAAAAAGTTTACAAAGAGTGCAAAATAAAAAGTGGAAAGCAAACTTAAACTTTGATGATTCTGTACAAGGGCTCTTCAACCTTATTTATAGATACAATGGAAGAATGCAGTGACATCCATAAAGGTCAGATTGAAGATATGAGAGAATCTTAAGAGGTGGCAGATAAGTAGGTGTGCCTTCTTATCATTTCTTTTCCATTTTAGCAATGGCCGACATGTAGGTGTGTCTTTTTATTCTTTTTCTAAATCTGGGTTCTAGTGTAACTTAGAACCTGTAGGGTCCCACCATGCTTCTGGAGTCTTCAATCTTCAATCACCATCCATACCGACTCTTGTATCAGAGATGACTAAGTTGTGGTCTTCTAGTGCCTTCACACGTCTTCTTGGTTTTCCAGGAACTCTTCCTGGGCCGTGGCTCCTACTCATCCTAATCGTAGAGAGCACAAAAAGTTGTGCGCCTTCTGAATCCGTTTGTCTGGGAGTTCAAATGACGAAAGCTTGTCAACAAGCAATATGATTTTTCCTTCATGGATTGGGTAGGCTCCTATAGTAGCCACATATTCTATATGTTTAAAAAATTCTTCGACTGCTAGGAGTCGTGTTAGGTTTCCTAGTAATCAAAGATTAAATACACAGCGGAAATATCGAAACCTAGCCATGAATCCAAGTGAAAACCATAAATCGTATTTAGGAATTACACCTTAAAGATGGATCTGGTGTCTCCGAAATAAGTCAGTCACTGCACTGCAAAGGTTGCGGTGCCTCTACTGTATTCACACAAATGGATCAAATCAAGTTTTCCCTCACGCCACAGTTGTAACGCCCCGAATTCCAAACACAGGTAATTCATAAAAAAAACATGATCTTTTACTTCAACTTCATACAAATTTTACAAGGAATTTAAACTTTTTCACTTACAACATTGTTCTTTTACAATAGCACAACAGAAGTTACATAAAATATACAACTTTAACATTCAACTGGCAATAATCATCAGTATCAACTCATCTTTACATCGTACGCTAATCCAAGTCCTGCACTTGAAAACTATGGACACGTCAGTTGCATACAATTGACACAATGCTATAATACAACGATTCTTCTACTTTATCAAACACCAACTTGAATGCAGAAACGAAATATGAAAAATGACTATCCTAAACATGTCATTGTATGGTATTAATTAATGCCTAATGCAGATATTCACACTACAACTACACTAATACATACTTGTTCGGATTTTATGCATCCCATACTACATAGGTCCGAGGACAAGCCCTTATCGTACTCCTCATTACAAGGTTCAGTCCCTCGCCATGTAACCTACTACTATGACTACTACAAGATTTAGACACTCTGCAAGTATTGGTTCTCGCCTCGGAATACTGGAGATCAATCCCACTCCGTAGATCATTCTGTGGCCTAATTCATCCATCGTCCCAGAATACTGGGGATTGCCTCACTCCGCGAGTCATCCTGAAGCCCTCATCGCACAAATGTCCCATGAGCATCGCTCTCATTCTGGAATACTGGAGATCAATCCCACTTCGTGGATAATTCTGTGGCATATTTCATCCATCGTCCCAGAATACTAGGCATTGTCTCACTCCGCGGATAATCCTGGATTCCATAACTCACGTTCGCTCTTATTTCATCATATCTCCAACTAGTGCATGTCCTTATGTTTAGATTGTACTTATTAAGACCTATAGCTAGCTTACCCACTGTGCTTAAACCAACACACTGAGAATGTTAGCCCACACTGGCTACTTCTCAAAGAGAAAGTTAACCCAGACTGGTTACTTCTCAAATTCCATTTATCACAACTGCGGTATTCTGGGTCCCGCTCACACGGGAACAAACAACCATCTCAAAAGAGATCACATAGGTTACATCTAAGCTCATCATAAACATCTCATTCATTATTCATCATTCTTCATTATCTATTCTCTTTATGTTTATTATCAATCATGAAGCAACCAACTTCTTATAGCAACATTCAATAACACTTGATGAGTTAAAACCCTTATAAACACCACATGATTAATATCTCAAATTCAACCTTTAATTACCTCTTAATTCCTCATAAGGTACATTTTACTAAAATTCCAATTTTAAATCCAATTTTATATGTTGTAAAAGTTTTAGGACAACTAAATAAAAGATATCAATCCAAAAATAGATTTATTAGTTTCATAACAATCATAAATAAGTCAACTACAATTTTTTAGTTAAGATCATCTAAAACCATCTTCAATTACTTTGTCTAAATTCATTTGCAAAACAGTAGGTTCAAAATTCAAAAACTGTAACTCATGCTACTTGTAAAAATCATAGAAAATTGTATACTTTATGAAACTATGTGTTCTTTAGATCAAATAAAAGGTATACGAGTCTAATATAATTTTGTAGTTATAAGTTTCTCCAAAATATTGTGTCTATAACCCTGAATTCTTCGAAATCTGCAGTCGGGTCGAAAAGTTATACAGACTACCACTCGTTCAGCCTTGTAAAATTCACTATAAATTCTATTCTTCATAATAAATTGATTTCTTAGACTCTAACGAAAGGTTAACGAGTCTAATTCAACTTCTTTGTTTTGATCTTTCTCAAAATACTGCATCTAAGATGCCGAAATGATTTTTCACAATGTGTGCAAACTTCCAGCAACTAGCCAACTGTCAACCAGTCCTAAGTTTGGATTTTATTAAAATACTAAAGTACATCCAAATGTTATGAAATTTTTAGGAGATGTTCTTGACATATACGGGATGCTCCTATAAAACTTTTAGCTCTATATTCCATATAGTTTAATAGTTATGATTTTCTGAAGTGCAACTAAAAATTAAAATAAAAACTTATAAAAATGCCCCTAAATCAATCATATCATAATTTCACCCCTTTAGTCAACAACACATAATTTAAACATGAATAATCAATCTATATAAGTTATCATGCATCTAACAATTCACACATATATATTCTACAATCTAGCTTTATACTAATAAAATTATATTAGAAAGTTGAAGAGACACCTACATCAAAAGGGGAATTCCTAATAGTAGAATCCCTAGAAAATAATGCTCCAAAGCTCTAAAGCTCTTCACAAAAAAAAACCGGCCTCTCCTCCTTGGCAAAACCACAAGACACACTAAAAGACTCTCTCTTGACTCTCTCTTTTGTTTAGTTTAATATTGTGTTCATTTGGGTTAGATTTGGGGGGTATTTATATGGAAATTTGGGAGTCGTTTTAGCAACTAACCACCCCACTAACCCACTCACACACACACTTACACACTCACACCACTCACTCACCCCACTCTCTCCATGTGCAGCCAACCATTGGAAAGAGTGCACACGTGCACATGTGCACGTATTGTGTATATTTTTCATTCTACTCGTATTTTGTTATTTTATTTCATTTTAAACCCTCTTTTTTAATAAATAATTATATTATTTTTCCTAACAAAAATTTAGTATAATTTGATTAAATTAATTTTAATCAAATTTTAGTGCATAAAAATTAACATAATTAGCACGTACATAGAAAAAGCACGTGTAGCAAAAAATATTTAAAAATACTTATTTCACGTAAAACAAGTTTAAAATAATAAAAATAAATATAAATATATACACTTCATAAAGTTTTATTTTGAAAAATGATACAACCAGCACGTGCACCGCAAACACATGCATTGCACGTATTAATACAAAATAAATTCGAGAGGATGAAAAACATTCATAATTAGACAAAATACAAAATATGCAGAACATTTATATTAATAATGTTACGGATATTACATTTAACCGTAAAATAACGTAATCGACACATGCATTGAAAATATGTGCAATGTACGTAAAAACCCAAAGATTAAAATAAATATTTAAGTTGGCTCAAAATAGGATAAAAATGGATTTTGAGAAGACGGTTAAGGTATAAATAATTGAATGCAGAAATACGTAGGACATTTATATTAGAATATGTTACGGATTTTACTCGCCCGGTGAGTCGACTTGGGAACTTGAGGAGGAGATTCAAAAGAAGTTTCCTCATCTCTTTGAGTAGTTGTTTGGTTTTTGTTTTGTTGTTTCTTTGGGTTGTCCTATGTACCACTTGCATGAATTTAGAGGATGAAATTCTTTTTGTAAGGTGGGTAGGAATTGTAACCCCTATTTCTGTTTTTTCTTTATTTGTAATTTCTTCTTCTAAAATTTTTGTATCGAATTTTATTTTAATAATAAATTTTTGCTATCCCTTGGACTCATTTATTCTCTTTTGATCATCTGTATTTTTTTGGCTTGAACCCTGCAATTTTTGGTGCACTGCTAATTCTATTCTTTTGTGCTTTGAGTTTATTTTGATCCATTATATTCATATCTCCATTTTATTATCTATTTTTATCTTTTTGGATTCTAAACCCATACCCTTTAACCCGTTAACCCACAACTCAAACCCAACATCCTAATATTCTATAAATACCCATTAAACCCTAATTACATCACCCTAATTAATTAATCTCTCTCTCTATCTGTCTCTCATCCCTCCGCTCTGTCTCCTCTTCCCCTGTTTTGAAATCCTTTGAACCTAACCCGCACCTCCATCCTCGTCTTCGTCCCATGTCGCTCCGACCGCCACCACATCCACCCCCACTCCTCGTCAACACCCTCGCCACCCTCGTCACCCTGTACCCCGTCAACCTCACCATCCCCGCCAACCACCTGCATTCTCCACCACTCCAACCCTTTGAGTCACCCCAGTCCTCTTCTCCACCCCTTATCCATCTCCGTCGTCGTCCTCCAATGCTCTGACCGACCACCACAGCACCATCACCCATCGTCGCCACCCTCCTACCACCGTCGCAACCTCATCGACCCTGCACCTCTTCAAACCATCTCCTACTGCCGCACCCTCATCCATCTTCATCGACCACCTCCATCCATCGACTGCCTTGTTCCTCCTTCAATGCCCAAGCACCGTTGACCCTCGGTCCAGCACCACCGTCAAACATTGCCCTCGTTGACTGCGCCGCCCACTGCCAGTGTTGCCATTGCTTTGCCGCTACTGCTTTGTGTTCTTGCTATCTTTGATTATATGTGCATCGCACGTGTAGTTGCTGCCCTTGCTTATGTTACTTACTATGTGTTTCGCACGTGTTTCGTTGATTTCGGGATCCTGTTATTCCTTCGTATTCGGATTAACCGTCTAAAAAGCATGTTTCTCTTGAACTAGTTTTATTTTTCTTGTTCAAGAATTCTTTGATCCCCGCAAGTAGCTCATCTTTCAATTATCATATTTTATCTGTTTTGATATCGTCAAAAAGACTATTACCGATTCATCAGCGAAATGAAGTAGTAGTCCTCTTTTCGTGCCCTTTTCCTTGATTCAAACCCAAGCTTGTTATATATAGTCACATGCCCACATGACATGAATACTTAGATTAGAACTTGTATATTGACATTGATGATTGAATGCTTTTGTTTGAATGTGATGATCATGCTATGTTGATAATAATTTGTCCCATCTATAGTAGAATTCCACCCTAGAGATTGATTATGAGTTTCTATAATTTTTTCTTTCAAATCATATGCATGCTTGGTTGTTTTGTTGACTTTTAATAATAACCTATTTGCAGGCCTATTGTTTACTCTGTGTTGATTTGAGTTTTCTATCCAGTTGTTGTCGTAATTTGATAAAACTTTGTAAACATCATCTGTAGCTTTTTGAATCTATATTTCCGAACTTTTACAGAACTAGATTCTGACTTACGAATTGAAAGATATCATATTTTTAGTACTACTATGTTTTCAATTTCCAGATTTCTGTCCAAAGATACATCAACTTGATTTTCTATTCAAATAAAATGCTAACAATATAATGAGAACTTGAAATTTCAAATTTTGTTACTAGACATGACTGAGAATCACCTTATTATTTTTGTAATATTATTTGATGATTTTTTTAGACCTTTTATGAATATGAAAACTTGGCTCTAGGCTACCGTTAGAACACAAATTCAGTAAACAACATAATTTTTGACCTATCTACAGATGATATAAGTTTGAACTCATTACATAAGAATTATAGCTTGTGTGTCTGGAATCCAGATCATCTGACGGTTTTGCAATCCGACCTACCGATTGCAAGATATCTATATTTTCGTCCAGTGACGTCTGAATTCCAGAATGCAGTTTAAATATGCATCACCTTACTGCATTAATTAAAACAGTAGATCAAATTTGAGAAATAAAATATGAGATTAATTTTTTGTTGTTACTAAACTCTGTTAGGAATTGAAATATATATTTTATGATATTTTTAAATGATTTTTCTGTCTACTTTTATGCACAAGTATTTTGACTCTGTTATACTGCCTGAACCTATAATCAGTAAAGAATGAACTTATAGACCTAGTTTCTGTATTTTTTATGTCGTATGTATATTCTCTGGAACGGCCGAGAGTCTACTTTCCATTATCTCTGACGGATCCAGTTTTGCTTTCCTGTAGCAACAGGAATCTCTGTTATTGTACACCAACGTCTTGCTATCTAGAATGTTTGCCTTATGTTTTGCTTATATCAATGATTGATTTTTCATATAGGGAAGAGAAGTAGTTTTATCATGCATTACATAAATTTGCCATCTCTTCGACATCATTTTAAATCTTCTTTTACACATTGCATGTTCACATTTAAGTATAATAAAATATTAGCAAGCTGAGGTAAATAAGGGTCGACTTAAGAGTAATAATCGGAGATTGTACTCAGTAGGGCCCCTTCTTCTTGTTGTAATGGAAGGTGGAGTGTTGATTGTGGAAATCCCGCTTGATTAAATTCTCGTCATCGTGCTGAGTACACAATCTGTTGAATTCACCATCATAGTCAAAATGTTCACTGTTCGCATGTACCGAACCTGGGGTATGAGACGCAGTATTACATGCATTAGATAGGATAATAAAATACTAATGAACCTAGGATTGACACTTGTATCCTTGATCATGATTACTGTTATTGATCTTACATCATTGATTACAATTACTGTTTATTGCATTATGAATTCTAGACTTTGATTCTATTATCAACTTTTGTTATTATCTGTGATCTTTGACTTAGCTTTAGCCTACTATTTTTTGACATGCCATATTTTCCTTGCTTCTTTGCTTTCGCTACTTGTTGTCCGTCACTTACTCTAACGGACACTAATTCTCTACTTTTAGATCATGAGTTTGCAGGTATAGAAGAAAATTTGACTCAAGAACTTGGTGAGAAATTTTTTTGAAGATCGAAGCTGGACTATTAAACTATTATAGTTATCTCATGTTATTTGTTTATTTCATTGCTTTTATCATACTTTGTATTCCGGGCTTGTGTGTCCCACAGTTTACTTTTTCCCAGATGTTGAATATTTTTAGTGAATTTATTTCATGATTATTTTGGAGTTTATTCTTTGTTCATGTGGTTATTTTTTTCTTGCGTGGTTGTATTCTCTCGTATATTTTTGAGTTAATCTGTTATAGCTATGGATGATATTCTTATCATTCGCTGGGCCTTTGTTACGTGCTCGTGTTCCCGTATCTTGGGAAGCAGGGTGTGACAAGCATAATGGCTAGTAATTCCTTATCACAATTAGAATATTTGATTTGAGTTGTTTCAAATTTTTCTAAGGTGTAGGCGACTATTTCTTTTTGTTTAGTAATTAATATGTCTTCCCAGAAATTATCAGAAGCTTTTGTTCCTAATATAATCGTTTCTTCTTCAGAAGGAATGTAAAGAACTTGTTGATTTTTTACAAGTTTTTAATTTGTCTGTATTTGTTCTTGCTTAGAAGAAGATAAATTAATATGAATTTTATCTGTATTCCATCGCCGTGGCTGTTCACCTGTAGCTTGTTCTTCATTAAGCTTTTATGGTAACTGCTGAATTTTGGAAGACAGGTTTGGTATGAACCTTCGACCGTGGTTTAGTAGTCCTAAAAAGACTGAAGCTCATTTAATGTAGTAAGATTTTCAAGGAAATCTGTTATTTTAGTATAAATGTGTTGTTGTAATTCAATTTCTCCTTGCTTGATATATTTCCCGAAAAATTCAATTTCTGTTTTAAACAGTTCTATTTTCTTAGGACTGAGAATAATTCTATAGTAATACTGTAGTAGTGGGACCCAAATTTGGAAAAAGAATAAAAAGACACACCTACCTATCGGCCATTGCTAAAATGGAAAAGAAAGGATAAGGCACACCTACCTGTCTGCTACCTCTGAAGATCCTCTTTTATTTTCAATCGGACCTATCTGGATGACACTGCATCCATCCAATGTACCTATAAATAAGGTTGAAGAGCCCTTGTCTGGGATCATCGACGTTTAAGTTTGCTTTCCACTTTTTATTTTTCACTCTTTGTAAACTTTTTCTTTAGTTTAAAGAACTGCTGTAAATTGGTATCAGAGCCTAGTTTGTGAATAAAGATCTAGTGTGCTAATTTTCATCAATATTGAGTCTACTATTGTAAGTATCTTTTCCTTGTAAAATATTTTTTAGTTATGATGTTGAACTTGTTGTTTGATCCCAGCAAGTTTTGAGAGAACAATTTGTGTAACTACCGTTCCCGCTATTTTTCATTTTTCCCCCTTCGTAATATTTTTATTTGAAATCGACGAAAATACTCTATTCTTGCTTCTTGATTAATTTAATTTAATTTGTTCATGAAATCCTTCGTTCTCGTTGTTTAAGCTGTTCTCATTGATTTTATTTTTTCTCCTATTTAATTGTGGGTTTTTTTATTTGAACCCTATTGATTTGGATTTATCTCTTATTGAACCCTAAAACCCAATTTCATTTATTCTTAACCCAAATCCGCTATTATTGGATCCTAAATCACCAACCCATTACCCTAATTGTACCCGATAAATACAACTCTACGGTAAATCCTAAAAATTGCACACCATCGAAACCCTAGCCGCTTATTCTCTCTCCTCTCTTCTCTCTCTAATGCCGTTCTCTCTCTCCCGGTGTTTTCCCGCCAAAAACCAAGAACCCAATCGCTGGGTTCGTCTCCTACGGCGAGCCTTAAACCCCGGCGAACCCTACTCCCGTCGACACCCCCTTTGAGCATCGCCCCACCCCTGGCCTCGATGCCCAGTCGCCCAAAACCCCAACTCTGGCTCCCTCTTCCCTGTCCTCAACCCTTAACGGCGATCAAAACCCCAAATCCCAAGCGCTAGTAACCCTCCAGTTGCCGCGATGCCTCCAGTTGTCGCGCCACCTCGCTACTCGCTGCCCCGTTGCCGTCGATGCCAGGCCACAACTCCCCTTGCGTTGGCCATTGCTGGTATTGTTGCTATCTTGGGCTGCTGTCTCTCTTGCTATTTTTGCTGAGATTGTTGGGTTTTCTATTTCACGTATATTGCACGTGCTATTGGTGAATTATTAGTTCATGGGTTCGTTGCTTCGGAACCCTTATCCCGTTATTCTTGGTAGTCAATTTCACCGGTGATAAGGCAAGTCACTGTCCTCTTGAATTGCACATCATATCAAATTCAAGTTTTACAAGTAGATCATATTCGTTATCATATCGTTGTATTGACTATCTTCGTTGGGTCTATTGAGGGTTTACATCAGCTCACCCCAATATTCTTGAGATCGTGCCACTTTTGACTCTAAATATTGGATCTTTCATGCATTCATGTAGAATTTATAATAGGGTTAACCGTATAATCATGATACAAATAATTATTGTAGAAACAACTACTAGGTTGTATGTTTGGTTGATTGTTTGTTGTTTGATTGATGATAATTTAGTCTATGCATATGATTTTATTCTTATTCATCATGCTATTGCTCCCATCATGTTGATTACACAAATTATTGAATAAATAATCGATACCCATCATGTTTATATTAAATTTTTTTTCAAGAAAACTACACAAAACCTGTATAATGCTTGCTGACCTGTATATTGACTGCTGTTTTTGATCCAATAAACGATCTTAAACTGAAATACTTTCTGAATATGAATTGTATCCTTATTTTTCTAGTTTCCAGAACATCTTGAATTTTAGAATTCTGAGTTGTTTAGCAAAAGTTATGTCCGTTTTACTACAGCTGTATTTTTACTTTCAGATTTTCAGATTCTTGTATCTTTCATGTTTAAACAGTAAGAAGGCTGATCAAATGATAAAATTTTGCTCTGAAAATTTCCAGATAGTTAGTACTCATGTTTAAGAGTCCAGAAAATATTTTTTATAAATTTAATATTGAGTTTTGCTGATTCTAAAAATAAAATAACATGATGTCAAAATTTTGCCTAAACACGAATCTGTAAAGAACAATATGATTGACCTAGCTACTGTTGTCAGATTTTGAACTTTAAATATGCGTTGAAACCGTGTGGAAGTCTAGTTTTTAAAACTTCTGATAGATTTACTTTTTGATTTCTAAAACAGCGGAAAACAACATTTTTGTACAGACTACTCTTACTGTCCAGAATTTCACTTTTTAGTTTTTAATAGTTTAATTATTCCTATATCGTAATATTGCATGAATTAATGTATGTATGTTGTATTTCATGATCCTAATGAGTTATTTTTATCATTCTAATTTTCCTAGTTCATGTTACCATTCTATTGTTCCCCAATTGATATTATCGTTCATCGAAATGTCCATTAATTGCATATTGTATTCTTGCATTGATGAAATAATTAATAAGCCGGGGTTCAAGACATTGACTAGAGTATTTGATATAGGGACTGCACTCGGATGATGACCCGTGATTATTACCGTTATCTTCATCGTGTAAGAAATTGCACATGGCCCGTATTATTACCATTATCATCATCGTGTAAGAAATTATACCATGGCCCGTGTTATTACCGTTATCGTCATCATACCCAGTACATGAACTATAAAATCTACCACTATAGTCTAAATAAAATTGATTGTTTGTATTGAACCTGCTGTATGGAACATATGGGACACAGTAGTACATGCAGTAGTTAGGATTTATAATGAGTAATAGACATAAGGATTGACACATTACCGATATTGCATATTATTCATCATTGTTCCTATTTATATCGAATATTGGCTAAGTGTTACCGTTATTGATCATTGATTATTTCTACCGAATATTGAAACATTGTTTATAGCCATTGCATCGATTACCGTGATATTGATTATTGATTATCGTGTCATGTTATTGATTCTTATTGTTCCATTGATTCGTTGATATACCGTTGTTCCATTGTTTACTGCTTTCTCTACTTGATGTCCATGACTTGCTCTAAGGATAATTTTTATCCTTTTTTTAGATAAAGTGTTTACAGTTATTGATGGAGAATTGTCTACTGGGATTGGAGAATATACATTCTAAAGACTTAATGCTTTCTAATTGCTTATCGCTTTAATGAACTATTGTATTGAGACTTATTGCTATTGTGTTTGAGACTTACTATTGTGTTTGAGATTTATTATTGTACTGGGCTTAGGTCCCAAATTTTATTATTATTTCCAGATATTGGATTATTATTGTACTTGGATATTTTATATTGCTTCAATTCAGGTATTATTGTTCATGAGATTGTTATTATTGTCTGTACAATTATTCGTTATTGATAATATTGTTGAGTTTATCGGATAAACAACTTATAGGTGACGTTAGTCATTCACTGGGCTAATGTTATGTACTTGTATTCTGTATTTTTGGGAAGCGGGGCGTGACACTCTGAGTCGGAGTTGGTCGTAAAGCTTGTCATTTGATTTCGACAAGTATGGAGAGATATTCTGAAATAGAGTTGGTCATATAGCTTGCCATTTGATCCCAGCAAGCTTGGAGAGGCAACTCTTGAGACGGAGTTGAATGTTTAACTTGCTGTTTGATCCCAGCAAGCTTGGAGAGGCAACTCTAAGATCGAGTTGATGTAGAGCTTATCGTTTGATCCTGACAAGTTTGTAGGAGGCAACTCTTGAGACAGAGTTGAATGTTGAAGTTGTTGTTTGATCCCAGTAAGTTTTGCAGAGACAACTCTAGAGCGGAGCTGATATTTGGACTCGCTGTTTGATTCTAGCAAGTTTGGCGAGGCAACCCTAGGTCGATGTTTAGGCGATGACCTTATTGCATGAAGTTATAGGGTTGTTGGAAAGACTTCAGCGAAGCGCAAGGTACTGAGTTTGTTGTAAGTATTCAATGAGTTGTTGATGGAGCTCGAGCGGAGAACAAGGTGTTTAACTTACTATAAGGATTCAACGAGTTCTTGATGGAGCTCGAGCGGAGAGCAAGGCGTTAAACTTATTTTTGGAGTCAACGAGTTCTTGATGGAGCTCGAGCGGTGAGAAGGGCGTTAAACTCATTGTTTGGAGTCAACAAGTTATTGATGGTGCATGAGTGGAGAGCATAGCGTTGAAGTCGTTGTTTGGAGAGAACGAGCTGTTGATGAAGCTAGAACCAAGTGCAAGGTATTGAACTCATTGTTTTGAGTAAACGAGTTGTTGATGGAGCCTGAGCAAAGAGAAAGACGTTGAACTCGTTATTTGGAGCCAACGAGTTGTTGTTGGAGCTCGAGCGAAGTGCAGAGAGTGGGACTCATTGTTTGGATTTAACGACTTATTGATGGAGCGCCAGAGCGGGGAGTAATCTTTGAACTCATTGTATGGAGTCAACAGGTTGTTAATGGAGCGTGAGAGAAGAGCAGAGTGTTGAACTCGTTGTTTGGAGTCAATAAGTTGTCGATGGAGTTCAAGCGATGAGCAGAGCGTTGAACTCGTTGTTTGGAGCCAACAAGTTGTTGATAGAGCTCGAGCGGTGTGCAGAGTGCTGAACTGGTTGTTTGAAGTCAATGAGCAGTTGATGGAGCTTGTGCAGAAAGATAGGCGTCGAACTCATTGTTTGGATGGAGCTCGAGTAGAAAGAGTGCATTGAACTCATTATTTGGAGTCAACGAGTTGTTGATGGATCTCGAGCAGAAAGCAGAATGTTGGACTCGTTGTTTGGAGTTAATGAGCTGTTGATGGAGCTCGAGCGGAGAGCAGAGTGTTGAACTCGTTGTTTGGAGTCAACGAGTTGCTGTTGGAGCTTGAGCTATGTGCAAGGCATCGAACTCGTCATTTGGAGTCAACGGGGTGCTGATGGAACTCGAGTTGTGAGCAGAGCGTTGAACTCATTGTTTGGAGTCAACGAGTTATTTTCCGGACAAACTCAAGTGGCATGCGGAGTTCAGAACCAATTTTGTGGTGCGAATGAGTTGTAGGTTTTATGAATCTTCTTAATATTGAAGTGAAGTCCCTTGTGTTTGTTCAGTGTTGATATGATTTCATTCTTCTCTTTGCTAACATTGTGTACACCGGATGAGGTCTTGGGACGTCGAGCTTGCTTAGGTGAGGTGGTGGGAAAGACTTGGAGCTTGACCACCAGAGGAGGGCTTGTCTTAAATTTTATCGTCAAGAGTTAAGGTGGACCTGGGGAGCTGTTAGCTGGCAGGAGGTGTGCGAAGAGGTTTGTGTCTCTTAGGTAGAACAATTATTCTACTGCGAAGCTAGAAGGATGACTTGTAGGACAGCTTGTATAGTATTTGCAAAACTTTTTTTAGCGATGCTTAGGCATGAAACATAAACTCATTGTCACACCCGACTTTCCAAAAATACGGAATACGAGCACGTAACATTGGCCCAGTGAATGACTAACGTCATCCATAAGCTGTTTATTCGATCAACTCAACAATATAAACAATACAGAACAATTGCGCACGCAATAATAATAATCTCATGAACAATAATACTTGAAATAAAGCAATATAAAATATCTAAGTACAATAATAATCCAATGTCTGGAAACTAATTGCAACATTCTGGACATAAGCCCAATACAATAATTATCCAATCTCAAATAATAACAAGTCTCAATACATTAAGTTTAATAAAATAATAAGCAACTAGAAAACATTAAGTCTTCAAAATCTTTATTCTCCAATCCCAGCGGATAATTCTCCATCATTACCTGTGAACACTTCATCTAAAAAGAGGAGAAAGATTAGCCTTAGAGCAAGTCATGGACAACAAGTAGAGAAAGCAGGGAACAATGGAATAACGGTATAAGAATGAATTCAATGGATCAATAGAAATCAATAAAATGGCACGAAAGCAATAATTAATATCAACGATGGTTAATGCAATGGTTATAAACAATGATTCAATATTCGGTAATAATATTCAATGGTATCAATAACACTTAGACAATATTTGGTATCAAGAGGAACAATGGTGAACAATATGCAATGTCGTTGTGATGCAAACTCTTAAGTCTATTATTCATTTTAATTCTAACTAATGCACATACTACTGCATCCTATTCTACAGGTCCGATGCATACAATCAATTTCGTTTAGACTCAGTAGTGAATTCTATAGATCATGTGTCGGTACGATAGTCATTGATAGAATATTGTTGCTCGATACATTACGGTAATTTATTGATTCATTGATAAATTGATACATTAATACGATTCATTGATACGATTCATTGATGCAATACACGAAAGATTGGGTGTCGTAGTCAGCGCTCAACAATCAATCAATAAACACTGTCTGACACAGTCACAATATTATTCACAACTCAAGTCATTCCCTTAAACCCCAGCTTGTTAATTATTTATCAATGTAACAATACAATATGCAATTACGAGACATGAGATGAACAATAGTATCAATAAGGGAACAATAGGGTGATAACATGGAGTAGTGCAATTAGAATGATGAAAATAGCTCATCGGTAACATGCAATGCGACATACATACATTAATTCATGCAATAGTACGATATAGGGATAATTAATTAATTAAAAACTAAAATATAAAATATTGGACAGCAAGAGTAGTCTGTACAAAATTGAAGTTTTCCACTGTTTCACAACTTGAAAACTGAATCCGTCAGAAATTCTAGAAACTAGAATTCCACACGGTTCCGACGCATATTTAAAGTTCAA
Organism: Hemerocallis citrina; assembly: GCA_017893485.1. Classification (NCBI taxonomy): domain Eukaryota; kingdom Viridiplantae; phylum Streptophyta; class Magnoliopsida; order Asparagales; family Asphodelaceae; genus Hemerocallis; species Hemerocallis citrina. The sequence continues at coordinate 428,227,986 of CM030358.1, read as the reverse complement.
AATCCAACAACAGTAGCTAGGTCAAACACATAGTTCTTTACAGATTTCATGTTCGGGCAGAATTTCGATATCATGTTTTTTTAATTTTGGAAACAACAAAAACTTAATTATAAATTCATTAAAAATATATTCCAGACTCCTAAACATGTCAAGTAACAATCTGGACATTTTTCAGAGTAAAATTTTAACATTTGATCAGCTTTTTCACTGTTAAAAGAGGAAAGATACAAGAATCTGAAAATCTGGAATTAAAAACACCGCTGTAGTAAAATGGGCATAACTTTTGCCACAAAACTTAGAATTCAGACATTCAAGATGTTCTGGAAACTAGAAAGATAAAGCTACAATTCTCGTTCAGAAAGTAATTTATTTTAAGGTCATTTACTGGGTCGAAAATAACAACAAAACACAGCCAGCAAGCAATATAAAGGTTTGGGTATTTTTCATGAAAATAAATTAATTAAATATGATGGGTATCGATTCTTTAGTTAATAAATTATGTAATCAACATGAAGGTGCAATAACATGATAAATAAAAATAAGATCACATACATACGCTAATTTATCATCGATCAAACAACAACCAATCAACCTAACATACAACCTAGTAGTGATTTCTACAATAATTAATTGTATCATGATTATACGATTAACCCTATTATCAATTCTACATGTATGCATGAAAGATCAAATTTTTAGAGTCAAAAGTGGCATAATGTCAAGAATATTGGGGTTAGTGCGTGTAAACCCTCAATAGACCCAACGAAGAGATGAACAAAGTATAATACGATAAACAAGGGGATCTACTTGCAAGAGTTTCAAAAAAACTTGAATTTGATACAATTAACAATCCAAGAGGACAGCGACTTGCCTTTCAAATGACGAAATTGAATACCAAGAATAACAGGATAAGGATCCCGAAGCAACGAACACATGAACTAGCAAAATAGCACGTGCAATATATGTGCAAAAGCAAAGAGCCTAAAGCAATAGTAGCAAGAAGAGAACTCAGCAACCACAGCAACCAGACAGCAGCAACAGCACCAGGGCCAAGGGGTGGCGGCGCAGGCGGCATCGATGGTGAGCCACGCGACGGCGGAGGGGTCGAGGAGTGGCGTCGCTAGAGCTCGGCAGGGCCTCGATGGAATTGGGGTGGCGCTACTAGTGGCGTTGATGGAAAGGGGAAAGCACGATGGGGTTTGGCTGCTGGCGCTAGACGGGGAAGGAGGACGACGCGACAGGGGTCGAACGGGGTAGGGCGGTCGACGGGAGGCTCGCCAGAGAAGAAGGGCAGAGGGGGGGAAGTTTGGCTGTTGGGTTTGAGCGGGGGTAGAGAAAGAGGGAGGAGAGAGAATTAGCGACGGCTACAATTTGTAAAATTTTTGGGGTTTTAGGATTTGTATTAGAGTTGTATTTATGGAATACAAGTAGATTATTAGCTTATTGTGTTAGGATCCAATAATAGTGGGTCTGGGTTTAGCACAAACTGCAATTGGATTTTAGGGTTCAATAAGAGGGGTTTGAAGACAATAGGGTTCAAATAAAATACCTACAATCCAATAAAATGAAATGCAAAAGATAGATAGCCCAACAAAAATGAAAAATAGTTCATAAACGGAAATTTAAATCCAATTAAACAAATAAATATTACAAATGAATAGAATATAAATTGGGCTCGAAAATAAATTGTAATTCGCCAAGAAAAATATGATCAAATACGAAAATGAAATAATTCGGTAAATGAAAAATAAATTAAATAATCAGTAGTAATAATTAATAATCATAATAAAATTATGTTAAAAAATAGTATTCGGGTTTGACGAACTCATTAAAATAATCCAATAATAATAATTTATTTGTTTTAGGCTTAAATATAAATGGTCGATCAATCAGAAATAAAAATAAGATTAAAATATACCAATATTCGAAATAATTAAAATTTTCGATTCGAAAATACTTTAATAAAATATCTGCAATAAATTTAGCACAAAATAACTTTATAAAAATCAAATTATAGAAAATACACGAAAAATACTTATTGTCGGGAATGGGGGTTACAATCCTACCCACTTTACAACAAAATTTCGTTCTCGAAATTTGCTTAGGCGGTACATAGGACAAGGTAAAAACAAACTGGTGAAATAACAAAATAGGGGATTCAAAAGGAAAGACAAAATGGTGGCAACACCAGAAGGAAAGAACATGGATATGAAAGTGATCAAGAATGATATCAAATAAAGATTCAATGAATGATGGCAATGCAAATAGATGAATAAGGGAGTAAACAATGCAAAGAAAGAGAAGCAACAAGAGAAATCTGAAACCTGCGGGTTATGGGCCCACCACGATTTCACTGCATTACTCTGATGATGAAACTCCAAGCTGCTGACATGTCGTTGTCCGATCGACGAATCAAGCAGGAAGAAAAGGAAGGATAGCACAAGAATCAAAAGAATACGAGCACAAAAAGAATGAAACCATACCCAACAAATAATTAATGAATGGAAGAGACAAAAGACAGCAAGAATGAAGGAACTGAATGTGAAGGGATCAAAGTGGAATCAAACAAGACTAGTTTCCAGATTGTTGGTTATCAATTGTTCATGTGATTTCTGTATTACACATACTGTTGATTCAACCCGATAAAACCCAAATCTGATTAATATACCAATCAAAGCCAAACTTCTTTTCATTAGTGACGTTTGACCGATATATTATCCAAAACCGGGTTCTGATACCACTAAAAACCTTGTCACGCCCCACTTCCCAAAAATACAGAATACGAGCACGTAACATTGGCCCAGCGAATGACTAACGTCATCCATAAGCTGTTTATTCGATCAACTAAACAATATAATCAATATAGAACAACTGTGCAGGCAATAATAATAATCTCATGAACAATAATACTAGAAATGAAGCAATATAAAATATCCAAGTACAATAATAATCCAACATTTGGAAACAAATAGCAACATTCAGGACATAAGCCCAATACAATAATAATCCTATCTCAAATAATAACATGTCTCAATACATTAAGTTCAATAAAATAATAAGCAACTAGAAAGCATTAAGTCTCAATACATTAAGTTCAATACATTAAGTCTCAATACATTAAGTCTTCAGAATCTTTGTTCTCCAATTCCAGCAGGTAATTCTCCATCATTACCTGTGAACACTTCATCTAAAAAGATGAGAAAAATTGTCTTTAGAGCAAGTCATGGACAGCAAGTAGAGAAAGCAGGGAACAATGGAATAACGGTATAACAATGAATTCAATGGATCAATAGGAATAAATAAAATGGCACGAAAGCAACAATCAATATCAAAGATGGTTAATGTAATGGTTATAAACAATGATTCAATATTCGATAATAATAATCAATGGTATCAATAACACTTAGACAATATTTGGTATCAGTAGGAACAATGGTGAACAATATGCAATGTCGATATGATGCAAACTCTTAAGTCTATTATTCATTTTAATTCTAACTAATGCACGTACTACTGCATCCCATTCTACAGGTTCGATGCATACAATCAATTTCGTTTAGACTGAGTGGTGAATTCTATAGATCATGTGTCAGTACGATAATCATTGATACAATATTATTGCTTGATACATTACGGTGATTCATTAATACATTGATACATTGATACGATTCAGATACGATTCATTGATGCAATACACGAAAGATTGGGATGTCGTAGTCAGCGCTCCACAATCAATCGATAAACACTGGCCGATACATTCACTGTATTATTTACTACTCAAGTTATTCCCTTAAACCCCAGCTTGTTAATTATTTATCAATGCAACAATACAATATGCAATTACGAGACATTAGATGAACAATAGTATCAATAAGTGAACAATAGGGTGATAACCTGGAGTAGGGCAATTAGAATGATGACAATAACTCATCGGTAACATGCAATGCGATATACATACATTAATTCATGCAATAGTACGATATAGGAATAATTAATTCATTAAAAACTGAAATATAAAATTCTGGAGAGCAAGAGTAGTCTGTACAAAAATGCAGTTTTCCGTTGTTTCATAACTCAAAAACTGAATCCGTCAGAAATTCTAGAAACTAGACTTCCACACGGTTCCGCGCATATTTAAAGTTCAAAATCCGACAATAGTAGCTAGGTCAAACACACAGTTCTTCACAGATTTCATGTTCAGGTAGAATTTCGATATCATATTATTTTAATTTTAGAAACAGCAAAAACTTAATAATAAATCCATTAAAAATAATTTCTAGACTCCTAAACATGTCAAGTAACAATATGGACATTTTCAGAGTAAAATTTTAACATTTGGTCAGTCTTTTCACTGTTTAAATATGAAAGATACAACAATCTGAAAATCTGAAATTAAAAACACAATTGTAGTAAAACGGGCATAACTTTTGCTACAAAACTCGGAATTCAGAAATTCAAGATGTTCTGAAAACTAGAAAGATAATGCTACAATTCTCGTTCAGAAAGTAATTCATTTTAAGGTCATTTACTGGGTCAAAAATAATAAACAAAACACAGCCAGCAAGCAATATACAAGTTTGGGTATTTTTGATGAAAATAAACGAATTCAACATGATGGGTATCGATTCTTTAGTCAATAAGTTGTGTAATCAACATGATGGGTGCAATAACATGATAAATAAAAATAAGATCACATACACACGCTAATTTATCATCGATCAAACAATAACTAATCAACCAACATACAACCTAGTAGTGGTTTCTACAATAATTAATTGTGTCATGATTATATGATTAACCCTATTATCAATTCTACATGAATGTATGAAAGATCCAATCTTTAGAGTTAAAAGTGGCACGATGTCAACTATATTAGGGTTATCTCGTGTAAACCCTCAATAGACCCAACAAAGAGATAAACAAAGTATAATACGATAAACAAGGAAATCTACTTGCAAGAGTTTCAACAGAACTTGAATTTGATAAAGTTAACAATTCAAAAGGATATTGACTTGCCTTTTAAACGAAGAAATTGAATACCAAGAATAACGGGATACAGATCCCGCATCAACGAACCCACGAACTAGCAAAATAACACGTGCAATATACGTGCAAAAGCAAAGAGCCCAAAGCAACAGTAGCAAGAAGAGAACTCAGCAACCACAGTAACCAGACAGCAGCAACAGCACCAGGGCCAAGGGGCGGCGGCGCTGGCATCGCAGGGCGGCATCGACGGCAAGTTAACCAAAGCTCGGCAAGACGTCAAAGAGCGGTGCAGTAGGGGTCGAAGAGCGGTGCTGCAGTGTCACCAGAGCTCGGCAGGACGTCGATGGGATTGGGGTGGCGCTACTGCTGGCGTCAATGGAAAGAGGAAAGCACGATGGGGTTTTGCTGCTGGCGCTCGATGAGGAAGGAGGACGGCTCGAAGGGGGTCGAACAGGGTAGGGCGGTCGACGGGAGGCTCGCTGGAGAAGAAGGCTGGAGGGGGGAAGTTTGGCTATTGGGTTTGAGCAGGGAGAGAGAAAGATGGAGGAGAGAGAAACTGGAGAGAGAATTTATTATGGCTACAATTTGTGAAATTTTTGGGTTTTTAGGGTTTATATTAAGGTTGTATTTATAGAATACAAGTAGATTATTGGGTTATTAGGTTAGGATCCAATAATAGTGGGTCTTGGTTGAGAACAAACTGCAATTGGGTTTTAGGGTTCAATAAGAGAGGGGTTTGAAGACAATAGGGTTCAAATAAAATACCCACAATCCAATAAAATGAAATCCACAAGACTGGTAGCCCAACAAAAAGGGAAAATATTTCATGAACGAAAATGTAAATCCAATTACATAAATAAATAATACAAACGAATAGAATATAAATTGGGCTTGAAAATAAATTGGAATTCGTTAGGAAAAATCAGATCAAATACGAAAATAAAATAATTCGGTAAATGAAAAATAAATTAAATAATCAGTAGTAACAATTAATAATCATAATAAAATTATATTAAAAAATAGTATTCAGGGTTAACGAACTCATTAAAATAATCCAATAATAATAATATATTTGTTTTAGGCTCAAATATAAATTGCCGATCAATCAGAAATAGAAGTAGGATTAAAATACACCATTATTCGAAATAATTAAAATTTTCGATTAGAAAATGCTTTAATAAAATATTCGCAATAAATTTAGCATGAAATAACTTTATAAAAATCAAACTGTAGAAAATACACGGAAAATACTTAATGTTGGGAATGGGGGTTACACTCATTGTAATTCAATACTTGTAATGCGACCCGTAGTTTTGTAGTGGCCCTGGATCTGAATACATAGATTTCTGATAGTTCTGTGACTTGAAGAATTCTTTCATATGTTTGATTCTTGCGTGTAACTTTTTGTAGAAGTTGACGAGACGTCAACTGGGTTATTGGAATGCGTACTTGTTCGGATTCTATGTATCTCATGCTACATAGGTCCGATGGCAAGCCCGTAATGTACACCTCATTATAGGGTTCAGTCCCTCACTATGCAAACGGTGACTAATGTAAGATCTAGATATTCTGTGAGATCTGGCCCACGCCCCGGTAATCCTTGAGAATCATTCTCCCACCGTGAGTGATTTGGATTCCTTCCTCACACCCCGATAATTCTGGAGATGAACAGCAAGCTATATGGCACCTCATCACACAAACATCCCATGAGCGTCGCCTCGATCCCGATAATTCTAGAGATAAATCTCACACCGCAAGTGATTTTGGGTATCTTCCTTACATCCCGATAATTCTTGAGATAAATATCCCACACTGCAAGTGATTTTAGATTTCTTCCTCACAGCCTGATAATTCTTGAGGTAAATCTCACACCGCATGTGAATTTGGATATGTTCCTCATACCCCGATAATTCATGAGATAATCACCCTCCGCAAATCAAATGAGGCCGCCCTACCCATGTTTTCTTTCACTTCGTCAGGTCTCCCTCCAGTGCTTGTCCCTATGTTTAATTTATAGTTATTATGGCCTAGAGCTAGCTTACCCTACTGGACTTAAACTCACCCACCGAGGACTCAGACCCATATTGGCCATTTTCTCAAAATTTCATTTATCATAATTTGTCGGTCACTACGGGCCTCTCTCAACTCCTAGAATCCATCATCGAAAATCATAAACTTGTTAGCCTATTCATAACCTCTTTTACAAAATTTCTCATCCATTACAATTTCATTTGATTTTTTCATTCATTCTCCTCAAAATAAATAGATAACTTCTTATCCATTTTAATAACACTTCAATTTGATAAAATGACCTTACAAATTCCATACTTCTAATTTTCCAAACTCCTCCTTTGATTATCACTTAATTCGTCATCTAAACAAATTTCCATAAATTCCAACTTTAAACTCGTTTTCTTACAATATTTTTTTTTTGAAAAAAAAACTAGATTAAAACCATCATAGTTCAATATTTTAATCACATTTAATTTTAAACGAAATATCTCCAAAATTTACTTCCTAAAGTAATTTTATTTACAATGTATTTATCCCAAAAAATAATTCTTGAATTTATAATCTTATCAAAATATTCCATTAATACTCTATGTTAAATCAAAATTTCCCCAAGATAAAAATACATGCAAATAGGAAAAAAATTAAAACATCAAAAAGACCCCGCATAGACTCGAGCCCAAGCGCGAGTGCCCCGCTCAAATTCGCACCCAACAACCACTAACCCAATACTTTATAGGTGTAAGATTCTAAAGAAGAAATCCTAAATATTCCTTCTACTGTTATTTACGTTTAATAAAAATTTTAAAAGAAAACAAAGCCCCAAAGGCTCAAACTAGCGACCTTAGGCACTATACAGAGTGCCTAAGCCAACACGCTCTAACCTGACTTCCAAGTCTCACTCACTGCCCAAAGCCTCTAAAAATGAATTAAGTTTTACTGCTGTATAACAAGTTTCGTTATTAAAACATTCATGATGCATACCAATGTAAATTTGTACAATTGGAGTTCTAAGTTTTAATCACATTACAGAAAATGAAAAATTTAACATCCAGAATATGTACAATTACAATCTATCAAACTTAACATGATGCAACAACACAATTTATTCATAACACTACAAGCGACCAATTCTACAATTTTACCTCATACAATCTACCAAGATCATGCGTATATTTCTAAAAATTTTGTTAGCAAATCAACACATTAATAACTTAACTAAATTTTAGCAATCTATCACATGAGAATTAAATTTTTTAAAATTCATAGAACTTAATTAAATTCACATGCATCTGATTCTAAGTTTAATTCACCGCCTAAAAGAAATTAAAATTTGCACACAACATGACTTCGGTTCATAGTATTCTTCCTACAAAATATAATTAGAGACTAAGGAAACACCCACCTTTTTTTTTATGAATCCTTAGCAAATTGAACTCCTAAAATCTCTCCAATCCTCCTCTTCCGAATTTTTAGCTCAAAAAAGAACCAACAACAAAGACCCTTTGAAAATGCACAAATGAAATATATTTATATTTTCTTTTCTTTTCTTTTCTCATGAATTGGGGGGGGGGGGGGGGGGGGGGGGGGGTATGTATTATAAAGAAAGGTTAATGGGAAGTTTATTAATCACCCACTAATCAACCCACTTATTTAATTAACCACCCACTAATTCATACACTCATTCAAATTAATAACTATTTCCTTCCATGCAAATTGGCCAGCCAAAAAGAAGTGGGTAAAGCACGTGCTTTGAGAGAACTTGTGTGTGCACATACAATACATACCAAAAGTTAGGAATTTTATTTAATAAGATATCATATGTTACTCAAATTAATATAAATTTAATAAAATTAGTTTAAATTAATAATAAAAGTTTTTATGCACAAATAACTTCGTTAATTTGAATTTTCAAAAGAATACAACCAACACATGCACGGCAAACATGTACATAGCACGCATCAATAAATATTCAAATACAAAATAGATTTGAGCAACGGAGAAATGTTTATAAGCAATCAAAATACATCATACGTAAAAATATTTAGATTAATAATATTACGGATATTACACGTAACGGTACAAAATACATGTGTGTAACACACATGGAGCAAAATTGTCATAACTTAATTTGCGGGGTGTTACACTCTTGATGAACACAATATTATTCACATTTTAGAGCAATAACTTTAGTGCAATTAGACATTTAAATGCTCTATATGTGGTATTTAACTCTTATTTTCTCTTTTCCATAGGAAACAGCCTAAAACAGCAAAATGAAGCAGATTCAGGATTTTAAGGATGATACATAAGGAACTGAAGAAATCAGTCGACTGAGTATGCCAACAGGCGACTGAACAGAAAAGCTGAAGCTGCTCGGCACAGTCGACTTATATCCAACAACAGTCGACTAGGCTGATGAATCATGAACCCACTGAAGTCTCGACACAGTCGACTTATATCCAACACCAGTCGACTGATCGGCGGCAGAGTCAACAGATAAGATAATTAAAGATTCATCCAAATCCAAATACAAATCAAAGCAGATACGGAAAGAAAGAAGAAAAGAGAAAGATATATATATCGCCAATCAGATAAGGAAAGAAATAAATAAAAGAAGAGGGCATTTATGCAAAAGAGTAAAAACCCTAAATCTCTAGCCGTGTTCTATAAATACCAACCAAGATACAGGGGATGCGCTATGCTCGGAATATCTCAAGACGGCTGGACCGACCAAGAAAGGCCATCAATAGCTAGCATCAGAGAAGGAAGACGATTACTGATTGGGCTCAAAATCAATATCATACAAATCAGTGTTCTTCTATTCTTCTCTTTATTTTCATTGTAGTCATGAACTCTGTTATATTAATCAATAAAGGTTGTATTATGTGCAACTAATTTAATAGTTGGGTAGATTGAAACCGTAGTCACGTGATGCTTATATTTTTCTAAGTGCTACTTTATTGCTTATTGATTAAATCTGAGAGTGTTGGAATAGATTTATAGTAATCAAACTAGTTCAGAAACCTAGGGCAGTCGACTGAAGTGACAGCCAGTAGACTGCAGTCGACTGAAGTGACAGCCAGTCGACTGATCCGAACCTGGGATTATAAGTTTGTGTATTATAGATCTGAATCTATTATGTGAGCATATTGAGACGACCCGTATCTCGTGTTCATATCGTATAACAAGGGAATCTCTAGGGGTTCTTGGTTTAATCAACTTAAGGGATCTAGATCTGATACCAATTTCTAGGACCTTGAGTGTTTGTTCATTTCCACTGATCTTATGTTTTCTTTAAGTGCAACTTAGTAGATACCATGCTAAACACTTGATGAAAGAAATGAATTAGAGTAGATACCATGCCTAATTCTTGGCTTAGGGAAACAGTACTTTAAGGAGTAGATACCATGCCCTTGAAGGGAACAAACATGAGTAATTAGAGTAGTAAATAACTTAGCATTACTAACTATTGGTGGAAATCAATGCCCAACTACTTAAATAGATATTCGTGACTCAAATCGTGACACTTCTTAATTTAGTTTTAATCTTTTCATTTCTTTTAGACTTTTAGAACAAAACTTTATGATTGGTATTTTCTTAGGTTTTATTGATCAGTAAGTTGAAATCTACAATCTCTGTGGGATCGACCCTTGCTCGTCACTACGCTTCTCCAAACGATTCGTACACTTGCGAGGTTTTAATTTGTGTCTAGTTTATCTATTTATTTAGGTAACTAGATTGCAAAACAAGTTTTTGGCGTCGTTGCCGGGGATTGTTTAGTATTTTAACTTACAAATCAGTAAAACCTTTTTCTTTTTATTTTATTTTATTTCTTCTTCTTCTTTTATAACATTTTCTTTCAGGTTACATTCTGCACAGGCAGACCAGTCGACTGTCCCAAGGATCAGTCGACTGTCCAGAGGATTTTTTTTTCCAAAAAGCAACAATGGGTGAAATTTTTTTAAACCGAGTACCAATGCAAGACAAATTCATTCCTAAGAATATTGAGAACCCTTCTTGCATAGATTTTCAACCCAAAGTCACAGGGAATATGCATATGTCTCCTCAATTGCTCAGCATGGTGCCCCACTTCTTTGGCAGAATAGACGAAGATCCGCATCTACATCTACAAGACTTCTTTGATCTTTGCAGGACACAAAGCATCCAAAGGCTTACCCCTGAGCAAATCAGGTTAATCTTGTTTCCTTTTTCTTTAAAACTTAATGCTAAGTTATGGTATAATTCTTTGGAACCAGGATCAATTCAATCATGGGAGCAATTGGCAACAAAATTTTTGAAGGAGTTCTTTCCAGCCCAGAAAACCAGACAACTAAAAAGGGAGATTCTACTTTTCCAACAAAAAGATGGCGATTTATTCTTCGAGGCGTGGAAGGACTTCAAAAACAAGCTTTTCAAGTGTCCTACGCATAACATACCTAAGGATGACCAGGTACAATCATTTTATGAGGGTTTAAATTACACTAACAAAGCAGTTGTTGATTCAGCATGCGATGGAATGTTGATGAGGAAGAGTGCTGAGGAGGCCATAGAGCTATTTGAAGAACTCAGCGAGAGCTCACAACAATTCTCAACAAGGAGGAACATCTCAAGAAAACAGGGAGTATACGAAATTTCTCATAATAATAACGTGCAATTAGAAATGGAAACCATGAACAAAAAGATTGATATGCTTGTAAATTCAATGTTGGGTGGCGTAAAAAACCAACCAAAAGAAATTTGTGCAAATTGTTTTCAATCTACCCATACAACTAATTCATGTCCCATGTTTTCTTTCGCAGATCAGGAGCACACAAACTACGAAGAACAGGGAATGTACCCGCCCCAGAACAATTTTTTTTCAAACACGTATGACCCAGGGTGGCAAAACTATCAAGACAATCAATTCGCACCAGGGCATACGCAGCAGTTCCAAGGTGGGAATGGATATGAGGAGCCAGCACAAGAACAAAATAAGTTGGATTTCGAAACCACCATTCTTCAACTACTCCAACAGCAACAACAAACAAGCAATCAACAAAGACAGGCCATTCAAAAATTGGAATTTCAAATTGGTCAGATTGCAACGGAGTTAAGTGAGAGAAAGGCAGGAGAGTTTCCATCACAAACCATACCCAACCCTAGAGGACAAGAACAGCTCCAATTAAGGACAACTCTAGAGGAAGAGATTGAGTTTAAAGTGTTTGATGCACCACAAATTCCCCACGATGATCATGAATGTTATAATGTTGATGTGGTTCAGGAAATTTGTGACCAAACATTGCAGGAACATAGTGTTGATCCATTACCAGCAACAATTGCACACCCTCCACTACTATCGCAAGTTGAAATGGAATACGATGACTGGATGATTGCAGAGACAGTCCATCACCTTGAACCTCTAACATCATATTCAGGTAAGCTTGCCCCTGCATTTAAAAATTTTTTTTCTGATAACATTTGTGTTTTCCCAGACCAGCCGACTGATGAACAAGATAAGTTGACTGGTGAACATAACAAGTCGACTGGTGAATGGAATAAGTCGACTGCTACAAGGTCACCAGATGTGGAGCTGAAGCCATTACATGAATATTTGGGGAACAACCAGACAATACCTGTGACAGTTGCTGCAAATTTCAAGATGAACGAAGAAGCAAGGCTGCAGGGAGTCTTGCAAAACCACAATGGTGCATTAAGATGGACCATTGCTGATAAACTGATATCAAGATGGTACGGTCCATAACATGTTACAAAGGTTTCCCCCACATAGAGCATTGACGAAAAAATCAAACGTTCTAGGTGAATGGGCAGAGGGGGGAAACCTTATAATAAGATGAGTTGTGAGCCGCGAGTCATTCAATACATGGCACAACTCATCAAGTCTAGCTGAAGACAAGAAACACAGCGCTTATTGGGAGGCAACCTAATTTTTCAGGGGAGTATTTACACTTTCCCTTTATTTTCTTTCAGTTAATCATTATTATTTTCCTTTAGTTATTTTTACTCTCCTTACTAGATGGTAACACATGCCTATTTATTTATTTTAAATTTTTGTGCGAACATTGAGGACAATGTTCCATCTAAGTTTGGGGGTATTAGGGGTATTTAGTTATATAGAGTCTTTTGAATTTTTTTTAGGATAAACAATTTCTTATAAAGTAAGAAGAAGGATACTTATTTACTTTAGGATTGTTGAGTTTCATAGTTCCCTACAAAGTTATATAAGTCATGCGATTATACATAATAAACAAATGTGATACCTTTTTCTGGTGATTATTCCTTTAGATCTAGTCCTAAATTGAGTTTAAGTAAATAGAGTGATAAAATATATATATAAATATATATATATTCAAATAAAGTCAATCTACTCCAATGTTTTGAGTGCTTAGTAACTAGGGGTATTCATCACCAATGTTTACCTTTACGTCAAACGGCAACTTGAAATATGAGTATGCAAAGCACTTTAAAGTTTGTGACTTGTTGAGTAACCGGGTGGATTCATCACAAATGTTTTGCATTCGCGTCAAAAGGCAAGTGACCACTTTAGAGAAGAGACTACAAAAAAAAAAAAAAAAAAAAAAAAACCCTCTAGTTTGCTACTCGGTTTGTAGTAGAGGAAAGGGATAATCACAGATTGAGTAATCGCATACTATAACTACATTAATGGCATGACAAATATGATTGGGTTTGGAAGATTATGACTAAACAATTGCACTGGAGAAAGTGGGTATGCTTAGTTTTACTTCATCTGAAATTGTTTATACTTTTTACTTTGATGCTCATGAGAATTCTTGGTCTGATAGTTGAGTCTATTATTACTATTCCCTTGTTCATAAATTCACTCTTTGCTTGAGGACAAGCAAAATCTAAGTTTGGGGGTATTTGATGAACACAATATTATTCACATTTTAGAGTAATAACTTTAGTGCAATTAGACATTTAAATGCTCTATATGTGGTATTTAACTCTTATTTTCTCTTTTCCATAGGAAACAGCCTAAAACAGTAAAATGAAGCAGATTCAGGATTTTAAGGATGATACATAAGGAACTGAAGAAATCAGTCGACTGAGTATGCCAACAGGCGACTGAACAGAGAAGCTGAAGCTGCTCGGCACAGTCGACTTATATCCAACAACAGTCGACTAGGCTGATGAATCATGAACCCACTGAAGTCTCGACACAGTCGACTTATATCCAACACCAGTCGACTGATCGGCGGCAGAGTCAACAGATAAGATAATTAAAGATTCATCCAAATCCAAATACAAATCAAAGCAGATACGGAAAGAAAGAAGAAAAGAGAAAGATATATATATCGCCAATCAGATAAGGAAAGAAATAAATAAAAGAAGAGGGCATTTATGCAAAAGAGTAAAAACCCTAAATCTCTAGCCGTGTTCTATAAATACCAACCAAGATACAGGGGATGCGCTATGCTCGGAATATCTCAAGACGGCTGGACCGATCAAGAAAGGCCATCAACAGCTAGCATCAAAGAAGGAAGACGATTGCTGATTGGGCTCAAAATCAATATCATACAAATCAGTGTTCTTCTATTCTTCTCTTTATTTTCATTGTAGTCATGAACTCTGTTATATTAATCAATAAAGGTTGTATTATGTGCAACTAATTTAATAGTTGGGTAGATTGAAACTGTAGTCACGTGATGCTTATATTTTTCTAAGTGCTACTTTATTGCTTATTGATTAAATCTGAGAGTGTTGGAATAGATTTATAGTAATCAAACTAGTTCAGAAACCTAGGGCAGTCGACTGAAGTGACAGCCAGTAGACTGCAGTCGACTGAAGTGACAGCCAGTCGACTGATCCGAACCTGGGATTATAAGTTTGTGTATTATAGATCTGAATCTGTTATGTGAGCATATTGAGACGACCCGTATCTCGTGTTCATATCGTGTAACAAAGGAATCTCTAGGGGTTCTTGGTTTAATCAACTTAAGGGATCTAGATCTGATACCAATTTCTAGGACCTTGAGTGTTTGTTCGTTTCCACTGATCTTATGTTTTCTTTAAGTGCAACTTAGTAGATACCATGCTAAACACTTGATGAAAGAAATGAATTAGAGTAGATACCATGCCTAATTCTTGACTTAGGGAAACAGTACTTTAAGGAGTAGATACCATGCCCTTGAAGGGAACAAACATGAGTAATTAGAGTAGTAAATAACTTAGCATTACTAACTATTGGTGGAAATCAACGCCCAACTACTTAAATAGATATTCGTGACTCAAATCGTGACACTTCTTAATTTAGTTTTAATCTTTTCATTTCTTTTAGACTTTTAGAACAAAACTTTATGATTGGTATTTTCTTAGGTTTTATTGATCAGTAAGTTGAAATCTACAATCTCTGTGGGATCGACCCTTGCTCGTCACTACGCTTCTCCAAACGATTCGTACACTTGCGAGGTTTTAATTTGTGTCTAGTTTATCTATTTATTTAGGTAACTAGATTGCACAACAACTCTCCCCCGTTAGAATAGTTCTGTCCTCAGAACTCACTAGTAGGGCTGCAATCGAGCCGAGCCGAGCCGAGCCGAATATCTTCAGGCTCGAGCTCAACTCATTAAGGAAACGAGCTCAGTTTTGAGCTCAAGCTTGGTTCGAGCCGAGCTTTGACCGTATTCGAGCTGAATAGCTCGCAAGCTTAGCCTGAAAAAAAAAAAAAAAAAAAAAAAAAAAAAAAAAAAAAAAAAAAAAAAAAAACCCAAACTCGAGCTCGGCTCGTTAAGGAAACGAGCTCAGTTTTGAGCTCAAGCTCGGTTCGAGCCGAGCTTTGACCGAGCTCGAGCCGAATAGCTCACGAATAGCTTGTTCGTTTGCAGCCCTACTCACTAGGGTAAAAGTTGTATCTTGAACACACCTTACAAAGAATTTCAAAAATAAATATATTATAAGAATACATAATGTAGAAAACAATATAGACTTAAGATAAGGTAGATATGGAATAAAGGAAATATAAGTGGTAAGTAAGATATACAAAGTTAATAAGAGTACAAAGCAAGTAAGATTAATAAGGACAAAAAAATACGGAAGTACCAAACAAACTAGAAAAATGAGTAGAACAAAGGAAATTTGATAGTGAAAGATGATGTAGATTTGAAAATACTTTTTATACAAAATGATAATAGGTTAAGTATTAGAAAATATAGTAAAATATAAATTAAGTAATCGATTGTAGAAATTGAAAAACGAAGTAAATTGGAAAGGATAAAGAGAGCATAGTAAAATAGATGCTTTAATAAATTATTAATAAGCTTAGTAAACAAACTTAATGAAAGTAATAAGAAGTAAAATTAAAATATACTTGAAGAAAAATAAAGTTCAAATTTTTTTTTTATAGTTAAAACAATACAATGATTCTTGACTAAAGTAGTAAAAGAGTTAAGAAGAAAGATAGCTAGAGGTATAGTGAAATTAACACAGTTAAAATCCAAAGTAAACGTATAAAGTAAAAAAAATAAAAATATAAAGCTTAGCTTAATAGAATATAGTAAAAATATAAAACAGTTTAGACAATGGAGAACAAAAGACTAGAAAGAATAGAAGAATTGAAATACTATAGATAAATTGTAATGAGGTAGGGAAAAGTTGAAAACAAATAGACTAAGAGTGAAAATAAAAATTAAGTAGCTTGAGAATTAACTATGATGAGAAGAGAAATATTATGATAATGAGATAAATAGTATAAAACAAAATAAAAATATCGAAATATAAAACAAACTGATAAATAATTGATAAGAGTATAATAATTGAAAATTAGTTAGCAATGGCTATTAAGAATTTAAAAATTTTTAGGAAAAAGGGGTTAATTAAAATAAAACATGATGAATAGAATCATTAAAATTATAAACTAAACTAGGATTATATATTACGAGATAAAAGAAAGTAGTAATTTAAGAGAAGACTGGTGGATAGAAATCTAAAAAATATATGACTGTTAAATTTAGTTAAAAAGTATAAACAATATAAGATTAGTATAAATTAATGATGTATATAAAAATAATATTATAAGAATTTCATTTGTAAAAGTTATTTAATAACTATATATAGGATTTAAAATTAATATATAGAATAATAATTAGTATATATTAAATTATCTATAAATTGTCAAGTATAACAAGAAAATCCACTTATAATATTTTATACGTAAATGAGCGTAAAAACTATATGACGAAACAACAATATTATAATATGAAAGTTACAAGTAATTGGAGAAACAAAATAAAATAGTAGTAAAAGTAACAATACATTATAGAAAAAATATATAATATTAATTTGATAGAAATAAAATATAAATAGTAAACAAAAATATAAATAATAAAAGTTATATTATATAAGTAGCAAACAATAGGAGATAAGTTAGTAATAAAATATAAATAAAAATGAAATTGTATAAAAATACAAAAGTATTAACATATGTAAAGATAATGTACAAAAATAATAATATTAGGATAGCAAAATAGTTAATAGTAACCAGTAATATAGATTAAAAAATAAATAAAATAATAATAACACATATATGATAGATATAGAAACAAATATAAATAATAAGACAATTAATTAAATGTATATATAAGTATAACTATATCATAAATAACAAAGTTGAAGTAATATATGCTAAGTTGTAAAACATTATAAAATGGTATAATGGAATAGTGATAAGTAATATATATATAAAAATAGAAATAATAGTGGGAGTTAGTAAAGTAGAAAATCTCCTTTGTTGTGGGTTTGCCTCATTAATATCCAGCTGCAGGCTTGCCTCCTTGACGTCAGGTTGTAGATTTGCCCCCACGACATCCGGTTGTTGGTTGCCTTCTGGATAATCGGTTGCAGATTTTGCCTTCCCGACATCCAGTAGCAGGTTTGCCTCCATTGACATCTAGTTACAGATCTGCCTTCTCGAAATCCGGTTGCACCAAGATGGAATGATGTGATATTCCATATGTACTTAGATATTGAATGTTTAATTAAGTATGACGTTATGTTTTAAAATTTGTGATATAAAAATAGAAGTAAAAGTAGGAAATGATGTAAAAATTACAATGATGAAATATTTAAATTGGTGTATAGATTATAAATATCAAACATAAATAGTAGAAATTAGTAGTAATTGTTGCTGCTGATTTTCGGTGTGGGAGCAAACAAATGAATTTGTGGATTCTTGAAGGAAACAAGTAAGCAAACCTGTTGAATTTCACCTACGCGTTGACTGGTTTCTCGCTGTGGCCGTGAACCTGCACAAAGTTCGATACACCGGAATGGATCCCGGTGATGAACCCTCCGACGCTCTTTTCAGTAATCTGAAGGATTATGAAAGAGCTTTTGGTAGAAAAATATTGATTACCTTGTCATGGTGGGGGGAGAGGGGTAATTATAGTCTCCTTAGGAACCAGTTTCGAGATAAGGATAAATCTCTACTTCTGGATGTTCATGGATAAGATGGAGAGTTTAGACTCGTTTCATGATAAGAGGTGGTTTAAACTGCCTCTTAGAGATAATCGCGAAATTGAATCCCTCTTTATCCATCTAGGTTGGTTTGTAACGGGTTGCTACCCATACCCAGTAGGATAGATCCGTTTTTTGGGCTATTGGGCTTTAAAGGAAGACCCAGTTTCCCATTCGGACCCGTTTGTAGGTGAAATGAATGATTTACCCCTGAGAGCTTTAAGATTCGTGTCCAATTTGAACGACCCTGATTTAATCCTATTTTACCCATATCATGAGCCCCCACTCCTGGAGACTGAGTTTAACAGTCTTTGAGGAGTAGTTTTGTTGTTCTAATGGCGTACGGGATTTTATCAGAGTTCTTAAGGGAGTTTGATCTTGCTCGAGGTGTAATGGTGCTAAATTGAGTTTGCAAAGTGCCCAAGATGATTCTCAAAATTTTCTGGATTTTTTCTAATTTTTTAATTATTTTTTGAATTTTTTAATCAATTTTGCGAAGTGATGATCTATTTTCAAAAAGCATTAATTAATCATTCTTATCAATAATTATTTATCCAGGAGCTTAAAGATATTTCCCTGAATTTGTAATTATTTTTTATAATTATAAATTAATTTTCTTGAACGTTTTATCATTTTTTGCAATTTTTAAATAATTAATCCGAATTATAATTAAAACAAAAGAATTAATCATACGAATATCGACGAGGCGCGACCTGGAGCGTCGATCATGTCGTCGGCGTGAATTTCCAGGTGATCAGATGGTGGATTGGCAGCTCGGAGCCGTGGTGCAATCTGGACACTCTGATCTCGAGCACGCATTGGGAGGTATGTGCTTTCACCAATACGCAGCTCAGTAGCTCGGAGCTCAGATCGTAAATCCGAGCTACGTGGCACTATCTGGACCCTTGATCAAGATCAGGTGCGAATTGTGAGGCGGTGGTTTTCGCCAATTCGCAGCTCGGTAGCGCGGATTGTAATTCCGAGCTACGTGGCACGATCTGGGCATTTGATCAAAATCAGGCACGAATTGTGAGGTGGTTGTAGGATCCTGTAGGCAAGGCAAATAACACTAGAGGGGGGTGAATAGTTGTTGTATAAAAAATAATTAAGAACTTGAACTTTTCGTACTGTCCAGTCGACTGAAAAATGAAGTACAGTCGATTGTATCGTCAGAAAAGAAGAGTATTTTATATAAGTCTGATCAGTCGACTTATAACGGAAATTCAGTTGACTTACCAGACAAGTTTACGAATAAAACACAGAAAAATAGAAATGCAAGTTGAGAAAATACAACCACCACAGAGAGTCAAGCACAGAGTACACAACGATGTATCCTGGTTCGGTCCTCCCGACCACTATCCAGTCCCCAAGCAACCCACTTGAAATTTTCCACTATTCTTGAAAAAGTATAAGAATACCCTACGGTATTTTGACAACAACTATGTCAAACCCGTAGACCACTCTCACCACTAGAGGGAGCAAGCCCACTCTACACCCAAGAGTGAAAAACCGACTCTACAAACAAGAGCCCTATTCTCCAACCGAGAGGACCACTCTCACAACCTGAGAGTGAAGAACAACAACAAAAAGTGTTTACAATAACCTATAGCCTTGTTTGTGATTTATAGCGCCCCGAATTTCTAATATAATATCTTAGAAAATACGTGGTACAATTCCCAGCATCAACTTCAATATAATATTAAACACAATTTAATACCACTAAAATTTTCAACTTTCATTACAATAATCAATTACATAGCACAGCGGAATGCAATACATCTTAAATCACAATTCTTTTTTCTTTACAACACTTTCTTTTCATTTTACATATGTCACTAAATTAACTGAACTCAATCATCCAAATCCCAAGCTTTAATCAACAACAACCTGTAAACATGAGGCTAGAGATGATCCCTAACCCCAAAACTAAAGGGGTCAGCCATAAAGGTGTGAGTGATATAAAAACAAACAACATAAATAAATATTAAGCATGGATTCATAAACAACATGTAATAAACAAGAATACATAAATATGACATAGCAATGAAACATGTAAACATCAAGTGAAGCTAAACTGAGAGTCAAGTGTAGAGAACAGGAAACCACATGCATAAAACTAGGTCAAGAAGACACAATTCTTTATGCGGACTCTCTAATGCGTACTTGTCGAAGTCTATGCATCCCACTCTACATAGGTCCGGTGCAAGCCCTTAACATCTTCACATTATAGGGTTCAATCCCCGACATGCAACTAATCCTACTACGATAACTACTACGAGATAAAGATAAACTGTGAGTATTAGCCCATGCCCCGATAATTCCGGAGGTCAATCTCTATCCACAGATAATTCCGAAGACTATTTCACTCACACCTGGGAATCTTCGAGAATATCCCACACCGCAAGCAATGGCACCTCATCACACGAATACCACATGTGCGTCGCCTCGACTCCGATAATTCCGGAGATCAATCCCACACCACAGGTAATTCTGGAGACTATTTCACTCACACCTGGATAATTCCGAGGATCATCTCTCACCGCAAGCCAAACTGAGGTCCATAACTCATGTTCCCGTTCATCATATCACCACTAGTGCCTGTCCTTATTATTTAGGTTATTTAATTACTTCACGAATCTCCTAGAGTTGGTGCACCCTACCGGACTTAACTCAAACATCTGAACAACTAAAATGCCTCAACAGGCCCAAACATAAATAACTCATCCGTCGGTATACTAGGGTCACACACACCCTCTAGAGACTCAAACTCAAATATCCAAACCAACCTTCCAACATAAATTGCTCAACTTAACATCTTGAAAACATATGTTCAGTAGAACATATAGTATAGAATAGTAAGTTATAGAGTAAAACATTTAAAGAACGAATTATTTGAAAGGACATTCAAAGGTATAAAGATACATCAGTATCAGTCGACAATAGAAAGCATAAGTCAACTGCCCAGAAAGAAAATTCCATAGTTTTAAGAAAATAAGCTAAGTGTTATAAGTCGACTTATAAAAGTCATAGGTCGACTTACCAGAGAGAAATTCCAGTAATCTTTAAGAAAATATTCTAAGTGTTATAAGTCGACTTATAAAAGTCATAGGTCGACTTACCAGAGAGAAATTCCAGTAATCTTTAAGAAAATATTCTAAGTGTTATAAGTCGACTTATAAAAGTCATAGGTCGACTTACCAGAGAGAAATTTCAATATAACTAAAGAACATAGCAG
Source organism: Hemerocallis citrina (assembly GCA_017893485.1). Classification (NCBI taxonomy): domain Eukaryota; kingdom Viridiplantae; phylum Streptophyta; class Magnoliopsida; order Asparagales; family Asphodelaceae; genus Hemerocallis; species Hemerocallis citrina. The sequence continues at coordinate 428,206,283 of CM030358.1, read as the reverse complement.
CCGGGTCGTATCAGTCGACTGAAAGGTCATGCCAGTCGACTGTCGGCCTACAGACTGTATAGTTTTGGTTGTGCACAATTCAACCGATACCCAGTTTTACTTCATGAAAACGATTTCTACGAAAAACATATTTCTTATATGTTCAAATATAACTGGTAGGACATATAATAGTCCACAAAACTAAATCAAACTACTTGAATTTATAAAAATAGAGATTTGTTGATTTCGTTCAATCAAACATGAAATTGTGCATAACATCAAGATAGAGTTTTTTCTAAAAAATCAATTACTCGTTGAAATTTCTTCGTATTCAGAACCCAAAACATGTAAATACCAATCTCAAAGAAAATTCCCAATTTGGATATATTTCCTCAATTCAATTAATCCTCAAATTTCAATTCTCAAGACACGATCTCCTGATTCATAACTCTTCCATTCAATTTTCTCAAAAATCAGAGTTTCTACCACAACTCATAACCATAATCAAATTTGTAATCACATAGCACTAGGGTTTCACAAGATCCAATTTTTCATCCAATCCATAATATGCATAATCATGTTCAACCCTAAACATGCTTTCTAGTAATACAATTCAATATCCCAGATCCAATAAACATTCATAGATCAAACAACCAATCCATTACATTACTCACATACACACCATAAAAGAAAAACAAACAACAAAACAATCGCTCACATAAATCAAAACAACAACACAAATTTACATCACTCACATACAACATACGCATAATAAAAGAAAACAACATGTCACTCACCTTGAAATGAAGAAATCCAATAAAAAAGCCTTCCCCTTTTTTTTGCGAAATCCAAGATCCTTCTCTCAATCCACCAAAAATAATAAATATTTTTGTTGTGCAGCGAATGACGACTGCGTTCTCTTCTTTTAAATACCCGAAAATAGGATCTTAGGGTTTTAGATATATTTGCGAAATAACCCCTCGAAAACATATCTTTACATAAATAGATTCCTATACTTGGAACTTCATAAAATTAATTAAATTAAGATTTAAAAGCAAAATAACCCTTACTTTCCAGCCGGCACTGATTAAAAGCCCAAAAAAATAGTTTTGCACTTTCACCCCTCAAATGACAAATTTGCAAAAAGGTCATTCTTTTTATCAATATTTGCAAATAGATCCAATTAATTTCAGAAAAATCTGGAAAAATTATAAATAAATCCCAAATAATAAATAATAATTTTCCATAAAATAATTTTGGTTTTTGAACTTTTCAAGAAAATATTTGCACGTGTTTCGCATGTGTAAAAAGATAAATTTCCAGAAAATATTTATTAAATCCCCAAAAATTATTTTAATCATTTATAAACCTTTAAAAATAATATTTAAAAATACGGGGTACTGCAGTGATTTGTGCTTTTGTATAGTGGCTATTAGGTTAACTTTTGAAATCAGTCTAAAACGAATTCGATGTTATACTAGACTGAATTTCAGAGAACCAAGACTTAGAGAATTTGTATGCTTTTGAAATTCTTGTTCTTCTCAAAAACAAAAGCTTGAAACTTAAAGAAAAATGCTTGGAACTTTTGTAAAGTGATTCCCATACTCTATTTATAGAGTAAGGATTAGATGGACGTTGCAAAACAGTTCCCTAAACCGTATTAAAATGGATAGAAAAGGATTTGAATTTGAAAAACAAGTTTTAAATTCAGAAAACTGTCGAAACGACTTGAACGGTTGACTGGGTTACCAGAATGAGTCGACTGGCCAAAGCTTGTATGAGTTCAGATAGTTTCGTACTATGATAGGCGACTGGTTCCACGGAACGGTCGACTGGTACTCAATAGCTGAACTTATTCAAGCTTTTTTCGATCTTTTAATTTTGTAAAACACTCTTTTATTAAAAGATATGTGTGTGTGTGACAAGGCTATTACAAGTTTCTAAGACTAAAAAAGTTACAATATTACAAGACACTTTTTACAAAACATTTGAAGCACTTGCTCGTGAGGGAAGAGGATAAAACGCAAAAGCCCATCTACTACGTGAGTAAGGTGCTCCGCGAAGCCGAACTCCATTATCCGAAACTAGAAAAGATGGCACTCGCCTTGGTCATGGCGGCCTGTAAGCTCTGCCTTACTTCCAATCCCACTCGGTGGTCGTCCTCACCGACCAACCGCTGAAACATGTTCTCCACAAGCCGGAAACATCCGGACGGCTCATGAAATGGTCCATCGAGCTGAGTCAGCACGATATCAGCTACCAGCCCCGGACGGCGATAAAAGCCCAAGCTCTGGCCGAGTTCATCATGGAGAACACCATCCCTGACTCATGCGAGTCACCAACCGGCCCCTATGTCTGGACCGTCTATGTGGACGGGTCCTCCTGCACCGATGGAAGCGGGACCAGCGTCATCTTAACTGGCCCCGACGCCTTCGTCCTCCAGTATTCCCTTCGCCTCAACTTTCCAGTGTCAAACAACGAGGCAGAATATAAAGTTCTAATTGCGGGACTCTGCTTGGCTCGCAAGGCGGGTGCCGAACAAGTAAGGATCTTCAGTGACTCTCAGGTAGTGGTCAATCAAGTGTCCAGGGAGTACGAGGCAAGAGATAACCGAATGGCCAGGTACTTGGCAAAAGTAAGGGAGCTTCTCACTCAGAGATGTTCAATTCCAGCGGGTTCCTAGAGAGGAAAACACGCAAGCAGATACCCTCTTTAAGCTTGCCTCCTCATCCTTCCAAGGTCTAGAACGGACTGTCCTAATAGAAGTCCTTCTCAAACCTAGCATTGACGAAGATGGCTCGGAGCCAATTGAAGCCTACCCCCTAACACTTAGAAACTGGATGAAGCCCCTCCTTGAGTACCTCCGAGACGGAGTCCTCCCTGAAGATTCGAAAGAAGCAAGGAGGATCAGGACACAAGCAGAGCGGTACACGCTCCTGGATGGGGTCATGTATAAATGCTCCTACACCTAGGTCGACGGTCGGCCCTATCTGAGTGCCTCTCCCTAGAAGAAGCACTCTACGCCCTAAAGGAAGCCCATGATGGTCTATGTGGTGTGCACTTGGGAGCAAGATCACTTGCCCGGAAGCTTTTGAACTACGGGTACTTTTGGCCTACACTATTAAGTGATTCCGAGGAGTATGTCCGCCAGTGCGACTCTTGCCAAAAGTTTGCCCCAATCCGTCACCTGCCTCAAGCGCAACTTGCCTCCCTGGCAAGTCCAATCCGTTTCGCAATGTGGGGGATGGATTTGCTCGGATCTTTCCCCCCGGCACCGGGCCAGCTAAAGTTCTTGGTGGTAGCAATAGACTACTTCTCCAAATGGATAGAAGCCGAACCTCTCACAACGATCACCAAGAACAGGGTCCAGAAGTTCTTTTGGAAGAACATTGTCTGTCGGTTCGAGGTACCACATATTCTCGTAACCGACAATGGGACCCAATTTACAGGAGTTGCCTTCCACGTCTTCTGCACCAATCTCGGGATTCAACAATGGTTTTCTTCAGTGGCGCACCCCCAGTCCAACGGCCAAACGGAGAACGCAAACCGATAGATCCTCTCAGGCTTGAAGAAGAGGCTCGACAAGTCCACCAAGGGGCTATGGGTCGAACAACTTCCAAATGTGCTTTGGTGCTATTGCACCACCAAAAGAACCCCGACGGGTGAATCCCCTTTTAACCTCACGTACGGATCAGAAGCTCTCATTCCATTGGAGGTGGGCCTGCCTTCACCTCGACTCATAGCTTACAACGAGGCGCAGAACATGAACCAGCTTCGCAATTGCCTAGACCTCATTGACGAGATCCGCGAAAGAGCAACAATTCGCCAGGAAACCTACCGTCGTAGGATCACCCAAGCTTACAACAAGAGGGTACGGCCGACCAACATAAAGGAAGGGAACTTAGTGCTGAGAAAACTATCAATCTCCGACCCAAGCAAGAGAGGCAAGCTGGCGCCCAATTGGGAAGGACCATATAAGGTCTCCAGAGTTATACGCCCGGGCGCGTACCAACTTGAAGACCCGAGGGGTAGGGAGATGCCAAGGACCTGGAATGCTGAGCATTTGATGAAGTACTGAGAGGGTGTCTAAATACCGCTCCAAGCTACTTCCCCTGGATTGCAAAAGTCTTACTTGTATCTTCTTTTTTACCGAAATGTAAAAGGCGGTTAGCAACTTAGAAGCAGCCGCCCAGTTGTTTTCAATAAAAGAGAAAATTTTCCCCTTCAACTTACCTATCTTTCGAGTAAATTCTCTATTTTTGGGGCAGTCTAACTCTACTTGCAAAAAGATTCTTAATTGATGAGTTCGGAGTCCAACACTTGGCTCGACTCCGCTTCTAGTACTTGCTCATAAGTGAGTAAGAAGTGGTTCGCCATTCGGAATTGCTCCCACAACCGTTGACTCACTTTTAATCGACGAGTTTGGAGTCCAACACTTGGCTCGACTCCGCTTTTACTACTCGCTCATAAGCGAGTAAGAAGTGGTTCGCCATTCGGAATTGCTCCAACAACCGTTCACTCTTTCTTAAATGATGAAGATTGGAGTCCAAAACTTGGCTCGACTCCGCTTCTACTACTCGCTCATAAACGAGTAAGAAGTGGTTTGCCATTCGGAATTGCTCCCACAACCGTTGACTCTTTCTTAAACAAAGAAGTTTGGAGTCCACCGCTTGGCTCAACTCCACTTCTACTATTCGCTCATAAGCGAGTAAGAAGTGGTCTGCCATTCAAAAGTAACTCCTACAACTATCGACAACCATAGATGTTAGCAAAACACACAAGTGCAAAAGAGAAAACAAGTTTCACTTCTATAAAGTTTGAGGTACAACTCAGATTATAAGACCAACTACTCATCTCTACGACGAGTTACAAAATTTGAGAAGCCAAAATTACAAGACTACTTCAACGCCTCCTAGGAAGTAGGATACTCCTCCTGAGCAACAAATGAGGACAGCAAACATTCTGTCGCTGCGACCCCGCACTCGTTGAGGTCCCCAAGACGGCGAGCCTAGTTGTGTCCCTAAGCATTGCACCTGCTGAGGCTTCGCTCGACGAACCAGCAACTCTGCTTTGAGCATCCCCAGGGCACCCTGGGATGGGAGACGAATGTGATGCTAACTCGTGGAACGACCGTCCCTGTGAGTACTCGTCTCGAGAGCAAGATGTGGTCCTGACATTGCTCCCCTCTGAAAAATATCGTAGTCAGTGAACCTCCAACTCTAGCTCAACAATGCGCTCCCTCACGAATCATCCGTTACATTGACTTGTAAGCAAAGAATTCTGCTCGTACTACCCGCACGGGAAGCTTCAATGATAGTTCGCCGAAGCTGCGTCGTCTCAAGGATCTTCTCGATCACCACGTTCTTCAGACCATCCCTCTCTGCACCGACGTTGAATAAGGTCTACCAAAGTGACTCCACTTCCCCTTCAGGGGGGGCTTCTCGAGCTCATTTCCTTAGTTGCTTCAACTCGAAGTTGTGCTTCACCAGCGTTAGCTTGAGATGATCTAGTTCTAACTCGCTCCTGAGAAAACACTCTCGTCTACGAGAAAGGGCCAACTTTGTCACTCCCAAGTCAGCTCGAAGACGAGAGGCCTCGTCCGTTACCACGTTCGGCAATGCCTCGACCCATTGGCACAACTCGGCGATCTGAAAAGCATGAACACAACAATGCTGAGCTTGAGAAATACTTAGCAAATTTCAGAGCAAAGGTGTTTTCAATACTTAGCAAAATTTCAAAGCGAGTTTTTCTTAACACTTAGCCAATTCAGAGCAAAGGGGTTTTCAAGACTTAGCAAAATTTCGAAGCAAGTTGTTCTCAACACTTAGCCAATTCAGAGCAAAGGTGTTTTCAACATTTAGCCAAATTTCAAAGCGAGTCGTTATTTTCAACACTTAGCCGGATTTCAAAGCTAGTCATTGAAAACTTGGGCCAAAATCTCAAAAGTTATGCGTTTCATTGAAGTTCAAAAAAGTACAGAAAAGAGCGGTGGCCAGTCCGCAGTTCGGCAATACAAATAATAAAAATAAAAATAAAAAATAAAAAAGAAGAGGCGACTAAGTCAGGGAGCCACCTCGCGGTGCTGCTCCGAAGTGCCCTCGCTCAGCAGAGTGACGAGCGCCCCTTCGAGGTTCACCTCGCCCTCGTCGTCGCTCTCAGCCTCGTCACCCTCCAGCTCGGGCTCGACCTCCGCCAGAGGGATGAGCTCCTCGCCCTCCACCGGATCGTAGAAGTAAAATGACGAACCGTCGAAGCCGGGGATGCGAGCCGCCTCATGATTCAGAGCTCGGGCGTAGGCCTCCTCCATTTTCGTCATCATATGGGCCTCTGCCTCGTCCCGAATGGCCTTCTCCACCTCCGCCACCTTCAGCGCCTCCTCGGACGCCTTCAAGGCCTTCGCCAGCTCCTCCTCGAGGCGAGCCCTCTCCTTCTCTAGTGCCTCGACCTTGGCTGTCTCGGTCGTTGAGTGCTCGAGGGCACCCACCTCGACTGCACGTGATGCCGACAGCCGCTGCTCAGCCTCGAACAATTTTACTGCCTTGGAGCGCTCCGACCACTCGCGATTGTTTGCCGCCTTCATCTCCTTCTCTTGCTCGGCGAATTGCTCGAGCATGTGGCTGAAGTGGCAGAGGGTCTGTGAACAAAACAGGGGGAAATGAGAACTCCAAAATCACTAACCCCGAAGATAAAGGGAACAAAGCAACAGCTACTTACCGACATCGTCGACCGAGCAATCTCCAAGGCATCGTCACCAACAGTACCTACCCTCAACGCCGCATGGTCCTTCGGGGTCGGCCGATGGAGTACCGCCTGCATACACACCCCCGCATCACCGAGGAAGCCGTCCAACTTCATCACCCGCTAGTCGAGGACGAAGAGCCTTTTGTGCTCCTCGGTGAGGATGGCCTTTGCCTCGGCTGTGAGTGGCGGCACCTTCAGGGCCAGAGCGGCGCTAGCCGAGAACCCCCGCTCGAAGATCCTGTGGCTTCATCTGAAGGGACCGTAGCTTGCGGCTCCGAAGGGGCGTCGCTGACTGAGTCCACAACGACCACTGGCGCCGAGGGTGCTTGTGCCGCTCGGCCGGAGGGAGGCCCCACCGTGGTCCTCTTCCTCTTCTTCGTATCTGCACCTTTCGCTGCGGTTGCGCTCCTCTTCGCCATCAGCACTCGGTAATCCATGCCGGGGGCTTCTGCACACAAAGAAAAACCGAGCAAAAGAGTTAGTGAAAAAACACAAAACACTAAAAGTGAGTACTCAAACGTTTAAAAAAGAAAAGGAGCGTACTGGGGTCGATCGGACTAAGACCTCCACTGAACAAGACCTCCTCGGTAATATCCTTCCAACCAAGGGTCGGAAGACCGAGGATCTTCGCCACTACTTCTTCTTCTTCTTTAGTGAGCACCGGCTCGGCCTTCGCCCACTTCGGAACATCTTCTTTCCACGCTGTTGGGAAGCCCCACGGCTCGAGACCTCGGATCAGAAAATATTTCTCCTTCAAATGTTTGGTGGAGTCCGGGTTCTCGATCAATTTAACCCCCTTCCTTGGCGATAAATAGTACCGGTACTCCATCTTGCTCATTCGGCCGATCCGGAAGAGGCTGCATAAGAGAACGAGCTGGGGCTGCACTCTGACCGCCTGACATTGAAGGATGAAGGCAATGACGTGCTGCCGCATGTTCGGCATGAACTGCACAGGGCTAAGGTCGTACCACTGCAGTACCTTGACTACGAAAGGTGGAAGCGATAGCCGAAGGCCGGCATTAAGCGTGTCGTACGGGAAGATGCACGTGTCTGGCGACGTCCCCGTACACCCTCGGAAGCTGGGGCCAGGGAGCAGCAGAACGTACTCCTTTGGGATGTGAAATCCCTTCCTGATCCGATGCAGATCCACCTCGGTCATGATTGAAAGGATCTCATCCACCTCGGAAGGATCCCTCGGACTGTTCTCCTCGTATACTGAGGCCATCTCGTGCACTGCCCTCTCCAAGATGTCCTCGGGATAGCTCCAGACCCTGCCGATGCTCGATAGTGTGGACGGCAGCCGACCCAGTGATCCTGCCCCCCTTGGAGTCTCCACTACCGTCGACACCACGGCCGAATTAACCACTCCCTTCCCTTTCCTCGGCGCGACCACTACCGCTCGGCCGGCATCTTGGTCCGAAGTGGAGGTCTCGTCCCCCGACGACGCTCTAGACATTTTCAAGATTGAGTTGGAAGTAACTAACCTCGAAGTGACGTTCACAGTCGGAATAGATCGCTGGAAATTGAACACGCCTGACCGTGAAAGCTAGCAGAACCGCTCGAGAACAAGAATGGCTTTAGCTAGAGTGAAGTAAAAAGTGAAACTGTAAAAAATAGGAGAGAGGGGAGTAGAGAAAACTTATAAGAGTTAAAAAGGAATTCGGGTGGGCCTTTGAACACTTTGGGCCCCCATAACGGCTCATCGGAAGCGCAAACGCCTAACCCTGAAGCCTAAACGTCTTTTGCCTCGAGATTCGTGCCTGATGTTCAATCAAACGGCAAAGATCGTGCCACATCCCTCGGAATTCAAATCCGAGCAACTTGCATTCCGAGCTGTGTATTTTAGGTAAACGACTTTCTCCTCGAGATTCCCACCAGATCTTTCACTAGACGACTCATATTCGACCGCGTCAACCAAGATCACGTTTTCTCGTGACCCACGCCGTCATGCCTTGAGATTCGTGCCTGATGTTCAATTAGACAGCGGAGATCGTGTCATATCCCTTGGAATTCAAATCCGAGCAACTTGCATTCCGAGCTGTGTATTGGAGAAAAACGACTTTCTCCTCGAGATTTGCGCTAGATGTTGATCAAACGGCTCAGATTCGACAGCGTCAACCAAGATCAAGTTTTCTCGTGATCCACGCCGTCGTGTCTCAAGATTCGTGACTGATGTTCAATCAGACGGCGGAGATCGAGCCACGTCCCTCGGAATTCAAATCCGAGCAACTTGCATTCCGAGCTGCATATTGGAGAAAAACGACTTCCTCCTTGAGATTCGCGCCAGATCTTAATCAGACGGCTCAGATTCGACCGCGTCAACCAAGATCATGTTTTCTCGTGATCCACACCGTCATGTCTTGAGATTCGTACCTGATGTTTAATCAGACGGCGGAGATCGTGCCACGTCCCTCAGAATTCAAATCTGAGCAACTTGCATTCCGAGCTGCATATTGGAGAAAAATGACTTCCTCCTTGAGATTCACGCCAGATCTTGATCAGATGGCTTAAATTCAACCATGCCAACCAAGATCATGTTTTCTCATGATCCACACCATCGTGCCTCGAGATTCATGCATGATCTTAAGATGGATGTCCCAGATTGCGCCACGTCGCTCAGAAACCAAATCCGAGCAACTGGCATTCCGAGCTGCTCACATGGAGAAAATAATGTCGAGCTGCATAAGCCGTCTGATTGCCTCGTGATTCGTGCCTCTGCCTGATGAGCGGCCCTGATTAAGCCACGCCAACCAAGATCACGTTTTCTCGTGATCCACGCCGTCGTGCCTCGAGATTCGTGCGTAATCTTCTGATGGACGTCCCAGATTGCGCCACGTCGCTCGGAAACCAAATCCAAGCGACTGGCATTCCGAGCTGCTCACATAGAGAAAATAATGCCAAGAAGTATGATCCGTCCAATCGCCTCATGATTCGTGCCTCGGCCCATTGGCACAACTCGGCGATCTGAAAAGCATGAACACAACAACGCTGAGCTTGAGAAACACTTAGCAAATTTCAGAGCAAAAGTGTTTTCAAGACTTAGCAAAATTTCAAAGAGAGTTTTTCTCAACACTTATCCAATTCAGAGCAAAGGTGTTTTCAAGACTTAGCAAAATTTCAAATCAAGTTGTTCTCAACACTTAGCCAATTCAGAGCAAAGGTGTTTTCAACATTTAGCCAAATTTCAAAGCGAGTCGTTATTTTCAACACTTAGCCGGATTTCAAAGCTAGTCATTGAAAACTTGGGCCAAAATCTCAAAAGTTATGCGTTTCATTGAAGTTCAAAAGAGTACAGAAGAGAGCAGTGTCCAGTCTGCAGTTCGGCAATACAAATAATAAAAATAAAAATAAAAAATAAAAAAGAAGAGGCGACTGAGTCAGGGAGCCACCTCGCGGTGCTGCTCCGAAGCGCCCTCGCTCAGCAGAGTGACGAGCACCCCTTCGAGGTTCACCTCGCCCTCGCCGTCGCTCTCAGCCTCGTTACCCTCCAGCTCGGGCTCAACCTCCGCCAGAGAGATGAGCTCCTCGCCCTCCACCGGATCGTAGAAGTAAAACGACGAACCGTCGAAGCCGGGGATGCGAGCTGCCTCATGATTCAGAGCTCGGGCGTAGGCCTCCTCCATTTTCGTCATCATATGGGCCTCTGCCTCGTCCCGAATGGCCTTCTCCACCTCCGCCACCTTCAGCGCCTCCTCGGACGCCTTCAAGGCCTTCGCCAGCTCCTCCTCGAGGCGAGCCCTCTCCTTCTCTACCGCCTCGACCTTGGCTGTCTCGGTCGCTGAGTGCTCGAGCGCTTCGGCGAGCTTCGTCTCGAGGGCACCCACCTCGGCCGCACGTGATGCCGACAGCCGCTGCTCAGCCTCAAACAATTTCACTGCCTTGGAGCGTTCCGACCGCTCGCGATCGTTTGCCACCTTCATCTCCTTCTCTTGCTCGGCGAATTGCTCGAGCATGTGGCTGAAGTGGCAGAGGGTCTTTGAACAAAACAGGAAAAATGAGAACTCCAAAATCACTAACCCCGAAGATTAAGGGAACAAAGCAACAGCTACTTACCGACATCGTCGACTGAGCAATCTCCAAGGCATCGTCACCAACAGTACCTACCCTCAATGCCGCATGGTCCTTCGGGGTCGGCCGATGGCGTACCGCCTGCATACACACCCCCGCATCACCGAGGAAGCCGTCCAACTTCATCACCCGCCAGTCGGGGACGAAGAGCCTTTTGTGCTCCTTGGTGAGGATGGTCTTTGCCTTGGCCATGAGTGGCGGCACCTTCAGGGCCAGAGCGGCGCTAGCCGAGAACCCCCGCTCGAAGATCCTGGGGCTTCAGCCGAAGGGACCGTAGCTTGCGGCTCCGAGGGGGCATCGCTGACTGAGTCCACAACGACCATTGGCGCCGAGGGTGCTTGTGCTGCTCGGCCGGAGGGAGGCCCCGCCGTGGTCCTCTTCCTCTTCTTCGTATTCACACCTTTCGCCGTGGCCGCGCTCCTCTTCGCCATCAGCGCTCGGTAATCCATGCCGGGGGCTTCTGGACACAAAGAAAAATCGAGCAAAAGAGTTAGTGAAAAAACACAAAACACTAAAAGTGAGTACTCAAACGTTTAAAAAAGAAAAGAAGCGTACTGGAGTCGATCGGACTAAGACCTCCACCGAACAAGACCTCCTCGGTAATATCCTTCCAACCAAGGGTCGGAAGACCAAGGATCACGTTTTCTCGTGATCCACACTGTCGTGTCACGTTTTCTCGTTTTCTGGTGATCCACACCGTCGTGTCTCGAGATTCGTGTCTGATGTTCAATTAGACGGCGGAGATCGTGCCACGTCCCTCGGAATTCAAATCTGAGCAACTTGCATTCCGAGCTGCGTATTGGAGAAAAATGACTTCCTCCTTGAGATTCGTGCCAGATCTTGATCAGATGGCTCAGATTCAACCACGCCAACCAAGATCACGTTTTCTCGTGATCCACGCCGTCGTGCCTCGAGATTCGTGCGTGATCTTTAGATGGATGTCCCAGATTGTGCCACGTCGCTCGGAAACCAAATCCGAGCAACTGGCATTCCGAGCTGCTCACATGGAGAAAATAATGCCGAGCTGCATAAGCCGTCTGATTGCCTCGTGATTCGTGCCTTTGCCTGATGAGCGGCCCTGATTAAGCCACGCTAACCAAGATCATGTTTTCTCGTGATCCACGCCATCGTGCCTCGAGATTCGTGCATGATCTTCTGATGGACGTCCCAGATTGCGCCACGTCGCTCGGAAACCAAATCCGAGCGACTGGCATTCCGAGCTGCTCACATAGAGAAAATAATGCCAAGCAGTACGAGCCATCTAATCGCCTTATGATTCGTGCCTCGGCCTGATGAGCGGCCCTAATTCAGCCACGTGACCGAGTGTAAGATCTACTGTCGGATGACTTCGGTATTCGTGCCGCAGCTTGATAGACGTCCCAGATTGTGCCACGTCGCTCAGAACCTCAATCTGAGCGACTGGTCTCCCGAGCTGTCCACACGGAGAAAGTTCTGTCGAGCGACACAGGCCGTCAGATCACTTCGAAATTCACATTATAATCTGATCGAGGTCTCAGATTCGTCCACGTCGCTCAGCGCCACCCCGTCGTCCGATCATTCAGAATCATGCGTCGACACGAGATGGGCAGTTCAGATTGCGCCAAGTCATAATTGAGTAATTAAAATTATATTTTATTTATTAATTCGGATTATTTATTCAAAAAATTGCGAAAAAATGATTAAAAATACAGGAAAAATAATTAAAAATTCTAAAAAATATTTATAAATCTTGGGGAACATTTTTACACCCCTGGAAAAATAATTATTGATTAGAATGTTTAATTAGCACTCCCAAAGACCAAATCATCGCTTGGCAAAATTGAATAAATGGTTCGAAAAAATATATAAAATTGGAGAAAATTACCAAAAATCCAGAACAGCTTGGGAGCCACTATGAGCAGGCTATCAGCTCAGGAAAGCACCATCACCCCTCAGACGAGACTCGAACACCCATTGGGAACTTCGATAAAACCCTATGCGTCATTGAAACAACAAAACTACTCCCCAAAGGCCGTAACACACAGTCTTGGGGAGTGGGGGGCTCGTGATATGGCTAAAAATGGGGGTAAATTGGAACCCTTCAAAACGGGCATGAATCTCAAAGTCCCAGGGGCAAGATGGTAACTTTGCCTACAGACGGGTTCGAATTGAGAACCGGGTCCCTCCTCCTGGATCTGCTAACCCATGAACGGACCTGGCCATTTGAGAGCGGGTCTCAATCCATTAGGGGCCAGTTCAACAGGATTATAGGAAATCCCGGCTCCCCCTGATTTGGAGGAGGTGGTTATAACCACCCTTATCCTGCCGCACCAGGAAGTAGGGATCCTCTCTGATCCTGAAGGAGATCCCATTGACGACTATAAAACCCCCCTGACCTCCCACTGTAAAAGGTGATCACACTTTGCACACTTGAGCCTTTTCCCTTCTCTTTTTCTGTGTGTTGACTTGATCGTCGGAGGGTTCGTCACCGGGATCCATCCCGGTGTCTCGAACGTTTGTGCAGGTCGCAAGGGAGCACCAAGGAGCCAACCAGTTTGCAAGGAAGAAGAAGCTATCAATCTTTGTGAGTTCCTCACGAACCTACAAATCTCATCTATTGCCCCCACACCCGAATTTAGCGGCAGCAGTTATCATTACCTTTATTATTATTGTTATTATTATTTTTTTATTATCGTCGTTATTATTACTTTTATTATTATTGTTATTATTATTATTTTATTATTATGGTTATTATTACTTGTATCATTATTGTTGCTATTATTTTTAATATTATTGTGATTATTATTTTTATTATTATTGATATTATTATCTTTATTATTAATATGTGTTGTTATCATTATTGTTACTATTATTATTTCTATTATTGTTATTATTATTATATTATTATTGATATTATTATTTTTATTGTTAATATTTGTTGTTATTATTATTTTGTTAAAGCCCATTAGTTTTGATCTATAGCATATTTTTTAAATTATTTAAATTGAAGCCCAAACTTTTTATTCATTTTACATTATTTATTTTATCTATCTTGAGCTCATACTCTCCTTGATCCTGGTGTCTCATTCTTGTCTTCCTGCTCGGTTCGTCGATTGGGGTCATGTGGCCTACAGCGACACGTATGCTGCTTGGGACATCACCATCAGAGTAGTGCAGCGAAAGCGTGGTGGGCCCATAACCCACAGGTCCCAGGATCCTTTTGTTTCTTCTTTCCTGCATTGTTGCTTCCCCCTATTCCCTGTATTCATCTTCATCTGTTGATTCCTTGATTGGTTCAATTCTTTCCTGTCATTTCTCTCTATGATTCCAGTTCTACCTACTCCCTATCTTGCTTTGTTATCTTGTGTTGTTTCTTCCCTTTTGACACTGTTTATTTTCTTTCTTGCACTCCATTTGACATAGTTGTTATCCACTTCCTTCTTTTTCTGGTGATGCCACCATTTGGTTCCTTCCCATTAATTCTATGTTTTGTTACCCTCATATAAGTTTGCTTTTGCTCTGTACTACATTCCGCCTCAATTGAATTTCGAGAACGAAATTGTGTTGTATGGTGGGTAGGATTTGTAACCCCTGTTTCCGTAAGTAAATATTTTCTGAATATTTTCTGTATTTCAATTAATTATAATTTACCTTGTGTTAAATTCTTTTTGGATTTTATATTAAAATATTTTCTAATCGAAAATTTATTTATTTCGAATGATGGTATATTTTAACCCCAATTCTATTTCAATTTGATCTACTTCTTATACTATATATTGTTTGGATTATTTTAATAATCTGTTAAAACTGAAATTTGCATTTTGACATATATTATTATTATTATTATTATTATTATTATTATTATTATTATTATATCTATTTCATTATTATTTTTATTATCATTATTAGTATTGTTATTATCATTATTACTTTCGGTTGCTTGTTAAAAACTCATTTTTGACTGTTAATCACAATTGTAGTCGTTCCAAAATAAATTCTATGTTATACTGCACATTACATTTAATTATAACTTATATTTATATTAGTTATTCTATTTATTTATATTGGTTTTTATAACCCAAAACCCAAACCCAATTTCCTATTAAATCCTACCCAAAACCCATTATCCTATTCTATACTATTTAAATACTCTTAAACCTAATTAACCCTAAGCCCCACTACTGTTGAAACCTAATCCAGCCGCCAATCTATTTTCCCTGCTGTTCATCCACCTTCTCTGCTTCTTCACCTTCCGAGCCCTTCACCCTGTGCACTTTTCCCCTATCAGCCCCTGTGCTCCCTCCTCCCGATCATCTCCCGACTTCTTCCCCCTACCCATCATCAACCTCTGTAACTTCACAGCGCCACTGTCTCCTCCCGTCAGCCAACTGCAGCATCCTCTTCCGGTTGCACCTCCCTGCCTCGACGACCCTCAACAGCGATCCCCTCAGTGCAGCGCCTTCCTATATGCTCCTCCTGACTGCCACGCCAGTCGCTCAGCCACCTTGTGACCCCGATCACCAGGCGCCTCCACCCTGTCGCGCTATATCCCTCCGTTGACCTCAGCAACAATAGCTTGTTGTGTTTTTCCCTGATGCCAACGACAACAGGCGGAGCCACCGTCATCGTTGTCCCATCCAGTCACCATCCGCCATCGAACCAGTGCCAATCCATTGCTGTCATGTTGGGTTTGATGGCTTTGATTGGTGGCCGTCCGATCGCCATCCCGATTTGGATCTTCATCAGATCATCTTGATCATCATCATCGCCATCGATGTGATCTCAACCCTCCGATTTGATCAATATCAGATCTGAGCCATCGGATCCCTCGATCTTGATCTTGATCGTTGAATCTCGGCCCTTGATCGTCTCGATCGTCTCGTTCTTCTTTTACTTGGTGAGTTAAACATTTGATCCACTTTTTATTCTTATTCATAAAATTTGTCAATCATGGCATATTTACTCTTTTGGTACACTTCTAATTCTTATATGTTTTATATTCGATCTCGGCCATTGGATTCGCTTGATCTTCATCTTGATCACCATCTTGATCGTCGAGATCCGTGCCCGAACGTGATTATTGTGATCGCTGCTCTTCGCCATGTCGCCGGGAATCCATTTCCGTTACTCTTTCGTCGGATTCACCGTCTACACCCTAAGGCAAGTATTCTTCTTGTACAAATTATTGTTCTAGTACAAGCGTTTAATTAAAAATACTGTAAATAGATCGTAGTTGTGACTCCGCCTTATCTCATCGTTTGTTGATCTTAAATTATTTCTCATTGATTCCATAATCTTAAGAGTCACAACCCTTCCTTGATATATTTACAAAACTTGAACCCTTTTTATCTCCTAATTACTTGAACATGAACCCCTTGACTTGTAGACATATGTTGTATGATGTATTGTGTTAATCTTACATTCTTTTGAGTTGAGGAATACATGTGACTTGCTGATTTGATCCCCAATGCATCTGTATTTGTATCACACACTAATCTAGACTCATAATAGTCATTTATCATGCAACTTATATATAAAAAAAATTCACACTTGCCGCTATTCTTGTCTTTACTTGCTGTTTCGACCCCGATAAAACTAAAATCTGAACTTGAGTCCTGAATGTGAAATGTAGCCCTAAGTGTCTAGTTGCCAATAACATCCAGAATTTTTGAATTCTGAGTTACGGTTTAGAAGATACCGTAGTTTTACTGCTGCTGTATCGGTAATCGCAGATTCACAAAAACTGCTGCACCACTTTGGTTTACAATTATTTTAACTATGCTACCAGTAAGTAAATGACGCATGATGATACTGGACACCCTATAGAACATTTCCTAATTTTCTCAGAATTAATTAATGATGTTTCAACCCTGTTTCATATGTATAAACTCAGTTTTACAAATTCTGGCTGTACACAAATACTGTATAGTTTGCTGTTTTGACACATGTTACCACAACTTTTATGTACCTTAATTATATTAGTTGGAACCGAGAAGGAGTCTAGTTTCTAGACCTTCTGACAGACTTATATTTTCTATCTTGTAGCAACGGTAATCGCAGTTTTAGTACAGCAACGTCATGCTTTCCAGATTTGGAGTTCTCATCATTCTTGATACTTTGATTTATTTTGACCCTCGAACATGTATCCTACCTAGCTTAGACTTGTCCCATGTTCTTGATTATGTTTGCTTGACTTGTTTCGCATACTTTCATGCTTGCTTGATAATAATAATAAATAATTAGCCCGGGTTTAAGGGAAAGACCATAGTAGTGGACAATATAGGTAAGTGTACTCGGAAGGGGGCCCGTGTTTCCCAGTACTCGGTTCATGAACTTGTTGCACCTTGATGTATTCATGGATCCATTACATGGCTCATGAACTTTTTGTATTCATGAACCCACTGTGTGGTTCTTGAACTTGTTAGTATTCACGGACTTGCTTGGTGAACTTGTTTCTTTATTTTCATATTCATGAACCGTGTTTTCTTGATACTTGATACCTGAGTACACCGCTCTATAAAATCCACTACTAGACCTAAACAAAACTGTTTGTATGTAGCAACCATATAGTAAAAGTATGGATGCATGAAGTGCTATCTAGATAGAATTAAACATTAGACTTAAGAATAACTTGTCACTTGTACAGACTTGATACTCTACTTGAGACTTGTTACTTGAGACTTGATACTTGAATATAATACTTGACACTCATTACTTGATACTTGTACTTGACAACTTGACACATTAGACTTGTTACTTGTTACTCGACACTTGTACGTGATACTTATTACTTGATGCCGGATACCATTACATGTTCACTAGCCACTTTTTCTACTACTAGTATTTGTTACCCAACCTTGTCACTTGAGTTGTCTTTCTTGCTAGCTAGTTTTTTAAATCATCACTACTTGTTGCATCCCTATTACTTTCTTGATTCCAAATCTTGTTCCATATTTCTTGCACTTGTTTTACTATTTGCGGTCCTAACTTGCACTAAGGACGTTTATCTTATTTTCCCTATATTTTTCCTTTTTATATTTTTATATACAGACTTTGGAGACGTATTTCCTGCTAGAATTGGTGAGCAGACATTCTAGGCTTCGCTTGGAGCAAGGACTTGATTAGATATTTTGTTTTCTTGAGTTATTTATTTCTTGCTGCTTAAAAACTTGTAACTGGCTTATGTTCCTGAGTTTTTATCATTTGATCCAGAGTTGAAAACTATTTGGGATATTATTATTTGGTTTTAATTGTTTTCTGTTGTTTAATAAATTATTCATGCATACGTGGTTGTGTACATTTTGTTATATTCTTGTTATGATGCTGAGTCGATCCTACAGCTCATTAATGATGAAAATAATTCTCTGGGCTTTGTCACGCGCTCTTATTCCGTGTTTTTGGGAAGCGGGGTGTGACATTTTCAAATGACTCCCCAACATTGGTTTTATGCCGAATTTTTGTTGAAAATTTTAGAACCTTTTAAAACCGCTATTTTCAAATTTTCAAAATCTTATGAATCTACTTCTAGTAGCATTTATATTTCATTAGTTACTATGATGCAAACTTTCAAACAAATGAGCGATGTTGCTTTATTGGTCATATTGTGAAACCTGCATACACCAAATTTTTGAAGTATTTTATTCCTCCTCCTATGTTGTATTGTGTTGCTACTGTGATGGATCCTCGTATCAAATTAGAAGGTACGAAGAGTTTGATTGAAATGTTTTTTACTTTACTTGGGGAAGATGAATGTGAAATTAATTGCGAAACATTTTTAGTTAAATTTGAATCGACATTAAATAACTTGTAGATTATTATGATAGTAGTTTTGCATCTAGGAGTACAACTTTTTTAGTTAGTTGTTATTCTGCTACTTCTAAAGGTAAGGGAAAGAGTAAATTAGATGATGCCACATTTAATTTATTTGCACCAATTCAATCAAAAAAACCTAGGACTAATCAACCAAATGAATTACATTGGTATAATCAACAAGATTCTGAATCGTTTACTTCTTTACTAGATATTTTACAATGGTGGAAAGACCATGAACACACTTATAGTATTCTTAAATATATGGAAAAAGATCTACTAACTCCTCATGTCTCTACAATTGCTTCAAAAAGTACATTTTCTACAAGTGGCAGGGTTCTAACCGATTACAGGAATCGCTTAAAGCCCCAATCGTTGGAGATGCTCGTCTGCACGGAAGACTGGCTGAAGGCCGAAGATAGGACTCAAGGAAAAGCTTTCAACACGTCTACAAGTGGGAGCAACTCGCCGGAAGAACAACAACAACAACAACAACAATAGCAACCAAAATGAAGAATTAAAGACCAACAACAACAACAACAAATTGAAGACCAACAAATTGAAGACAATTGTAAATGTATAAAAAATTGTATAAAATCTTTGTTTGTTATTAAAAATTGGGATAACTGAAGAAAATTGAAATTGTATGTAAGAAATTTGTTATTGTATAAAACAAATTTGTAGAAAATCTTTATTTCTTATTACAAATTGTGAAAGTTGTATAAGTTGAAATCATATTAATAATATATAATTTTTTTTTGCAATTTCACTCATTGATTCTTATTGTTATTATTACATTTTTTATTATTATTAAAATTACATTTTGTTATTTAAGTAAAAAAAAAACTTTAGACTGGCCCAACCCACAACCCGACCCGACCCGATCCGGGTTGGACCCGAAAGGGTTCACGGGTTGGGCGGGTCGTATATTTGCGCTAACGACCCGGCCCGGCCCGGCCCATTTACCTCTAGGACCCGACCCGAACCCGCACAAGTTGGGTTCCAACCCGGACGGGTTCGACCTGACCCAGCCCGTTAGACCCGTTTGCCAACCCTAATCGCAAGGTCCCGGCGCATCTCCATCCCCCTTGCAACCTTGATGAGTTTTCGGTGCGCACGTTTAATACCCCGATTTCCATACACTGGTAAACCGTGACATAAACCAGAATCTTTTCTTCAATTAGCCACAATACATAGAAAAACTGGAAAATTTAAAACTTTTTATTCAACACAAATGTATTACAAGTCCGGATGTTACAAAATTGCAATACATTATAATAGTGTTACAATAATACCTTTACAATCCCAAGTGTTACAACTTCCAACAAATTACATCAGAGTACAATGAGTAAAGAACAACACTTGGTATTTCACTTGGATGCTTCCCCAATAATAAACAAATTACAACAATGAATAATTTACAATAATTGTTACAAATGAAATTACAACATATATTTCAGCGAAACTTAAATTGAAATGGACTCCTTGCTTCTCTTACCTTGAGTCCTCCTGAAACCTGTACCTGTACTTCTGCAATGTAAAACCTGTACTTCTGCAATCCAGTACCTATTGAAGTAGGGATGTCAGTACATATACTGACGCTTTAAGGCTGATAACTAGCAGCGAATCTCAACTATAGCAAACAGATTGATGAAAAGAGGAACGTGTATATATATTTGATGTGTTAGTGTATGTTATGACTTAGACTCTAATGCAAGATTACTAATGCAAGGATACTCTTATTCTAATGTAAGCAAGTCTCCGGAACAGTATGCAGCCCATACTACATACACCACATAACAAGTTGTTTCTTCATGTATAGGGATTTGAACCCGCGTTATGAATTCTACTTTGTACACAATCCTGTTCCTGACAATACAACGTGACTGGTAAGGTTGCAGAAGGGGTCAGGTCCCCTCCAATGCAGTACGCCTATAGTGTCTCTGTTTGACACTACTACCCGGCGTACCAGACCTCACTCAAAAACAAGGTTTGCAGGTGCGGTATAGTTCCGTTAATGTAGTCACTATAGTGGTGGTCGCATTTGCCACTAGCGTACCGGTTCTCATTCAAAAACCAAACGAACATAGGGTCTCGCAATCGCAGGATAGCACGAAGCCTACCTTGTGGCACCCATAAGTCACGGTATTTCAGGAATTAATAGTGCGAGATACGCAACCCATGCTCCCAACTCGTAAGAAGGCACCTTACGTATTCCCTTGACGGGAAGGTACAACCCAATAACACCGCCTAGTGGTGGCCTATAGGACAGGTCGGATCATAAGGAATCACCCTTAACACCAACTCTTTTCCTTGGCGAATAATGATAATAAGTAATGGTTAAGTTGTAATAGCCAAAAGTTACTATCCTAACGATGTCACTAACCCTGAACAATCCTGGGGATGACAACAGTATAAACACAACATGCTCAGTCTTAAGTTAGACTTCGCAAGATAACTCTACTAGGTTGCTCAACCTAGACTTACCAGAATCTCTAAGGATCTAGTTCATGGTCTATCAATCCAAGACCTCGGCAATACGAACGTATTCACATGCTACTATTCTGAACTTGGATTTCGTCATACTCATGTCCGTGATCAACCAACTCGGTTAAGATCTGACGGAACACGCGAGTGACTCGTCCACAATCTCCTAGGAGTAAGGTAAACACACGTCTTGATGGTCGATAATCCTAGAGCAATGATATCACCCTAGATGAGCACAACAAACTGCGTATTAGCTAAGAAGCTACATACGAGTAACCAAAAACACATACCAGCTAAACAAGCTACGTATGGGACCAACAGCTACATACGGGCCAGTCGAGCCGCGTATGAGACAACAACATACATACGAGCCAAATAAACTACTCATGAAACCAACATCTACATACCGGCCAGGTGAGCCACATATGAGACAACATACATACGAGCCAAATAAGTTATGTATGAGACCAACATCTACATACGGGCCAGGCGAGCAACATATGAGACAATAACACACATACGAGCTACATAAGTTACGTATGAAACTAACAGCTATACGGGCCAAGCGAGTCGCGTATGAGACAACAACATACATTGGAGCCAAATAAGCTACGTATGAGACCACAGCTTCATACGGGCCAGTCGAGTCGCGTATAAGCAAAACCACACATAAAAACAACCATACAGGTAATCAACCTAGAAGCAACCAAACGTGCTTCTAGCAAAACTTGATCTTCTATAATTAGAAGCAACAGAAGAATCTACAAACAATCTCAAATAGCCATTCTACCAATGAGAAGCCCAAATGCGACATAAAAGCCTTCCGACAGCATAGAAGCAACCAGTACTATGCTTATCGGATTTTAACAGAAATATACATTTAGAAAGGTAAGAATATCTACCACAACTCTCTAGTGGAACACTATTTCAGATTCTGTAAGGATTCCAAAATCTGGTCCATCGAACACCCGCAACAATTTACCCAAACTGCAGATTTTCAACAAAAAGCTGAAACTTTGCAAGCTGGTAACTTTTGCTCTACTTATCAAAATCTAACGAAACTGGACAATTTGAAAATGTGGGAACATCTACTACAACTCCCTAGTTGACCACTTTCTCAGATTCCATAAGGAATTCCAAATTCCTGACCTCGAACATATGCAAACATTTACCAAACTACCGATTTTCAATAAAAAGATGAAACATCCGTAGCTTGTAAATTTTGCTCTACTCGTCGGAATCTAACGAAACTGGACAATTTAGAAAGGTGGGAACATCTACTAAAACTTTCCAGTTGACCACTTTCTCATATTCCAGAAGGTATTCCACATTCTTGACCTCGAACATATGCAAACAGTTACCAAACTACCGATTTTCAATTAAAAAAATGAAACTTCCGTAGCTTGTAACTTTTGCTCTACTCGTTGGAATCTAACGACACTGGACAATTTGAAAAGGTGAGAACATCTACTAAAACTTTTCAGTTGACCACTTTCTCAGATTCCAGAAGGAATTCCACATTTCTGACCTCGAACATACACAAACAATTACCAAACTACAGATTTTCAATAAAAAGATGAATCTTCTGTAACTTGTAACTTTTGCTCTACTCGTCGGAATCTAACGAAACTGGACAATTTGATAAGGTGAGAACATCTACTAAAACTTTCCAGATGACCAATTTCTTAGATTCTGTAAGGAGCTCCAAATTCCTGTCCCTCGAACATATGCAAACAGTTACCAAACTACCGATTTTCAATAAAAAGATGAAACTTTTGTAGCTTGTAACTTTTGCTCTACTCGTCAGAATCTAACGAAACTGAAAAATTTTAAAAGGTAGGAACATTTACTAAAACTTCCCAGTTGACCACTTTCTCAGATTCCAGAGGGAATTCCAAGTTCCTACTCATCGAACACAGGCAAATGGTAAGAAAACGGCCGAGTTAACAAAGGAAAACTGAAACTTTGAAAGCTTATAACTTTTGTTCCACTTATCGGAATATAACCCACGAGGGCAATTCAGAAAGGTGAGAACATTTACTACAACTCTCTAGTTGGTCGGCTCCTCAAATTCAGCGAGTAAGACACTCAAAAACTATAAGGAATCAAGACAGACATAATTCCAACCCTGCCAAATACACAGCCAAGCTGAAAACTTTCAAAGCCCATAACTTCTGCTCCGCTTGTCGGAATTTAACCCGAGAGGTCAATTCGAAAAGGGGAGAGTCTCTACTACAAATCCCTAGTTGGCCCAAACCTCAGATTCTACAGGTAAGACACTCTAAAACACCCAAGAAGTCAAACAGTAAGCACACTCAGCTCAAAGCTGGCTGTTGTACCTTACAAATACCATAACTCCTATTCTGCTTATCAAAATCTAGCCCGAGAGGCCAATTCGGAAAGGGGAAGATGTCTACTACAACTCTTTAGTTGGCCCAAACCTCAGATTCTACAGGTAAGACACTCTAAAACATCCAAAAAGTCAAACAACAAGCACACTCAGCTCAAAGCTGGCTGCTGCATCTTCCAAATACCATAACTCCTACTCTGCTTGTCGGAATCTGGCTCGAGAGGCCAATTCGAAAAGGGGAAGATGTCTACTACAACTCTCTAGTTGACCCGAACCTCAGATTCATCAAGTAAAATCCTCAAAAACTACAAAGAAGTGAAACAGTAAGCATTCAGTTAGATAGCTATTTGCTGTATTTTGCAAAGACCATAACTCCTATTCTACTTATCGGAATTTAGCCCGAGAGGTCAATTCGGAAAGGGGAAGATGTCTACTACAACTCTCTAGTTGGCCCGAACCTCAAATTCCACAAGGAAACCCAAGTTCTAGCTTCTCAAAGCTACTGCGATGCTAACCCCAAAACAGTGAGCTCACTGTTTTGACCCAAAGCTCGCTGTTTTGGGGGAAACGGTCGTTTCACCCATCAAATTGACTCCGAAAAATCTATAGAAGTTACAGCATGCTACTAACACATATAAGAACCACCAAAATAAATTTCGGGTCAAAATCCTACTTTTAACCTAGTTAAATAAAATCAACTCTATAACCCTAAAAACTGAATCTTTATCGTTTCTTCTAGTGTTCTACTACTTGAAACTTTGCCTGCTTTTTCTTTTAGTCCATATATACATGAAATCAAATCAATAAAACAACATACAACAAAAATAACAACCCTAATAGCTAAAACAACACAAGAGCGAGAAACCCCCACCTTAGAATTTGTAGGAAGAACTTGTCCTTCCTTCTCCTTGCTTGTTCTTGCTGCTCCTCAAGACTTCCACCATGAAGAAACCATGAAAATCAACCCATAAAAACCCCTCTTTTCTTTTGATTTTGATATCTCTTTCTTTTCCTTTCTTTTCAATTTTTTTTACTAAAATAAACTAAGTAAGAAGAAGGATGAGAATGAGATGAGATGAGAAGGGGAAACAAAATGAAAGGGTTTTGCCCTTGAGGTTGGGTCTGGCCAATAAGTAGGAGAGGGAAAGAGAAAGGCATGGTAGAG
This sequence comes from Hemerocallis citrina, assembly GCA_017893485.1. Classification (NCBI taxonomy): domain Eukaryota; kingdom Viridiplantae; phylum Streptophyta; class Magnoliopsida; order Asparagales; family Asphodelaceae; genus Hemerocallis; species Hemerocallis citrina. The sequence goes on along the minus strand of CM030358.1, from coordinate 428,181,705 downwards.
AATGAGCCATGTCATTCTCATTTGTGGCTCAAATTAATTTAGGTTTCATTTGCAAATTTAAATTGCAATCAAACCCTAATCCATTCAATTTGCAAAATTTAAATTGCAATCAAACCCTAATCCAATCTCTACCATTCATTTCATCATGATTTGATCAAAAATAAAATATATTTCCCAAATCACATACTGCATGATTTGTTCAAACGCCCGAAATCGATACAGTTCGATTTCGTACGAATATCTGATTATACAGATATTTTTCATTAGTAAAAATGAAAAAATCAGTACAAAAATAATTTAATTCCGAGAAATAAAAATAAAATAATTTTATTACTGCCTCGAAAGATTTCAGTATCAATTTGATACAAAACAGTCGTATACCGACTAGTATATATACATATATAATATTTATTAACAAAACCGAGTGATGTCCACCAAAAATATTTCAATTCTGGAAATAAAAAATAAAATAATAATTTTTTAATATCTGCCGGTATTTTCCAGACATTTTTCCAAAAATGCGTTTTTCAAGATTTTGCACCAGTACACAAAACCGATACAATACATATATATACTTATTAGTATACATATCCAGATAACTTTTATTAGAAAAACCAAGTAATTTTATTAAAAATATTTTAACTTAAAAATAATTATTATTACAATATAATATCCGTCCGGGATATTACAGCACGCTCAATTTTGTGGGCCCCATCTATGGTGAGATCCCACGCTGGTGAGACCACTTGCTTATAAGAGCGACCATCTCTGAGCACGGGGGAAGGGGAGAAATATTCACGAGCGCTGCCTCAGACTCCGCTGCCTTGTCAAGAAAAAATCGAATGAGGTACGATTCCTAAAATGAGAAAACTTTTGCAAAGCGTGGCATTAAGGCGATGTCGGGGCTTCGGATCAAGACCCTAGCAGATACAATCTCCGACCGGAGAATCGTCTTGTCGTCGATCTCTTCGATGGTTCCAAATTCTGAAATGATCTCTTGCAGTGCTTCTTTGTTCCAGAAGTGCAGAGGCACATTATGTATCCAAATCCAAAATCGCTCGTCTTGAGGTAGCTCTGCTCCAAAACTAGGAGACCAAGGGGAGAATTCCACCTTAAAGTGGTCAAAATCCACTGACCCCAAGTCAGAAACCTCCCTCATCTTCTCCAGCGAGGGAAATGAAACCAGGAACTGCAAATGGCACATCTTCTTCACTACCCAGTCCCTATGAGCCCTCATCGGCTACTTAGAGTTCAGAGCCTGAAGAAGGTGATTCTCCGACGGGCTCCCTTACCTGACTTTGGCTATGGCTCACTATTGGCGTAGCCATTTCTCTTCACTTTTGATGATCTCAAGGCTATTTGAAAGCCGGGTGAATGGGGGATTATCAGGAGATTTGCCTCTTCTAACAGGTCTATCATCATCGATGTTAGAGGTAGTAACGTTTGTGCAAACGTACGACATATTCCCCCACTTCATACATTTGAGGCAACGAACCTCCTTCGTACAATCCTTCCGATAATGGCCCAAATCACCGCAGTTGAAACAAGGCATCGGTTTGCATTTCCCTTTTTGTTGCTTCTTTCTGTTTTCTAGCTGGGTTGGGGGGGAGACATTGGGTTTGTTTTCTTGGTGACTTCAACCCATGGCACAGTCTCATTCAAGTCCCCATTCGAATTCGGAGCAATCTCCACTCTAGTCTTGTCTTGTGGATACCCTTCTTGGGCTCGCTCGACACTGGACTTCAGTGGAGCCTTTGCATCCCAATGCGGTTCAGTGGAGCCTTTGCATCCCAATGCGGTTCAGTGGAGCCTTTGCATCCCAATGCAATTCAGTGGATCCTTTGCATCCCAATGCGGTGGCAGAGGAGACATGGGCAGGTTGTGTGTTGGTTGTTTGGAACTGTGATGGTGCTTGAAGGCAGGGGGTGGGTTTGGGATGGAGTTGATGATCAGGAAGATGGTGGTCTCTTTGCATGGGGTGGTTGGGTGAGTGGGAGGTTTGGTTATGGGGGAGGTTGGGAGAGCGGGAGGATTGGTGGTGGGGATGCTGTAGTCGGTGTGGAAGGCGTTGGTGATGAGTTGAAGGAGGGAATTGATGGTGAACAGGTTTATAGGGTTAAGTTTGTTGCTTATGCACATGGTAGCCATGGTACCTCTGGTCATACCTCTCTTCGTGATAGCGGCGATGGTCTTTTAGGGGGTCACTCTTACGCTCGAAGGAGCCAGAAAGAAGGCCCCCTCTCTGGGCCCGTCCTTCGTAAAGAGGCGAGGTGAGGTGGTGATGACTGAATCTCTCCTCAATCGACGTTGATGCGCACCACAGTGTGTACGTGCGGGGGATCGAGACTCTCTAAGCCTCTAATTGCCCTAATCAAGGGGTTTGGCCAGATCAGAGGCAGGTGGTGGGTAGTGGTTGTGACGGACCCCCTCGTTGGGCCCGCAACCACTTATCTCAAGCTCCGACAACCCCATGGAAGCCAGAAACCGTCAACTTTAATGGCACTGAAGAGTAGCTACAAGAAGAGAAGGTGGCAGAGGCAAGAGGGAAATGGAGGCGGGGGTGAGGTGGGTATGAGAAAGAGTCGGGGGGGGGGGGGGGAGCAAGAAAGGAAATGGCGGAGGAAGGTTAGGAGGTGGTGGGGGAGGAGGAGGAGGGGAGGGGGAGGTCAAGCGCCCATTTTCGTTCCTTTGTACCTCCTTACTTTAGTTAATTGATGAATATGTTTAACCAAAAAATTTATTAGTACAACAATAACAATAAAGCTTTTTTTTTTTTTCAACAGTTGAAGTCGGCTATATGAATCCTAGTTTTTCATTCTGCTCGGTTTAGAGCAATATCTTCTGTAAGACCACAAACTATCATATTTTTTCTCAAATCACTCTTGCTAACGGGGGGCACAACTAGGTATATGTGTGATATACCCAAACCACCTGAGATAATTCTCTTATAATTTATCTTTAAAAAAATTTGTAGCAAAATATAAATAGAACGAGGTCATGGTATACTACTCCTTTGTTAATTGATGAATATGTTTATCCAAGGATTTCTTAGTAGAAAAATATAATTAAAACTTGGGTCAATTCCACACAAGTCACTAACAAATGTGGAAATTTCATATACATCACTCACAAATTGATATTTTCATATAACTCACTAACTTGCTATTCTCACTTTTCTTATGTTAAATTTTACCACGAGTTTAAAAATGACTATTTTGCCATATTTTAAAATCAAGGGTTAAGGTTTAGGATTAGGGTTATTTTTAAAATTATGGGTTAAAATAACTATTTTGCTCTCTTTTAAAATCCTCCTTAACTCTAACCCCAACCCTAACCCTAACATAATCTTAAACCCAAAACCCAAAACCCAAAACCCTAACCCTAAAAGGAGGGCAAAATTGTTATTTCTAAACTAAGGGGTAAGATTTAACATAAGTAGAGTGACAATAAAAAAAAAATTTATTTTTTGATATTGATCAATATTGTGAGTGAATTATATGAAAGTATCAATTTTTGAGTGAGGTATATGAAATTTTTATATTTGTTAGTGACCGATGTGGGAAAACCCCATAAAACTTTTGGTCATGGTTCTTAGTGTTGCCCTGCAATTTTCTATTACACATGCAAAAAGAATGTTTCAAAATGCAATTCAAACAGAATTTTTCATTTTGATGCATCTTAAATACAATTACAGAGCAACACCGCTACAACAATATATAAAAACATTAAGCTACAACATCAAGTCAAAGAAGATAAATTAATTCAGCTAATATTGTTAAAAAACCTGCTTAGGTCCTGATTTTGCTTTTAGCATCTATGAGATCCACAATCGTTTCCGATATATCAAAAAAAATGAAAATTTTGAATTTTTCGGAGCCACTATCATTCTCTAAAAACCTACTTTTTAGAAAAGTAGTGAACAATATGTTACTAAATATAGCAACATATTTTAGCAATCGTCAAAATATAGAAGAGTACAAGGCAAAAGAAGATCTTCCATCTTTGAATTCTTTAATATATTTTATTCAAAAAAATTACTAAAATGTCATCAAAATATTTACAAAAATGTCATTTCAAAAATAATAATAATAATAATGCTGGGACGGAAGAACATCTTCCGTCCAACCACTTTCACTTACGATTTTTCCACATATTTACGATAATGTCATCCACATATTTACGATATTGCCATTTCATTAATTAAAAAAAAAGTGTCAAATGGAAGATCATCTTCCATCCAACAATTTGTTTAAGTTTTTTAAAAACAAAAAATTTCAGAAACAAAGAATGTTCTTCCGTCTGTCATTTTTGATATTTAAAAAAAAATGTTAAACAGAAAATGTTCTTCCGTCGTCTGAATATTTTATTAGTACTTTTTTGCCAAAATTTAGCTCAAACATAGCAGGTCGAAGTCTTTCTATTGCTATTTTTGATTGTAAATATCCATATATTGGCAACAACAATAGTGGATGCTCTGAAGCACGGATCATTCAATTGTGAAGTCATCTCTCACGCAACACAAAATCATATTGTCTCGGAAACTATAACACACACCCCTCAGACAACACTACCTAATTCAATATAGTTATTTTAGCATTTTTCATTTGTTGATGTGGTGTTTCAGTGCCCTATCGCTCCCTCAACTCCTGGGAATCTCTCGTGCCCTCTCGCTCCCTTCGTCACATTCGTCACATGCATCTGCTGACCCCACCCACCCTCTTATGCGACCTCCCACTCCCACCTCCTCTTTCGCAATGCTCTAACGAATGGTGCAGGTCTATGAGGTCTTCCTTGTGCCAAGAACCCTGTCTAGGACGATGAAGCTATGATGGGCTCGAACATTGTGTAGCGGAGGTTCACATGTTCGATCAACTCGATTGAGGAGTCGTTGACTTTGATGAGGCCTCGATCGCGTTTGCAGTAGGCGAACGAGGCCTCATCTAGGCGATGGCGATGACGACAAAGGTCTTCTCACTAGAGAATTGGATGGATCTATCGTTATTGTTATTGCTGGAGCAACCATTTTTTATTGATTCGGTTGGCTGGTAGTCCTAACCCCTTCAAAAACAGTAGCTGCACTTGGATAGAGAGAATTCTCAGGCTTCGACCCGCCCCAGCATCTCCTACAGAATCTCAGAGGTAGCCTCTCTAGGTGGTAAGTTCTCAATATAGCCTGGATCATATTTGAAGTCGCCGTTACCAATACTCACATTTTAAGAGGAAGCCAATGCCACAACTGCAAACAACACAGTTGTTAAGTCTTGAGAAAACAACTGCAATCTTATTTAAAGAGGACAACTTGCTTAAGAGTTCAAGAATGCAGAATTAAAATTGTTGAGAAAGAAAAAAATCATGTATAGTGATCTTGTAAGCTGACTTAACAAACTAAAGTTGGCTATGCACAACCATATTTTGTTATTAACTTGCAATAGTAAAGATAATGACGTAGAAACCAATTTTCACTAAGAAAAAGACGGAGAATAATTCTCTGTGTGACAGGACAAAATCCAAAGATGTGAGACAGGTAGTTGCACAAATAATTGTTCAATCTGTGTATAAAAAAACCCACTTAAATTTTATTGAAGGCTCAATATAGTTATTGATTCATTCTCTTATAAATTAATAGAGTAACAGATACGTAATATTTTTTTGTCATTCCGTACACAGAATAAAGAAAATAATTAAAAGAAAAAATAAACAAAAATAAATAAATTTTAAGTATCTACTCAAGTAGGAAAAGATAGGCAATTCAGGGGTATTTACTTCTTTAAAGATCACAAATGAAAAAACAACAAATCTTTAACCTACAAGTACAACCATTAGAATGTTTTAAACTAATAATATACAGCAATAATGCAATACAACCCTTGGAACTGGAATCATTACTAAATCACCTCTAAACTGGTTCAGCTATAACCTTTACAGCAAGCTACATCATTCAACTGCCAGCTGAAATTAATGAAATAATTTCAGGGTTGCTGTTTGTTCGGCCTTTTTTTTCATCATCACCAGTTATTAGTCCATAAATCAAAACAAGAATCTGTAAAGCTCAGAAAGTAAAGCTCAGAAAGTGAATCCAAACTACTGAAAATAAATTGATTAAATAAAGGGATTCAGTACCCATCAAGTTTTTACTTCACATTTATAAACACGGTCGGATGATCACAGGACATCCATGAACAATATAAGGCCACCCAGTGCAATGAGAAGAAGACTAGGATAGACCAAGTGCATTGTTACTCTCCATTTGCATACAGAGACATGCATCAAATTTGATAAAACAATTTCATTGCTCAAGATTAAACATGAACTGAATCCATGCGGGTAAGAAAGAACTTAGTTTAATTGTATATTAATCCCTTCACAGATTAATACCATAAAAAGAAATGATTCAGCACTAGATAAAACTCACCTTTGCTTCTGTCAACCACTATCCGTAAATGCACAAACATTACATAAAAACCAGCAGTGAAATCTAAAGGTTTCTCTAGTACCTGATCTTTCCCCTAAACAAACATCCTAGCATATTCTAGCATATTCAACATCAGAACACAATAAGAAACGTCAACTCAACAAGTCACTCATTCCCGAATCCTTATTTATTAAATCTCCATACTCCAAACTGGTTCAGATATAACCTTTACAGCAAGCTGCATCATTCTACTGCCAGCCAAAACTAGTAATTCCAGGGTAGCAGTCTGTTCGGCCTTTTTATCATCATCACCAGTTACTAATTTTCAAATCAGAGACAAAATCCATAAAACCAATGAAATTTTCCTGACAGAAGAAACTAAACAAATAAAATGGATTAACTATTCCTTCACTTTACTTTGCACCTATATATCCAATTGAATCAAAACCCAAGCATACCAGGATAAATCATAACACTGAAAATAATGAAGGGTAACAAACAGGTAACTAGCTAACTAGGCCATGGAAAATAGCAACATAAGGTCATCAAATGCAGTAAGAACATGACCAAGTTATAGTGTTAAAGATAAATAGGCAACATACACGACAAACCTATTCAACTGCTCAAGTATACATATCAAAAGAGTCCATGCTCGTAAGTCATAAAACATGATAGCAAGTAAAATATTCGGGATATCAAAAGCTTCATTTAATTATATATATGGAACGGGCGGAACTTGATACCATATGAAAAGAAGTTAGTGCAGTAGAGAAAGCTTGCATATGCTTTTGCCTCTTCCGAAACCTGCTGCCACATATTGAGGGCAGTTTGAGTTCATACCACCAAGCGGTCAGAAATGCAGAATCATAAAAGAAATCCCAGCAGTGCAAGCTATAGGTTCCTGGTACTTGATCTTTGTTCTTAAGGACAATCCTTGCATTTTTTTTTCATGATCCACTCTACACAATCAACTCAGTTTTAGTTAGCTGAATGCGTTATATCTCTTAGTTGTTCTAATTTGCTTAGACGGAACCACTGGGGATTGGAAACAATAGCTATTTACAGACAGTGGAAGAATATACTTTTCCTTTCCCAAGGTTTTTCTTGAAAAGTAGAGATTCAAATAGTATAAAGATTTTCCAAGATGTGGGGAGGGAGGAAGGCATCCATCACTAACCAACTTATAAGTGAAAATGATTATAAAAAATATTGAATTAGGTCCTATATGGAAACCAATATGTATCGGGTTCAAAAAGAAGATGAAACTTATAGCTAAAGATATAGTAGTCATAAGTCAGATTCTGGAAGCATGAAGATAAAACGACTCAAAAGAAAAGTGGACAAAAGAATAAAACAGAAAAATAAAGTAATTATAATAAATATCAGTGAAAGCAAAAGGAGGAGGGAAAATCAAGTTATTCAGGAAAACGATATCGTCAAATTTAAATTCAACCCACATATGCAACCATCAGCAAGCCATACACTTCAAGCTAAAACCCAATGAATTTAATGCATTTACAGCTCAACCATACATTTGGAATTCACATAGCTAAATGCAACTGCATAAAAATCAATTTACAAAGATCTTCATTTATGGTGAAAATCAAGCTGAGATCTATCTGCTAAATGAAGGGAGGGACCAATGGTGTGAAACTATATAATTTTGATTCTCTGCTTCATCTAATCCAGTTTCCACATGAGGTTAGATGAAGGTCAAGAAGAGTTGTTAAGTTTGGGTGATATGCGATCAAAATCACAATTATCATACTGAGCTCAACCAAAGATTAAACTTTATCATCGATATGTAAACTCTATTTTGAGCACTAAAGTTAATCTTAAGAAACCAGAAGAAGAAGAAGAAGAAGAAGAAGAATAGCTCAAAAACATGCTTAAGTTTTCCAAATGCTAATTGAAGAAAATAACAACATTATGCACAAAAAATGATATTGCAGTATAAAAGAAGCAGTAAATTATGGGCAATAATAACTCACTTTGCCAACCCAATCCTTCAAAAATATTACAGAAAATCAACACAACAGTATAGTCTTTACACACATTCAAATCAATGATCATCACGAGTTCACAACTCACATAAGTAAGAACAAAAGTCATATGATCCCTACTGTATCATGTTTCTACTTCGTGTTATGTAATCATACCACAGTATCGTCAAATAAGTCCTGCGAGGACCGCTATTCTGACCTTAATTTATAACAGATAGCTCATTCAAGATCTAATTATCATCTACCTCCACAATAAAAACAACAACAATACACAGGTGACAATTTAATTGAGACTGAAGACCGACATGCCTAACTGCTAATAACCAAAAGCACGCGTACTATTTTAAAAATTAAAGTCCAATAGCATTCATAATCCATTCCTATAAAATGAGTGACCAGATTGACTAAGTTAGTGTTAAAAAGATAATAAAAAAGGTTTAAAAAGTAGAAGTATCAGTCAAAATCAAAAGGAACATAGAGAATGTGTTTTAAATCTATCTTTTTCAATCTTCTTCTAAGCAATATGACAAAATATATAAGAAAAACTGGATAATGAAACTATCAATTTATCGTGATGGCATGCCCCTCCTTGTTCACAGTTTGCTAAGCCAGGAATGTGGACTAAGTAAGAGGGTTGGTGTCAAGTCCACATTCCACAGCCTATTGTAAAATTTGGTCTTATAGAGTCCAGTGCTTCCTAGCCAACTGCAATTTGGAGGGAAAAAGCATAGACTATTACAACGATTCTGTTGAAAATGATGAGCAAGAGAATGTGAAAAGCAGATTGGTAACCATGTTATTTAGGGTAAGTCTTGTTTATTTCGTTATATGTGAGTACAGAAACAAAGTGATCTCTTTAACATACAACTACAACTATTATCAAGTTCTGAATCAGGCTAAGACTAGTGTTCTAAACCACCAAATTATGCAGGGCATATGCACCGCAATCTAATTGTTTTTATTCCACATATAGAATAAATTAGGTTAGTGTAAATAGAAAAATTGGAAACTAGAATGAAGCCTGGCCCGATTTTAACCTTTAATTTACAACTTATATAACCCATTCCCAATTTTAAAGCCGAGCAAATTTTGTCCCGTGTTCAGCTGCATGTATACTGGATACAGAAAAAAAGTCAGAAATGGATATGAAACCCAATCCAATTATAAGTTGGAAACGAGTTTGAAATCTAATCCAAAGTAACAACCCATTCCCAATCCTGTCATTCCTAAAATACCCAACCACACACACAGCAAGAAACTCTTAATGCCGCATTCCTGATACCGCGTTCTGTAACATTGGCTAACACATACCAATCACTAATCAAACTCCTGCAAATGAAAATAACTTGGATAAAACTATAAACTAGAAAACATAACAAGAACAACATCAAATTACCTTAGTTCTCAAAATAGACAACAAGTCAATCAATCCAATCCAAGCTCCCTTCTTGTTTCAAAATCACACAAGCTGGTTCAGCTCCAACCTTTACAGCAAGCTGCATCATTCTACCGCCAAACAAAAACTAAGAAAATAGTTTCAGGGTAGATGTAAGTTCGGCCTTTTTTTCATCACCACCAGTTCTTAATTCCCTCATCATACATAAAACCCACAACACAAAATTCAAATTTAGTTACAATAAAATAAAAAATGAAAAAATGAAAAATAAATAAACTATCTCCATGTAATCTATCCATTAGCAATGCTCAAGCAATCATTTGAACGCACATAGGTAAATCAAGTAGACAATAAAAGACAAACAACACTCAAATCACCTCTACTTACAAAGTTTCAATCTTTCATACCCTCCAATAAACCCATTAATTTTAATTAAAAAAATCAGGAAGGAATCACCTTTTCCTCTCTGATTACACACTGAGATGCTAAAAATGACAGCTTAAACCCTAGTTGGCGGCTATATCTATTTCACTATCTCTTGTTAAAAAAGCGCGTGCATTGTACGTGTAAGCTATTCGTGTTCAAATCAGGTTTGTTTCTGAATATCCGCACCAACTGTTCAGTGGAGTTAAATTAATGCCCACGCGTTTTTGAACTTTTCTGCCTCTTAAATGATTCTTAGAAACTTAAGATGCATGTCTTAATAAATATATGGGTAAAAGGGATATGAGCAACTTGCTCATTTAGTAAATGAGCAAGTGATGAAATGGCATGCATGTGATACATTGAGTATCTAACCACTTTTAAGATTTTTCAATCACATGTATGCCACCTCATCACTTGTTTATTTACTAAATGAGCAAGTTGCTCATATCCCTTTTACCCTATATACCCTAAATATATATATATATATTTTTAAGGCCTCGAACATGAGTTCTCTCATATCTCTTTACTTTTTATGAAATAGTAATTTACATGTGCGATACATATTTTAATAAATTTAAAATAAAAATAAAAACTATGATGTTGTGATGACTCGAACCTAAAACATCATTTATATTAGTTATATACGTGCGTTACACTGTTGATAGATTGACAGAAGACACTAAAGCCTTCTCCCATTATAATATTGGGTTTTTAACATGTATACCCCTAATAAATATAATAATATCATATATACCCCTCACAAATGTGTATTTTTGTATATACCCTGATAATTTGGACTTTATATCATATTTACCCATATGTTAGATATCACTAAGTTAACCATGATTTTATCCTTACGAGACAAATATAAATCAAATTAAAAGATCAAATTAAACAATCAAATGAGAAAAGATTTAATAATTTTAAGGAAAATAAATGAGGAATCTTATAATCTATCATTAAAAAAGAAGATTGATGGCAAATTTGGAGAAGTAATGTGAGGAAGAATATGTAATTCTCAAAAAGGCATTGTTAGTTTATCTATTTCTTGAAGAAAAATGAAGAAATTTTGAGAAGAGTTAATGAGTGTCGGTTGGATTAACAATTGTCCGGTTTTAAAATGATGAAGAAAATAAAGTTTGAATGGTAGATAAAAGAATATTTCAGTCATTTTTCATCAAGTTCATTAAAAAAAACTAAATATTCTCCATCGTTTTGAGTTTTTCTAATTCGATGAGTAATTAAGAGAAGTGTTATATATTGTTGAGGACAAATATGAAAATACATATTTGTGAGAGGCATACATAATGTTTAAATATTTGTTGAGATTTTAGTAAATGAGCAATTGATGAGGTGGCATGCATGTGATACATTGAGTATCTAACTACTTTTAGGATTTCTCATTCACATGCATGCCACCTCATCACTTGCTCATTTACTAAATGAGCAAATTGCTCATACCCCTTTTTTCCTATATATAATAATAATAATATAATATAATAATAGTATATATAAAATAATATATATTAAATAATAATATATATAATAATAATATAATATAAGAATAATATATGTAAAATGGTTTTTAAAATAAGGGTTTTAAAAACCATTTCAAAAAACTCAATTCTAAAAATTGCTATCTAAACAGGTTTTCTAACCTAAAAATTTTTTTAAACCAAAAAACGGGTTTTAAAAACCTTTAATCGTTGCTCTGACACCAACTTCGAGGATCGATTTTAAGAATAACAAAAAAGTGTTATAAATTACAACATGAAGAGAAAAGAGTTTTCCAAAGATACATAAACAATCAAGAGAAAGGGTCCAACATACTTCCAACCTAGCTAAGTCTTTTTGAGTTGTTTTGTTCTGGTTACTATTATAGGATAAATTACTCATATTATGCATCCCGATTTCTATGCTTCTTTTACATTCCTTTCGTCTTAGAATTACTATGTCATTTCACAGGACTTCACTCTGAAATACGTCTGGAACAACTATTAGCACTTCAATATAGACAACCGTAAATTAGTTACGTTTCCTACCATAGGTGTACGACTCAACTCTATCAGAAGTAAATTGGCATTTCTCAATATTTTTCAGGCAGAGTTTTGTACAACTCTTCCTAGTAGAGGAATTTAGTTAGTCATACCTTAAATTTGAACACGAGATTAAAGAAAGATTATCCTTATTGCTTTCAAATTTGGTTACAAGCTAGCTTCCTCTCTTTACAAACTTTTGTTATATGGAATTTCTCTCCCGTGAATGATGTCCCTTATAATAGATTTGTTCACCTTATCCAGAGCTGAGAAGTCTTACATTTTAGTTTACATTCATCATCTCTTACATCAGTTTTTCAATAATTTGTATTATTACATCATGTCTTACATCATTATTCTAGAAAAAAGAGATTCTTCATGTCCGCCATCTTCACATGCTCCGCATTGTGTTGGTGTTCTGTCTTCACGAACCTACAGTAGTGACCAATTGTTTCTTCTGTCATGTCTTTGCTTATTTAGTTAGTATCTGGTACAACCTGTCAAATAGTTCATGCTTATTTTATGGTTGTTTTATTTTTGTTATGTTATAGATTATTATTTTCTCTGAATCTGAGATGTCATAGGTTTATATTGTATTATCCCTGAATTTTATGTCATTTAATTCACAATACATATTTTTGAATCTCATTGCTCTTCTTTTGGGGATTAATTTTTCAAATTCTCCAGTTTTGTATGCACGATATTAATGCTCCATATATTATCTAGGCAATCATCCCAATCTTGATACATGTTATGCTGGAAGTTCTTATTATCATCAAGATATTCTTTGATCGTTGAACACATTCTAACATATATTTTTGAGGCCTTCATCAAACCAAAATAATTTTTTGTTGCTTTGTACAGTTCTCTTGTCTCTTGGTAACTGACTAAGTTCCTCACATTCTCTGGAGGATAAATACAGTGAATAAGTCCTCGTTCAAATAGAGCTCGTGTCGTTCATCGATTTGCTCCTGGTAGAATGATAGCCTTTTGCATGTGATGTTGTGATATGGTCATGATGAACTGGTTTATTTGTGTGACCTGACATAATTTCTTAAAAGAGGTTAATCTATTTTAGAGGTTCAGCAAGTAAATTTTCATTGTAGGTAGCTTGTTTAGATGTAGATTCTCCCTCTGGGATGGCTATTTTGGTGGACTTACTGTTATTTTGTGGAGTTGTAGGTTCACAGCCCTTACTCATTTTTTCAGTAATATATTCTGAACTTATGTGATGATAGAACAAACTCTGAAGTCCGCAAGTATGTAACTGTAATTGTTTAAATGCAGCCTTTATTTGCTTCACAACTTCCTTAAAGGAAACTATGTTTTCTTCTATTTGTTGGACTCTATTTTCCATCTTGCAAAAAATAAAACTGTTGGTTTCTTGATAAGAAGTCTGCTAGAAAATTATCTTTTCCTTTCAAATTTTCTGTTGTAAAATCTTAATGTGCTAGCTCCATCTGCCATTGTTGCTGCTAATTTCGGTGTGGGAGCAAGCAGATGATTTGTAGATTCTTCTGGAAACAAAAAAGGCAAACCTGTTGACTTCTTACTGGCGTTTGACTGTTTCTTACCACTGTCGTTGACCTGCAAAAAGTTCGCAACACCGGGATGGATCCCGGCGACGAACCCTCCGACGCTCAAGTCAGTAATCAGGAAGATTATGAAAGAGTAATTTGTGAAAAAATATTCATTACCTTTTTTATTATGGGAGAGAGGGGTATTTATAGTCGCCTTTAGAGACAGTTTAGAGATTATATCTCTATGTTCCGGTGTTTAGAGATAAGAAAGAGAGTTTAACTCGTTTGATGATAAGAGAGGCGGTTTAAACTACCTCTTATAGATAACCACGAATTTGAATTAGTCTCTAAATAACCTGGGCTGGTTTGTGACGGGCCGCCACTCATACCCAATATGGCAGATCTGTTTTTGGGTTTATTGGGCTTGAAAAAAGACCCAATTCCCCTTTCGGACTCGTTTGTGGTGGAAATTACTGTTTTACCCTTGAGAGTTCAAGATTCATACCCGATTTGAACGGTCCCCATTTAATCCTATTTTTAGCCACATTACAAGCTCCCCACTCCTGAAGACCGAGTCCAACAGGCTTTGAGGAGTAGTTTTCTTGTTTTAATGACATACATGCTTGTATCAGAGTTCTCAGGTATGTTAGAGTCTCTCACTGTGTTTAATGATGCCTCTTCTAAGCTTTTATAAAACTCAGATTTGGTTGTAGAACTTTCTGGATTTTTTGATGATTTTTTTTTCCAATTTTTCAATTATTTTCCGAATTATTTATTCAATGTACGAAGTAACAATTAATCTTCAAAAAAATCTTAATTAATTGTTCTAATTAACAATTATTTTTCAGAAAATTAAAAACATTTTTTTTCTGAATTTATAATTATTTTTAGAACATTTTAATTATTTTTTTCGGATTTTTAATCATTTTTTCAAATTTTTAAATAATCCATTCAATTTAATAAATGGAAAAATGGATTTAATCATATGAATTTCGACGTGGCAAGATCTGGACTGTTGATCATATCAACGCACACTTTTTGAAGCGATTAGACTGCTGACGTTGTTTGACCAGTTAACGATTTAACGCTCACGTGGATTACGGTGACAAGAGCACTCAGCGCCATTGCCGACCCCCATCGACACCTTGGCAGGCTAACGTGTGGAGATTTTAACCGTTGACTGTGCTGACCCCTATCGACACTTCGGCGTGCTGACACGTGGCGAGTTTGACAGTTGAAGTTTGACTTAGTCAATTGCTTATCGCTCAGATGGAGATCGGTGACAAGAGCGCTCGGCACCCTTGCCGAACTCCGTCGATGCCTCGGCGAGCTGACACATAGAGATTTTGACCATGGACTGTGGACCATTGACCAGTCAACGTGACTTCTCCATTCACGGCGTCAGTGTCAAGAACACTCGGTGAGAACTGTCGAGGTCCAGGGAGACTTCGAGAGAGCGACACGTGGAGATCTTGATCGTTGACCGTTGACCATTGACCAGTCAACATCAATTCTCCATTCATGGCGTTGGTGCCAAGAGGCTTGGTGAGGGCTGCCAAGGTCCAGGGAGACTTCGAGAGAGCGACAGGTGGAGATCTTGACCGTTGACCAGTCAACGCCATTTCTCCATTCACGGCATCGGTGGCAAAAGCGCTCTGCGAGAGTTGCCGAGGACCAGGGAGACTTCGAGATGATGACACGTGAAGATCTTGACCGTTGACCGTTGACCAGTCAACGGCCATTGGGTTTTCCAACCTTTTTGTCGTCTTACGCTAAATGGGTCAGGCTTTTGTGTTTTGGGGGCCTTTTAACCTTAGGGGGCATTCTAACAACCCCCTCTCTCTATAAAAATCCTTTCCCCAACTCCTTTTGCTCATTCTCTAAGTTTTTACTCAAGCGGCTTTCACCTTCAGCGAGAGCTTCCGAAGAAGGTTTTCTACTCCGGTGATTTTTTTCGTCTGTAGGAGTCAAATCAAGGTGAGTCGTAGCTAATTTTATTTACTTTTAGAGAATGTCTAGGGTCACTTCGAGCCAAAATACCTCCCCCATCGTCAACGATGAGCCGACCTCCAGTCAAGCTCATACAGCCGATAAGGGTAAGGCCGTAGTAGAGGCCTCTTCGGTGGTTGTGGATACCATTATCGAGAAAGAACGAAGAATGGGGGAGTGCAGCAGACTACCCGGACAACTGACAGGGCTCCACTGTGTTTGGGAACTACCGGACGACCTGGCTGAGCTCATCGTATACGACCAAACACGGGACTTCGAGAAGAACACAGCTCGGGAGACCTCAGAAGTCGATGACACTATTTCCATCTTGAACGAATGAGATTTAAAGTCAATTCGGGAATGTTTTATGATCCCAAAGGAATTTGATCTGATGCTGCCTGGGCCCGAGGTGAGGGCCAACTCACCGATGCCAGTAGACATGTGTTTTTGGCCCGTTGACGCCTTCCTAGCAGGCGCTCGGCTTTCACTCCATCCTTTTGTCGCCGAAGTATTACATGCCGAACATGTGGAAGCATGCCAACGGGTACGTCCTCCATTGTCAGGTGGTGAACATCAATCCCCGTCTGAATGTGCTGCGAACTTTGTATCAGATCCATCAGCAACATAAGACAAAGTTTAGGTTTTATCTGTCTCCGAGGCATGGGGTAAAGCTCGTCAATAACCCCGACTCGATCAAAAATTGGAGGGATGAGTTCTTTCTCATCCGAAGTTGAGAGTCGTGGAACATTCCGACCGCTTGGGTCAAGGAGGTTACGAAGTGGGTGAAGGAAGGTCCCATTTTGAGCCCTGAGGAGACCAAGATGGTGCAAACGCTCCATGGTTGGCCGAATTTTGACTAGAAGGACCTGACAGAGGAGGCGCTTTACAGGAGGGTCTTAGCCCGATCAACCCTAGTATGCTTTTTGTTTTTTTTAGTTTAGTTTCTTATGCTCACGACTTAGCCTTGTTCTTATCTTCAATGTATTCTCTTTTCTGCAGAATCAATGGACTACGAGGCACTACTTGCGAAGCACGGAGCTTTGGGCACCAAGGCCCCTGCTGGCAGGAAGAGGAAGAGGACTGTTACGAAGATCTCTTCTCCGAAGCCGAAGGTGGTTTCTGCCGCAGAGGTCTCACAGCCGACGCCTTCCGTTGCACCGTCTACTTCTGTCGCTATGGGGGATTTCCCACTGTCGGAAGCTTTGGCTCTAGAGGTCCCCCCTCTCACTGCCAAAGCTGAGGTGTTCTTGACCGAGGAGCAGAAGAAGATTTTCATTCCTGACTGGCAAGTTAGGAAGCTCGACGGATTCCTTGGCGACTCGGCCGTTTGTATGCAAGTAGTTCGCCATCTTGCCATGCCGAAGGATAAGGCTACTATGGAGGTGAGGACCGTTAGTGACGACGTGCTCGAAATCGCTCGAGCCACCATGTCGGTATGTTCTCTTCCATCTTTAGAAAAAAAATTCTAAGTTTTGGGATTTTTCTTCATTGAATGCCTAAGCTCCATCTTTTTCCGCAGATTGCTTGCCACTTCGGCCATTTGATGCAGCAGATGGCCGAACAGGAGAAGGAGCTGAAGCTTGAAAACAAGAGAGCTCGGGCTGACAAGGCTAGGATGGCGAAAGACCTCGAGCAATCGAGGATTCAAGCCAAGATGAAGTCCTCAAGGGTTGAGCACCTCGAAGCCATTATCGTCAAGCTGGAGGCGGACAATGCTCGGCTGGTGAAGGAGAAGGAGCTCACGGCGAAGGAGAGAGAGGATGTGATTGCTACTGCGAAGATAGTCGCAACGAAGGAGGCCGAAGCCCAATCGATGGAGAAGGCCCAGGGGTTCTTTCTTGTGAATATGGCAAAGGCCTACGCCCACGCCCTGACCAACGTCAATGCAAAATTTCCTGGCCTCGATTGTACTGGGCTCCGTCTATTCCCCGATCCAATTCCCGGGTTCAACAACATCATCGAGGAAGGTGGAGAAGAGGGCGGCGAAGAGGATGAAGAAGAGGCTGAGGGTGCCGAGGTAGAGGCAGACGCACCCCCAGAGCCTTTGCCTTTGGTGATCACCATTGAGGCACAGGTGGCCGACAGAACGGTCGAGGTCAAGCACTCTGCGGCCGTGGATCCTTCAAAAGAGGTCGGCCCTCGAATCCATTGTAAATTTTATCTCTTTTTTAGCCTAAGTCTTTTGTAACGATGCCTAATAGTAGACTGGCCACCGCTTTTTGTATCTTTTCTTTAGTAATGAAAAAACTCTTTTGGGGCACAGTTACCAAGTATGGCAGCGATACTTAGGGCTATCTTACATCGTCTGATACTTGAACTTAGAACTATCTTGTAGCTCCACTTGAACTTAGAACTATCTTGTAGCTCCACTTGGACTAAGAGTGATTTATGCTTCTCTCTTTGGTTTGGTAGATCTCAGTATACCACGCGCAACCTTCTCAGGGTAGTGAGGCATCGCAACTTCGCACCAAGCTCTGCATTACCGAGTTAGGACTCGCTTAGTCTCGGGAGAGGTTCTATAAAGCGGAGGTAGAGCTCAGCCATTTGAGGAGGGTCTTGACTCGCCGATATGTCGAGGAGAGGCGTGATGAAGAGATTCTCCAAGACGTGCCCCCTGTAGGTGAGGAGGTCTGTCCTTCAATGTCTGAAGGCAAAGCTTCGAGAATAAAATTCCTTCGTCATTCTTTATTTGCGATGACCTCTAAGAGGGATCAGTTGAAAAATGCGGTTCTCGAGAAGATTTTGGAGGCAGCTCATCTTCGGAGGACTATCTTTGAGCTCT
Organism: Hemerocallis citrina; assembly: GCA_017893485.1. Taxonomy (NCBI): domain Eukaryota; kingdom Viridiplantae; phylum Streptophyta; class Magnoliopsida; order Asparagales; family Asphodelaceae; genus Hemerocallis; species Hemerocallis citrina. Next base: position 428,163,141 of record CM030358.1, on the reverse strand, counting down.
CGCAAGGGGGTAGTACGGGCGGGGTGCCCCGTTTGAAGTTTAGAGTGACGGATGACTCCCTCAAAGAGCGACTCGTCAAGTTAGAGATGGAGAACCTTCTTTGTCTCTAACTTAATCTGACTAAGACTAGACATGTGTAGGAATCACCCTGAATTTTTATAAATTTAATTGATGAGTTTTCTGACCTGAAACATACATGTGAACATAATCTATAACATGCTGCCTGAACATAAAATCTGAAAAGAATAGGAATTTCGGCATAGTTTCTGTAATATTTATATGTCGTATGTATATTCATTGAACCAGTAGAGAGCCTTGTTTCTAGAACTTCTGACGGATCCAGATTTGCTTTTCTGTAGCATCAAGAATCTCTGTTTTTGTATATCTTAATTTTTCTGTAACGAGTAGAATTAGCCACACCTAGCATGATACAACCTTGACACCTTCTTGCATGCTCACATAGGATGAAATAAAATATTAAAAAGATGGGGTATTATGGGTTGACTTGAAAAGAAGGTAATGTTAGGAGCACTTCATGCTCTTGTGAAGAGCGGGTGCATGGAAAATCCTTCCACGAGCTTGCTCTTTGCTTGCCGGAAACACCGAGGAATCCCGGCGATGCTCAGAGTGGCATGGCCAGTTCGTCGAGCGGGGCGTCGATTGGGGGAGCCGCTTGGCCTATGGGCCTCGATGGTACGACCCAGCTCGCGGGTCTAGAGATCTCTTTAGAGGGAGCGAGAGAACGACATGGAGCTCGTTGGCCGCGTGTATCGCTGAACAGAAGCGTCCCTCTTCCTAGAAATAGTTAGGGTGTTTCTTTGTAGTTTTGTAGGAGTTTTGGTCCCAATAAGACTTGTAACCCCAATTTCTTGTTGTGGAATAAGATATTTTTTGTACTTAAGCGATGTTTGTAGCGGTTTTTCCTTTCTGACCTTGTAATTAGTTTCTGTTTGGAATAAAAAACCCACTAATTATTTAAGTGCTACTTCCATTTGCTGAACAACTGGGTGTTGTGAGTTTTGTTGAGTAGTTTTCAACAGTTGTAGGAGAAATTCCGAATGGCGAGCTACTTTATACTTACTTATTTGCAAGTGGCTAAAGTGGCGCAAACCAGGTGTTGGACTCCGAACTTGTCGTTTTAAGAGTTTCAACAGTTGTGGGAGCAATTCCGAATGGCGAGCTACTTTACAGTTATTTGTTTGCAAGTGGTTAAAGTGGGGTCGAGCCAAGTGTTGGACTCCAAACTTGTCGTTTTAAGAGTTTCAACAGTTGTGGGAGCAATTTCGAATGGCGAGCTGCTTTGCACTCGCTCGTTTGCAAGTGGCTAAAGCGACATCGAGCCAAATGTTGGACTCCAAACTTGTCATTTTAAGAGTTTCAATAGTTGTGGGAGCAATTCTGAATGGCGAGCTGCTTTGTACTCGCTCGTTTGCAAGTGGCTAAAGCGGCGTCGAGCCAAGTGTTGGACTCCGAACTTGTCGTTTGAAGGTTTCCATTCTTAGATTGTACGTTTTGAGGCAAATCAATCAAGTTTTTGACGACAGCTTTTCGGAAAAGTAGACTGCTTTTATTAAAGAGAACTAAATGGCCGCTTCTAAGTTGCAAGCCTTTATTATATAGAAAATACAACTAAGTGAAAGAAAAGTAATAAGAAATGCTTTAGGCAGAAGTTGCTTCGAGCGGTGTTTCAACACCCACTTGGCACTTCATGAGGTGCTCCGCATTCCAAGTTCTCGGTAGCTCCCGGCCCCCTGGATCTTCAAGTCGGTAAGTTCCCAGATGAACCTGTAGCGCCCCGAATTCCTAACATAGGAACTCGTGACACTCTCTAGAATCTTTCTTCAAATGAGTCACAACACAACAAAAATCACAGAAAATTTAAAACTTTTATTACATCAAATTGTTATTACAATGTCCAATGAGTACAACAATTACAATTAATTGTTACAACAAGAATGTACAATAAATTTGGACATTAACTTTCACTTGGATGCTTTCCCCAGCTAGAGCTTTTCTGCGATCCCAACTCGGCAGTCCTGCACTGATAACTGTGGGTACGTCAGTTGATTACAACTGAAAAAATACTATATTCGGCTATCCTCTCTACGCCATAATATAGCGATTCCAACCTCAACAACCGCAAATAATATTTGATGCAAAGAAAAAAAGTAATGTCAAATAAGTGTCGGTGTATGCCATGGCCTATACTGATGCACACACTATGCACACATGCTCCTAAGGCTAATGCATGCTTGGTTGAAAGATATGCATGCCATACTACACATCCCCAAAACCAAATGCCGTTCTTCAGTTTGATGGGGCTCGATCCCCCACTATGCATCCTACTCATGTGCGCTTTCCTGTTTCTGATTCCAGTGATGATGAGGCTGCAGGCTTACCCTGCTAGTCGTTACTGGTGTTCAATCCTCATAGTTTTATCCACTATGCCCGAGACTCCAGTCGCAGGCTTACCTTGCGTGACTGTAATTAAATCAGCTTACCCGATATGTTGCTGTATCTATGTCTCCCCGGACCACACCAAAAGCCAATATATGGGCACAAGGGCTCCATTACCGAGTGATTAGAGCAACTTCCGATAGAGTCTAGCTCTTCGGGACATCGTCTAATCTGTCTGTCCACATTGATCGACAAAGGACCTGACAGATATAAGGTTTTCCCAACTCCGCTATACTCGTCCTTACACTACAGTAGAACTTGCAGTCGAGACGACGTCAACACTCCAAACCTCCTCGAAGGTTGTTACGGATCATAAAGGCATTTCTGCCGAGACAGCGGAGCCCTCAACAGAGTGTCACCGCTTCCAAGGCATTTCGGGGTCCCTGTCCGCATTAAACGAAACTAGGATTAGGTCGGGGGCGATGACGCCATGCGTCCCCCTGACAGGCGAACACCCTCGCTAGTGCCTGTCCTTACATTCAAACAAGACTCGATCTAGTCCTACCAAAGTAACAAGGCTACCCCCCTCTAAGATTAAAGGTTAAGGTTGAAATCAAGATTTGTTTTATCAACTGACTACTCAAACCACCACTCTAGCCAACTCTAATTCATTTAGTTAGGCGAGCTATCTACCAATTCCAAATCCCTAACTCGATAATCAACTTTCTTTCCATGATCAACTAGTTCAATTCCATTAGTAGACTCTCCCTAGTTAGTCACCTTTGTCAAAATAGATCTCAACCAATTTCACACTAGGACTCAACTAGCCCTTTAGTCTGGCCCAAGAGTTGACCTGCCTCAACCCACACTTGGCACGAACCAATGACGAACCGACTCTGTCGATCGCCGCAACCGTCATCTACGCTTGGAGTTCGATTGCAACCTCAGCCCGGCCAACAAGTAGCTCCCGCTAAACTTAACACTCCACGGTCCTCAACAAGTGGTAGCTCCAAACACAAACTGTGGAATCCATCCATACACGGTGAGTATGTCGGCGCACGAGTCATCTCCTCCAACTCGTTCGATGTGACACGGGTCTTAATCTACCCGTCTAGGCTTGTCAACAAGATTTAGTCCTAGAGTCTCAACACTCAACCAACGTACCCCAAAAAGGTACACCACACTAGGAGTAAGTCCTAACCCACGAATACCTAAAAAGGGGTTCTAAGAGTCCTAAAAACAACAATTTAAGTTTCCAAACAACAAGCACACACTTGGCGTTCATGCCAAAACGGAGTTATTCTCGGTCCCGTTCCCTTGAGGAATCGCGATCGGTCGCTCCCTATGCTTCTACTCAAAATAGAAAGCAAGTACAAGCACACAATGGGCATGAATCTCATCCCAAAGTGGTCTACACTAGTACCCCAACATCCAATACAATTTCCACTTCAAACATTGAATACCATTGTTTATATTGGGGTCTACAAGCAACTATGGGCTACTTTTAGCAAGAAACTTTAGATCACTTAAGTCCTAACTCATACTCACATCCATGACATGTTTTTTGACCTCAAACAACAACTCTATACTAGTGAAGTACAAGTTCAAACCTATTTCTATGAACATGGTGCAAACCAGTGAGCTCTATGTTACACTGTGTTTCTGTCATCACTTGCAAAATTCATATAAAATCGAAACTTGTCCAAATTAGGATTTATTGGTCATTCCAGAAACGTCTATGTGTCTACTGAACGTTCCTAGTTATGAGGATCTTCAGATAAGGTTGTTTAGACACTCTTACGGGTCCATCTTTAACAAGGATACAAACTTCCAGAACAACATATCAGATCAACACAGTGATGGGATAAAATCTATTTAAAATAACATTTGGTGTCAGATCATCATAAACTTTTAGAACCTAGTTCCCGACACATGACGTTACAACACTTCCAAAAATCAAGTGATTCTACCAAGTAGATCTCTAATTATGTCTCTTTGAATATCATCCAAAAACAGGGCAGTAACAACAACAGATCTGTTCACTAAAATATCTAGTTCAACTTGTATGATTTTATTGACATAGCTACAGTGGTCCAAATCTCATGAAATTTGAGATATAGGTCTTAGATATATCCAACAATGTCATAATAAAATTTCAGATCATTCCCATAAGCATGCAGGAGATACAAGTCATTCTTTCCACAATAGTAACAATAAAAACTGCTTCTTTCTATTCTGACCAGCATGAAAGTTCGTAATTTATTTTAATAGCAGGAAAAATCATGAAAATCTAGAAAAATTACTGAAGGTGTACGACACCTATATGATCATCCTCTAAAAATTTCAGATCAAAATTCTAAGTAGTGTTCATGCAATGAGCTACGGATTGACAGCAAAATTCAGTCTTTTAACAGGATTCTGTGTTTTGGACTACTTAACACAAAATGGGTTGTTTAAGTTCATTCCTAGGGCATGCATGTCATTTTTTTCAGTCATCAAACACCATTCAACCATCCAAAAACAAAATAAGAGATTGGAAACACCCACATTTGCTAGTAGCTTGTTCTCTTTCTAGCTCTTTGCTTGTTGGTCCTCCTTCTTGACTCCTCTAGAGCTCCTTGCTTCTCCTCTTTACTTTGGCTCCTTGTTCTCCTTCTCCTTGGCTTTTCTTGCTCCAAATCAGTAGCTAAGTGTGTAAAGAGTGGAGTTTGGAGGTTTAGAAAGGTATAAGAGTTGTAAAAGAGAGTGGAGAAGATGTGGGGTTATAAAAACACAAGAGAAGAGAGGGGATTGAGTGTTGGTTGGATTTTCATGGGCATGGGAAAGAGAATAACATCCCATCATGCAAGAGATTGGGTTGTTTAGGAGGTGATGTGACAAAGGTATCATGATGTCTTTATTTAAACATCAAGAAACCCTAACCCTAGTTCTTATTTCCCTCCTTCTTTCCCTCCAATCTTGGCCGGCCATACCTTGGGCTTGTCCCATTTTGATTTGTTCAAGTGTGGTGGGTTTGTCTTGTTTCATTTGGGCTCACAAGTCCAACTCAACATGTACATTCATATATACATATATACATATATTCGTATGCACCATGTAGGATATTAGTGAGAAAAACAATTTCTTTAACCAAAAAAATAATTGTTATAACTAGTAAGAGTCTAGTTTGTTTACAAGACGCATTCGTCGAAAATTAGGGTTGTTACACCACTCCTTCCTTAGAATAGTTCTGTCCTCAGAACTACAATTAGTGGGAAAGCAAACAAGAGTTAATTAAATAACTCGAGAAATACATTTTCTCATACGGGGTTCACAATCCCCCCTGCTACACAAGCCATCATCGACATCTACCAAGAGTTGATCATCCTACGAGTACTGGCTCTCATCTCGAGAAAGTCAACCTCACTTCGAGGATCGTCCTGGGGCCTATTTCATCTCTGTCCCGAAAATCCTAGCGATCAAACACTAGTTGTGGGTGTTGCTTTCTTCCTGAAATACTAGAGATCAAACTCCACTCCACAGACCATACTGGGGCCTCATCACACGAACCCCTCGTGAGTGTCACTCTCGTCCCGAAATACTGGAGATCAATCCCACTCTACAGACCATTCTGGGGCCTATTTCATCCCACGTCTGGAATACTGGGGAATATCTCTCTTCGTGGATCATTCTGTAGCCCTTACTCCTCCTTGAAGTTTCTTCGTGGGTATCGCTCTCGTCCTCGGAATACTGGAGATCAATCCCACTCCACAGAACATTCTGGGGCCTATTTCATCCCTCATTTGGAATACTGGGGAATATCTCACTCCTTGGATCATTCTGGAGTCAATGTCCCACTAACCTGCTTGTGAATGTTGCTCTCGTCCCTGGAATACTGGAGATCAATCCCGCTCCACAGAACATTCTGGGGCCTCTTTCATCCCAAGTTCCAGAATACAGGGGAATATCTCACTTCATGGATCATTCTGGAGTCCTCACTCATCCTTGAATTCCTTTGTGGGTATTACTCTCGTCCTCGGAATACTGCAGATCAATCCCACTCTACAGAACATTCTGGGGCCGATTTCATCTCTCGTCTGGAATTCTGGGGAATATCTGTAACGCCCCGAATCCCAATTTACTGAATTCGAGATGTTCTTCAGGATCTTTTCGCTTTCTTCACATAAAATTTTTACAAGGAATTTAAAATCTTTACTTTTACATCAGAGTTACAGCATGTTACATTTGAATTTACACAGCGGAAGCAAAATGTACAATATTTACATAAATGAACAACAATATAATGAACTCTTTGTGCATCCATTCCTTTTTACATGTGATTATCCTGCATAAAACACTGTGGGTACGTCAGTTTATTCAACCGACGATAATTATACATGGCCATCCTCTCTATGCCAGAAACAGTATAATGAATCTCATTTCTTACAAATCACAAGCCAGTTCAACATAAGCATGCAAATTGGGAAACTTTTAATGATGTCGTGTCGTGATTGTGCACTTAAATCCTTAATGCAATTTACTTAGTTAATTATGACACTAATGCATACTTGTTCGAATTCTATGCATCCCATACTACATAGGTTCGAGTGCAAGCCTCTTAAACGATCTTCATTTTAGTAGGGTTCAATCCCCCGCCATGACTTATTCTACTACTGTAATTCCAATGAGTATCCCAGATGAATCTATGAGTACAAGCATGTATCCTGGCCCCTGGAGTAGAATTTCGCGCCATGTCTTGACTCGTCAAGCATGCCTTCTGCGATAATTCAGTCTCCTCCCTGAACACACTCCTCTTGCAGTCACCAAAACATCCCACAAGCGTGACTAGAGTCCGATCATTACTGAGTTGTGCCCGCGCCATGTCTTGACTCATCAAGCATGCTTTCTGCGGCTCACATACCCGCACCGTACCCTAGCTCTCATACTCGTGTTTTTCTCTCACCTTCATCACCTCCACACTATGTATTAACTTAATTAGAATCATGAATGAAAATCAACCTCTAGAGTTAGCCTCTCCATCATCCGGACTCATCATTTCATTACACTTGACCAACCTGGTCTAATTCTCAATATCATTTCATTCGCTGCCGGGGAGACTTAGCTACTCTTCTGTTCAATTTCACATTCACAATATCCAAAGGAGCATCATCGGCTCATAATTCATTTTAGAGTCTCACAGACTTTCCTCATCATGATTCCACATTTCATAATTTCATTTGATTCTCAATCCTCATCTATGATTCATTTACACAATTCATGCATCCATAACAGGGTTCATTGACTTAAAATCACAAGATTTACCATTACTAACAGCAAAATAACATGAATTCCAGTATACCAAAGTTCACTCTGTACAGTCGACTTGGAAGAGCACCAGTCGACTTATACAGTCATACAGGGTTATCATAACGTTCGGGTTAGTCGACTGAGTACACTACCAGTCACCTGTCCCGCCCAATTCTTATTCACAATATCATCCTCGTAACAGTCGACTGATCAGTAATCAGTCGTCTGTCCTGGATATTTCAAACAGCATAATTTCTAAGTCCAGATCAGTCGACTTACCACATGCATCGGTCGACTGGACAGATCCATTTTAATGTGGGAATTTACTTACATTTCTTTACATATACTTGCATCATGATATCAATTAACAGTATATACCAATTTATGTTCCATAAACATAATACCCCTTGCTCAGTAGCATTCACAACACAATTTTCCCGGTTATTAACATGCTCTTTAGAGAAATTACTACTCTAAACCTGTATTCATATTGCTCATACTTACATACGACAATGGGAATATAAATTTCAAGTCATCATCGTGAGTCTACACAAAAATAGAATATCTTTATTCGAGGAACTATCAAACAATCACTTTCAGAACGAGCATCAGTCGACTTAACTCCAAGTCAGTCGACTAAGCCGACAACTTCAAATGTTTATCTCCTCAGTTCTCTTTGTTGTTTACCTTCCCTCCATCATATGTGTCATAGGGAAAAACATACATTTTATGATCACACCATCATGGCTATTTACACACACTTTATCAGCACATTATGAAAATAAATATCTCGTATCAGTCGACTGGCTCATATGGCAGTCGACTGGACCGTCAGTCTTGCCTCGAATATAATAGCATGCTCAAGCAATTTCTACAGCATTCAATTCACTTTTGCCACATGGTAACACTTCATGACAAATATAGCATTATTCCTACATTAGAAGTCCTGAGAAACACCCACCTTTTGTGAAGAAAATAACGAAATCCCGCAAGTCCTTCAATATCACGCTGCACTTCTTGTTCCTCTGTTCCACGCCGAGCTCCTCACCAATGCTGCTTGCCTCTACAGAAAAGCTCTCACACAACTCACAGATACTCTCTTGAAATCTTAGGAAATTTTTAGTGTAAAAAGATAGGGATTAGGAGGGGGTATTTATACTAGATTATAGGCGAAATGGAGGGCTGAGATTCGTTGGGGAGTTGGAGATCAAAGGACAAGATGCAATCGGTAGTTTGAGAAACTACCCACACTCTCACATAACCGCCCATGATCCTAGCCACTTCTCCACGAATCCGGCCAAGTTTGTGCCTTGTGCACGTGTACATGGAGTGCACGTGTACACACAAAATCCCACTATAAAAATGTACATCAAAATACCCGGAAAATAAGAGGGAAAATGCTGCACATACAAGTGTAAGAAAAAGATTAAGTTTATGGGTTTAAATACATTTGGGCCAAAATATGTATTTTTACATAAGAAAATAAACAAGTCACATTTGGGCTTTGAGAAGAATGTTTTATAGGAAATACTACACTCTATTTATCATGGAGAAAAGTAATAATAATAGGCTATCATAAGAAAAATAAATACCCTTTCATATATATTAAGAAAATAAATCGGGGTACTACAATATCTCACTCCTTGGATCATTCTGGAGTCAATGTCCCACTAACCTGCTTGTGATGCTGCTCTCATCCCTGGAATACTGGAGATCAATCCCACTTCACAGAACATTCTGGGGCATATTTCATCCTACGTTCCGGAATACTGGGGAATATCTCGCTCCATGGATCATTTTAGAGCCAACGTCACACAATCTTCCCCCATGAGCGTTGCTCTCGTCTCTAGAATACTGGAGGCCAATTCCTACTCCACAGATCATTCTGCGGCCTATTTCATCCCTCATCTAGAATACTGAGGATTGTCTCACTCCATGGATCATTCTGGAGCCGACCTCATAATACGAAGTCCTCGTGAGTATCGCTCTCGACCTGAAATACTGGAGATCAATCCCACTCCACAGATCATTATGGGGCCGATTTCATCCCTCATCTGGAATGTTGAGGAATATCTCACTTCTGGGATCATTCTGGAGCCTCCATACTCACTATTGTTCTTGCTTCATCATATCTCCCTTCTAGTGCCCGAGTCAAGTTCTCAACATGCCTTCTAGCTCTCGGTTGCACTATTTGAGGGTCAGTGACCACTCCCTCCTTAGAATAAAGATAAGATCGAGATATGCATCTCTAGCTCTCTTGTATGAGGGTTGCTTCGCTGCAATCCACCATAACTTTGGTTGTAAGGTTGCCTCCCTGACACCTTGCTAGTAAAGAATTTTACCCCCTCCTCCCCAGGAATAGCACAACACACCATTTTCAAGACACAAATCATAATTAACTTAGCATTCCAAAAAATCCAGGTACATAAGGGAGATTACAACATTCTGTTACTTAATCAAAAGACAAAAAGAAAATGATCCACTATGGATCCTCTATGCTAGTGATAGCTTTGCAGTTCCCTGCATCCCTTCAGTTAAGGTGAGATTCATCCCTGGCGAAAGGGTTTCTTTCCCTTATCGACCCCTTTCTGAGTCTGGCCATCGGTGTTTCCTTGCAGTTGCGGACAATCCGACTTCTTGTGCCCCGCCTTTCCGCAGTTATAACAAGTACTTACCTGAGCCTTCTTGGGGAATTGACTTTTAAAATGTCCTGGCTCTCTACAGAAATAACCAGCTATTGTTTTGGTGTTTCCCTCCGTGGTGTTAGGTTTCTTAAATTTTTGAGTTGTGGTTTGTCCTTCGAAACTTGCTGTAGTTGTGGATCTCTTTCCCTGGCTCCTTATTTCAGTCTTGCCCTACATCTGCCGGTCCTGGCTCATGTCTAAATCTGTTACCGCCGCACTACGCACCAGCTAGTCGAACCTCCGAATGCATAGGGGCACCATTCTGGACCTCAGTGTAGGCTTAAGTCCCTGCTCAAACATTTTTGCCTTCTTTACTTCATCTTGCACCATCTCGGGGGCGTAGCGGGACAATTGAGTAAACTTGGTCTTGTACTACCTTACGGTCATGTTCCCCTGTCGTAGATTCATGAATTCCATTGCCTTCTCTTCTTGAACATCCAATGGGAAGTAGTGCTGTCTGAATTCTACCAGAAAGTCATCCCACGCGATTGGACCTTCGCCCAGTCCGCGCTTGACAGACTACCACCACACACCAGCATCCTTCTCTAGGAGGATCATTGCGAGCTTCACTTTGCTTCCTTCAGGGGTCTCCATCACTTCAAAGACGGTTTCCACCTGGCAGATCCAGTCGTCCGCAGCTGTGGGGTCTGCCTGACCATCGAAAACTGGTGGCTTCATCCTTTTAAAGGGCTCCACCATCTTTACTGGGTCGGGGACCGCATTCCCCACGTTGGTTGCAGGGGGTACGGGTGGTGGCACGAAATTTCGTTGCACCTCCATGAAGGTGGCCATCGCCTGATACATGCAAGGGAACTCGGTCTCGATATTGAGGCCTGCATTATTGGCCCCAACCCCTTCATTTTCGGCTCTGCTTCCACCACGCATGCTCCTCGACATCTAGATAATGAAAAATAAAAGTTAGTAAAAGAATAATCGCAATAGGGTTAGGTCAGACATAGGATAAATTCGTAAAGATAAGTTACGAAAGTGCAACAATATGATTTACGACCATCCCACTATCAAAACTAAACTTACCGACGCACCCATGTCTAATCTCTAGTGGTGTTGGACTACGATTTGAAGTAAGCACTGATACCACTTCTGTAGCGCCCCGAATTCCTAACATAGGAACTCGTGACACTCTCCAGGATCTTTCTTCAAATGAGTCACAACACAACAAAAATCACAGAAAATTAAAAACTTCTATTACATCAAATTGTTATTACAATGTCCAATGATTATAACAATTACAATTAATTGTTACAACAAGAATGTACAATAAATTTGGATAGTAACTTTCACTTGGATGCTTTCCCCTGCTAGAGCTTTCCCGCGATCCCAACTCGGTAGTCCTGCACAGATAACTGTGGGCACGTCAGTTGATTACAACTGAAAAAATACTATATTCGGCTATCCTCTCTACGCCATAATATAGCGATTCCAACCTTAACAACCACAAATAATATTTGATGCAAAGAAAAAAAGTAATGTCAAACAAGTGTCAGTGTATGTCATGGCCTATACTAATGCACACACTATGCACACATGCTCCTAAGGCTAATGCATGCTTGATTGAAAGATATGCATTCCATACTACACACCCCCCAACCAAACGACATTCTTCAGTTTGATGGGGCTCGATCCCCCGCTATGCATCGTACTCTTGAGCTATTTCCTGTTTCTGATTCCAGTGATGGTGAGGCTGTAGGCTTACCCTGTTAGTCGTTAGTGGTGTCCAATCCTCATAGTTTTATCCATTATGCCCGGAACTCCAGTCGCAGGCTTACCCTGCGTGACTGTAATTAAATTGGCTTACCCGATATTTTGCTGTATCTACGTCTCGCCGGACCTCACCAAAAGCCGACATATAGGCAGAAAGGCTCCATTACCGAGTGATTAGAGCAACTCCCAATAAAATCTAGCTCTCCGGGACATCGTCTAATCCATATGTCCACATTGATCAACAAAGGACCTGACAGATATAGGGTTTCCCCAACTCCGCTACACTCGTCCTTACACTACAGTAGAACTTGCAGTCGAGACGACGTCAACACTCCAAACCTCCTCAAAGGTTGTTACGGATCATAAAGGAATTTCTGCCGCGACAACGGAGCCCCCAACAGAGTGTCACCGCTTCCACGGTAGCTCGGGGTCTCTGTTCACATTAAACGAACCTAGGATTCGGTCGGGAGCGATGATGCCATGCATCCTCCTGACAGGCGAACACCTTCGCTAGTGTCTGTCCTTACATTCAAACAAGACTCGATCTAGTCCCACCAAAGTATCAAGGTTATCCCCCTCTAAGATTAAAGGTTAAGGTTGAAATCAAGATTTGTTTTATCGACCGACTACTCGAACCATCACTCTAGCCAACTCTAATTCTTTTAGTTAGGCGATCTATCTACCATTTTCAAATCCCTAACTTGATAATCAACTTTCTTGTCATGATCAACTAGTTCAATTCCATTAGTAAACTCTCCCTAGTTAGTCACCTTTATTAAAATAGATATCAACCCATTTCACACTAGGACTCAACTAGCCCTCTAGTCCGGCCCGAGAGTTGACCCGCCTCAGCCCACATTTGGCACGAACCAAGGATGAACCGACTCTGTCGATCACCGCAGCCGTCATCTACGCATGGAGTTCGATCGCAACCTCAGCCTGGCCAACAAGTAGCTCTCGCTAAACTTAACGCTCCATGGTCATTGACAAGTGGTAGCTCCAAACACAAACCGTGGAATCCATCCATACACGGTGAGTACGTCGGTGCACGAGTCATCTCCTCCAATGCATTCGATGCGACACGGGTCTTAATCTACCCATCTAGGTTTGTCAATAAGACTTAGTCCTAGAGTCTCAAAACTCAACCATGTACCCCAACAAGGTACACCACACTAGGAGTAAGTCCTAACCCACGAATACCCAAAAAAGGGTTCTAAGAGTCCTAAAAACAACAATTTAAGTTTCCAAACAGCAAGCACACACTTGGCGTTCATGCCAAAACAGACTTATTCCCGATCCCGGTCTCGTTCCCTTGAGGAATTGCGATCGGTCGCTCCCCATGCTTCTACTCAAAGTATACAGTAAGTACAAGCACACAATGGGCATGAATCTCAACCCTAAGTGGTCTACACTAGTACCCCAACATCCAATACAATTTTCACTTCAAACATTGAACACCATTGTCTATATTGGGGTATACAAGCAACTATGGGCTACTCTTAGTAAGAAACTTTAGATCACTTAAGTCCTAACTCATACTCACATCCATGACATGTTTCTTGACCTCAAACAACAACTCTATGCTAGTGAAGTACAAGTTCAAACCCATTTCTATGAACATGGTGCAAACCAGTGAGCTCTATGTTACACTGTGTTTCTGTCATCACTTGCAAAAATCATATAAAATCGAATACTTGTCCAAATCAAGATTTATTCGTCATTCCAGAAAGGTCTATGTGTCTACTAAACGTTCCTAGTTATGAGGCTCTTCAGATAAGGTTGTTTAGAAACTCTTACGGGTCCATCTTTAACAAGTATACAGACTTCCAGAACAACATATCAGATCAACACAGTCATGGGATAAAATTTATTTAAATATGATATTGTATCATATCATCATGAAATTTTCGAATATAGTTCCCTACACATGACGTGACAACACTTCCAAAAATCAAGTGATTCTACCAAGTAGATCTCCAATTATGTCTCTTTGAATATCATCAAAAAACAGGGCTGTAACAATAACAGATCTGTTCACTAAAATATCTAGTTCAACTTGCATGATTTTATTGACATGGCTACATTGGTCCAAATCTCATGATATTTGAAACATAGGTCTTAGATACATCCAACAATGACATATTCAAATTTCAAATCATTCCCATAAGCATGCAGTGAGGTACAAGTCATTCTTTCCACAACAGTAATAATAAAAACTGCTTCTTTCTATTCTAACCAGCATGCCAGTTCGTAATTTATTTTAATAGCAGGAAAAATTATAAAAATCTAGAAAAATTGCTGAAGGTGTACGACACCTATATGATCATCCTATAAAAATTTCAGATCAAAATTCCAAGTAGTGTTCCTGAAATGAGCTACGGACTGACAGCAAAAATTCAGTCTTTTAACAGGATTTTCTGTTTTGGACTACTTAACACAAAACGGGTTGTTTAAGTTCATTCCTAGGGCATGCATGTCATTTTTTTCAGTCATCAAATACTATTCAACCATACAAAAACTAAACAAGAAATTGGAAACACCCACCTTTGCTAGTAGCTTGTTCTCTTTCTAGCTCTTTGCTTGTTGGTCCTTCTTCTTGATTCCTCTAGAGCTCCTTGCTTCTCCTCTTTGCTTTGGCTCCTTGTTCTCCTTCTCCTTGGCTTCTCTTGCTCCAAATCAGTAGCTAAGTGTGTAAAGAGTGGAGTTTGGAGGTTTAGAAAGGTATAGGAGTTGTAAAAGAGAGTGGAGAAGAGGTGGGATTTTAAAAACACAAGAGAAGAGAGGGAATTAAGTGTTGGCCGGATTTTCATGGGCATGGGAAACAGAATAACATCCCATCATGCAAGAGATGGGGTTGTTTAGGAGGTGATGTGACAAAGGTATCATGATGTTTTTATTTAAACATCAAGAAACCCTAACCCTAGTTCTTATTTCCCTCCTTCTTTCCCTCCAATCTTGGCCGGCCATACCATGGGCTTGTCTTGTTCAAGTGTGGTGGGTTTGTCTTGTTTCATTTGGGCTCACAAGTCCAACTCAACATGTACATACATTCATATATACATATATACATATATTCGTATCCACCATGTAGGCTATTAGTGAGAAAAAAAATTTCTTTAACCAAAAAAATAATTGTTATAATTAGTAGAGTCTAGTTTATTTACAAGACGCGTTCGTAAAAAATTAGGGTTGTTACAGGACCACTTTGGAGATCATATATGGTCCTTCCCAATTTGGAAAGAGTTTTCCCTTGTTACGAGGAGCTGAGATTGCTAGTTTTCGCAGAACTAGATCTCCTTCCTTTAGATTGGTAGGGCGTACTTTCTGGTTGTAGAACTTTTCAACTTGCTGTTTGTATGCCTGCTGGCGTATAAACAAACGTTCACGAATCTCATCTATAAGACCAAGATTGCCTCTTAGACTGTTGGAGTTTTTCTCTTCATCAAGCGCGATCAGGCGTGGGGAGGGTAGGCCAACCTCAAGAGGAATAAAAGCTTCGGAGCCGTAGGTGAGGTTGAAGAGAGATTCCCCTATTGGGGTTCTCTTAGTGGTCCTGTAGGATTATAGCACATTTGGGAGTTGTTCAACCCACAAACCTTTGGATGCTCTATCTACCCTTCGATGGAGGCCCATTGAGATTTTTTTGTTTGCATTTTTTGCTTGACCGTTGGTTTGCAGGTGGGAGACAGAAGAGAATCGCTGCTGAATGCCTATGTCGGCGCAGAACTGTTGAAAGGTGGCCCCTGTGAATTGCGTTCCATTATTAGTAACTAGGATTTAGGAAATTCCGAATCGGCAAATGATGTTTCTCCAAAGGAACTGCTGGACATTGTTCTCAGTATTCGTAGCGAGTGGTTAGCTTCAACCCACTTACTAAAATAGTCGATCGCTACTATGAGGAATTTCCTTTGCCCGGTAATCGGTGGGAAAGGTCCGGGGAGATCCATCCCCCACATAGCGAAAGGGATTGGGCTGGCTAAGGAACGATGCTCGGCTTGGGTCACCCATTTGATGGACGCGAACTTCTGAAAAGAAGTGCAGTGGAGGACATGTTGCTGAACATATCCGAGGAGTGTGGACCAATAGTTCCATGATTGAGGATCATTCGAGCGAGAGATCTCACTCCAATATGAGCATCACCAATCCCGTCATGGACTTCCTTAAGGGAGTATTGGGCCTCTTCGGGGGATAAGCATCGAAGATATGGTCGGCCATCCACTAGAGTATACGAGCAATTGTATAAGACCCCTTCGATGATATTGTAGCGCTCTGCCCTTGTTCGGATTTTTATTACTTCTTTCTGATTTGCTGAAAGTATGTCCCCCCTCGAGGAATTCGAACAATGGTTTCATCCAGTTCTCCTCGGGTGGTGGGGGAGGAATCATCATTTGTTCACAATGTTCTTCCTCGATGCTGGGACGGAGGAGAACTTCAATAAGGACAGTATGATCGAGTCATTCAAGAGTCGAGGAGGCTAACTTGGACAGGGCATCTGCTTTCCCATTCTTCTTTTGTGGTATGCGGACAATTTCGAACCCTTGGAACGCGCTTAGAAGCTGCTTGACCCGGGCAAGATATTTAACCATCCGATCATCTCTAGCCTCGTATTCCCCGACCTGATTAACTACTAGCTAAGATTCGCTATATACCTTTACGTGGCGAGCCCATGCTTTTCGGGGCAAAGAGCAAACCGACTATTAGGGCCTCGTATTCAGCTTCGTTGTTGGAGGCTCGAAAACTTATACGGAGAGAGTACTGGAGGATGAAGTCATCTGGTCCCATTAGAATAACACCTGCCTCGCTTCCCTCGAGGCATGAGGAACCGTCGACATAGACGCTCCAGAACGGGGGTCTCTGTCTTCTTCAACAGGGTCCGGAATTGTGCTTTCTACTATGAATTTATCTAGGGTTTGGGCTTTGATGGTTGCTCGTGGATGGTAAATTATATCATGTTGGCTCAGCTCGATAGACCATTTCACGAGTCTTCCTGAGCTTTCTGGTTTGTGCAATATCTGCTTCAGCGGTTGATTGGTGAGAACGGCAATGGAGTGGGCTTGGAAATAAGGTCGGAGTTTGCGAGCGGCCATTATCAGAGCGTAAGCCATCTTCTCCACTTTTGAGTAGCAGAGTTCAGCGTCATGGAGGACTTTGCTGACGTAATAGATGGACTTTTGTGCTTTATTCACTTTTTTTTACAGGAACTGCACTTAGAGTCTACTCTGAAGCTGCAAGATAGAGGTATAATAGTTCTCCGGGCTCAGGCTTGCTCAATAACGGGGGGTTAACTAGATAGGCTTCGAGCTGTTCAAAGGCTTCTTGCTACGGATGTCCCCATTCAAAACTTTTATCTCCTCGAAGAGCTTTGAAAAAAGGAAGGCATTTCTCTCCTGACTTAGATAGGAAGCGTTCGATAGCTGTGAGGCATCCCGTGAGCCTCTGGACTTCTTTAATACTGGAGGGAGGTGGCATGTCAAGAATGACTCGGATCTTCTCTGGATTGGCCTCTATCCCCCTGTGGCTAATCATGAAGCCCAGGAATTTGCCAGATGATACTCCGAAAGCACACTTGGATGGTTTGAGTCGCATCTTGTGCTCCCGTAGAACGCCGAAGGCTTCCTGTAGGTCATGGGAGTGGTCTGCTTGGGTGAAGCTTTTCACCAGCATGTCGTCTACATAAACCTCCATATTTCTGCCGATCTACTCTTAGAAGACCTTGTTGATACGATGCTGATATGTAGCCCCAGCATTCTTTAGCCCGAAGGGCATGACCCGGTAACAATAAAGGCTTTGGTCAGTCACAAAAGAGGTCTTCGGGATACCAGGAGGGAACATTCTGATTTGGTTATATCTGTAGTAGGCATCCATGAAACTAAGGAGTTGGTGACCAGATGTAGCGTCGCTAAGGGCGTCGATGCTAGGAAGAGGGAACGGGTCTTTCAGACAGGCTTTGTTCAAATCCATGAAGTCAATACACATCCTCCACTTTCCATTAGCTTTCTGTACCATTACTACGTTTGAAAGCCACTCGGGATAGTTGACTTCCTGGATAAAGCAGGCCGCGAGGAGTTTATCCATGTAACATCCTGAATTTTCAATTATAATTAAATAAGAGTTTGTTGATTTTACGTGCTTTGCACGTAAAAATTCATGTGCATTTACGCTTAGAAAATTATTTATTTTCATACAATGAACAAATATTTTAATTCTTCTCTTTTTAATTTTAAAATCCTATTTAAATACTAGGCCAAATTGTTTATTCTTAGCCAACACTAATTAATATAATTATTTTAATTAGAAGCCCATAGACTTTTAGCCCACTAGACTGAGCCCACTAATTTAATTCTCTTTTAATTATCACAACTTGTAAGGTAGACTAGTTTTGCAAACAATTAATTAAATGAATATGTACAACTAGTAACTAGGGGTGTATTGTGTGACACGTGCATTACACTAGCACGTCTCTTGAGTGGGTTTTGGGGTAGGCCGGATAGCATTCAAGAGAGAGTGGGTGAGTTGGTGTAGTGGAGAGGTGGTTTTCAGTTCATGGGTGGTTGTTCTAACTCCCTAGTTCATCCTAGCCCCTAATCCACAACCATCTAGTTCATCTTGGCCCTCCATTTTACTTTGAAAAATGTATAAATACTGTAACGCCCCGAATCCCAAATCACTGAATTCGAGATGTTCTACAAGATCTTTTCACTTTCTTTGAGTACAATTTTACAAGGAAATTCAAACTTTTCTTTTTACATCAGATTTTACATCATATTACATTTACATTTGCACAGCGGAAGCAAAAATATACAACATTTACATAAATGAACAACAACATGATAAAATCTTTATGCATCCATCCTCTTTACATGTAATTTATCCTGCATACAAAACTGTGGGTACGTCAGTTTATTCAACCGACGATAATTATACATGGCCATCCTCTCTATGCCAGAAACAGTATAACGAATCTCATTTCTTAACAAATCACAAACTTGTTCATAATCAGAATATACATCAAAAGGGAACTTTTAATGATGTCGTGTCGTGATTGTGCACTTAATCCTTAATGCAATTATTTAATTTACATGACACTAATGCGCACTTGTTCGAATTCTATGCATCCCATACTACATAGGTCCGAGGGCAAGCCTCTTAATCGTTCTTCACTTTTATAGGATTCAATCCCTCGCCATGATTTATTCTACTTCTGTAATTACGGTGAGTATCCTAAATGGTCTATGAGTACAAGCTCGTGCACTGGACCCTGGAGGGGAACCCCACGCCATGTCTTGACTCATCAAGCATGCATTCTGTGGCAATTCAAGCCTCCTCCCTGAACACGATCCTCTTGCAGTCACCAAACATCCCACAAGCGTGACTAGAGTCCGATCATTCTGAGTTGCGCCCGCGCCATGTCTTGACTCATCAAGCATGCATTCTGCGGCTCGCACACCCGCACCGTAAACTCTAGTTCTCATACTTATGTTTTTCTCTCACTTTCATCACCTCCTCACTATGTACTAAAATTATCAGAATCATGAATAAAAATCAAAGCTCTAGAGTTAGCCTCTCCACCAAACCGGACTTATCATTTCATTTACACATGACCAACCTTGGTCTTCTTTTCAATATCATTTCATTTCACTGCCGGGGGAGACTTAGCTACTCTTTTGTTCAATTTTCCATTCACAATTTCCAATTAAGCACTCTCAGCTCATAATTCAATTTAGAGTCTCACAGACTTTCTTATCATGATCTTAGCTTTTCATGTTCAATTAATTCTCAATTCCCATCTATGATTCATTTTACATAAATCCATACAGTCATAAAAGAGTTCATAGACTTCAATTATAAAGTTCACAACTTCCAACAGCAATAAATAAAATGAAATCTCATACATATCAAAGTCCACTCTGTACAGTCGACTTGGAAGGACACCAGTCGACTCATACAGTCAATACAGATTCATCATAAATACTCGGGAGAGTCGACTGCTGCACACGACCAGTCGGCTGTCCCGCAACTTTTCATGTTCACAGTGTCATCCACGTGACAATCGACTGTTCATCCACCAGTTGTCTGTCCTGGGATTTTTAATAGCACACTTCTAAGTTCAGCTCAGTCGACTGGCTACACGCACTAAGTCGACTGATCAGTTCAGAATTCAAAATCAGAAATTATCTTTCCAACCGTTCTCACATGCATTTTCATCACAGCATACATACATTCGTATTTTATAAACACCAAACTTCTTACTTGTTCAGCAACATCGCAGCATGGAATTTCAAGTTACTAGTATGGTCTTTTCTTTAAGGAAAATACTTTAAACATGCATTCACACTATTCATAACTTTCTTACGAAGATGAAGATATAAATCTCAAGTCATTATACTAGGTCAACATAATGGAATATCTCATTTCATGGAATTGCCGAATAATCATACTCAAATCGATGCACCAGTCGGCTGAACACATTGTCAGTCGACTGCACCGACAGTTCTTAGTTTTGTTAATCATCGTTAGTTCTTTTCATCAATTCACCTTCCCTCCATCATATGTGTCATAGGGAAAATATAAACTTTATTAATCACACTATTACGTCTATTTGCATACATGCTTATTACTGTTGTGCAAATCTAGTACCTAAATCAATAGATAAACTAGACACAAATTATAAAAACCTCGCAAGTGCACGAATCGAATCGTAGTAATAGCAAGGGTCGATCCCACAGAGATTGTAGACTTCAACTAACTAATCAATAGAAAATAATAAAAATCATAATGAGTTGTTTTAAAAGTCTAAAAGGAATAAAAAGATTAAAACTAAGAAGGAATTGTTGAATCACAAATATCTCTTGAATAGTTGGGTTGTTGATCTCCACCAATAGTTAGTAATGCTAATTTGCCTTCTGAATTTACTTCCAATTACTCATGTTGTTCACTTCAAGGGCATGGTATCTACTCCTTAAAGTATTGTTTCCCTAAGCCAAGAATTAGGAATGGTATCTACTCTAATTCGTTTCTTTCCATAAGTATCTAGCAGGGTATCTACTAAGTTATACTTAGAGAAAACATCAGAACAGTGGAAACGAACAAACACTTAAAGTTCTAGAAATTGGTATCAGATCTAGATCCTCTAAGTTGATTGAACCAAGAACCCCTAAAGATTCCTTTGTTACAAATTATGAGCACGAGATTCGGTCGTCTCAATATGCTCCATATAACAGATTTAGATAAATGATAACATAAACTTGATATTCTCACGTGCTGTATGTCAGTCGACTGGCTCTCACCTCAGTCGACTGCTCTCAGACTTCAAGATCCAAGTTTGATGATCATTAATCTATGTCAATTCAACCAGATTCAATCAATAAGTAATTAGAAGATCTCAGAAGAATATAGCACTACATAACTACGGTTTCGATCTACCCAACTATGAAATTAGTTCCACATAATAATAACTTTATTGCTTGACAAGTTTGAATACATGATCAACATTAAAGAATAAAAAGAGAAGAAGAAATAAACTAATGGATTCCGGCAATATGGTCGACTGGCTGTCACACAGTCAACTGCCTTCTGTTTGCTGGATCTTCTTTCTCCCTCTTCGATGTTGATGGAGTGAAGCACGGGTTGATGACTTGATGGTTGGGAACTCTCTGATTAAGTTGTGTCCACGAGATAGATCTGATCATCCGATGGAGTCGTTCTCTTCTGATATTTATAGAGTACGGCTGAGAATTAGGGTTTCCACTTTTTCAGGAAGGTCCTTCTTTATTTGATTTGATGATTAATATCTTTCTCTTTTCTCCTTTCCTTCCTTATCTGTTTACCACGTCCACTTGGAAACCCCCAGTCTCTAGATTTGATTTGCATAAATCTGGATTCAAATAGATGTGAAATTAGATGCAAGTGAATCTTCGAATATCTGATTTGTGTACTCCACCGCCTATCAGTCGACTGTCCTTGGGAGTAAGTCGACTGTGTCGAGACTTCAGTATTTTCATGATTCATCCGCCCAGTCGACTGATGTTTTGGGAACAGTCGACTTGGTCGAGCAGCTGTGTAAAACTTGATTTTCTCTGTCCAGTCGCCTGTTATCATGACCAGTCGACTGCCTCTTCAGTTTCCTGTGTATCGTCCTGAGTTTGCTTTGTTTTGCTGCTTATAGGCTGTTTCCTGTAGAAAAAGAGAAAAGAAGCATAAATACCACATATAGAGCTTTTAAATGTGCATTTACAATAAGATTATTGCTCTAAAAAGTGAACAATATTGTGTTCATCAAATACCCCCACACTTGGCTTTTGCTTGCCCTCAAGCAAACTAGAATTATGAATAGGGAGAATAATAACAACAATAAACTCAACCATCAAGATTTCTTATTATGTGGACATCAAAATGAAAAATATAAAACTACAAACAATTTTAGATAAAGTAAAATTAAACATACCCACTTTCTCCAGTGCAATTGTCTATTCATAAATCCCAAACTTAGTCATATATGTCATGCGATTAATGTAGTTATAGTATGCATCTACTCAGTCTGTGATTATCCCTTTTCTCTACTACAAATCCAGTAGCAAACTAGAGTGTTTTTTTTTTTTTTTTTTTTTTTTTTTTTTTTTTAGTCTCTTCTTTAAAGTTGTCACTTGTCTTTTGACGCGAATGCGAAACATTTGTGATGTATCCACCCGGTTACTCAACAGGTCACAAACATTAAAGTGCTTTGCATACTCGTATTTCAAGTTGCCGTTTGACGTAAAGGTAAACATTGGTGATGAATACCCCTAGTTACTAAGCCCTCAAAACATTGGAGTAGACTGACTTTATTCAAATATATATACATATATTGTATCACTCTATTTACTTAAACTCGATTTAGGACTAGATCTGAAGGGAATAATTATCAGAAAAAGCATCACATTTGTTTATTATGTATAATCGCATGACTCACACAATTTTTGTAGGGAATTATGAAACTTCAACAATCCTAAAGTAAATAAGTATCCTTACTCTTACTTTATAAGAAATTATTTATCCTAAAAAAAATTCAAAAGATTCCAAATATAACTATATAACTAACTAATACTCCCACACTTAGATGGAACATTGTCCTCAATGTTCGCACAAAACATAAGATATAGGCATGTGTTACCATCTAGTAAGGAGAGACTGAAAAATAAAAATGAATAACTAAAGAAAGTAAAGGAAAGTGTAAATACTCCCCTAAAAAGTTGGGTTGCCTCCCAATAAGCGCTGTGTTTCATGTCTTCAGCTAGACATGATGAGTTCATGCAATGTATTGAATGGTTTGAAGATTCACATCTTCCTCTTGCGGTTCTAGACTCATCTCTATGTATGGCTTCGCCCTGTGTCCGTTCACCTTGAATGTTTGATTTCGTTCTTCGCTGTGAACTTCCAATGCACCATGTGGAAAGACTTTTGTGACAATATATGGACCATACCATCTCGACTTGAGCTTGCCTGGAAAGAGTCTTAATCTTGAGTTGTAGATCAATACCTTTTGTCCTTCATAAAACTCCTTCCTTGCTAATTGTTTATCGTGGTATAACTTAGTCCTTTCCTTGTATAGCTTGGCATTTTCATATGCATCGTGCCTCAATTCTTCAAGCTCATTTAGTTGCAATCGCCTTTTGTCACCTGCCTGTTTCATATCAAAGTTGAACTTTTTGATAGCCCAATAAGCTTTGTGTTCTAATTCTACCGGCAGATGACATGCTTTTCCAAAGACCAAACGGTATGGTGACATGCCAATGGGTGTCTTGAAAGCGGTTCTATAGGCCCATAATGCATCGTTCAAGCGTAGTGACCAATCCCTTCTGCTTGGATTGACTGTTTTTTCCAAGATGCTCTTGATCTCTCTATTGCTAAGCTCCACCTGTCCACTGGTTTGAGGGTGATATGGAGTACCCACTCTATGTGTAATCCCATATTTCTTCATTAAAGAAGCAAATGGGTAGTTATTGAAGTGGCTCCCTCCATCACTTATTATTGCTCGTGGTGTACCAAACCTAGTGAAAATGTTCTCCTGCAAAAACTTGACAACAACTTTGTGATCATTAGTTCGTGAGGGGACAGCCTCGACCCATTTAGACACATAATCCACACCAACAAGTATATATAAATAACCAAATGAGGTAGGAAATGGACCCATGAAGTCGATTCCCCAAACATCGAAAAGCTCGATTACTTGTATGTTGTGTAGTGGCATTTGATTTCTAGAAGAGATGTTGCCTGTCCTTTGGCATTTGTCGCAAGTCCTGCAAAAAGAAAAAGCATCTTTGAATACTTTAGGCCAATAAAAACCAGATTGCAATACCTTAAGTGCTGTTCTCTTTGGCCCAAAATGTCCTCCACATGCATATTGGTGGCAATGTTGTAGAATACTCCTTTGTTCCTCGTCTGCCACACATCTTCTTATAATTTGATCAGAGCAAAATTTGAATAAATAAGGATCATCCCAATAATAGTGTTTGCTCAGATCCACCAATCTTTTCCTTTCCTGATGTGTCATACCTGGAGGAAAAACATGAGCAGTTAGAAAATTGACAATATCAGCAAACCAGGGTAGTTGTTCAGAGAGATAAGTCGACTGGTTGAGGGACCAGTCGACTGCCCCGAGGGTGTGAATATTTAATGCAAATAATTGTTCATCTGGGAAATTTTCATTCAGCGGGGGCACATTTCTCTCGTCCTCGTGCAGTAATCTGGACATGTGATCTGCCACAACATTGTCGCATCCTTTCTTGTCTCTAATCTCAAGATCGAATTCTTGAAGCAACAGCACCCATCTGATCAACCTAGGCTTAGCTTCCTTTTTAGCCAACAAATATCTCAAAGCAGCATGGTCAGTGAAAACAATAACTTTAGAACCAATTAAATATGATCTAAACTTCTCTACAGCAAATATAACAGCCAACATTTCTTTTTCAGTAGTGGAATAATTTAGCTGTGCATCGTTTAGAGTTCGAGAAGCATAGTAAATAACATAGGGTTTCTTATTGATTCTTTGGCCTAAAACAGCCCCTAAGGCATAATCACTTGCATCACACATGAGCTCAAAAGGGTGGCTCCAATCTGGTGCCATGACAATAGGTGCCGAAATGAGAAGAGTTTTCAATGTATTAAAAGCATTTGTACATTCTTTTGTCCATATAAACTCAACATCCTTAGCTAACAAGTCACAAAGGGGTTTGGAGATTTTTGAAAAGTCTTTTATAAATCGTCTATAAAAACCTGCGTGTCCTAGAAAACTCCTAACACCCTTAACTGTAGTGGGAGGGGGTAGTTTTGATATGATGTCAATTTTTGCCTTGTCTACCTCTATTCCCCTTTTGGACACCACATGTCCCAACACAATACCTTGTTGTACCATAAAATGGCACTTCTCCCAATTCAGCACTAAATTGCATTCTTCACATCTTTTAAGCACCAGCTGCAAATGGTTAAGGCATTCATCAAAACAAGATCCAAAAACACTAAAATCATCCATAAATACCTCGATGAACCTCTCCACCATGTCTGAAAATATGCTCATCATGCATCTTTGAAATGTAGCTGGAGCATTGCACAATCCAAACGGCATCCTCCTGTAAGCAAAAGTACCAAATGGGCATGTAAAAGTGGTCTTTTCTTGATCTTCTGGAGCAATAGCTATTTGATTATAGCCACTATAACCATCTAAAAAACAATAATGACTATATCCTGCTAATCTTTCTAACATTTGATCAATAAAAGGAAGAGGGAAGTGATCTTTCCTGGTTTCATTGTTCAGTTTCCTATAATCAATGCATACCCTCCAACCTGTGGTTACTCTTGTTGGGATAAGTTCATTCTCTTCATTTGTTACCACTGTAACTCCACTTTTCTTAGGAACTACATGTATAGGACTTACCCATTTGCTATCTGAGATAGGATAGATGATGCCAACATCTAGTAGCTTCAAAATTTCTGCTCTTACCACTTCCTTCATGTTGGGGTTGAGCCTTCTCTGTGCCTCTCTGCTAGGTTTTGCATCGTTCTCAAGCAATATCCTATGCATGCATTTGGATGGACTTATTCCCTTGATGTCTGCAATGGTCCATCCTATTGCATTTTTGTGTTCTTGCAATACCTTCAGCAGCTTTTCTTCTTCCTGTGCAGTTAAGTTGGCAGCAATTATTACTGGTAGCGTCTGGTTCTCACCTAAGAAGGCATGTTTCAAATGATCGGGCAGCTGCTTGAGTTCTATGTCTGGGCGCTTCTGTACAGTCGACTGATCCATGTCAGCAGTCGACTTATCCTGTGTTTCTTGGTTCAGTCGACTGGTTAGAAGACCAGTCGACTTGCTCTGTGCACCAGGCGCCTGATCTGTAGAAAAACAAAGATTATCGGACACAAATTTTTCAAATACAGGACCAAGTTTACCTGGGTCTGACTGTGGAGTTTCAAGTTGATGTACTGTCTCTGCAATCTCCCAGTCATCGTATTCCTGTTCAACATGAGATAAAGTTAGAGATTGAGTGATTGTGGCTTGTAGTGGTTCAACGCTATGTACCTGAAATGTTTGATCAACAATCTCCTGCACCACATCAATATTATAGCATTCATGATCATCTTGTGGTAATTTTAGTGTATCAAACATTTTAAATTCCACTTTTTCTCCGTTTATCTTCATACTTATAATGCCCTTTTTAACACAAATTTTTATATCAGTTGTACTCATAAAGGGCCTACCTAATATGATCGGTAGAGATGATGACATTGAAGATTCCTCCATATCTAACACAACAAAATCAGCAGGCAAAATAAAATCATTTACCTGAACTAGGACATCTTCCAAAATACCTCTAGGTCTTTTGATGCTGCGATCAGCCAATTGCAAAGTGATGGATGTTGGCTTGAGTTCCCCCAATCCAAGCTTTTCGTAAACAGAATAAGGAAGAAGGTTGATGCTTGCCCCTAAGTCTAGCAGTGCTTTTTCAAAGAAGTGCTCACCAACCTTGCAAGGAATGGTGAAACTACCTGGATCTTTCAGTTTAGGTGGTAATTTTCTTAATAGAACAGCACTCACTTCTTCTGTCAAGGCTACATCCTCCTTAACCTGAAATGTTCTTTTGTGAGTACAACAGTCTTTCAAAAATTTGGCATAAGAAGGAATTTGTTTAATAGCGTCAAGTAGGGGGATATTAATTTCTACCTTTTTGAGAGTTTCAAAGACGTCGAATAAATGTTGTTCTTTCTTTTTATTGACTAACCTTTGAGGGAATGGTGGTGGAACTGTCCCTACTTTTTCACTTACCTTACTTGAACCCAAAGCTTTTGATGGTTGTTTTTCTGATTTGTCTGTGCAGTCGACTGTCTTGTAAGAACAGTCGACTGGTTTACTGATTGGCTTGTCTGTGTGTGTTCCAACCCTGTTGTCAATTATCTTACCACTTCTTAAGGTAGTCACTGCTTGGAGTTGTTCTTGGCCTCCCGGATTTGGTATGGTTTGTGAAGGGAGTTCACCTGCCTTTCTTTCGCTTAGCTCTTTTGCAATCTGACCAATTTGGGTTTCCAACTTCTGAATTGCTTGTCCTTGTTGGTTGCTTGTTTGATGTTGTTGTTGGAGCAATTGAAGAACAGTGGTTTCAAAATCCAACTTCTTCTGTTCTGGAGCTGGTCTTTCAAACCCACTTCCCATCTGAGGGTTCCTTGCATGTCCTTGTGTGAATTGATTCCCTTGATTATTTTGATTATTGCTCCATGAGAAGTTTGGATGATTCCTCCATCCTGGGTTATATGTGTTAGAGTATGGATTGTTCTTTGGTGGAAATATTCCTCGACCCACATAGTTTGCATGCTCCTGATCTGTGAAAGTAGACATGGGACATGTATCAGTTGTGTGATCTAAATGAGAACAAATTGCACACATTTCACTTGTTTGATTTTTAACTCCATCCATTGTCGACATTGCATTAACAAGCATATCAATTTTCTTATTCATATTTGCCATTTCTAGTTGCATGTTATCATTATTAGAGATCTCGTAAACTCCCTGTTTTTTCGTAGGTCCCCTTCTTGTTGAGAATTGTTGGGAGTTCTCGCTGAGTTCTTCAAAAAGTTCAATGGCTTCTTCTCCACTTTTCCTCATCAAAATGCCATTGCAAGCTGCATCAACAATTGCTTTATTAGTGTCATTTAAACCTTCATAAAAAGCTTGTACCTGATCATCCTTAGGCAGATTGTGAGTAGGACACTTGAGAAGCTTGCTCTTGAAATCCTTCCATGCTTCGAAGAATAGATCTCCATCTTTTTGTTGGAAGAGTTGAATCTCCCTTTTCAGCTGTTTGGTTTTTTAGGCTGGAAAGAATTCTTTCAAAAATTTCGTTGCCAATTGCTCCCATGAATTAATTGATCCTGGTTCCAAAGAATTATACCACAACTTAGCATTAAGTTTTAAAGAAAAAGGAAACAAGATTAACCTGATTTATTCAGCGGTAAGCCCTTGGACGCTTTGTGTCCTGCAAAGATCGAAAAAGTCTTGCAAGTGAAGATGAGGCTCTTCATCTGGTTTGCCACTAAAGTGGGGAACCATACTAAGTAAATGAGGAGATAGGTGCATGTTCCCTGTGGCATTAGGTTGAAAAGAGATGCAGGAAGGTTGCTCAATATTCTTAGGAGTGAATTTGTCCTGCATTGGTACGCGATTGGGTGTTTCTTCTGCCATTGCTGTATGTGTACTAGGTCTCTGATCAGTCGACTGGTTCGTGTGGGCAGTCGACTGGTGTGCTGCAAATAACTTACCTAGTCTGTGCAAAGTGCGTTCTGTTTCCGCGTCAATTGGTAGTAGTTCTGGTCGAAGTGATCGTCTACCGTGCATTCACCGAAGTCCTGTAACCTAAAAGAAAAATTATTAATAAAAGAAAAGAAAAACTAATAAAAATTCTACTGACTTGTAAGTTAAAATACTAAACAATCCCCGGCAACGGCGCCAAAAACTTGTTGTGCAAATCTAGTACCTAAATCAATAGATAAACTAGACACAAATTATAAAAACCTCGCAAGTGCACGAATCGAATCGTAGTAATAGCAAGGGTCGATCCCACAGAGATTGTAGACTTCAACTAACTAATCAATAGAAAATAATAAAAATCATAATGAGTTGTTTTAAAAGTCTAAAAGGAATAAAAAGATTAAAACTAAGAAGGAATTGTTGAATCACAAATATCTCTTGAATAGTTGGGTTGTTGATCTCCACCAATAGTTAGTAATGCTAATTTGCCTTCTGAATTTACTTCCAATTACTCATGTTGTTCACTTCAAGGGCATGGTATCTACTCCTTAAAGTATTGTTTCCCTAAGCCAAGAATTAGGAATGGTATCTACTCTAATTCGTTTCTTTCCATAAGTATCTAGCAGGGTATCTACTAAGTTATACTTAGAGAAAACATCAGAACAGTGGAAACGAACAAACACTTAAAGTTCTAGAAATTGGTATCAGATCTAGATCCTCTAAGTTGATTGAACCAAGAACCCCTAAAGATTCCTTTGTTACAAATTATGAGCACGAGATTCGGTCGTCTCAATATGCTCCATATAACAGATTTAGATAAATGATAACATAAACTTGATATTCTCACGTGCTGTATGTCAGTCGACTGGCTCTCACCTCAGTCGACTGCTCTCAGACTTCAAGATCCAAGTTTGATGATCATTAATCTATGTCAATTCAACCAGATTCAATCAATAAGTAATTAGAAGATCTCAGAAGAATATAGCACTACATAACTACGGTTTCGATCTACCCAACTATGAAATTAGTTCCACATAATAATAACTTTATTGCTTGACAAGTTTGAATACATGATCAACATTAAAGAATAAAAAGAGAAGAAGAAATAAACTAATGGATTCCGGCAATATGGTCGACTGGCTGTCACACAGTCGACTGCCTTCTGTTTGCTGGATCTTCTTTCTCCCTCTTCGATGTTGATGGAGTGAAGCACGGGTTGATGACTTGATGGTTGGGAACTCTCTAATTAAGTTGTGTCCACGAGATAGATCTGATCATCCGATGGAGTCGTTCTCTTCTGATATTTATAGAGTACGGCTGAGAATTAGGGTTTCCACTTTTTCAGGAAGGTCCTTCTTTATTTGATTTGATGATTAATATCTTTCTCTTTTCTCCTTTCCTTCCTTATCTGTTTACCACGTCCACTTGGAAACCCCCAGTCTCTAGATTTGATTTGCATAAATCTGGATTCAAATAGATGTGAAATTAGATGCAAGTGAATCTTCGAATATCTGATTTGTGTACTCCGCCGCCTATCAGTCGACTGTCCTTGGGAGTAAGTCGACTGTGTCGAGACTTCAGTATTTTCATGATTCATCCGCCCAGTCGACTGATGTTTTGGGAACAGTCGACTTGGTCGAGCAGCTGTGTAAAACTTGATTTTCTCTGTCCAGTCGCCTGTTATCATGACCAGTCGACTGCCTCTTCAGTTTCCTGTGTATCGTCCTGAGTTTGCTTTGTTTTGCTGCTTATAGGCTGTTTCCTGTAGAAAAAGAGAAAAGAAGCATAAATACCACATATAGAGCTTTTAAATGTGCATTTACAATAAGATTATTGCTCTAAAAAGTGAACAATATTGTGTTCATCAATTACCACAACATGAAAATACTTGTCTCGTACCAGTCGACTGGTTCATGCGACAGTCGACTGTACCGACTCTTTCGTTCTTATTATCAACAGCAACCTCAGGCAATTTCTAATACATTGAATTTACTTTTCATAACATGGTAGCAATTATAATAATCATGGTATAACTCCTACATTAGAAGTCCTGAGAAACACCCACCTTATTTGACGAAGTAAACGAATCCAGCAAAGTTCCTCAATGCAGTGCAGCACTCCTTGCTCCTTGCTCCTTCTTCCACACCGAAGCTTTCAGAATGCTACTCGGTCCCCCACAGAAAAGCACACACACATACAACTCTCACAAATACTTCTCTTGAAATAATAATCTAGTGTAAAAGAAATAGAGAATGAGAGGGGGTATTTATACACAAATTAGAGTGAGATGGAGGGTTAGGATGCACTAGGGAGTTGGAAGATCAAGGGCTAGGATGGACTAGGAAGTTGTGAAAACTACCCACACCTCATATTAACCGCCCATGATCTCACACCCACTCACCACAATCCGGCCAAGCTTTGTGCCTTGTGCACGTGTACATTGAGTGCACGTGCACATACAAACCACTCTACAAAATTTGTACATCAAATACCCGGTAGATAAAAGAAAAGATGCTACACATTTCAAGTTGTAGAAAAATAATAAAAGGGTTTAAATTCATGGGCTAAAATTAATTGGGCCAAAATAATTATTTTGCAGAAGAGATAAATAAATTGACACTTGGGCTTTAGGGAAAATCCTTTAAAAAAAACAATGCTCTTTACTCATCATGTTGAAAATAATAGCCAAAATTATTACACATGCATACCATATGTAAAAATAAATAATCTTTATATATTAGGAAAATTCGGGGTATTACATCACTCCCTCCTTAGAATAGTTCCGCCCCGGAACTACAGTCAAGAGAGAGAAAACAGTAAATACAACACAACAACAACAACGGACAAAAGATACAGACAAAAGATACAAAGATACAGAGATACAATCAAGCAAAAAGCTCAGGATAGTCCTTCAACATCCTCTCCTCAGATTCCCAAGTAGCCTCTTCAACCAAGTGGTTTCTCCAGACTACTTTGACCATCGGTATCGTCTTATTCCTCAAGACTTTCTCCCTACGGTCAACAATCTCAATAGGAGTCTCGATGTAATTCAGGTCCAACTGCAAACCTTCCGGCACTTCAGGCAAATGATGACTCAGATCTGGAATATAACCTCTCAGCATAGACACATGGAAGACATTGTGCACCTGAGACAACTCTCCCGGTAATTTAAGCCGGTAAGCAGTTTTCCCGATCCTTTTCAATATCTTATACGGGCCTATAAACCTCGGGGCTAACTTCCCGCCTTTGCCAAACGAACCACACCTTTACTGGGTGATACCTTCAGAAAGACGAAGTCACCAACCTCAAACTCAAGGTCCCTTCTCCGGTTGTCTGCATAGCTTTTCTGCCTGCTCTGAGCTTCCACCAACCTTTTCCTGATCAGATCAATCTTCTCAGAAGTCAGCTGTACAAGCTCAGGACCAAACAACTGACGCTCCCCAACTTCATACCAACAAACAGGAGTCCTGCACTTCCTGCCATACAAAAGCTTCATACGGCGCCATCCCAATGCTAGCCTGAAAACTGTTGTTGTAGGCAAACTCTACCAAAGGTAGATGCCTTTCCCAACTGCCTCCGAAGTCTAGTATACAACACCGAAGCATATCCTCAAGAATACGGTTGACTCTCTCGGTCTGCCCATCGGTCTGTGGATGAAAAGCAGTGCTGAAATCTGTCTTGGTACCCAAAGCTGTCTGAAGACTCCTTCAGAAATGCGAAGTAAACCGCGCATCTCGATCAGACACGATAGTTGAGGGAACACCATGAAGTCGGACAATCTCACCAACATACATCTTAGCCAACCTGTCCATCGAAGCAGTGAGTTTCATCGCAAAAAAGTGAGCGGACTTGGTCAGTCGATCGACTATAACCCAAATCGCATCATTGCCTTTAGGACTCTTAGGCAATCCCGTGATGAAATCCATACTGATGTTATCCCACTTCCATTCCGGAATAGGTAACGGCTGTAATAGACCTCCGGATCTCTGATTTTCGGCTTTGACTTGCTGACAAACCTCACACTTCGCGAAAAAATCAGCCACATCCCGCTTCAAATCTGACCACCAGAAATGCTGTTTGATGTCTTTGTACATCTTAGTACTCCCAGGATGTACCGACAAAAGAGTAGCATGTGCCTCCTGAAGAATACTCTCTTTCAGGTCCGCCTGATTTGGAACGCACAGCCTATCTCCGAACCACAGCACTCCATCCCTGGTTTGAAATCCGGGCAACCTGCCAGCACCAACCTGCTCCTGCATCTCCAAGATATCAGCATCAACTTCCTGACTTGCAATGATCTTTGCATTCAAAGTAGGCTGAAGCCTCAACTAAGCCAAAGATGCTCCCAATCCTTGCAAAACAACTTCAATACCTGCTCGATCCAACTTCTCAATCAGATGCCTCTGAGTTATAATCAAACTGGCCAAACTGCTCTTGCGGCTAAGTGCATCAGCAACAACATTTGCCTTTCCAGGATGATACTTGATCTCAGGTCGCATATCCTCGAGCACTTCCAACCATCTTCGCTGCCTCAGATTGAGATCCCTCTGCTGATATATATACTTCAAGCTCTTGTGATCCGTGTACATGTTCAACTTCTCACCGTACACGTAGTGCCTCCATTGCTTCAGAGCAAAGATAATCGCCGCCAACTCCAGATCATGAGTCGGATAATTCTTCTCATGCGGTCGTAGTTGCCTAGACCCATAAGCGATTACTCTACCCTCTTGCATTAAGACACAACCAAGCCCACGATGTGAAGCATCGCTATAAACATCATACCCAACACCTGCTCTAGGCAAAGCCAAAATAGGTGCAGTAGTCAGCCTATCTTTCAACTCCTGAAAGCTCGCCTCACATTGCTCAGTCCACTTGAAGCTCACATTCTTCTTGATCAGTCCAGTAAGCGGTACAGCTATCTGAGCATAACCTTGAATGAATCTCCTGTAGTATCTAGTCATCCCAAGAAAACTTCTGACTTCTTTCACTGTAGTAGGCCTAGCCCAACCTCTCACTGCCTCTATCTTCTGAGGGTCAGTTGCCACTCCCTCCTTAGAAAGGATGTGACCTAGGAATGCCACTTCAGATTTCCAAAAATCACACTTGGATAACTTGGCATACAACCCCTGCTCTTCCAGCTTCTGCAAGACTGCTGCCAGATGCTCGGTGTGCTCCTCCTCTGACTTGGAGTACACGAGAATATCGTCGATAAACACCACGACGAAAGAATCAATAAACGGCCTCAGAACTCTGTTCATCAAATCCATGAAGATCGCGGGTGCATTTGTCACTCCGAATGGCATAACTAAGAATTCGTAATGCCCATGCCGAGTTCTAAACGCAGTTTTGTGCACATCTTCAGCTTTCACTCGCACTTGGTGGTAACCTGATCGAAGATCTATTTTGGAGAATACAGCTGCTCCTTGTAGACGATCGAACAAGTCATCAATTCGAGGAATCGGATACTTATTCTGAACAGTGACTTTATTCAGCTCTTGGTAGTCGATACACATCCTCATCGATCCATCCTTCTTCTTTACCAAAAGAACTGGTGCTCCCCATGGTAACTGATGGAACTGAGATGAATCCCAGGACTACGGATTGGTGTGCGTATCGATCGTTAAAGATAAACAGATTGCTTAATTGTGATCTAACCCTATACAGCGGAAACTAGGGTTCACAAAGTATACCTGCGGTAAGAAGAAGACGACAGCGACCCCAAGATCTTCTGCACGTATTCCTTCCTCGGGTTGGACGTCGTGTGGGCGACGATCTCCCAACCTTTCTCCCTTGGCTGACCTCTCTTTCTCTCCTTTCGTGAATCACGAGATTTGAAAAAAAAAATCTTATATTTCAGATTGTCAATAACGGCCAGAGAAAATAGAGAATATATATAAGGCTACGGCAGGGACCATGAGGAGAAATTAGGGTTAGGTCTCCTAACGGATCTGGGTATCCCGTGTTCAGCCCGAACACACAACCCAGGCCCATTAACAATAGCTCGGTCCACTAAGGAGCTATTGTTGCACTACCTTCCTAATCCCAAATTATATTTATGGGCTCCTTTTATTATATGCTCGTTCAACTCCCCATGTTAAGATATCGAATGCCCGTTGATCAAATTAAGTTACTGACAACTACATTGATCAACATCTTTTATCCTTAAGTAGTACCACTCAACTTTATTTGTCATGTCGGATATAATCCACCTGCAGGGTTTACATGACAATCCTTATGAGCTCCTTAAGGGGACATCATCAACCCGACGTATCGGGACATGGATTCCTTTTACATTCAACAGCCCATCATACATACAATGCTATTACCCAATTCATGGAGGTTGTTGATCCATAATGAATCTCACTCTTTTATGAGTCAAAGTAATGCACACTGCATATACATGTCTGTTATTATATCTGGATTAAGAGCATAAGCATCCATAATAACAGAGGTGTTTGTTCTCTTTTGTAGTCAGTACAAAGAGAACAACCTCAAGTGGTCCTGTTCAATACACACAAAGTGTACTAGTGTAAACCTATAGTCAAGACAGACTAATACCAGATTACACTACAACCTTTCCAATGGATTGTCCAAGTCCGTCTAGGTTGTGAACTATTTATATATTCCATAGGGAACTGATAATATGATCTTCTGTGTGTCACCTCACACCATATTATCAACCTTATAGAATATCAGACACTTGCATTAATATTATAATAAACACAATATGCAAACATATGCCCATATGATTCTCATTCAAAAAAATAAGGAAATAAAGTTAATACAAAAGTGATGCTTTCAGTATAAATTCGAGGAATCGGATACTTATTCTGAACAGTGATTTTATTCAGCTCTCGGTAGTCGATACACATCCTCATCGATCCATCCTTCTTCTTTACCAAAAGAACTGGTGCTCCCCAAGGTAACGCACTAGGTTGAATAAAGCCTTTCCCCAATAGTTCCTCAATCTGCTGTTTCACCTCATCCTGTTCCACTGAAGCCATCCTATACGGTGCCTTAGAAATGGGTGCACTTCCCGGTTGAACAGTGATGCTGAACTCTACATCACGATGCGGGGGTAACCCAGGAAAATCTTTCAAGAACACGGTCGGATAGTCCCGAACCACAGGAATCCCTTGCAATTCCACAGGAGTCTCTTCCTTGCGGATAGTTGCCACCAGCTTAGAACACTTCTGCTTCCCTTGGAAAGTGACTTCAGGTCCACCTGGAGCCTTCACTGTTACCGTCTTGGTCTTACACTCGATGCTCGCACTGTACACCGACATCCAATCAATGCCAATGATAGCATCGACTCCCAAGATAGCCAGCTCGATCAGATCAATGCCAAAAATTCGATCTCCAATCACTATCTCGCAATCACCGTAATACCGACCAGTGGTCAAAGTTTCCCCTGATGGAGTAGCTACTGCTAAGATCTTGCCTGGAAAAATCTTCGGTTCCACTCCCAACACTTTAGCAAATCTAGGAGACACAAAAGTATGAGAGGATCCAGTATCGAATAACACAACAGCTTTCTTTCCATTAAGATAGAGTTCGCCTGTTACATAATACACACCATTACATAACAGTTTCACAATATAAACGGGAAGAAGAAATGACAAAACCACTAAACATCAGCCCTCGTACCAGAGATGACCTGATCTGCCTCATCAGCATCAGCTTCCGTCAAAGCAAATACTTGCCCTGACTGGTACGGCCTCTTCCCAGTCTGCTGTATTGGCACATTGTGATTGCCAGCCCGTGGTTTGAGACATTGAGATTGGTAATGTCCCACTTCCCCACAGTTGTAACAGGTGACTGCAGAAGGTCTCCCCACATTGTTTCCAGGTCATCCAGCCACACTGATAGCGTTCGCCCCTGTCGGTTTGAACCTCTGTGCAGATGGTTGCCCCTTGAAACTCCCCGATTGTGCAGGCCTCTTCTCGGATTGCCAGTTGTTCCTCTGGTTCTGAACAACATGGAACTGCTCCATATCTGCCTTCGTCGCTGCTGCCCTCTTCACCAACTTGTCAAATCGCCTGATACCAAGGGGTATCATCCGGGACCTCAAGCTCGGCCTCAGACCATGCTCGAACTTACGAGCCTTCTTCGCCTCATCTATCACCAGTTCTGGAGCATACCTAGAGAGCTGAGTAAACTTAGTCTCATACTCCCTCACTGACATGCTGCCTTGCTGAAGTGACAGAAACTCCATTGCCTTCTTCTCTTGGACGTCGGAGGGGAAATAATGGCTGCGGAATTCTTCCAGAAATTCCTCCCAGCCAAGAACTATGCCTCCCATGGTCCTCTTCATGGATTGCCACCAAACCGCCGCATCCTTCTCCAGCTGCAAAGTCGCCAACTTGACCTTGCTGCCTTCCGGGGTCTCCAACACCTCGAAGATCGTCTCCACTTGCCGAATCCAGTTGTCAGCCGCATCTGGGTCTGAATTTACCTCGAACACTGGTGGTTTCATTCTCTTGAACAATTCCACCAGCTTAATCACCTCGGGCACTGGATTCGCCGGCCCCCTTCCTTGGTTCACAGCCACTGCATAAAGTGTCTGGTAAACCCTTGCAAGTTCGGTCTCCAGATCCAATCCTTCACCATTCCTAGCTCCTCTTCTCGACATATTCTGATGCAAAAGATCCATCAAATTCGAAGTACAGAACAAGAATTTAAACCAACTTGCATTTCATTGAATTCCAAAGTTTATACATTCGAGTTAAAAACATTTTTGACATCAGAAATAAAGAAAATAGAAGCTACAACAATCTAACTCCTACGGGTCCTCTTCGCTGCTCGAAGTTCTTCCCGTAGTTCATCCACTTCATCTTTCAGCACATCCGTCAGGTTCTTTCTCTTCTCAAGTTCCCACACCCGGTGACTGAGAACAGAGAAATCGTCCTTTTGCTTCGCCAGCTGAGCTTCCAAAACTCCAACTCTCTCCTTCAGGGTTTCCACTTGCCTCTGAAGAGAAGCCACAGTGCCACTCAGAGCTGGTCCCTCTTCTTCATCAGAAGAAGAATCGTCAGATGAATCCGGAGGTGGGGTAATCTCTCGAGATTCAGGCCACTCCTCATCATTAGAATCTGCTTGCCCAAGGTGACACTCATCCTCAGAATCAGCCTGTCCAGGATGGTACTCTTCCTCAATGATATGCCAGTCGTCGCCTCCAGCAGGGTCGAAGTGGTCAGCCATCTTAGAAATAGAGAGGAAGAAGCATAAATCATAGAGCAACACAAATGTAAGTCACTTAAATTTAAATCTCTAAACTCAAACACACACTTTATTGTCCACATCTAGGGTGTCGTTCCTTATAAACTTGTACAAGTGTGAAAGCGTAGAAAGCGTGGCTCTGATACCACTCTGTAATGCCCCGAATTCCAAATCACTGAATTCGAGATGTTCTACAGGATCTTTTCACTTTCTTTGAGTACAATTTTACAAGGAAATTCAAACTTTTCTTTTTACATCAGAGTTTACATCATATTACATTTACATTTGCACAACGGAAGCAAAAATATACAACATTTACATAAATGAACAACAACATGATAAAATCTTTATG
Source organism: Hemerocallis citrina (assembly GCA_017893485.1). NCBI lineage: Eukaryota > Viridiplantae > Streptophyta > Magnoliopsida > Asparagales > Asphodelaceae > Hemerocallis > Hemerocallis citrina. The sequence continues at coordinate 428,124,710 of CM030358.1, read as the reverse complement.
CATCCATCCTCTTTACATGTAATTTATCCTGCATACAAAACTGTGGGTACGTCAGTTTATTCAACCGACGATAATTATACATGGCCATCCTCTCTATGCCAGAAACAGTATAACGAATCTCATTTCTTAACAAATCACAAACTTGTTCATAATCAGAATATACATCAAAAGGGAACTTTTAATGATGTCGTGTCGTGATTGTGCACTTAATCCTTAATACAATTATTTAATTTACATGACACAAATGCGCACTTGTTCGAATTCTATGCATCCCATACTACATAGGTCCGAGGGCAAGCCTCTTAATCGTTCTTCACTTTTATAGGGTTCAATCCCTCGCCATGATTTATTCTACTTCTGTAATTACGGTGAGTATCCTAAATGGTCTATGAGTATAAGCTCGTGCACTGAACCCTGGAGGGGAACCCCACGCCATGTCTTGACTCATCAAGCATGCATTCTGTGGCAATTCAAGCCTCCTCCCTGAACACGATCCTCTTGCAGTCACCAAACATCCCACAAGCGTGACTAGAGTCCGATCATTCTGAGTTGCGCCCGCGCCATGTCGTGACTCATCAAGCATGCATTCTGCGGCTCGCACACCCGCACCGTAAACTCTAGTTCTCATACTTATGTTTTTCTCTCACTTTCATCACCTCCTCACTATGTACTAAAATTATCAGAATCATGAATAAAAATCAAAGCTCTAGAGTTAGCCTCTCCACCAAACCGGACTTATCATTTCATTTACACATGACCAACCTTGGTCTTCTTTTCAATATCATTTCATTTCACTGCCGGGGGAGACTTAGCTACTCTTTTGTTCAATTTCCCATTCACAATTTCCAATTGAGCACTCTCAGCTCATAATTCAATTTAGAGTCTCACAGACTTTCTTATCATGATCTTAGCTTTTCATGTTCATTTAATTCTCAATTCCCATCTATGATTCATTTTACATAAATCCATACAGTCATAAAAGAGTTCATAGACTTCAATTATAAAGTTCACAACTTCCAATAGCAATAAATAAAATAAAATCTCATACATATCAAAGTCCACTCTGTACAGTCGACTTGGAAGGACACCAGTCGACTCATACAGTCAATACAGATTCATCATAAATACTCGGGAGAGTCGACTGCTGCACACGACCAGTCGGCTGTCCCGCAACTTTTCATGTTCACAGTGTCATCCACGTGACAATCGACTGTTCATCCACCAGTCGTCTGTCCTGGGATTTTTAATAGCACACTTCTAAGTTCAGCTCAGTCGACTGGCTACACGCACTAAGTCGACTGATCAGTTCAGAATTCAAAATCAAAAATTATCTTTCCAACCGTTCTCACATGCATTTTCATCACAGCATACATACATTCGTATTTTATAAACACCAAACTTCTTGCTTGTTCAGTAACATCGCAGCATGGAATTTCAAGTTACTAGTATGGTCTTTTCTTTAAGGAAAATACTTTAAACATGCATTCACACTATTCATAACTTTCTTACGAAGATGAAGATATAAATCTCAAGTCATTATACTAGGTCAACATAATGGAATATCTCATTTCATGGAATTGCCGAATAATCATACTCAAATCGATGCACCAGTCGGCTAAACACATTGTCAGTCGACTGCACCGAAGTTCTTAGTTTTGTTAATCATCGCTAGTTCTTTTCATCAATTCACCTTCCCTCCATCATATGTGTCATAGGAAAAATATAAACTTTAGTAATCACACTATTACGTCTATTTGCATACATGCTTATTACCACAACATGAAAATACTTGTCTCGTACCAGTTGACTGGTTCATGCGACAATCGACTGTACCGACTCTTTCGTTCTTATTATCAACAGCAAGCTCAGGCAATTTCTAATACATTAAATTTACTTTTCATAACATGGTAGCAATTATAATAATCATGGTATAACTCCTACATTAGAAGTCCTGAGAAACACCCACCTTATTTGACGAAGTAAACGAATCCAGCAAAGTTCCTCAATGCAGTGCAACACTCCTTGCTCCTTGCTCCTTCTTCTACACCGAAGCTTTCAGAATGCTACTCGGTCCCCCACAGAAAAGCACACACACATACAACTCTCACAAATACTTCTCTTGAAATAATAATCTAGTGTAAAAGAAATAGAGAATGATAGGGGGTATTTATACACAAATTAGAGTGAGATGGAGGGTTAGGATGCACTAGGGAGTTGGAAGATCAAGGGCTAGGATGGACTAGGAAGTTGTGAAAACTACCCACACCTCATATTAACCGCCCATGATCTCACACCCACTCACCACAATCCGGCCAAGCTTTGTGCCTTGTGCACTTGTACATTGAGTGCACGTGCACACACAAACCACTCTACAAAATTTGTACATCAAATACCCGGTAGATAAAAGAAAAGATGCTACAAATTACAAGTTGTAGAAAAATAATAGGAGGGTTTAAATTCATGGGCTAAAATTAATTGGGCCAAAGTAATTATTTTGTAGAAGAGATAAATAAATTGACACTTGGGCTTTAGGGAAAATCCTTTAAAAAAAAACAATGCTCTTTACTCATCATGTTGAAAATAATAGCCAAAATTATTACACATGCATACCATATGTAAAAATAAATAATCTTTATATATTAGGAAAATTTGGGGTATTACAAATACCCCCCTCCTTCTCTTCATGCAATACACTTGAAAATTTGGTAAAAGAGAAAAAAAAAGAAAGAAACAAGTGTGAGAAAGGAATGAAAGAGTGTGAGAAAAGATTGAGTTGAGCATTCTTGTGTGTGTTCCTTTCACTATTGGAGGCCGGCCTACTTCAAGCTAGGAGGAGAAGGAACCGTTCGTGTGTTCAAGGAGATTTCTTGGAGTTTTCTATTTGTTTTTTTTCTTCAAAGGTGGGTGATTTCTCAAGCTTCTACTTTAGTTACCATGCTAGGATTGAAATTGTGATCATGCTAAAATTGAGTAGGAAAGATTGTCATACATGTGTTTAAGGAGATTAAGAAGAAAAGAACACCAATTAATCTACATGAAATGTTAGTAGAATAATTTAGAATGTGCGAATAAGTATGTGTTATGATGGCTTTGTAGTTTATTCGCATGCTAAAATGGATAAATTATGCTTTTGTGAAATTTTGTCTATGCATGAATTGAAAAATACAATATTGGAGAAATGTGCTTATGGATTAAGTATGGAATGTAAATTAATGGAATATTAAATGGATTAAAAGTGTGTTTATGTGCCATATGCAATTAGTGATGTAGTCACTTGATTTATAATTCGTACTGTCTCTTAAAATATTGTAGTTTTGGAAATAGGACTAAATTGAAGAGTTAAATTTTTGGTAAGGAATGAAAGAGAAGAAAACTTGTATTAAATCCATTATGAATGAGGGAAAATTGTTGATAAAAACTCTTATAAAAATAAATGTTTTTTTAATGTCGAAATGAGTCTATTTTGATCCATTGTTTAAACTAACTAAGGGAGAAAGAGTTTCTATGTTAAAAGATGAATTCTATAAGAATTATGAAATTACAAGCTACTGTTCTCTTCACAAAATTATACTCAGGAAAAATCTATATTTTTTTATAAGTACAATTTGAATGAGAAAAATCGAGTTTTTCTAAAAGAGCTAGAAATAACACAGTCAGACTCAAAAATATTTTATGAGAATTTCCTTACGGGTTAGTCACTCAGACCTTCTGGTTAGTGGGTCTGCTTTAGTGCTGTTACTGTAGCTCGGCGGCACTGTGTGCTTGGGTTCGAGTCTCGGCAGGGACTTTATTTTTCCAAATTGTGGTTTTTATTCAAAACCTGAACTCAAAACACAAATAGAATTCGAGTCCTCTTTTAGAAAGTTAGCCACTTTGGTCACTCTAGTTAGTGGGTGCGGGTTGGTGGCGTTACTATTCACCCATGGGCCTCTGGGTGTGGGTTCGAAACTGGCCTCTAGCCAATTTTTTTGGTTTTGATCTTTTTAATGCATTTTGATTTTCTAAGGGTTTTAAATAATTTTAAAAATTGAGAAAAATATTAGAAAATTCTCTAAAATTACATAGACTTCACAAAAATTATTTCATGAATATTTGGACTATTATAATGAGAATTAGAAGTGAATTTTGGGAATAAGAATTAATAAAATTCTTGGATGTGATTCTTTTGTTATTTTAAGATGAAAAAATAATTTGTTGAACATAGAGGAAATTGAGAAGAGTTCAAAGATGAGAATTTGACTTATAAATTATTAGTAAAATTTGATGAAAGACTGTTTAAGATTATGCAAGTTGTGCATGGGAAATACATTAAAAAAACATGATGAAATGTGAAATTTATGAATATGTATACTCTCATTTTGATGAGCATCAAAGAGAATTGAGACTAAAGTTTTAGCTAAGTCCCTACGTTGGCAAGAATCAAATTTTGAAAAATTTGATAAATAAAGACCAAGTTTGGGTCATGGTTAATGATTGATATTTTAAGACCGATGTAGAGGTAACGCTAATCCTAGAGTGTTGATTTTTGTTCATGATTCAATTACCTAAGGATTAGATACATAGTGGATATGTGATAAAAGTAAGAGAAACACATAAGTATGAGGGCCATTGGATTTGCGGTGTGAGAGTGTTCACATGATGTCCTCATGATGCGTCATGATTAGGGCGTGGATGCTACTCCAGGATATCGTACCTGTGGCGACGGTTGTGGGGTGTTTGGTGACTATGGGTGGTGCCATTGTCCTTGGCAGAGGTGAATTGACCACAGGATGCCTGCATAATGCATCATGTGTCAGTGCGTGGGATTCTCTCCAGGATGTCTAGACATGTGCTCGTAACTCATAGAACACCTAGGATACTTACCGTAGTTACTGTAGTAGAGTAGATCATGGCGAGGGAATCAACCCTACAAGATGAAGAACGATTAAGGGCTTACCCTCGGACCTATGTAGTATGGGATGCATAGAACCCGAACAAGTGTGCATTAGTGTCATGTAATAATAATAATTACATTAAGGACTAAGTGCACATTCACACACGACATTAATAGGATAGTCCCCCTTAAGTTTGTTTGTGACAAGTGTGTGCTTTCTAAGTAAGAGAAATTGATGTATTATATCCTAGCATCAGTTGTATGTAGCTGACGTACCTACAGTTTCTATGTAGGACAAAGTGATTGGCAAGAATTAAAGATGATTGTTGCTTAAAGAAATGTTCAAGTTATTACTCAATTCATGTATAATTTTGTAATTTTCTTCCTCTGTGTAAAATGTAATCATTGCTGTAATAAAAGTTTTTGATTCCTTATAAAATTGTACGAAGAGAAGTGTAAAGATCCTGTGGAACATAGAATTCAGTCTTATTTGGAATTCGGGGTGTTACAGAGTGGTATCAGAGCCACGCTTCCAAGTAGTACAAATTTATAAGGAACGACACCCTAGAGTGGACATTAGAGTGTGAGTTATGTATAGAGATTTAAATGTAAGTTACTTACATTTGTGTTGCTCTATGATTGATGCTTCTTCTTGGACATTATAAATTATTCTATCATTTACTAAATATATTTCTATTGGTGTATTAATTTCTTCTTTAAAATATGCTTCTAGAATTATTTGTATAGATCCTAAGTATATATGTCTTACAGTTCTTCATATGTCTTCAGTTCTAATCTTTGTTATTTCTTGTTGTACTGTTCTTTTATTTATTAATGGTATTATATATTTTCCTTGTATATGATTTATATCTATAGGATATTCATTATTTCTTGTTACTGTTATAGTTATTTTTTCTTTCAAATATTGGTAATTTAAATATGACTTTATGATTTATATCTAATTTTGTTAAAATTTTTTATAACATATTTTTCTATATCGAATACTATTCTTTCTCTTACCTCTTCTAATTTTTTTCTTCACTTTCAGATTCTTGTTCTATTTTGGTCATCATATTTATCTCAAGTTCTTCTATTGAATTATCACTATCATATTCACTGTCATATTATTCATCTTCTTCTAGTACTAGGGTTTCTTCATTCTCATATATGTCTGACCATTCCTCCTCGTGTTCTATTTATTCATAGTACATGCTATTCATTTCTTCAATTTATTCTATGTATTTAACATTTTCTTTCTTAGTTCTTTTAGGACAACTAGGAGATATATTTCCTATTTCTTCACATATATAACAATTATATTTTTATGGGTTTTTTTTTGGGTATTTCTTTCTTTGTCATATTCTTCTAAATTAATTTTTATATGGTTTTCTGTATCTTTTGTAGGTTATTTTATATCTAGGTCTATACGTATTCATCATAAGGCATTTCCTTTTTTTGTAATTTCTTTTATAATTACATCCCCAATGACTTGGTTTAGATTCCACACATTTTAGCTTTGTATTGTTTATAGTATTTTATTGTTGATTTTTCTTATTGACATACTTTATCTCTTTAATCATTTACAAATAGTGTTCAATATCCTACCATATCTATTTCTGGTTTTACTTCTTCTTTCATATAAGCATTAAAGATGTTTATGCTCCATGAGCCTGGTAATGTTGAGAAAAAGACATCTAGTATTGGTTTTCTTTCTTCTTTAGTATAACCGATTTCTTTATAATATTCTATAAATTCACATGCATAATTCTTAAAGTAACACATCTTACATATTTCTAAATTATATTTCTAAATCACTTAATCTCCATCTTGCTTGGTTTCTCGTATATTCACTATATTGTTATGATGTCTCATATACACTAAATTTTGTTCTTATAGCTTTCTCGTAACATGTAATTACTTCTATTTGTCCCAAAATTGGTTGTGTTGATATCTCTTGGGTTCCTTATTTATCTATTGGTCTAGCTTTTCTAATAACATTTCTTTCTTCTTCTGTTAAGCTACTTCACCATTTAGCTACTACACCTATGAAAGTTGATTCTATAAATCTTTCAAATGGTACACCCATTAATGTCTAAATCTTACTATTAAAGTTTCTTTTATCCATTCTTCTATGGTTTTATCTACATCTTTTGCACAATCTAAATCAAACTGTTCTCCACTTCTTGCTATTATGTTTTCATAAGGTTCTATAGGTTTATATTTAGATGTTTTAAAGGATTCTTCTTTACTCTATTTTGGTTCTTTTCTATTTGTGTCTTGTCATCTCCATGGTGTAAGGTTCTGATAATATGTAGGGCACTGGTAGAAAATGGCACGATTGCAGCAGAAATTTTCCTTCTAAAAGAGTAAAATTTCATGGTTAGTGCACATTCGTAAGGAATTTTTTCTCATTCCCTTGTAGTTGTGAAGTTACAAAATCTCTACTAGTTAATGTACATTTGCAACGGAATTATATATCCCTTGCGAATATTAGCTACAAAAGAATATTTGCAAGAGAAGTTGTTCCTTGCTGTCCCCATCCATAAGAGAATATCTACAATAAATAATTCTCTTGCAGATGTGTTTTAAAAAGGGACTTTTCCCCTTGCTGATGAACAATTGCTACAGAAGTTTGCAAGTTAGTCATTCCCTTGCAACTGTTCCCCTATGAATGCAATTGCATGCGTTTTTTCCATTGCTGATTATATTTGGATGGTTTAATCTCATTTACAAGACTAAGCAACGTATTTTTTCAATCAAGAACACATAATTATTTCACCTATTGATACACACAATTATATAAAAAAAACACAATGTGTCAAAACACAAAAACACATATATATATAAACAAAACACCAAAATACGTTTTAGTACTATAGAGTATAGAACATTCTCATTACAAAATTATATGTTTGTTTCGAAGTGCCAAAATACGAACGGTACATTCTAAAAGGAAAGATGAGTTGTCATACTCCAAGAACTACAACAAAAGTTTTCAAATGTACTTCTAACTCGCCGTTATTGCTTCCATATATCCCCAACTTCACTTTATTAGTCATGGAAGATCTTCTGCATGTTCCTCATTCTCCTCAGCCTTATAATCATCGCCATTAAGACTACATGAGAACAAAACAACACAGAATTAGATAAACATACATAAAGACCGCAAAGTTTGTTTCCTCCAGATCTAGTTAGTAATCGTTGTGTCATATCCAAGCAATACAAACTAGATCAAGGTTGGCTTGTTGAGGCATCAACCTTACCATGACTTAGTGACTCTCAAACAATTGAACATCACTATAAAAAGTTTGGAGAAGCATGCAATGAGGAACAAACTTTCATGGTTACCAACAAACTTCTATTCAAAGATACTCTTATCATTATTGATAACTAACTAAAGTTCTCAAATCAAATATCTCATTAACTAATTGAAACTAATTTTGTTAAACTATTGCACAAGACAAAAATTGGTGAGAGACTGGAGATTGCAAAAAATGTCAACACCAATAACAAAATAGAACCAGTCTATCAGAGAAACACACATCTACATTGAAGACAAAAAAATCGACGTACCTGGTTGAGGGCATGCATGGAGGTAAAACCAAACAACAGCATGTGAAGATGTCGACAATGCAACTTCACTTTCTCACTGACCATTGCTGCAACTTCTATAATAGTACTATGTACTGTTGTTTCTCCGAATATTTTTGGGCGATCCAAGTTAATTTTCTTGTTCTACAAAACAGAAAAATAAAAGATAATTATGTAGGAATGCTAACATGGTATATTTTTCTCACTGCGATTGATCACAAATAATAGGTGAGAGATCTTCAAATTTAAACTTACATCCCCTTGAAAAATATCGGAGGAGCTACAACTGCAAATATGACAAAGCCAATGTGAAGCTACAAATGAAGAAAATTAACTCATCAATATCCATACGAAAAGAGAAAAAAATGTCTCCGTGAGATAAGAGCAGATATTCATTTACCAGATAAAACAAGAAGAACCATCCAAACTTCAAAGCACTTTCAGTCCGACACAATGTGTTGCAAAGCATGTTAATACTTAAGTACCTTAACAATCGTAAAAGGCATGAACTCTACAAGCACTGACAACTTTACTTGTATAAAAATTATCTAAAAAGTTTCAGATTAAGGTATAAAACAGAACCTTATAGCACGATAAAGAGGTCGATACCACAAAACATAGGCACCAAGAACTCCCAAGATGAAGTAAATAATTGCAAGGAACCAGATTTTTACACCTACAACATTAATAAGTACAATATAAGCATTTAAATATAATCACAAGAATAGCAGCTTACAAAAACTCAAGCAAAAAACTGGCAATGACAAAACCCAGAATGCGCACCTTCCCCTTTAATCGAAACTGCTGTAACTGTTATGACATTCCACATGGCATTCCAGATTTTTTATGCACCTCTCACAAAAGTGTAAACAAACTTATAAATAGACTTCACTTAGCAATGTAATGTGGTGACAATGGTGTACAATGTACACATAACTAAGTACATGTCCCTACTTGATACTTACTGTGAAAGAAGAAAAAAAAAACATACCCCTCCTCACCCAAAAGACCCCCCAACTTCCTCACAACCGTGCATACCCTTCCTCACCCAAAATCCCGCAGCACCTCATCGAATTGCACAAAGTGAACTTCCCCATTGGCAGCCCTACCACCACCATCACTGTTGCTGCTGATTTCGGGTGTGGGAGCAAACAGATGAATTTGTGAATTCTTTGAGGAAAACAGTAAAGCAAGCATGTTGACTCCACCTATGTGTTGACTTGTTGTAACGCTCCGAATCCCAAATACAACTGAATTCGAGATGTTCTACAGGATCTTTCCACTTCATTTAGTACAATTTTACAAGGAAATTTAAACTTTTCACTTTACATCAGAGTTTACATAAAACATTTCACTTTACATTGCACAGCGGAAGTAAAATTTACAACAATTAAATAAATGTACAACAACATTGTATAATCTTTACGCATCTGTTCCTCTTTAATCTTTATCATGTCATTTACCTGCATATAAGAGTGTGGGTACGTCAGTTTATTCAACCGATGAACATTATACACGGCCATCCTCTCTATGCCGGAAATAGTATAACTTATTTTCTATATTTAGCAAACACAAACTTGTCACATATCATTGTAAGGGAATACCCTATTGATGTCGTGTTGTGATTGTGCACTTAGTCCTTAATGCAGTTACTTATATTATATGACACTAATGTGCACTTATTCGGATTCTATGCATCCCATACTACATAGGTCCGAGGGCAAGCCTCTTATTCGTTCTTCATCTTTGTAGGGTTCAATCACTCGTCATGACTTAATCTACTACTGTAACTACGGTGAGTATCCTAGATGATCTATGAGTACAAGCACGTGTACAGAAAACCTGGAGGGGAACCCCATGCCATGTCTTGACTCGTCAAGCATGCATTCTGTGGCAATTCAGCCTCCTTCATGGCACACGATCCTCTTGCAGTCACCAAACATCCCACAAGCGTGGCTAAAGTCCGATCATTTCTGAGTTGTGCCCATGCCATGTCTTGACTCATCAAGCATGCATTCTGTGGCTCACACACCCGCACCGTAAACTCTAGTTCTTATACTCGTGTTTTCTCTCACTTTCATCACGTCTTCATTATGCACTATTCTTAATTTTTATTAGAATCATGAATAAAATCAAAGCTCTAGAGTTAGCCTCTCCACTAAACCAGACTATTCATTTATTCAAACATGACCAACCTTGGTCTTTCATTTCAATATTTCATTTCATTTTTTTCTAAATGCCGGAGGAGACTTAGCTACTCTTTTGTTTCAATTCCAATTCACAATTTCTAAATTGAGCATTTCTAACTCATAAATTCATATTCATAATCAAACGGATTTCTTTTTTAGTAGCATGATCTCTGAATTATTCAATAGTCCATAATCATACATGGAATTTACATACTTCATTAATTTCACATTGAAATTCACATCACTAACGAATATTCACATTTCATATTTTTCACACTATTCTCAAATGAGAATAATTCACATCCATCACACAATAAAATTTCTTTCTTTTACTATATTAATCTTCTAATCCTTCATTTCAAATTCTTTTTGCAAGATATAATTTCACAAAAATATAAATATAGAACCATAGTTCTATTTACACATTTTATTCTCAAATCATGTTTTATTTCATGCAAATAATTCCCAAATTATTTTTCATAAGTCCTACATATTTTTAGAAGAATAATCATATTTTTCTCATAATTTTTCGATCACTAAAACACTCAAAAAAATAAGTTTTTAAATCTTGCCGAAGCCAAGATTCGAACCCAGCACCACAGGAAACCCAACCGCACGCTCTGACCATGTGGTCACTTGTGCTCAGCGGTATAAAAGAGAACCAGAGAGTTAAATACTCTCAAATTCTTTTTAATACAATTCTCTCTGTTATTAAAACAATTCGATATTCAACAAGTCCTCATTTCATTTCGTTTTTATAAAAATTACTGTAGAATTCCAGATTGACTAATATCATCATAAGTTATATTCCAGTACAATAAAAATAAATTTTTTTTTTCAATAATCAAAACATATTTTTCATACAATCAATTTGAATTGTGAACTATCACTACCACATTTCTTCTTTTTCGACATTTCTCAACAATTAACGCCACTAATCTCTTTATTAGCAAACTACACATTAATTTTCTATTTTTAATCTTTTACCACACATACAAATCTATATCTTAATTCATTTATTTCCATATAACACAAAGATCCATTTAATCACATGATGTAGCATTGTCAATCTACTAACTTTGTGTACATAATTTGTGATGCAGATAATGAAACTTTCTTTAACAATCCATGGTTATAATTAATTCACACAAAACTTAGATTTTTACTAATCAAATCACATACAATTGCACACCCACATTCCACTTAATTTATAGCTCAAATATCCAATTAAATGTGTACTCTTATTAATCTTTTTCATGCATCATTTTTCCATTCCAATCTAGCATGTATTCCTACTTAGAAATATAGAAAATTTACCCACCTTATTGAAGAAAAGTACAATTTGCGACCCCCTAAATGAATGTCCTTGCAAACGAATGCTCCTCCTCCTTGTACACGCGCGCACAAGCCACACCCGAGCACTCCCCAACGCCAAACCGTGAGCCCCTCTTTGAAAGCCGGCCTCCCTCTTCTTGGATGATGCAAGCACAAATCCCACACAACTTCTCAATCTTTTACTCACATACTAACTACTAGATAATTGTATTTTAGACTATAGATTTGGAGGAATTATTTAGTACAAGAATAACTAGCTAGGGGGGTGGGGGGTATTTATACTAAAAATTAAGGAGAATGGATGGCTAAGATTGAAGTAGGAGTTAGGAACAAATGACTAAGATTTAAGAAGAAGTTATACTAACCACCCATAATCAAGTAACCACCATACCATGATCTCACTCAAATTTTGGTTTCCCTCCAAAAGAAGCAATCCCGGCCATGCATAGGAATGTGCATATTGCACGTGTACGTGCAATGCACGTGCATGCAACTTGGTCTCCAAAATTTGTACATTTTATTTTGTATAAAAATAATCTCCAAATTGTATCCTACATGACAAGTTGTATTTAAAAATAAATTGACTCATGGGCTTTAGTTTATGGGCCAAAGTAATTATTCTAAAAATAATAAATTAAATTATCTTTGGGCTTTTAAAAAGAAAAGACTTTTTGTCTAATTGAAAGAAGGCTTTATAAAAATAATTACAAGCACATATTTAAAAAATCTATACCCATCATAATGAAAATAATCATAACATTTAATTCAACCAAAATTATTGCACGTGCACACTACGTACAAAATGAAATAATTTTTCATAAATGGAAAATCAGGGCATTACACTTGTTCCTTACCGCTGCCATGAACCTACACAAAGTTCGATACACCAGGATGGATCCCGACGATGAACCCTCCGACGCTCATGTCAGTAATCTTCAAGATTAAGAAAGAGCTTTAGGTAGGAAAAGATTCATTACCTTGTTACGGTGGGGGAAGAGGGGTATTTATAGTCTCCTTAGGGATCCGTTTCGAGATAAGGACAAATCTCTACTTCCCAGTGTTGATGGATAAGAAGTGGTTAAAACTGTTTCTTAGGGATAATCACGAATCTGAATTCCTCCTTATCCTTCTGAATTGGTTTGTAATGGGTTGGTACCCGTATCCAATATGAAAGATCCGTTTATGGGTTATTGGGATTTGAAGAAGAGACCCAACTCCCATTTCGGACCAGTTTGTAGGTGAAATTACTGTTTTACCCCTGAGAGCTTTAAGATTCGTGCCCGATTTGAAAGATCCCGATTTAATCCTATTTTTAGCCATGTCACGAGCCCCCCACTTCTAAATACTGTGTTTCACAGCCTTTGGGTAGTAGTTTTACTGTTTCAATGGTATACGGGACTTTATCGGAGTTCTTAAGGGAGTTTGGATCTTGCTCGAGCTATAACGGTATTTTTCTGAGCTAGAAAAATGCACAAAATTATTCTTAGATCTTTTTGACTTTTTTGTGATTTTTCCAGAGTTTTTTAAACTATTTTTCAAATTATTTATTTAATTTTGCGAAGCAACAATCTAGTTTCAAAAAGCACCAATTAATTATTCTAATCAATAATAATTTTTCCTGGAGTTGAAAATATTCTCCTGAATTTATAATTATTTTTTAGAATTTTTAATTAATGTTTTGGAATTTTTAATTATTTTTTGCAATTTCTTAAATAATTAATTCGAATTAATAAATAGAAAAGGATTAATCAGCAAATTATCAATGTGGCGCAATCTGGAGCGTCCATCGGAGCTCTGGCGCGATTTCCTGGGCGATCAAGCGGTAGATCTGTCTCCTGTTGACGTGGCGCAATCTGAGCGTGTAACACCCCGAATTCCAAAATACAACTGAATTCGAGTGATCTTTACACTTCTTTCGTACAATTTTACAAGGAAATAAAAACTGTTCTTTCATCAGAGTTACATTTACACTTGTACATTATCACAGCGGAAGCAACATTACAATAAATTATATGAAACAACATTTAAATCAGTCTTGCACAGCATGTATACCTCAATTGTCAATCATCTTTATCCTGCATATAAAACTGTGGGCACGTCAGTTCATTCAACTGACGAAATATTATACACGACCATCCTCTCTATGCCGGAAACAGTATAATGATTCTCATTTCTTAACATACACAAACTTGTCACAAACAAAGCTAAGGGGACTATCCTATTGTTGTCATGTTGTGAATGTGCACTTAGTCCTTAATGCAATTATTTATATTATATGACACTAATGCACACTTGTTCGGATTCTATGCATCTTATACTACATAGGTCCAAAGGCAAGCCCTTAATCGTTCTTCATCTTATAGGGTTCAATCCCTCGCCATGACTTAATCTACTACTGTAACTACGGTAAGTATCCTAGATATTTCTGACCTACGAATTCATGTCTAGGCACCATGGAGGGAATCCCAACGCACTGACACATGACTCATCATGCAGGCATCCTGTGGTAATTCAGCTCCTACCATAGACATGACACCACCCGCAGTCGTCAAACACTCTACGAGCGTCGCCACCGGGACGGTACCCTGGAGCAGTATCCACGCCCTATCATGACTCATCATGGGACATCCTGTGAATACTCTCACGCCGCCAATCCAATGGCCCTCATACTCAATGTTTTTCTCTTACTTTCATCACATCTTCACTATGTATCTAATCCTTAGTTTAATTGAATCATGAATAAAATCAGTCTCTTAGAATGTAGCACTCCCACTATACCGGTCTTATCCACTTATTCAGCATGACCCAAGTCTTGGTCTTTTCATTTCAAATTCCATTTCAATTCATTTCTCTGCCGGTATAAGGCTTGGCTATACCCTAATTCTTAATTTCAACTCATAATTACAAGGAAATGAATTCGATCATTTGTTTGCAAAAAATACATTCCTTTTCTTTTTTTTCTAATGGCATAAATAGCAATGTGAAATTTCATGACATCTATTACCAACCATTTCTTAATAATTTATTCTATCAATTCATCTTTAACACACCATTCTACATTAGCACTTTAATCCATAAACATGATGTTAGTCTTTTACTAGTTAAACCACATAGTTCACATTTAGGACATATTTTGCATACTAACATTAGAAATAACGAGAACATTCACTTTACTCATAATTAATAAATATAGTAATCAATCAACACATATTTGCTAATTTCTCAATTCCCTTCTATTTAGGCAAGCATGCATTTCATTTCAACTAGTAAATCATAATAACAATTCAATTTCATTCCCTAGCATGATTTCTACTTTAGAAGTCATGAGAAACACCCACCTTTTCAAGAAAACCAATTAAGAAAATCCCCTAGAACCTCATAGATTGCGAGCGAGTGCCTTCTCCTCCTAGATTGCAGTGCAACGAACTCCTTCTCCTTACTCCTTGCCAAAAACCGAGAGCTTCTTCTTGTAGGGATGGCCGGCCTCCAATGAGGAACACTCACACTCAACTCACACTAATATAAATATCCTATGTAATTGTTCTCTTCTATCAATAGATTACTAGTGTAAAATACAAACAAATAGGAGGGGTATTTATACTAATTTTAGAGTAAATTGGAGGGCTAGGATTCAATGGATGGTTATAGAATGAAGGGCTAGGATAGTAGTAGGAGTTATAGCAACCACCCATGCACACAACCCACTCTCCCATTCCTTCCAATGCACAACCGGCCCAAAATAAAGTGTGCATTGCACACTACGTGCTTCGCACGTGCCACCTAGTACCCCTATTTAAAAGTTGTTCAATTTAATTAATCGAAATATTCACCAATTATCTCTACATGACAAGTGTGACCATTTAATTAATTAATTAGATTGGTGGGCTTCATAAATAGTAGGCTTAGGCTTGTGGGCCAAGACAACAATTTAATAATTTATTAAGGTGGGCTAAAACAATTAATTAGTGTTTTAGGCTTTTGGAAATAGGTTTTTTAGAAAAATAAAGGAAAATAATTGTTCATACAAAAATGAGGTTTCATACAAAATAAATAAATAATATACACATGAAGTTTGCACGTGCACAACACGTGAAAAATAATGTTTTTATAAAAATGAAGTTTTAGGGTATTACAACACTCCCTCCTTAGAATAGTTTCGTCCCCGGACCTACAATTAAAGAGTGAGAAAACAAAACACAAAAAGAAAATCAAATAAAAAGCTCAGGATGATCCTTCATCATCCTCTCCTCTGATTCCCAAGTAGCCTCTTCAACTAACTGGTTTCTCCAGGCTACCTTAACCATCGATATCATCTTATTGCTCAAGACTTTCTCCCGACGATCAACAATTTCAACTGGGAACTCAATGTAACTCAGATCCAATTGCAAACCTTCTAGCACTTCGGGCAAATGATGACTTGGATCTAGAATGTAACCTCTCAGCATAGACACATGAAAGACATTGTGCACCTGAGACAACTCTTCCGGTAACTCAAGCCGGTAAGCAGCTTTCTCGATCCTTTTCAATATCTTATATGGGCCTATGAATCTTGGAGCTAACTTTCCACCTTTGCCGAATCGAATCACACCTTTGATGGGCGATACCTTCAGAAAGACAAAGTCACCAACCTCAAACTCAAGTTCCCTTCTCCGGTTGTCTGCATAGCTCTTCTGCCTACTCTGAGCATCCACCAACCTCTTCCTGATCAGATCAATCTTTCAGAGTTCTGTTGCACAATCTCAGGCCCAAACAACTGTCGCTCTCCAACTTCAAACCAACAGATAGGCGTCCTACACTTCCTGCCATCGGATATTTATTCTGAACAGTGACCTTATTCAGCTCTCGGTAATTAATGCACATTCTCATCGAACCATCCTTCTTCTTTACCGAAAGCACCGGCGCTCCCCAAGGTGACGCACTCGGTTGAATAAAGCCTTTTCCCAACAGTTCCTCAATCTGCCGTTTGATCTCATCCTATTCTACAGGTGCCATCCTATACAGTGCCTTGGAAATAGGTGCACTCCCTGGCTGAACAGTGATGCTGAACTCCATATTACGATGCGGGGGTAACCCAGGAAAATCTTCTAAGAACAAAATCGGATAATCCCGAACCACAGGAATCTGCTGCACCTCTGCAGGAATCCCTCTCTTCTGGCTGATAGCAGCAAACAAATCTGAACATCTCCTCTTCCCTTGGAAAGTGACTCCAGGTCCTCCTGGAGCCTTCACTGTTACTGTCTTGGTCTTACATTCGATGTTCGCACTGTACACCGACATCCAATCAATGCCAATGATAACATCGACTCCCAAAACATTCAGCTCGATCAGGTCGATCTCGAAAATTCGATCTCCAATCACAATCTCGCATTCAGCATAGTACCGATCAGTGGTTAAAGTCTTCCCTAATGGAGTAGCTACCGCTAAAACCTTGCCTAGAAAAATCTTCGGTTCAACTCCCAACACTTTAGCAAATTTAGGTGATACAAAAGTATAAGAGGACCCAGTATCGAACAAAACAACAGCTTTCTTTCCATTCAAATTAAGTTCTCCTGTTACACAACATATACTCATTACACAATTCACTAAATAATGGAAAAAGAGAATCAACAGAAAACACTCCTAAACATCCTCCCTCATACTAGTGATGACGTGATCCACCTCATCAGCATCAGCTTAAGTCAAGGCAATTACTCGCCCTTGCTGGTACGACTTCTTCCCGGTCTGCTGAGTTGGTCCATTACGGACGACATCCTATAGTTTAGGGCAATGAGACTTGTAGTGGTCTGTCTCTCCACAGTTGAAACAAGTCACTGGAGGTCTCACCCAAGTATTCCAGGGTCTTCCTGCCACTTGAACAGCGTTCGCACCCGTAGGCTTGAACCTTTGAGCGGGTGGCTGTCCCCTGACACTTCCAGCAACTGCGGGCCTCTTCCCCGCATTCCAGTTGTTCCTCCTATTCTGAACAGCGTGGAATTGCTCCATGTCGGCCTCTGTGGCTGCCGCTCGTTTGACCAGCTTGTCAAACCTCCTAATACCGAGGGGTATCATCCTGGACCTCAAGCTCGGCCTCAAACCATGCTCAAACTTACGAGTCTTCTTCGCCTCATCCATCACCAATTCGGGAGCATACCTTGAGAGTTGAGTAAATCTAGTCTCATACTCCCTAACCGATATGCCGCCCTGCTGCAGTGACAGAAACTCCATGGCCTTCTTCTTCTGGACGTCTGAAGAAAAGTAATGACTGCAGAATTCCTCCAAAAATTCCTCCCAGCCAAGAACAATACCACCCATCGTCAGCTTCATCGACTGCCACCACACAGCCGCATCCTTCTCGAATTGCAGAGTCGCCAACTTCACCTTGCTGCCTTCCGGGGTCTCCAGGACTTCGATGATAGTCTCTACCTGACAGATCCAATTATCAGCCGCGTCAGGGTCCGACTTCCCCTCAAATACTGGTGGTTTCATCTGCTTGAATGATTCCACGAGTTTGATTGCTTCGGGTACTGGATTCACATGCCCCCTTCCTTGGTTCTGATTCATGGCCATGGCATTGAGTGTCTGATAGGCCCTCGCTAAGTCCAGAACTTGACCATTACGAGCTCGTCTTCCAGCAATATTCTGATGCAAAAGATCCATTAAATTCGAAGTATAAAACATGAACTTTTAAGTCAACTTTTCATTTCATTGAATTTCAAACTTTACATTCGAATTTAAAACATTTCTGACATCAAAATGAAAGCAGTAGATGACACAATGGTCTAACTCCTACGGTTCCTCTTAGCTTCACGGAGCTCTCCCCGTAGTTCTTCAACTTCTTCCTTCAGTACATCAGTCATGTTCTTCCTCTTCTTGAGTTCCCATACACGATTTTTGAGAACTGCAAAATCATCCTTACACTTTGCCAGCTGAGCCTCCAATAGTCCAACTCTCTCCCGCAGTGTTTCTACCTGCCTCTGAAGAGATATCAAAAGACTACTTGGAACTGGTTCTTCTTCTTCGTCAGAAGAATCATCAGATGAATCCGGAGGTGGGGTGATCTCTCAGAACTCAGGCCATTCCTCTTCCACTTCTTCGGGATATTCCTCGTCTGAATTAGCTTGCCCGGGGTAATAATCTTCCTTAATAATATGCAAATGATCATCTCCAGCAGGGTCGAAGTGGTCCGCCAACTTAAAGTTAGGGAAGGAGAAGCATAAGTCATAGAGCAACACAAAAAGTAAGCGACTTACATTTAAATCTTTAGACTCAACACACACTCTAATGTCCACTTCTACGATGTCGTTCCTTACAAATTTGTACTACTTAGAAGCGTGGCTCTGATACCACTCTGTAACACCCCGAATTCCAAAATACAACTGAATTCGAGTTCCACAGGATCTTTACACTTCTTTCGTACAATTTTACAAGGAAATAAAAAATTTTCTTTCATCAGAGTTACATTTACACTTGTACATTATCACAGCGGAAGCAATATTACAATAAATTACATGAAACAACATTTAAATCAGTCTTTCACAGCATGTATACCTCAATTGTCAATCATCTTTACCCTGCATATAAAACTGTGGGCACGTTAGTTCATTCAACTGACGAAATATTATACATGGACATCCTCTCTATGCAGGAAACAGTATAACGATTCTCATTTCTTAACAAACACAAACTTGTCACAAACAAAGCTAAGGGGACTATCCTATTGTTGTCGTGTTGTGAATGTGCACTTAGTCCATAATGCAATTACTTATATTATATGACACTAATGCGCACTTGTTCGGATTCTATACATCCCATACTACATAGGTCCGACGGCAAGCCCTTAATCGTTCTTCATCTTATAGGGTTCAATCCCTCGCCATGACTTAATCTACTACTGTAACTACGGTAAGTATCCTAGATGTTTTCTGACCTACAAACTCATGTCTAGGCAACCTGGAGGGAATTCCAACGCACTGACACATGACTCATCATGCAGGCATCCTGTGGTAATTCAGCTCCTACCATAGATATGACACCACTCGCAGTCGTTAAACACCCCACGAGCGTCGCCACCGGGACAGTACTCTGGAGCAGTATCCACGCCCTACCATGACTCATCATGGGACATCCTGTGAATACTCTCACGCCGCCAATCCAATGGCCCTCATACTCAATGTTTTTCTCTTACTTTCATCACATCTTCACTATGCATCTAATCCTTAGTTTAATTGAATCATGAATAAAATCAATCTCTTAGAATGTAGCACTCCCACTATACCGGTCTTATCCACTTATTCAACATGACCCAAGTCTTGGTCTTTTCATTTCAAATTCCATTTCAATTCATTTCTCTGCCGGTATAAGGCTTGGCTATACCCTAATTCTTAATTTCAACTCATAATTACAATGTCATGCTCATAAGACCTTTTCATGATTGATCACCATTCATGTTTCAAAAGCATAGTATTCATGTATTCACATCTTTCATAATTCATCACAACAATAATTCAATGCATAGATACTTGAAAAACTGAAATTCTTCAAACATGTCACATTCACTAGTTTATAAACTCACATAATTCTATTTCAATCCATTCTAATTCCACACTTCACATTTTCAATAGGTTTCACAATTCATACCTTTCAAATTTCTCATTACCAAAATTTCATCTTAAATTTCTTAAACAATCCCTTCAATTTCCTTTATATAAAAAGTTAATAATCAAAATAAGTTCCTCTTTGTAAAAACCGTCTCAAATCTCATTTATACTAAGACATAGGTCATAGAAATTATCTTACAAAGAGAATACAGATTTACTTAAAACTTCGGGGAAGTCGACTGTCACTGATCACCAGTCGGCTATTCTACGATGTTTTTAAACTCAAAAATAAAAATGTCCAGGGCAGTCGACTGTTAACCATGACCAGTTGGCTGTTTAGCGAGTTTCTAAAGCTCGAGAATAAAATACTCAGAGGAGTTGACTATCTTATATGGACAGTCGGCTGTTGTGCTATGATTTTTAAATTAAAAAAAATAAACGATCAGGCCAGTCGACTGTTAAATGTGATCAGTTGGCTGCTCTGCGATGTTTTTCAAGTCTAAAAATATATTTTCTTCTCTTTTTGAAACATAACTTTCCAGATCACAATCTACTTAAAAATTTACAGTAAACCCGTATTTCACAATGATCATTTGCTTTATAAGAACTTCTGTTTTGTTAATTAAACATGATGCATTCGATCATTTGTTTGCAAAAAATACATTCCTTTTCTTTTTTTTCTAATGGCATAAATAGCAATGTGAAATTTCATGACATCTATTACCAATCATTTCTTAATAATTTATTCTATCAATTCATCTTTAACACACCATTCTACATTAGCACTTTAATCCATAAACATGATGTTAGTCTTTTACTAGTTAAACCACATAGTTCACATTTAGGACATATTTTGCATACTAACATTAGAAATAACGAGAACATTCACTTTACTCATAATTAATAAATATAGTAATCAATCAACACATATTTTCTAATTTCTCAATTCTCTTCTATTTAGGCAAGCATGCATTTCATTTCAACTAGTAATTCATAATAACAATTCAATTTCATTCCCTAGCATGATTTCTACTTTAGAAGTCATGAGAAACACCCACCTTTTAAAGAAAACCAATTAAGAAAATTTCCTAGAGTCTCCTAGATTGCGAGCGAGTGCCTTCTCCTCCTAGATTGCAGTGCAACGAACTCCTTCTCCTTACTCCTTTCCAAAAACCGAGAGCTTCTTCTTGTAGGGATGGCCGGCCTCCAATGGGGGAACACTCATACTCAACTCACACTAATATAAATCTCCTATGTAATTGTTCTCTTCTTTCAGTAGATTACTAGTGTAAAATACAAACAAATAGGAGGGGTATTTATACTAATTTTAGAGTAGATTGGAGGGCTAGGATTCAATGGATGGTTATAGAATGAAGTTTTAGGATAGGAGTAGGAGTTATAGCAACCACCCACACACAAATAACTACCCATGCACACAAGCCACTCTCCCATTCCTTCCAATGCACAACCGGCCCAAAATAAAGTGTGCATTACACACTACGTGCTTCGCACGTGCCACCTAGTACCCCTATTTAAAAGTTGTACAATTTAATTAATCAAAATATTCACCAATTATCTCTACATAACAAGTGTAACCATTTAATTAATTAATTAGATTGGTGGGCTTCATAAATAGTGGGCTTAGGCTTGTGGTCCAAGACAACAAATTAATAATTTATTAAAGTGGGCTAAAATAATTAATTAGTGTTTTAGGCTTTTGGAAATAGGCTTTTTAGAAAAATAAAGGAAAATAATTGTTCATACAAAAATGTGGTTTCATACAAAATAAATAAATAATATACACATGAAGTTTGCACGTGCACAACACGTGAAAAATAATGTTTTTATAAAAAAGAAGTTTTAGGGTATTACAGAGCTCTCCGATCATGAGCATGCATCGGGAGGCAAGCATTTTTTCGCCATTAGGGGTCGGTGGCAAGAGCGCTCGGCACCCGTTGCCAAAGTCTAGGGGTGCGACATGTGGCGCGTTTGATGGAACTGAGATGAATCCCAGGACTACGGATTGGTGTGCGTATCGATCGTTAAAGATAAACAGATTGCTTAATTGTGATCTAACCCTATACAGCGGAAACTAGGGTTCACAAAGTATACCTGCGGTGAGAAGAAGACGACAGCGACCCCAAGATCTTCTGCACGTATTCCTTCCTCGGGTTGGACGTCGTGTGGGCGACGATCTCCCAACCTTTCTTCCTTGGCTGACCTCTCTTTCTCTCCTTACGTGAATCACGAGATTTGAGAAAAAAAATCTTATATTTCAGATTGTCTATGACGGCCAGAGAAATAGAGGATATATATAAGGCTACGGCAGGGACCATGAGGAGAAATTAGGGTTAGGTCTCCTAACGGATCTGGGTATCCCGTGTTCAGCCCGAATACACAACCCAGACCCATTAACAATAGCTCGGTCCACTAAGGAGCTATTGTTGCACTACCTTCCTAATCCCAAATTATATTTATGGGCTCCTTTTATTATATGCTCGTTCAACTCCCCATGTTAAGATATCGAATGTCCGTTGATCAAATTAAGTTACTGACAACTACATTGATCAACATCTTTTATCCTTAAGTAGTACCACTCAACTTTATTTGTCATGTCGGATATAATCCACCTGCAGGGTTTACATGACAATCCTTATGAGCTCCTTAAGGGGACATCATCAACCCGACGTATCGGGACATGGATTCCTTTTACAATCAACAGCTCATCATACATACAATGCTATTACCCAATTCATAGAGGTTGTTGATCCATAATGAATCTCACTCTTTTATGAGTCAAAGTAATGCACACTGCATATACATGTCTGTTATTATATCTGGATTAAGAGCATAAGCATCCATAATAACGAGGTATTTGTTCTCTTTTATAGTCAGTACAAAGAGAACAACCTCAAGTGGTCCTGTTCAATACACACAAAGTGTACTAGTGTAAACCTATAGTCAAGATAGACTAATACCAGAATACACTACAACCTTTCCAATGGATTGTCCAAGTCCGTCTAGGTTGTGAACTATTTATATATTCCATAGGAAACTGATAATATGATCTTCTGTGTGTCACCTCACACCATATTATCAACCTTATAGAATATCAGACACTTGCATTAATATTATAATAAACACAATATGCAAACATATGCCCATATGATTCTCATTCAAAAAAATAAGGAAATAAAGTTAATACAAAAGTGATGCTTTCAGTATATAACCCTAACAGCGTTGACCGTTGACCGTTGACTAGACAACGCATTTTTTCACGTTTGGACATCGGTGACATGAGCGCTCGGCGCTCGGCACTCGTTGCCGAAGTCCAGGGGTGCGAAACGAGGTGCGTTGGCCAGTCAACACAATTTCTCGCATTTAGACGTCGGTGGCAAGAGTGCTCGGCATAGGTTGCCGAAGTCCAAAAGAATTTTTTCTTGCATTTGGACGTTGGTGGCAAGAGTGCTCGGCACAGGTTGCCGAAGTCCTGGAAAATGTTTTCTCGCATTTGGACGTCGGTGGCAAGAGTGCTCGGAACATGTTGCCGAAGTCCTGGAGTATTTTTTCTCGCATTTGGATGTCGGTGGCAAGAGTGCTCGGCACAGGTTGCCGAAGTCCAGGAGAATTTTTCTCGTATTTGGACGTCGGTGGCAAGAGTGCTTGGCACAGGTTGCCGAAGTCCAGATAACGACATGTGGCACGCTGACCATTTGATATTTGACCAGTCAAAGGTTTGTTGAGTTTTCCATATTTCTTGTCGTTTTGCCGTAAATGGGCCAGGCCTATGCGCTTTTAGAGGCCTTTTAGTCTCGGTTAATGTGCTCCTCTCTATAAAACTCCACCTGCCTTCTCATTTGCTCACTCTCTTGTTTTTTTTACTCAGGTGATTTCTTTCTCTTACTGGAGCTTCATGCGAGAATCTTCCTCTTCCGGCGGTCTTTTCCGGTGATCATTGTCAAATCAAGGTAATCTCATACTTAGTTTATTTTTAGAGAATGTCTAGCATTCCTTCGAGGCAGGAGACCTCCTCTACTCTCGCCCATGAGCCGACCTCAAGCCAAGTTCCTCCGATCGACAAAGGCAAGGCCGTGGTAGGGTCCTCTTCGGTCGTAGTGGAGACCGTGGTTGAGAGCCAGCGGAGGATGGGGGAGTTCGGCAGACTGCCAGGGGTGCTAACCGGACTTCACAGGGTTCGAGACCTTCCGGACGAACAGGCCGAGCGTATTATGTACGGCATGGGGCAGAGCTTCGAGGAAAATATGGCCAGAGAGACCTCGGAGGTCGACGAGACGATCTCCATACTTAACGAGGCGGATCTGGCATAAATTCGGGAATGTTTTCAGATCCCGAAAGAGTATGACCTGATGTTGCATGGGCCCGAAGTGAGGGCCAATTCTCCGATATCGGTGGACATGTGCTTCTGGCCCATCGATGCCTTCATCGTTGGTGTGTGGCTCCCTCTTCATCCCTTCGTCATCGAAGTATTGCGATGGTTTAGGATCATCCCAGTCCAGTACATGTCGAACGTATGGAGGCTGATCAACGGATTCATTTTTCACTGCCAGGCGGCAGGGTTCAAGCCGGGGTTGAGGGTGCTGCGGACCGTATACCAGGTTCATCAACAACATAGGTCAGAGTTTAGGTTCTACCTAGCTCCGAAGCATGGCACCAAGCTTGTCAGTTGCCCCGACTTGATAAAGCATTGGAGGGACAAGTACTTCCTTGTTCGGAGTCAAGAGCCATGGGTCATCCTGACGACTTGGGTCGAAGAAGTGTAGAGGAGGGTGAAAGAGAGCCCGGTGCTCAGCCCTGATGAAGACGAGATGGTTTGGACGCTCCTCGATTGACCGAAGTTTGATTGGAAGGACCTGACCGAGAACGTGCTCTTCAGGGGGGGTCTTAGCCTTATAAATCCTAGTATGTGGTTTATTTTTAGCCTTGCGTTCCCCTTCTTCTTGAGTCTGGCTTTGCTAGTGCTTAACCCCTTTTTTGTTGCAGAAGCTATGGACTTTGAGGACATATTGGCGTAGCATGGGGTCTTGGGCAGCAAGGCCCTGAGGAAGAGGAAGAGGGTGGTCTCCAAGGTATCCTCACTGAGGGTGAAGACTGTCCCGCTGCCGTGGAGCAGGCCATAGTTGTTTAGCAGCCGCCGAGCCCTGCTGCGACATCGCCTTCGGCTGAGACTGGGGCCTTGTCCTTAGCCGCGACCTTGGGTTTGGAGGCCCCTCCGTTGATGGCCAAGGCCGAGGTGTTCCTGACCGAGGAGCACAAGAAGATTTTCTTCCTGGACTGGCAAGTCCGCAAGCTCGGCGGGTTTCTCGGGGTTACGTCATCCAGCATGCAAGCCGTTCGGCACCTTGCTATGCCGAAGGACAGGGCCGCCATGGACGCCGGCGGCATTGGTGACGACGTGCTCGAGATCGCAGGAGCGGCGGTATCGGTAAGTCTATTATTGACTTGGTTTTAACCTTTTATAAGCTATTCTTTCCGAGTTTGTCATGGTGCTCTGCCTTTCTTATTGCAGATAACTTGTCACTTCGGTCATCTGATGGAGAAGATGACCGAACTAGAGAAAGATCTAAAGTAGGAAACCGACCGGGCACGGGCAGAGAAGCTCAGATTGCCAAGGACCTCGAGCAGTTGAGGGTTGAAACCGAGGCGAAGGCTGCGAGTTTGGAGTATCTCAAGAGTGCTGTGGCAAAGCTCGAGGCCGACAATGCTCTGCTGCTCCAACAATAAAAGCTGGCGGCGAAGGACAAGGAGGACACCGTTGCTACCGCTGGGTCTCCGCGGCTAGGAGGCCGAGGCCGAGGCAATGGAGAGAGCGAAAGGGTACCTCACCGTCAATATGGCAAAGGCCTATGCTCGCGCAATTGCACAGGTGAAGGAGGCCTACCCGGAGGTAGACTGCGTCGGATGGCGCCTGTTCCCCGACCCCGTCCCTGGGTTCGATGACGCCTCTGAGGAGGATGAAGAAGATGACGACGTCGAGGTAGGGGTCGACGAGGTAGAGGTAGAGGCCAATGTGGAGGCCATGGCCCTGGCGATCGTCGCTGCCACCCAAGGGTTGGAGCCCTCGGCGACTGGGGATCACACTAAAGAGGTTCGCCCTTGACCATGTTGTACTTCATACCACTGTTTTGAATGTCATGAAATGTTGTCTAATTGTGGACTGGCCACCGCTTCTTGTACTCATTGAATTTTAATGAAAAGCTTTTCTTCTTCATTTTTTTTTGACAAGTGTTGTGTGGCTTCAAAACTTTTGTGGGTTTGCTCTACTTCCGAGCTGTCTCGGTAGCTTTGTTTAGGCGTAGTGTTACTATGTTGGTTCTTCGGACTTAAAAATTCATCCTCCCCTCCTTTTTTTGTTCGACTTTCACAGATCAGCGAGGTGTCTCGTCTCCGGTCTAATCTGGGTTTTGCCAAGTTGGGGCTAGCTCGGTCTTGGGAGATGCTCTATAGAGCCGAGCGGGAGTTGGGTCATCTGAAGTTGACCTTAGCTCGCCGAGAAATTGAGATGAAGCACCTCAGGAGAGGTTTCACGAAGTGCCCCCTAAAGGTGAGGAGACATGTCCCTCGATGGCCGTCAGCCAAGGCCTGAGACTCAAGTTCCTTCGTCACACATTATTCGATGCGAGGTCTGAGAGAGACGAGTTGAAGAACGTGGTGCTTGAGAAGAGTCTGGAGGTGGCGCACCTTCGTAGGGCTATCTCCGAGGCTTCTCGTGGGGGCAGCTCGAGCCGAATGCCTCCTTTGAAGGTCAAAGTGACGAACGATTCGTTGAAGGAGCAGATCGTGGAGCTAAAAACGGAGAACCTTCGTTTGCGACGGCTTTCTGAGGGGAGTAACGTCAGAAGCACTTCATGACCTCGGGGTGAGTACGCCCAAGGAAGGTTGTTCCACGAGTTAGCGCTTCGTTCGCCCCTTGTCTTGAGACACCCTGGGATGCGCAGTGGCTGGCTCGTCGAGTGGAGCATCTGTCGGGGTGACTGTTAGGCTCCTAGGTGCTAACGACGTTACTCGGCTCACCATCTTGGAGACTTCTATGGAAATGAGGCGACAGAAACACAGCACTCACCAACCCTGAGTATTGCTTAATAGAAGCTCGAGAAATTTTGTAATCTTGTAGTCTTCGTTTCTTATGAGTCTTGTATCTCAAATCTTGTTGAAATAATGTTGGACTCCGAACTTGTCGTTAAGAGAGTTTCAAAAGTTGTGGGAGCAATTCCGAATGGTGTGCTACTTTGTACTCGCTCGTTTGCAAGTAGCAAAAGTTGCATCGAACCAAGTGTTGGACTCCGAACTTGTCGTTAAGAGAGTTTCAGCAGTTGTAGGAGCAAATCCGAATGGTGAGCTACTTTGTACTTGCTCGTTTGCACGTAGCAAAAGTTGCATCGAACCAAGTGTTGGACTCCGAACTTGTCGTTTAGAGGGTATGTGCTCGGTAAAAGAATATTAAGACAATATTTTTTCAAAGAGAGAGAAAACTACACATTATTAAAAACAACTACTAAGTGGCTGCTTCTGAGTTGCGAGCCATTATTACACTTAATAAAGAAAGAGAAACAAGCTTTAAAATGCTTTAAGAAGAGCGCTCTAGGTGAAGTTGCTTGGAGTGGTGTTTAAACACCTTCTTGGTACTTTAACAAGTGCTCTGCGTTCCATGTCCTCGGCACCCTCTTGCCCCCCAGATCTTCAAGTTGATAAGCGCCAGGGCGGACAACTTTGGAGATCCTGTTTGGTCCTTCCCAGTTTGCTGCCAACTTGCCTTTCTTGCTGGAAAAAGAAATTGATAGCATTCGGAGCACCAGATCCCCTTATTTGAGATTAGTAGGACGGACTCTCTTATTGTAGGATTGCTCGATCCCATGTTGATAGGTTTTTTGCCGAATGGAGGTTCTCTCCCGGATCTCATCGATGAGGTCCAAGTTGCCGCAAAGCTCGTTCGTGTTTTTCTCTTTGTTGTAAGCAATCAAGCTGAGGGACGGTAAACCCACCTCTAGAGGGATAACGGCTTCGGAGCCGTAAGTGAGGTTGAAGGGCAATTCTCCCGTGGAGGTCCTCTTCGTAGTGCGGTAGCTCCAGAGCACATTGAGGAGCTGCTCTACCCATAACCCCTTAGTCGACCTGCTCAGTCTCTTTTTCAGGCTGGAGAGAATTTGCCGATTGGCATTCTCTGCCTGACCGTTGGACTGGGGGTGGGAAACCGAGGAGAATCGCTGATGAATGCCCAGGTTTGCGCAAAAAGTGCGAAAGGCTGTCCCCGTAAATTGAGTTCCATTGTCCATTATCAAGATTCGGGGCACGCTGAATCTACAGACAATGTTTTTCCAAAAGAACTGCTACACCCTATTCTCCGTAATCGTTGCTAGGGGCTCGGCCTCGATCTAGTTAGAGAAATAGTTGATCGCCACAACAAGGAACTTTAACTGGCCCGGTGATGGAGGAAAAGGCCCGAGCAGGTCCATTCCCCACATTGCAAAAGGGGTAGGACTGGAAAGAAAGGAGAGCTGAGCTTGCGGTAGGCGGCAGATTGTTGAGAATTTTTGGCAAGGGCCTCATTGACACACGTGTTGTTCTGCATCACGAAGGAGGGTAGGCTAGAAGTATCCATAGTTCAAGATTTTGCGAGCGAGGGACCTTGCTCCTAAGTGAGCACCACATATCCCTTCATGTACTTTTTTCAAGGCATACCTGGCTTCGTCGGAGGAGAGACATCTCAAATATGGTCTGTCGTCTACTTGGGTGTAGGAGCATTTGTACAAGACTCCCTCGATGAGTGTGTACCACTCGGCTCTGGTTCAGATCTTTCGGGCCTCTTTAGGGTCTAAGGTAAGGATCCCATCCCTGAGGAACTCGAGCAGAGGCCTCATCCAATTCTCCCCGAGTTGCAAGGGCAGCGTCTCCATTGGCTCAGGGCCTTCTTCCTCGATGTTGGGCCTCAGCAAAACTTCTATTAAGACAGTTTGTTCGAGACCTTGGAGGGAAGTGGAGGCTAGCTTTGAAAGGGCGTTCGCCTGTGCATTCTCTTCTAGGGGAATTTTCTGGAGTTGTGCATCCTCGAAAGAGACCATCAGCTCCTTTACTTTGGCCAAGTACTTGGCCATGCGACTGTCCCGTACTTCGTACTCCCTCGATACCTAGTTCACCACCAGCTGAGAGTCACTAAATATCTTGACACGTTTGACCCCGGCCTTGCGATCCATGCACTGACCGGCTATAAGGGCTTCATACTCAGCCTCATTGTTGGACGCTCAAAAGTTGATACGGAGCGAGTATTGGAGGATAAAATCATCCGGACCAGCCAGTATGACTCCTGCTCCACTCCCATCGGTGCACGAGGAGCCATCAACATACACCGTCCAGAACGGGGGTTCCTTTATCGCTTTGCTGGCGTCGGGAATTGTGCTCTCTACTATGAACTCCGCTAAGGCTTGAGCCTTGATAGCGGTTCGAGGCTGGTAGCTAATATCATGCTGGCTCAGCTCGATGGACCACTTCATAAGGCGCCCTGAGGTCTCGGGCTTGTGGAGGACTTGTTTGAGCAGCTGGTCGGTAAGAACGACCACCGAGTGAGACTGGAAGTAGGGGCAGAGTTTTCAGGCAGTCATGACCAAGGCATAGGCCATCTTCTCTAGCTTCGAATAACGGAGTTCAGCATCCCTAAGGAATTTACTCACGTAGTAGATAGGCCTCTGCGTCTTGTCTTCTTCTCTTACCAAATCGGCGTTGAGGGTTTGTTCCGAAGCGGCGAGGTATAAGTAGAGGACTTCCCGGGGCTTTGGCTTTCTCAAGAGTCGGGGGTTGATGTTGATGGAACTGAGATGAATCCCAGGACTACGGATTGGTGTGCGTATCGATCGTTAAAGATAAACAGATTGCTTAATTGTGATCTAACCCTATACAGCGGAAACTAGGGTTCACAAAGTATACCTGCGGTGAGAAGAAGACGACAGCGACCCCAAGATCTTCTGCACGTATTCCTTCCTCGGGTTGGACGTCGTGTGGGCGACGATCTCCCAACCTTTCTCCCTTGGCTGACCTCTTTTTCTCTCCTTACGTGAATCACGAGATTTGAGAAAAAAATTTTATATTTCTGATTGTCAATGACGGCCAGAGAAATAGAGGATATATATAAGGCTACGGCAGGGACCATGAGGAGAAATTAGGGTTAGGTCTCCTAACGGATCTGGGTATCCCGTGTTCAGCCCGAACACACAACCCAGGCCCATTAACAATAGCTCGGTCCACTAAGGAGCTATTGTTGCACTACCTTCCTAATCCCAAATTATATTTATGGGCTCCTTTTATTATATGCTCGTTCAACTCCCCATGTTAAGATATCGAATGTCCGTTGATCAAATTAAGTTACTGACCACTACATTGATCAACATCTTTTATCCTTAAGTAGTACCACTCAACTTTATTTGTCATGTCGGATATAATCCACCTGCAGGGTTTACATGACAATCCTTATGAGCTCCTTAAGGGGACATCATCAACCCGACGTATCGGGACATGGATTCCTTTTACAATCAACAGCCCATCATACATACAATGCTATTACCCAATTCATAGAGGTTGTTGATCCATAATGAATCTCACTCTTTTATAAGTCAAAGTAATGCACACTGCATATACATGTCTGTTATTATATCTGGATTAAGAGCATAAGCATCCATAATAACAGAGGTATTTGTTCTCTTTTATAGTCAGTACAAAGAGAACAACCTCAAGTGGTCCTGTTCAATACACACAAAGTGTACTAGTGTAAACCTATAGTCAAGATAGACTAATACCAGAATACACTACAACCTTTCCAATGGATTGTCCAAGTCCGTCTAGGTTGTGAACTATTTATATATTCCATAGGAAACTGATAATATGATCTTCTGTGTGTCACCTCACACCATATTATCAACCTTATAGAATATCAGACACTTGCATTAATATTATAATAAACACAATATGCAAACATATGCCCATATGATTCTCATTCAAAAAAAATAAGGAAATAAAGTTAATACAAAAGTGATGCTTTCAGTATATAACCCTAACAGATGTCACCCCCGCTTCCCAAAAGATATACGGAATACGGATACGCGACAAAAGCCCAACGAATAATTTTCATCATCCATAAGCTGTTCAAGAATCTTTACAATATTTCACAAGAATAATCAGAGTCGGAAGAAAAAGAATCAACCACATGCACATATGAACCAAAAATACCAACAAGAATACTTGAAACCAAATACATTAATCTCAAATAGTCATGATCTGAATAAGTCAACAAAATTTTGGGTCACATTGCCCAAATACAAGAATAAATCAAAGTATCAAAATACAATTGTTCAAGCATGCTACAAGAAATAATAATAACAAGATCCAGCACTAATA
The DNA here is from genome assembly GCA_017893485.1 of Hemerocallis citrina. Taxonomy (NCBI): domain Eukaryota; kingdom Viridiplantae; phylum Streptophyta; class Magnoliopsida; order Asparagales; family Asphodelaceae; genus Hemerocallis; species Hemerocallis citrina. Next base: position 428,092,746 of record CM030358.1, on the reverse strand, counting down.
CTTCATCTTACCAATACCATCTGGAACCTGTTCTCCAAAATCTGGAATTTAACAATTGCAGGGATAGGAAAAAGAAAACAAGTACCCGTCAATTGCAAGTTACGGGCCGCTTGTAATGCAGGATACAAGTACATGGGAAAACTAACTAGCAACATGGAATAGGCATGATATCAAAATAAACAACTAGCATGGCAAGGTGATCAAGTGTAAATGGCATGAATCAAGTGTCAAGTAAACAAGTATCATGTAAACAGGTAACAAGTATCAAGTGTCACGAATCAAGTATCACGAAATCAAGTAACAAGTAACAACTGTCGAGTACTCAAGTACAAGTAGCAAGTTACAAGTGTCAAGCATCAAGTCTCATGTATCATGAAATCAAGTATTAAGTAAGCATGTATCATGTTCAAGTGTCGTGTATTAAGTCTTGTAGTTATTACTATCTAGGTAGCACTTCATGTAGCCCACCTTACATGGTTGCTACAACAAACATCTTCGCTTTAGATTTCATAGTGGACCATATAGGGCAGTGTACTCAGGGACAAGCCTTAAGAATCAAGTATCCAGTATCAAGCCTCAAGTATCAAGTAAACAAGCCTCAAGAGTGAAGTATCAAGCCTCAAGTAATGAAATATCAAGCCTCAAGTAACAAGTATCAAGCCTCAAGTAATCAAGTATCAAGCCAAATCTCAAGTATCAATCCAAGTATCACATAGAATCAAGAGATTCTCTTTCGAGTACACGTTTCTTTATTATCCACTATTAGATCTGTTCGTTTAAACCCCGGCTTGGTTAATTTTATTGTTAATATCAAACAAGCATGTTTGTGTCACGAAACAAGCAAGTATATCATGGTATAATCAAGTAACAGGTTCAAGTTGCAAGATAAACATGTATGAGTAAAAAATAATACACAAGAGGATGAAATAACGAGATTTCAAGTTTAGGACAGCAAGACCATAATGGAGTAAAACAGTGATTCCCGTGGTTACAAAAATGCAAATATGAATCCGTCTTAAGGTCTAGAAAATCGACTCCTGGCTGAATCCAGCGAGTATAAATAATTCATATAGTATTTCACAAAATCAAGTCTCAAAACTGATTTGAATCCAGAAAATACGTTCAGCCAGAAAGCACAAAATCGAATTCACAGTCAGGAAAATAGCATCAAAACATCTCAAATAAATCCAGGAAAAATCTGGGGTATTCCCCTATATGTCTAGTATCAGAATATAGAGTTTCATAATTTTCCAGTAAGATTAGTTTAGCCATCAAAAATCAGAAAAAATAAAGAAATGATAGTTTGGCAAATCTGGAATTCCCAACACAGCTGTACGAAAACTGTAATATCTCGCAAACCGTGAAACGAAATCCAAATCCGCCAAAAGGAGAAGAGAATAGACAAAATATTATAACCTTCATATTTCACAAATATTTTTCATACAGTAAAAGGAATCATGGTGAAAATACAAATCTTTACAGAACAGCGAGCAAAATCCAGTAAGTATAGCTTTTGTAAACAAGTATGAACGACATATAAACTCATCAATAAAATCCACCAAAATTTAGGGTAATCCCTAGATAGATATATAAGCACTGACCAAAATTTTGGAACCAAATAGTATGCTTAGCACTAGTACAAAATAATTTAGTCATCAAAATCATCAAGAAACAAAATCTGGAAAAGATCTACACCTTTGTAGTAAAACAGTCATATCTCACACATACGAAAACGAAATCAATCAAGGTCAGAGGAGTTGGAAATAAGACGAATTCTTCTAAAACTCATGTTTCATACTGAAATTAATATTCTGACCTTAATATAGTCAAAATTACTGATCAAGACAGATTACCGACAAAATACAGAATTTCCTTTAGGAACAAAACTAACATGAATCACACGAAACTTGGTCAAAACATAACTAAACATGAATTAGAGTCTATTAAATGTCCAAACAAACATGGAATAAGGTATACGACATATCCACAACAAGTATATCACATGAATCTCACAAGCACACAAGTTCTCATAATTATTTCGCATGTACATTACATCAAGAAACGGTCACTCCTAGGTTAATTCATGTCGTATGTGTCGTGAGGCAACTATGGTCAAGATAGCACTATAGAGACAATATCAACAAGTGGTTTCATACACAAATTGTCTCTAGAACCGAACTACACTACAAGCGGTATTTATGACTTGTATCATACAAAGGAATTGAGTACAAGTTACTTGTCTTAATCGATGACGAAAACGAACGCCAAGAATAACGGAAACGGATTCCCGGGACACGAACGCAACACACAGATGGATCACGAACAAGAATCACGAACTAAACAGATCACTCGAACAGAAGTGAGCAAACGAACTCAAACGAACCAACGAGAACACACCCCACAATCACCCGAGATCCAACACACAACCCACGAACGAATAACCACGCACACACACTCAACCTCGAAAGCACGAGGAAGAAAGGGAGAGAGAACGGTGGATAAGAGAAGACGACGGTGAATAGCGGCCTAGCTTGCTTCCACTGTTGCTGTTAGCCGTGCGACGAAAGAGTCAACAAGAGGGAGGAACGGTGGAGAGGTGCCGCCGCTGCAGTCGTTGATGACTGCGGCGATGGGCTGGAGTGGGTTTGGATGAGGCCGGAGGAGCAATCTGGGGTTGGGAGGAGGTAGCAGATCGCTAGAGGTCGGGGTGCACAACTCGGAAGAGAGAATGGGAGAGGGGGAGAGGTAAGACGGCTGCTAAGGTAAAGAGGAAATGTGGGGGATGCATGGGTGCTGTATATATATATATATATATATATATATATATATATATATATATATATATTATATGTACACACAGGCAACAGATTAGGGTTAGAGAGAGGGGGAGCGGCACAGCTTGGAGACTCGGGTCGGGTAGAAAATAGGATTAGAGTGTACGGGTTTGGTTAATAGGTTAAAGGCTCGGAGTAAAAGGTTGGGCTTGGGTAATTAACTGAGTAGGATTACCTAGTAGGTATAGATGAGGTGTATAGGTAATGGTGTAAGTGAATTGGTTAAGGGATCAGAATGGGTATTAGGAGTTAAGCAAAAATATATGGATAAGACAAAATGAACAAAATAATAGGAGAAGAAAAATAATAATAATAAAGTGTGAACAACAATAAGAAGGTCGAAAATATCGGCTTGATCAAAAAGGGACGAAACAAAGACGAACAAAAAAAATCAAGAATTCAAATAAAAGAAGTTAAGAATAATAAAATGAAAATATATTGAAAAAAAATCCAATATACGGTCCAAAAAAATACAAGAGGAATTGAAATGAGAGAAAATACACCAAAACGAAAATACACTCAAAAATACACAAAATAAAGAAAACAGGGGTTACAATCCTACCCACCTAACAAGAAGAATTTCGTCATCGAAATTCAAAAAGAAGATACATAGGGTAACCCCGAAAGAAATAAACATGCAAAACAAAGCAAAACACCACTACTCAAACAAATGAGGAAACTTCTGCTGAATCTCGTCCTCCAGCTCCTAAGTCGACTCACCGGGCGAGTGAGAATTCCAAGCAACACGAACCAACTTGATGACCTTGTTCTTAAGCACTTTCTCCCGCCAATCAACAATAGCAACTAGCAGAATCTCACAAATCAAATTCGGCCGAACGGTCAACTCAGAATAGTCGATCACGTGGCTCTCATCTCGGAATATCTCCTGAGTTGTGAGACATGGAAAACATCGTGCACTCCTAATAATGCTGGCGGTAATGCAAGACGATAGGCCACCTTGCCTTCTCGCTCCAAAATCTTAAACGATCCAATAAATCTAGGGCTAAGCTTGCCCTCACCACCGAACTGAATGACACTGCGCCATGGCGATACCTTTAGGAAAACATGGTCACCAAAACCAAACTCCAAAGCCCTCTGATGGACATCAGCCCATCGCCTCTGCAGATCCTGAGCTGCCTGCAAATGCTTTCTGATCTGAACCACAGCATCAACCATCTTGGTGATCAACTATGGACCCAACAACTTCCTCTCACCAATGTCATCCTAGCACACTGGTGATCTGCACTTCCGCCTATAAAGTGCCTCAAATGGAGCAGCTTTAATACTGGCTTGAAAGCTGTTATTGTACAAGAACTCTATGAGATGCAAATGGTCCTCCCATGATCCACCAAACTGAAGCATACAGGACCTCAACATGTCCTCAAGAATATGAATAGTTCGCTCTGACTGTCCATCATTCTAGGGATGAAAAGTTGTACTGTACTTCAACTTACTCCCCAAACTAAACTGAAGACTCTCCCAGAATTGAGATCTGAATCTCATATCCCTGTCGGACACAATATTGACTGGAACCCCATGAAGTCTAACAATCTCTTGTATATACCTCTCAGGTAGGCTCTCAATAGGCTGCCCGACACGAAATGAAATGAAGTGAGCACTCTTCGTCAAACGGTCGACAATCATCCAAATGACATTATGACCCCTAGGATTCCTCGGCAAAGCAGTCACAAAATCCATGGTGATATGTTCCCACTTCCACTCTAGAATAGGAAGCGGTTGAAGAAGTCCAGCGGTTCTCTGATGCTCTGCCTTAACCTGCTGGCAGATCAAATACTGAGCAACAAACTGAGCCACAGCCCTCTTCATACCCTGCCACTAGAAATGAAGCTTCAAATCCCGATACATCTTAGTACCGTCATGATGGATAGAATACGAAGATTGATGGGCTTCCTCAAGCAACCTCTGACGAACTTCACCTTCCAGGACACATAATCTGGACCTAAAACGAAGTGATCCATCAGCATGAATAACCATGTCCTTCCTGGACACAGATTCAACCTCAGCTCGAAATCTCTGCAATTGTGCATCACCAGCCTACGCCTCTTTAATTTGCTCAACAAGAGACGACTGCAGCTGAAGCACCAAACAACTCCGACCAGAACTCGGCAACAAAACCTCCAACTCCAACTTCCTCATCTGCTCAATCAGCTCCCTCTGCTGAGTCAAGAACATAACTGCCGGTCTCCTGCTCAACGCATCTGGCACCAAGTTTACTTTATCAGGATGGCATTGCAAACTGATGTCATAATCAACCATAAGCTCCAACCAATGCCTTTGCCTCATGTTTAACTCCTTCTGGGTGAAGACGTACTTGAGACTTTTGTGGTCTGTAAAGATCTCCACTCGGTCTCCAAGTAAATAATGTCTCCACAGCTTCAAAGCATAAATCACTACCGCTAACTCCAAGTCATGAGTCGGATAGTTCTTCTCATGCAGGCTCAACTACCTCGATGCATACGCAACGACTCAGCCCTTCTGCATCAAAACTGCTCTAAGACCCTTACCAAAATCATCACAGTGAATTACAAATCCGGCTGAACCATCTGGAATAGTCAACATAGGCGCTGACGTCAATCTGTTCTTCAACTCAACAAAGTCCACACCACACTCATCAGACGAACAGAACTTCTGATCCTTCCCAGTCAACTTAGTCAATGGTCCGGCTATCTTCGAAAAATCTCGGACGAATTTTCGATAATAGCCAGCTAAACCAAGAAAACTCCTGACTTCGAAAACTGACTTGGGAACAGGCCAATCCTTCATAGCCTCAACCTTGGCAGGATCTACAGAAATACCATCGCCTGAGATAATGTGCCTCAAGAATGAAGCCCTGTCAAGTCAAAACTAGCACTTGCAGAGTTTCCCACAGAGTTGATTCTCTCTCAAAGTCTGCAGAACCAATCTAAGATTGTCACATCCCGCTTCTCAAAAATACGGAATACGAGCACGTAACATTGTCCTAGCGAATAATTTTCATCATCCATAAGCTGTTCAGGAATCTTTACAACATATCACTGGAATAATCAGAGTCGGAAGCAAAGAAAAAACCAGACATGCATAATTGAAACAAGATACCAATAGGAATTTACTTGAAACCCCAATATATATATAATTCTCAAATAAATCAGAATCTGGACAAGTTAAATTATCCTGGGTCATATTGCCCAAATACAAAATAAATTTCTAAGTAATCAAGTATATTTTATTCAAGTTCAAGCAACAAATAATAATAATAATAAAGCAAAAAATTCAGTACTAATACATCATCTCGCCAATACCATCTAGTAACTGACCATCCTGATCTGCAATTAGTGAATTTACAGGAGAAGGAAAAAGAAAACAAGTACCCGTCAATTATAAGTTACGTGCCACTTATAATGTAGGATACCAGTACATGGGATAGATAAATCTAAATAACAAGCATAGCATGGTATAAGTGTGTCATCAGAAATATAATACTAATATGAATCAGGAAAATAGAAACAAGTAGCATGGTATACTAACAGGTACATGTAACATGTATCAAGTGTCAAGTAAACAGGTAAACATGTAACAGGTATCAGGTAACAGGTATACAGGTAAACAGGTAATCATGTAACAGGATAATCAGGTATCAAGTACAGGAAATTAGATTATGTCATGTCAAGTCTTGTTATATTACTATCTAGGTAGCACTTCATGTGTCCCAGCTTTTACTAAATGGTTGCTACAACAAATAGTTTCGTTTTAGATTTCATAATGGAGTCCATAGGGTAGTGTACTCAGGATTTAGGATAACAGGAATAACAGGAACAGGTAGAACCTAGTGGTTCTCTTCCGAGTACACCTTCCTATAGGGAAGTATGCAGTCAGGTACAGGAAACAGGCATAACCTAGTGGTTATCTTCCAAGTACATCTTCCTATAAGGAAGCATGTAGTCAAGTACAGGTAAATAGGATCATGAATCATGAATTCATGAATACGTAATAGGCAGGAAGGACACATGTCCTCTTCTCAGTACACGTTTCTATATTTTCCACTACTAGATCTTTCCATTAACCCCGGCTTTGTCATTTATTATCATAATCAAGCATGCATGTATGTGTCGCAAAACAAAGCAAGGATAACAGGGTATAAACATGTATCAGGTTCAGGGTGCAAGATAAACAAGTACATGTACAAGATAACAAATAACAGGGTCAAACCACTAGTTTTCTAATTCAGGACAACAAGACAGTGTTGTTCTAAAACAGTTATTTCCGCTACTACAAACATCCTGTTGATTCTTGATTTTGATGATCATAACACACTGCAACATGTATCTATGCTATACTTTATAATTGCAGGTGCTATACACAAAGGACTCATTACTATACAGCTGAACAAATGAACAAGCACAAAGCTCCAGATAAAGACAATGGCAAAGCTTCACTCAAGACTCAAGACTCAAGCCAAGACTCATGCTTAAAATGTCATTTAATATTATGTCTTGTAAAGTCTTAGTATGATGTAAAGCCTTGTCATACACACATACACTCACTCTTTTACAAATGTGTGTTTTTCAAAACATCAAAGGGTCAAAACAGTTTGAAATAGTTTAACTGTTGAGTACCAGTCGAACGATACTCATACCAGTCGACTGTTGGTACAAAACTGACTAAACTTATTCAAACTCTGACTAGTCGACTCATTATGGCAACCCAGTCGACTGTTCGAGTGCGTTTGACCGTTTTCTGTTTTTAAAATTGTTTTTCAAATTCAAAGCTGATTAGATCCGTTGGTTGACAGTTGGAATAACTGATTCCCAACGTCCAGTAATTCTAACCCTATAAATAGAGTTCAGAATTCACTGTTAAAAGATCTAACATTTTCTGAGCATTCTTTTGAGATTTTTTAAGTGTTACATTCTTCAAGAGACAAAGCTTTCAAATCTCTAAGTCTTGGTTCTCTACATTCAGTGCAGTATAACATCTGATTTCGTTCTGAACTGGATATAGAAGTCAACCTCTTTTAGCCACGTACTACATCACTAATCACATACAAGGCTATAGGTTGATTGTAAACATTTTATTGTTTTCTTTTTCTCTCGGTTGGAGAGTTAGACTCTAGGGTGTAGAGTCAGTGGTTTTCACTCTTGGTGGAAGAGTGGGTTGCTTTCTCTGGTTGAGAGAAAGGACTACGGGTTAGACAAGGTTGTTGTCTGAATGCCGTAGGGTATTCTTGTAAACTTTTTTCAAGAATAGTGGAAATCTCAAGTGGGTTGCTTGGGGACTGGATGTAGGTCGGAAGGACCGAACCAGGATACATCGTGTGTACTCTGTGGTTGTATCTCTTGAACTTGCATTTATATTTTTCTGTTTGTTTTATTACTGTGAAACTTGTCTGGACAGTCGACTGCCTCCTTTATAAGTCGACTGGTCAGACTTGTACTCTGTAAGTTTATTGTTTAAATAAGTCGACTGTTTCTGCTTTTAGTCGACTTCACAGATTTGTTGAAATTATCTCTTATTGGGTTAACTCAGTCGACTGGTTCACTCCTAAGTCGACTGCACCGAAGAAAAATTCTTATTCCGCAATTTTATTTATAATAAATACTATTCACCTCCCTCTAGTGTTTGTTGCCCTGCCTACAGGATCCAACACTTGGTATCAGAGCGAGGTTAAAGGCTATGGCAACTCCTTTGAATGCAAATCAGTACCATGAAGGCCACTCTACACAAAGGTCACCTCTCTTCGATGGAACAAACTACAACTATTAGAAATACAGAATGAAGATCTGCCTCCAATCCATCAATTATGAAATATGGAACATGACGGAAACGGAATACACTGCTCCTACTATTCAATATGCACAATGGAATGATGATATGAAGAACCAAACTATGAACAATGCAAAAGCGATGAATGCATTATTTTGTGCTCTCACAAAGGAGGAGTTCAACCGTGTATCAAATTCAACAACCGCACATCAAATCTGGCATACACTCGAGGTAACTCATGAAGGAACAAACAAAGTGAAAGAATCTAAAATATCTGTTCTTGTTCACAGGTTTGAAATATTCCGCATGAAGGAAAATGAAAATGTGTCCGAGATGATTACCAGATTTATTGACATTACAAACTAACTTGTGGCACTTGGAAAGACATATACACAAGCAGAGATGGTGAGAAAAGTTCTTCGTTCACTCACTCCTGAATGGGAAAAGAAGACCACTGTAATAGAAGAAGCAAATGATTTATCACAACTTTCTCTTGAAAATCTTATGGGAAATCTAATGGCTTACGAGGTTCAAATTGAAGAACGGAAGAAGAATGCAGAACCACAACAGGCAAAGAAGAAATCATTAGCTTTTAAAGCCATGACAGGCTCAGAAGATGAAGAAGAAGATGAAGAGGAGATAGCCATGTTCACAAGGAGATTTAAAAAATTTCTAAAGAAAGGTAAGTTCAATTCCAAATTTAGAGATTCTAATGATCCTCCAACTTGTTTCAGGTTTAATAAAACAGGTCACATGAAGAAGGATTGTCCCCTAGAAAATACAAAGAATACGGGAAAGACCTCTAACTTCAAGAGGGACAAGTACACAAAGAACAAGTTTGCCAAGAACAAAAAGGCTTATCAAGCAACTTGGGATGACAGTGATTCTTCCTCGGAAGAAGAAACTGATGAAACCAACGAAGTTGCAAACATGTGTTTTATGGCTTCACAAGATCAAGTAAGTAATGATTTTGATTCAGAAGATTTACTTGATGCTTTTAATGAAATCTTTCAAGAGTTGAAAAAGGAAAAGATTAGAGTTAAGAATCTAGAGAAAGTTAATCAAACACTTTCTCAAGAAAACTTAACCTTGATCATGAAGTGAAATCCTTAAATTCTCGTATTGCAAGTTTAGATACGGATCTTGAATCTCTAAAAAAGAATTATGAAGAGATATCTAAGAACGTATCTAAGTTCAATAAAGGCGAAAAGAATTTAAATGATGTTCTTCATAATCAAGTGAAATCTAGTCAAAAATATGGTCTTGGTTTCAAAAATTCTCCTATAAAAGAATCTTCTTCTAAAAATACTAGTAGAAATAAACCTGAATCTATTTCTAGTGTTACACATAAACTATATGAATTCTTTGAAAAGCCTAAGGTTATAAATTTTAGTGATAAAAGCAAGTCTAACGTTCGGTTAAGTCGACTGAGTCCATCCACCAGTCGTCTGTCCAGAGGAACTGTGTCTTATTCAACGAGACCAAAACCTCATATAAGTCGACCTATACTATCATCCAGTCGACTGACTTACAGTAGAAGTCGACTGAAGGATGCTGTAAAGTCGATTGGACAGAACAAATTTGTATGGGTTCCAGTTAACTTAAATCTGAATGATAGAAATGCATATATCAATTCATATATGTTAAATGTATGTAATTCTGTTAATTTTATTCCTGCTTATGGAGGAAAATCAAACTCGTTATGGGTTTGGTTTCTCCCTAACTAATATGTTTTGGACCCAATGAAAAGGGTACCATATTTACATTGAATATTTTATAGGTACCAAAGAAAGATCGCTGGATACTTGACAGTGGGTGTTCAAAACATATGACTGGTCATGTCAATCTCCTATCCACCATACAAAGCATCGATGGAGGAACAGTTACCTTTGGTGATAACAACAAAGGAAAAGTCATAGGAATTGGCATGGTTGGTAAAAATTCTAACCCCACTATAGAAAATGTGTTGTTAGTAAGTGGATTAAAACATAATTTGTTAAGTATTAGTCAATTGTGTGATAAAGGATATAAAATTGTATTTGAATAAGATGCTTGTTTAATTTATGATTCTACTATGCAAAATATTATTTTTCAAGGTTTTCGCAAAAACAATATTTATGAATTATGTTTGACTACAAATGAATTTTCAAATGATTTTTGTTTAATAGCTTCTAATAATGATTCTTGGCTTTGGCATAGAAGATTTAGTCATATGAATATGAAAAATCTCTCTAAGATATCTAAATATAACCTAGTACTATCCTTTAAAAAGGATAAGTTATGTGATGCATGTCAACTAGGAAAACAAATCAAATCCACTTTTAAAACAAAAGAAGTAATTTCTACTAGTAGGCCGCTCGAATTAATTCATATGGATTTATTTGGGCCTACTAGAGTTGCTTCTTTAAATAAAAGTAGATATGTATTTGTTTTAGTAGATGATTTTTCACGATTCACTTGGACATTCTTTTTAAAACATAAAAATGATGCTTTTGATGAATTTGCAAATTTTTGTAAACGTATTCAAAACCAAAGATTTCTAACCATAGTCACTGTTAGAAGTGATCATGGTGGAGAATTTGAGAATGAAACATTTACAGAATATTGCAACAAGAATGGTATAACACATTCATTTGGATTTCCTAGAGCTTCACCACAAAATGGAGTGGTTGAAAGGAAAAATAGGACTTTGCAAGAATGCGCACGTACCATGCTTGTTGAAAGCAATTTACCAAAGTATTTTTGGGCTGAAGCCGTTGCTACAGCTTGTTATGTTTTAAATAGGATTCTAATAAGACCTAAGCTAAAGAAGACTTGTTATGAGTTATTTTTTAACAAAATTCCTAAAGTATCTTATTTTAAGACATTTGGTTGTAAGTGTTTTATTCTGAACACTAAAGATAATCTAGATAAATTTGATCCTAGATCTAATGAGGGTATCTTTTTAGGATACTCAAATAGGAGTAAAGCACATAGAATTTTCAACAAGTCTACAGTGACTATTGAAGAATCAATACATGTTACATTCGATGAATCTCTGTCTTCATCAAATTTAATTAAAGATGATGAACCTGACTCATCACCTTTAAATAAAGTAATTACATCTTTAGAACAAACTAGTCTCACAGATAAGTCGACTGAGAAGGACATCAAGTCGACTGATGTAAACCAGTCGACTGAGGAACTTGTCTAGTCGACTGATCCTATTGTGATATCTCCAACTTTACCAAAATCATTTGTTGAAGTTAGAGATCATCCTCATAACTTAATAATTGGTGACATCTCCGATGGTATTCAGACACGATCACATATTAATATGATATCTTATACAACATTCTTGTCGGATTTTGAACCGAAAAATATACAAGAAGCATGTGAGAATGAATTTTGGATGAATGCCATGCAAGATGAGTTAAACCAATTCATAAGGAATGATGTATGGGATTTAGTTCCACGACCTCCTGATCATACTATTATTGGTACCAAATGGGTATTTAAAAATAAGTTAGATGAATCAGGACAAGTTGTAAGGAACAAAGCTAGACTAGTTGCTCAAGGATATAATCAAGAAAAAGGCATAGATTTTGATGAAACATATGCTCCTGTTGCTAGATTAGAATCAATTCGTATCTTATTATCTTTTGCTTATTTCATGAATTTTATACTTTATCAAATGGATGTTAAAAGTGCTTTTCTTAATGGGTTTATTAAAGAGAATGTTTATGTTAAACAATCACCAGGTTTTGAACATGAACGATTCCCAAATCATGTTTATAAATTGAAAAAAGCTTTATACGGTCTTAAACAAGCACCACGTGCTTGGTATGATCGTCTAAAAACTTTTCTTTTAGAAACAGGATTTGAGTTAGGTAAAGTAGATACTACTTTGTTTATTAAGAGAATTAAGAATGATATCTTAATCATACAAATATATGTTGATGATATAATCTTTGGTTCTACTAATAATAATCTATGTCAAGAGTTTGCTAACACCATGAAAAAAGAGTTTGAGATGAGTTACATGGGTGAACTCAATTATTTCCTTGGACTTCAAATTAAACAGTCTTCAAATGGCATATTTATTAATCAAGGAAAATATGCAAAGGAATTGCTCAAACGGTTTAATATGGATAGTACAAGTAGTAAATCCACACCTATAGCTACTACTACTACCCTTGACAAAGATATATTAGGTAAGAGTGTTGATCAAAAACTCTATCGAGGTATGATTGGTTCACTCTTATATATTACCGCAAGTAGACCAGATATTATGTTCAGCGTATGTTTGTGTGCTAGATATCAGTCTAACCCTAAAGAGTCTCATTTAAAAGCTGTGAAACGAATTTTAAGATATATTAAAGGCACATCTGATTATGGTTTATTTTATCCACGCATCGATAATTTTCAACTTTTGTCGTATAGCGATGCTGATTTTGCTGGTAGTAAAACTGATCGCAAGAGCACTAGTGGGACATGTCACTTTTTGGGACATTCACTAGTTTCTTGGTGCAGTAAAAAGCAAAATTCAGTGTCCCTATCTACTACAGAAGTTGAATATATCGCTGCAAGTTTGGCATGTGCACAAATTTTGTGGATGAAACAAACCTTATTAGATTATGGTATTTCTTTTGAAAAACCTTCAATTATGTGTGATAATACCAGTGCAATTAATCTATCTAAAAATCCGGTTCAACATTCACGTACGAAACATATTGATATTCGACATCATTTCCTATGTGATCATGTTTTAAAAGGAGATATATTTTTAGACTTTATCTCTACTGATAAACAAGTAGCTGATATCTTTACAAAACCCCTTAAAGAAGATACTTTTATTACCTTAAGAAGAGAACTAGGAATATGTAATTTTATTGATATTTGCTGAAAATATTTCTGTCAAGTCGACTGTCCTGTATTTTCTGTATACTTATTTTCTTCTCTGGCCAGTCGACCGAACTTTCCCCAAGTCGACTGATCAGTTGATATAAAAACTTATTTTCTTCTCGACTAAGTCGACTGTTCTATACTGTAAGTCTACTGTCGCGAGTTAATCTGTCTTCAACGTCGAATCATCACACAGATTTTGAGACAAATGTCTATCTTTTACTCACCCGTGACTTCTCTCTGAGCCGTTGATCTCTTTCCATTGAATCTCAGCCGTCTATCTTCTGTTAAAAAAACCTTCTCCACAGTCTCCATCTTCCACTTTTACTTTTTACCCCAAATCTAAAACCCTAAGGAGAGAAGAAGGAGATCAAAGAGTCGACTGCCGAATCTTTTTGAGCTGCTGATTCTTCCTTTGCTGTTTGTTTCCCTCTACTTGTTGGTAAACTCTCGTTCCTTACAGTTTCTTAAATGGAACCTAAAAGATCCAAGAGATCTCATGGTGATGATAGTTCCTCATCCAAAGATTATTCTCAATACCTTAGGAGTCCTGATCTTTTGGATCAATGGTATCTTATTTGTACCATGGTGATTTTTCCAGGACGGTTTGTTAACTTCAATGATTTAGATAGGTTCAATCTTGTCCCTATTTTTCAAAATTGTAGTCTATATGAGTTTCTTTCCTTGGTAAATCAACCTAATTACTATCCCCAACTCATCTATCTCTTTTATACAAACATGAAAGTTGTTCCAAAAGAGGATGGAGAAATTATTATTTATTCCTCGGTCAAAAATACAAAGATTAAACTCACACCCGAGAGAATTAATCTTATTATGGGTATTGGTGACGAGGGACTTGATTTAGGAGAAATAATTCAAGATGATTCCTCTATTTTGTCCAAAATATTTTTGCCAAATCATGGACCCCCCATGACTAGTAAATCTATCACACCAGTTGCAAAACTAGTTGCACGAATACTAGCTTATAACATTCTTCCCAAAAGAGGAAGTTATGATAAATATTCTATGGAATTACAACAAGCAGTTTATGCAATTTTTGGTAAGATTAATATCAATTGGGGTCGTGTCATCTTTTCGAAACTTCAATAGTCTCATACTCATTTCTTACCTTTTGGTGGTCTCCTTACCCGTGTCTTTATGGCTTATGATATTGATCTCGACTCGGAGACCAATGTCATTAAGCATTATGAGTGCTTCGATCATACTAGTTTAGCCCGTATGAAGCTTCTTGACCCTTCACCTAGAACTTCCCCTAGGTCTCCTCCTCCTTCCCAAGTTCCTCTAGCAACTTCTGCTAGACGATCTTCTGCTTCCAGTTCTTCTCGTCTTCGTGCTGATTTTGATGATCCCCATACTCTATATCAATGTGTTAACTATCTAATGGATCATCAAGACATTCTTGATTCTTGTCTTGATTCTCTTGACTCTAAAATCACCAATCTAACTCATTTCTTTACTACTCAATTTCCCCCACCATCTCAAGCTGTTGATGAAGACACCAAAGATGACGATTGATGACTTTTTTTTTTAATTTTTTTTAGAGTTATTTATGTATTTTTCCTTATTTTTTTATCTGCTGTTAGTTTTTGCAAAAGACTTTGTTATTTCTGTAAGAGACAGTTATTTCCCCTATCATTACTGGTTCTCTTATATTTTTGTTGATGACAAAGGAGGAGAAATACCCTCTATTGTGTTTGTGTTTATGGTGTTTACTGGTTATCTTATTATTATGTTTACTGGTTATCTTATGTTTACTGTGTTTGCTTATCTGTTAAGTCGACTGATCACATTATAAGTCGACTGATACACAGTTTGTTTAAGGTTTTATGATATATCTTCATGTATGCATGTTGTGCTTTTAATAGGGGGAGCATATCATTTCTATGCTTGTATTATTTATGTTATTAACAGCTATTGTGTTGTCATCATAAAAAACGGGGAGAATGTTGATTTTTGATTTTGATGATCACAACACACATCAACATGTATCTATGCTATACTTTATAATTGCAGGTGCTATACACAAAGGACTCATTACTATACAGCTGAACAAATGAATAAGCACAAAGCTCCAGATAAAGACAATGGCAAAGCTTCAATCAAGACTCAAGACTCAAGCCAAGACTCATGCTTAAAGTGTCATTTAATATTATGTCTTGTAAAGTCTTAGTATGATGTAAAGCCTTGTCACACACACATACACTCACTCTTTTACAAATGTGTGTTTTTCAAAACATCAAAGGGTCAAAACAGTTTGAAATAGTTTAACTTTTGAGTACCAGTCGACCGATACTCATACCAGTCGATTGTTGGTACAAAACTGACTAAACTTATTCAAACTCTGACCAGTCGACTCATTATGGCAACCCAGTCGACTGTTCGAGTGCGTTTGACCGTTTTCTATTTTTAAAATTGTTTTTCAAATTCAAAGCTGATTAGATCCGTTGGTTGACAGTTGGAATAACTGATTCCCAACGTCCAGTAATTCTAACCCTATAAATAGAGTTCAGAATTCACTGTTAAAAGATCTAACATTTTCCGAGCATTCTTTTGAGATTTTTTAAGTGTTACATTCTTCAAGAGACAAAGCTTTCAAATCTTTAAGTCTTGGTTCTCTACATTCAGTCCAGTATAACATCTGATTTCGTACTGGACTGGATATAGAAGTCAACCTCTTTTAGCCACGTACTACATCACGAATCACATACAAGGCTATAGGTTGATTGTAAATATTTTATTGTTTTCTTTTCCTCTCGGTTGGAGAGTTAGACTCTAGGGTGTAGAGTCAGTGGTTTTCACTCTTGGTGGAAGAGTGGGTTGCTTTCTCTGGTTGAGAGAAAGGACTTCGGGTTAGACAAGGTTGTTGTCTGAACGCCGTAGGGTATTCTAGTAAACTTTTTCAAGAATAGTGGAAATCTCAAGTGGGTTGCTTGGGGACTGGATGTAGGTCGGAAGGACCGAACCAGGATACATCGTGTGTACTCTGTGGTTGTATCTCTTGAACTTGCATTTACATTTTTCTATTTGTTTTATTACTGTGAAACTTGTCTGGACAGTCGACTGCCTCCTTTATAAGTCGACTGGTCAGACTTGTACTCTGTAAGTTTATTGTTTAAATAAGTCGACTGTTTCTGCTTTAAGTCGACTTCACAGATTTGTTGGAATTATCTCTTATTGGGTTAACTCAATCGACTGGTTCACTCCTAAGTCGACTGCACCGAAGAAAAATTCTTATTTCGCAATTTTATTTTTAATAAACACTATTCACACCCCTCTAGTGTTTGTTGCCCTGCCTATAGGATCCAACACATCCAAATCTGGATCCATCAAAGAATCTGGAAAATATACTTCCACACAAATCCAGCGATTATATATAAACCATATAGTGTTTCAAAACATCACAACTCAAAACTGAATATAAACCAAGAAATGCATTCAGCCAGAAATCAGTAAATTATATCCAAGTATAGGGAACAGCAAGAAATCCTCATAATAAATTTCAGGAAAAATCTGGGATATTCCCCTATATGTCTAGCATGAAAATATAAAGTTTCATAATTTTCTAGAAAGATTAGTTTAGTCAACCAAAATCAGAAAACATCAAGAAATGGTAGTTTGGCAATTCTGGGATTTCCAACACTGCTGTACGAAAACTGAAATTTCTCACAAGCCGTGAAACGAAATCCAAATCCGCCAAAGGGAGAAGAAAATAGACAAAATATGCTAACCTTCATATTTCACAAATATTTTTCATACAGTAAAAGGAAATAGGGTGAAAACACGATTCTATACAGAACAACGAGCAAAATACAGCAAGTATAGCTTTTATAAACAAGCATGAAACGGCGTATGAAACTCATCAATAAAATCCACCAAAATTCTGGGTAATCCCTAGATAGATATAGAAATACTGACCAAAGTTTCAGATCAAAATAATATGGGTAACACAAGTATCAAAATAATTTAGTTATCAAAATCAATAAGAAACGAAATCTGGAATTGATATACACCTCTGTAGTAAAACATTCATATTTCACACATACGAAAAAGAAATCAAGCAAGGTTAAAGGGGTTGGAAAGAAGACTAATTCCTCTAAAACTCATGTTTCATACTGAAATTAAGATACTGACCCTAACCTGGTCTAAATTACTGATCAAGACAGATTATCGACAAAATACAGAATTTCCTCAAAAACCAAAATCAACGTATTTCAAACGAAACTTGATCCAAACACAACCAAACATGAAATCTAGTCTACCAAGTGTCCAAACATCATAAAATAAGGTAATTAACATATCTAAAACAAGTCTATCACATGGTTCTCCACAAATACCCAAATTCTCACAAGAAGACTCACATACATGATCAAATCAAGAACGGGAAAAACCTAAGTTAATTCATGTCAATATTGTGTCGTGAGAAAACTATCATCAAGTTTTCACAATAAAGACAAAACCCATTAAAGATAACACACACACGAGTTGTCTCTAGAACCCAACTACACTATAGGTGGTATTTTTGACTTGTATCAAAAAAAGGAATTGGAGTACAAGTTACTTGCCTTAACCGAAGATGAAGAACGATGAAAATCAAGAATAACGGGAATGGATCCTGGCAATGAACAAAACCCATGAACGAATGAATCCAAGCAAACTTGAGCAAAAATCTCCACACGAACAAATTTCTCAAAGGAGAGATGATCAATAGAGGTAGATGACGACAATAGTAGCTTGCGGCCACGAGGGAACACCCACCGTGAGAGACTAGAGTGGTATATGGTGGTGTAGGAGGTCGGGATGGCCAAGAGAGGGGGTCTCGGCCTGGGGTGTTGTAGGTTGGAGTGCAGGCCGGAGAGAGGGGGGCTCGGCCTGGGGGTTTGGCCGTCGGACTGATGGTGTGCGGGTGGCGCAAGGGGACAAACAGGACGGGGGAGGCGGGGTGTAGAAGAAAGTGGAGGCTAGGGTTTAGGATTAGGGTATTTATAGGGATTAATTACGCTTAGTGCATGAGATGGGTTAATTGGTAATTGGGTTGTGGGTATACTAGGAGTAGTAATAAGATTGTTTAATGGGTACTGATATGGTACTGGCATAGGATTTAAAATAGGATTGGGTTTAATTTAGCTTTGGTAAATCTATTAGGGATCAACAATAGGATTGGAAATAGGATGAACAACCAATCACCACTACAAGCACCCAAAACAAAAATAAAGAGAACAAGAACCAAAAGAAAGAAAAACAATAATTGACAAAGAACGAAACAAAAAACGAACAAAAACCAATACAAGGATCTCAAAATGAAATAAATGAATATACATTGAAAACAACTTCAATATACAGTTCAGAAAAATACAAGAGAGAGTACAATAACCAAGAAAAGAAAAATACACCAAAATACACAAAATGAAAAACAGGGGTTACAAAGATGCTCAGCATGATCTTCCCGATTCTGAGAATACACCAAAATATCATGAATGAAGACCACCACGAATCTATCCAAGAACTGCGAAATGACTTGGTTCATAAGACTCATGAACACGGCAGGCGCGATCGTAAATCCGAACAGCATCACAAGATTCTCATAGTGGCCATATCTGGTCCTGAAAGCAGTCTTCTGCACATCAGTCGCCTTCAGTTTGACTTGATGATACCCAGAACGAAGATCCAACTTCGAAAAAATAGCAGCCCCACTCAACTGGTCAAACAAATCATCGATCCTGGGCAACAGATACCGGTTCTCACAGTAACACTGTTCAGTTCCCAATAATCCACACACAGTAGACGACTACCATCCTTCTTGTTGACAAAAAGGAATGGAGCACCCGAAGGCGAAACACTGGGTCTGATGAACCCCAAATCAAGCAACTCTTGAATCTACACATTAAGCTCAGCTAACTCAACCGGTACCATCCTGTAGGGACTCTTCGATATAGGTGCCGTACCCGGCTGAACTTTAATACCGAACTCCACATCCCCATCAGAGGGTAAGCAAGGCAACTCCTCTGGAAAAACATCGAGGAAATCCCAAACCACTAGAGGCGTAGCCTCACAGCCTGAATGTAACTCCATCGCACAGACCTCCTGATCAACTGCAGCTTGGCCAAGGGAAGACTCCCTGGCATGGAACTCAAGCTCTGCACGATCTAAAATCTAGAACACAACTTTCTTGGCACAGTAATGAATAATGGCATGAGTTTCACCCAACCAATCCATACCCAGAATAACGTCGAATCCTGAATTTCCAATTACAATCAGATTGGCCTCGAAATCCACACTACCAATAATTACGGAACACTGCCTGCACTCCCGGGAACAAATGACAATTCCACCACCTGTCACAATGTTCCAAGCCTCTGACATATTGTTGCACTCCAACTAATGGCGAGCGACAAATCGAGAGGAGACAAAAGAAAGGGTTGCCCAGGAATAAAAAAAAACATGAGCAGGGAAAGAGCAAACAAGGAAAACACCTAAAATAGAATCAAAAGAGACAAAGAAAAGAAGGGCTGAACAGGGTGAGGGAAACAATTCAGAAGATAAACAGAAAGAAACAAAGCAAAGGAAATGAAGAAACAAAAGAGAACAACAAACAATAAAAATAATAAATAAAAGATACCTGCAACCACACCCTCAGCTGATTCAGCATCAGCAGCAGTCGGGTTGAAAGCTTGACCTCTCCTGGAGCAGCAGTCCTCTGACTGACAATCTGGTGTTGCGGAGGAAGGGGTGGTCTAACTGGACCACGAGCTGGGGCAACCTGCTCAATGAGATTCCTGGCTGGAAGAGCCATCTGCTGCTGTCGCGGGCAATCCCGCGCCATATGATCAGAAGCACCACAACCAAAGCAGCGGCGATTGGCATGCCTGCAGTCCTTGTGCTCAGGCCCAGCAAGACGAAAAAAGTTGCAAAAACTGGTCTGCTGAGGAACCACAGAAGATTAAGGAGTTTCCCTGACCGGATGGGCTGGGACAGACCTCCGAACAGGCCCAACAGAAGGCCTAGTAACTGAGTGCGGAACAGCCCGCTGAGAAGGAGCCAATCCACCACGAGCCTGCTCCGAGCACGAGCTGCCTTAAGAGCTTCTGCATAAGTGCGCAAGCGGAGGGAGACAAGCTGCACCCTAATCTCGCGCTCAAGTCCAAAGTAAATCTACGAGCCCTATCCTCTTTGTTCGCCACAAGAACGGCTGCGAAGCGGCTAAGTCTAGTAAATTCACCTGCGTACTCGTCCACAGTCCTGGAGCTTTGTTTCAAGGAAGTCTCATGTTACAACATTGCAAAAATAATTTGTAACAAAATTTCATTGTTAGAAATACGAACAACCTATTTCAAGGCCAAGAATTGTTGCTCCATCTCCACTCTAGTACTACTAGGAAAGAACTTCTTCAAGAAGCTCCTAGTGAAAGTTGCCCAAGTGATCGGTCTTTCGAGCCTTTCGGACTCGGACCTCTACCAGATATGAGCCAAGTCCACCAACTGGATGGTAACCACATCCACAGGATCAACATCTGCGCCCCTAGCTGCCAAAAGCAGTTGCTCTATCCAAATTAACCACTGTTCAGCCTCCAAATGCGTCTTAGTGCCTGAAAACCTGTTAGGATGCAGCCTCATGAAATCCGTGACTGTACCCAGATGGGGAGGAAGAGGTGCCTGCACAGGCGCAACGGGTGGAGGGACTCGAGCGGCTTCCAAAGAAGCCATCACCAAATCACTATGGTTTTGCTGCATATTGATCAAGCGCTCAAGCACAACGGTGACAACCTTAAGCTCAGGATGATCACCCGAAACACGAGAAGAACCCCTACGAGCCATAGTCTGCACAAAACTAAAAACAGTTAGC
Source organism: Hemerocallis citrina (assembly GCA_017893485.1). NCBI lineage: Eukaryota > Viridiplantae > Streptophyta > Magnoliopsida > Asparagales > Asphodelaceae > Hemerocallis > Hemerocallis citrina. Next base: position 428,071,408 of record CM030358.1, on the reverse strand, counting down.
ATCCAGATCAATTTTGATAATAATTCATTTATGCATGCATGGTTGGTGAAATATTGAGCTGATCCCAGTTCGAGCCAAGCTTGTCTAATATATTAGGAAACTAATATATTAGCCAAACCTGGTGCTCCGATACCACTAAAAACCCTGTCACGCCCTGCTTCCCAAAAGAGATACGGAATATGGATACGCGACAAAAGCCCAGCGAATGAATTTCATCATCCACAAGCTGTTCAAGAATCTTAACAACATTTCACAAGAATAATCAGAGTCAGAAGCCAAAGAATCAACCACATGCATATATGAACCAAAAATACCAATAAGAATACTTAAAACCAAATAAATTAATCTTAAATAGTCATGATCTGAATAAGTCAACAAAATCTTGGGTCACATTACCCAAATACAAGAATAAATTGAAGTATCAAAATAAAATTGTTCAAGCAAGCTACAAGAAATAATAATAACAAGATCCAGTACTAATACTTCATCTCACCAATACCATCTAGAAACTGTTCTCCAAAATATGCAATTTAACAATTGTAGGGATAGGAAAAAGAAAACAAGTACCTGTCAATTGCAAGTTACGGACCTCTTGTAATGCTGGATACAAGTAGATGGGAAACTAACTAGCAACATGGAATAGGCATGATATCAAAATAAACAACTAGCATGGCAAGGTGATCAAGTGTAAATGGCATAAATCAAGTGTCAAGTAAACAAGTATCATGTAAACAGGTAACAAGTATCAAGTGTCACGAATCAAGTATCACGAAATCAAGTAACAAGTAACAAGTGTCGAGTAGTTAAGTACAAGTAGCAAGTAGCAAGTGTCAAGCATCAAGTCTCATGTATCATGTAATCAAGTATCAAGTAAGCATGCATCATGTTCAAGTGTCATGTATTAAGTCTTGTAGTTATTACTATCTAGGTAGCACTTCATGCAGCCCACCTTACATGGTTGTTACAATAAACAGTTTCGCATTAGATTTCATAGTGGACCATATAGGGCAGTGTACTTAGGGACAAGCCTCAATAATCAAATATCCAGTATCAAGCCTCAAGTATCAAGTAAACAAGCCTCAAGAGTGAAGTATCAAGTCTTAAGTAATGAAATATCAAGCCTCAAGTAATTAAGTATCAAGCCAAGTATGACATAGAATCAAGAGATTCTCTTATGAGTACACGTTTCTGAATTATCCACTATTAAATCTGTCCCTTTAAACCCTGGCTTTGTTAATTTTATTGTTAATATCAAACAAGCATGTATGTGTCACGAAACAAGCAAGTATATCATGATATAATCAAGTAACAAGTTCAAGTTGCAAGATAAACATGTATGATTGAAAGATAATACACAAGAGGATGAAATAACGAGATTTCAAGTTCAGGACAGCAAGACCATACTGGAGTAAAACATTGATCCCTATTGTTTCAAAAATGCAAATCTGAATCCATCAAAATGTCTAGAAAATAGACTCCCGGCCAAATCCAGCGAGTATAAATAAGTCATATAGTATTTCATAAAACCAAGTCTCAAAACTGATTTGAATCCAGAAAATACGTTCAGCCAGAAACCAAAAAATCGAATTCATAGTCAGGAAAACAGCATCAAAACATCTCAAATAAATCCAGAAAAAGTCTGAGGTATTCCCCTATATGTATAGTATCAGATTATAGAGTTTCATAATTTTTCAGTAAGATTAGTTTAGCCATCAAAAATCAGAAAAAATTAAGAAACGATAGTTTGGCAAATCTGGAATTCCCAACACAGCTGTACGAAAAATGTAATATCTCGCAAACCGTGAAACGAAATCCAAATCTGCCAAAGGGAGAAGAAAATAGACAAAATATGCTAACCTTCATATTTCACAAATATTTTTCATACAGTAAAAGGAATCAGGGTGAAAATACAAATCTTTACAGAATAGCGAGCAAAATCCAGTAAGTATAGCTTTTATAAACAAGCATGAACGGCATATAAACTCATCAATAAAATCCACGAAAATTCTGGGTAATCCCTAGATAGATATATAAACACCGACCAAAATTTCGGATCCGAATAATATTCTTAGCACCAGTATCAAAATAATTTAGTCATCAAAATCATCAAGAAACAAAATCTGGAAAAGATCTACACCTCTGTAGTAAAATAGTCATATCTCACACATATGAAAACAAAATCGATCAAGGTCAGAGGGGTTGGAAAGAAGTCAAATTCCTCTAAAACCATGTTTTATACTGAAATTATGATTCTGACCTTAATATGGTCTAAATTACTGATCAAGAAAGATTATTGGTAAAATACAGAATTTCCTTTAGGAACAAAACTGACATGAATCACACGAAACTTGGTCGAAACATAACTAAACATGAATTAGAGTCTACTAAATGTCCAAACAACATGAAATAGGGTATACGACATGTCCAAAGTAAGTATATCACATGAATCTCACATGCACACAAGTTTTCATAATTGTTTCACATATACATCACATTAAGAAACGGTCACTCCTAGGTTAGTTCATGTCGTATGTGTCATGAGACAACTATGGTCAAGATAGCACTATAGAGACAATATCAGCAAGGGGTTTCACACACAAATTGTCTCTAGAACCCAACTACACTACAAGCAGTATTTATGACTTGTATCATACAAAGGAATTGAGTACAAGTTACTTGCCTTAACCGATGACAAAAACAAACACCAAGAATAATGGGAAAGGATTCCCAGGGCACGAACGCAGCACACGGATGGATCACGAACAAGAATCACGAACCAAACGGATCACACAAATCGAAACAAGCAAACGAACTCTAACGAACAAATGAGAACACACCCCACAATCACCCGAGATTCAACACACAACCCACGAACGAATAACGACGCACACACACTCAACCCTGAAAGCACGAGGAAGAAAGGGAGAGAGAACGGTGGACGGGAGAAGACGACGGCGAACAGCGGCCTACGTTGCTGCCGCTGTTACTGTCAGCTGCACGACGAGAGAGGCAGCGAGAGAGAGGAACGGTGGAGAGGTGCAGCCGCTGCAGTCGTTGATGACTGTGGTGAGGGGCTGGAGTGGGTTCGGATGAGGCCGGAGGAGCAATCTGGGGTTGGGAGGAGGTGGCAGATCGCTAGGGGGTTGGGGTGCACAACTCGGAAGAGAGAACGGGAGAGGGGGAGAGGTAAGGGGATGCATGGGTGCTGTATATATATATATATATATATATATATATATATATATATATATATATATATATATATATATATATATATATATATATACACACAGGCAACGGATTAGGTTTAGAGAGAGGGGGAGTGGCACAGCTTGGAGACTCGGGTCGGGTAGAAAATAGGATTAGAGTGTATGGGTTTGGTTAATAGGTTAAAGGCTCAGAGTAAAAGGTTGGGCTTGGGTAATTAACTGAGTAGGATTACCTAGTAGATATAGATGATGTGTATAGGTAATGGTGTAAGTGAAATGGTTAGGGGATCAGAATGGGTATTAGGAGTTAAGCAAAAATATATGGATAGGACAAAATGAAAAAAATAATAGGAGAAGAAAAATAATAATAATAGAGTGTGAACAACAATAAGAAGGTCGAAAATATCGGCTCGATCAAAAAGGGACGAAACAGAGACAAACAAACAAAAAAAAATCAAGAATTCAAATAAAAGAAGCTAAGAATAATAAAATGAAAATATATTGAAATTAAAATTCAATATACGGTCCAAAGAAATATAAGAGGAATACAAAAGAGATAAAATACACCAAAACGAAAATACACTAAAAAATACACAAAATAAAGAAAACAGGGGTTACAGTTGACTAAGTAGGTGTAACCTCTGTTTTCCATTTTCTGTATTTTGGGTGTATTTTCTTTTCCCATGTATTTGATTCTCATTGTAACTCTTTTTGGGCCGTGTATTGGATCTTCATTTTTTATATATCCATTTATTTGATTTTTCATCTTCTTATTTCAGTTTTTGATTTCATTATCTCCTATTGTTTCGTCTCTGATTGTTTGAGCTATTATTTTGAGCCTCATCCCATTATTGTTCATGCCCTATTTTATTTATTCATTTTTTGTGTGTGCCCATCTCATTATTTGATCACCCTAGAATTCCTTGTGGATCTTCTACAAACCCTATTTCTTATTGGATCCAACTCGAAACCAATATATCCAATAACCTATTACCCACTACCCTTTAACCCATACTCGTTTACACCCTACCCGCTACCCATCTGCACCCCTAAACCCTAATACTACTAACCTATATATATGCACCCCCTCCCTGTTCATCTACCCTACTCAGCCGCCCATCCCGATCCTCTCCCCCTACCTCTCCTGCTATCCCGATCCCCCTCAACCCATCGATGCCGACTTCCAAACCCTCTCTCGTCCATCCCTCGTCGCGCCGCCACAAGCTGCAGCCAGAGCGACCCCGACAATGCCAACCCCCATGTGCTGCGTCCTCTCCTTCGGCGCCCTCTACACCGCGGTTCCCCGGTGCTCCCCTCAACTGCGAGTTCCTCCCTATGCTCCCCTGTGCATGCCCCACTGCGCTGCTCTCTCTCTCGACGCTAGCACAGCTCGACAGCACGCACCCCCATGTGCGGTGCCCTTCCCCGTCGACAGGCCAAACCAGAGTCAGCAGCAACATCCATAGTGAGTTGCGACCCCCTATCCGCCGTTGCCCTTGGCCACCGTCGTCTTCTCATCCGTCTCTCTCTCTTGGTGTGCGTGTGTGATCTTGTGTGCATGTGTTGATCGTGGGTTCGTTCGCTCGTAGTCGTTCGTTGAGTTCGTGCTTAGGAATCCATTCCTGTTATTCTTGTTCTTGCTCCATTTCTGTCATCGGCTATAAGGCAAGTAACTTGTATTAATTTCTGTTGCAAATAGAAGTACTAATTACCACATGTAGTGTAGTTGTGTTCTAGAGACAATTCTTGTGCAAAACCCTTGTTATATTTGCCTGTAGTTGCCTCATTACATACATGACATGAAAAAACTTAGGAATAACAACTTCTTGTTGTGTACATGCATGTTGTTCGTAATTCATGACTTGTTGTATGATCTTGTATGCTTGATGTGTTGGTAGTAGTATAACTCGTTGTAGACTTGTCAAATACCCTTTACCATATTGCTTGGACATCTAGTATACCATATTTCACGTTTGTTATGATTTGGATGAGTTTCAAATGACCTATGTTGATTTTGTACATGAAGAAGATTTCAGTTTTGTCGTACCCCATTTTTGTTCAGTATTTTAGACCTATTAAGGTCAGTATATGAAAATTATTTGTGAATATAAATTATAGACAATTCTATCTACTTTTCAGATTTTCTAACAGTCTCAGTTTCGATTTGTGAATTACAAGTTATGACTATTTTACTATAGATGTGTTTAAAATTCCAGATCCAGTTGTGTATGAATTCTACCTGGTAATTTATTTTTTTACTGATGTTAAAGATAATATTTTGATCCAATAGTTTGCTGAGTACAACTAAACTTGATTGGGATTAACCCCTAATTTTTGTGGATTTAGTTGATAAATTTTATACACTATTCTATGCTTGCAAACAACTACTATACTTGCAGAATTTTCATACTGTTCAGTAAAGAACCTTAATTTCGACCTGATTCTATTTGCTTTTTTACAAAAACTTTGTGAATATGAAATTTAGCATACTATACCTATTTTATCACCCTTTCGACAGGTCTGGATTTTGATTTATATTTTGTAAGATATTGCTGTTTTAGTACTGCAGTGTTGATGATTCCAGATTTACAAATCTTTCGTGTCTTGCTATTTTCTGATTTTACTTGACTATTTTATCTATGTTGGAAAATTATGAAATATTATATTCTGATACTAAACATACTAGGGAATACCCCACATTTTTCTTGGATTTAATTAGTAAGTTTTGATGTTGTTTTCCTGATTATGAATACAAACTTCTGATTTCTGCCTGAACATGTTTTCTGGACAAATTTCTGTTTTGAGTCTTATTTTTATGAAATATCATATGACTTATATATATATTTGGTGGATTCGGCCGATAAGTCATATGAAATATCATATGACTTATTTTTTTACTGACTTTTTTGACGGATCCAGATTTGCACTTTTGTAGCATCAGAAATTCCAGATTTAGTGCAGTACTGTCTTGCTGTCCTGAATTAGATTTTTCGTTGTTCTGTCCTTTTATATGTTGTCTTTTATCTGTACATGTTTATCTTGCAACCTGAACCTGTTACCCATTTATGCCATATTATTCTTGTCCTGTTTGTGACACATATATATCTGTCTAATAATAATAACAAAATAACCAAGCCGGGGTTAAGGAAAAGATCTAGTAGTGAAAAATATAGAAATGTGTACTCATAATGGGGCCCATGTTTCCCACCTATTACCCCACTACATACTTCCTACGGGAGGGTGTACTTGGACGGGACGTAGTCCTACCTGATGCATGATTACCTGTTACATGATACCTGTACCTGTACCTGTTTATTTGATACTTGAGTACACGGCTCTATAGACTCCACTACGAAATCTAAACGCAAACTGTAGCAACTATGTGGTAAAAGTTTGGGATGCATTAAGTGCTACCTAGATAGTAATAAATATAAGACTTGACATGACATAACATGACACCTGTTACCTGCTTACCTGTACATGTTACCTGTTTACCTGCTTGCTTGACACCTGTTACATATTACCTGTACCTGTTAGCACACCATGTTGGTTGATTTTGTTTCCTAATTCATGTTAGTTATCTTGTTTTGTTGACATGACTATTTCATGCTATGTTGTTTCCGCTGTTACTCTATATTTATTTATTTTCCATGTTCTTGTGCCTGCACTACAAGCGGCCCGTAACTTGCATTGACGGGAGTTATGTTTTTTTTTTCTCTTCCTGCAATTTATTAAATTCCAGATCATGGAGATCTGCTGCCCGATGGAGTAGGTGATCTGAGATTTTAGTTCTTGGAGTTCTGGCTATTATTATTATTATTTCTTGTTGCTTATTGGAATAATTGTATCTGTTACTTGGATTACTTTGTATTGGGCAATGTGACCCAGGATTATTAACTTGTTCAGATTTGGTTTATTTGAAATTAATTAAGCTTTGTTTCATGTAAATTCATGTTGGTATATTGATTCAGTTATGCATGCGTGGTTGACTTCTCTTGCTTCCTACTCTGACTGTTCCTGTGAAATATTGTAAAGATCCTGACAGTTTATGGATGATGAAAATCATTCGCTTTACTTAGTCACGTATCCGTATTTCGTATCTCCTTTTTATAAAGCGGGGCATGATAGTAGGCCTTGAGCTGGTCAAAGGAATCTTGTTGCTGTTGCCCCCACTCAAAGCCTTTAGCTCCTCTGAGGGCTTTGAAGAATGGGAGGCATTTTCCCCTGGATTTGGAGAGGAAATGCCCTATCGCCGCAAGGCGGTGCCTAGTGAGTCTTTGCACATCTTTAACACTGGAGGGAGGAGCCATGTTGAGAATGGCCTGAATCTTCTTAGGGTTGGCCTCTATGCCCCTTTGGCTGACCATGAACCCCAAGAACTTGCCGGATGAGAAGCCGAACGCACACTTGTTATGGTTCAGTCTCATATTGTGTCTCCTCAGCACGTTAAAAGCTTCTTAGATATCGGAGACATGATCCGATCTGCTGATGCTCTTCACCATCATGTCGTCTACATAGACTTTCATGTTCCACCCAATTTGTTCCTTGAAGACCTTGTTAACAAGGCATTGATAGGTGGCACTGGCGTTCTTAAGCCCGAAGGGCATGATCCGGTAGCAATATAGCCCCTGATCAGTGACGAAGGAGGTCTTCGGAATGTCGGGAGGGAACATTCTTATCTTATTGTACCCAGAGAACACATCTATGAATCATAAGAGTTTGTGGCCCAAGGTTGCATCAATTAGGGCATCGATGCTTAGGAGCGGGAATGGATCTTTGGGGTAGGCTTTGTTTAGATCCGTGAAGTCAATGCAGATCCTCCAGCTCCCATTGGCTTTCTTGACCATCACGACATTAGACAGCCACTCTGGATAGTTGACCTCCTTTCTAAACCGAGCCCTAAGGAGTTTCTCAACCTCCTTCTTGATAGCTTGCTGGCAATTGAGAGCAAATTTGCGTCGCTTTCGCGGAACTGGTCTGGCCCCCGAGGTGATGCATGAGGAGCTCCTTGGAGATTCCCAGCATGTCAGTTGCAGTCTAGGCGAAGAGGTCTCGATTTCCCCTTATGCACTGGATAATGTCGGAGCGAACGTTTGGGGGAAGGACTTTGCTTATCTAAAATTTCTGGGTCAGATCTCCTTCCGAGAAGGCCAACTCTTCCAGCTCATCAACCGGCTCTGATATAGGTGGGCTACTCCCTTGGGGGAGTTTAAGAGCTTCGAGGGAGCGGACATGTCCTCCCACTGAGGTCATGTAGCATTTTCGGGCCGCCTCCTGGCTCCCTCTGACTTCCCCTATGCCCGCTGTGGTGGGAAATTTCATCTTCATGTTGTAGGATGAGGGTATGGCCTGGAGAGCAGCTAGGCGTGGTCAGCCCAGTATGACGTTGTAGGAGGCTTTCACATCCACGACCATGAAGTCCATTGGCTCAATTCGGGTGGTAGGAGTTTCGCCCGCGGTTACGTCGAGAGTTATAACACCCTCGATCATCACTGGCACTCTGGTGAACCCGTGGCGAGTGTAGCCGGCAGGCTTGAGTCGATCCCTAGATAGCTTGAGCCCCTGGAAGGCCTCTAGAAAGAGGATGGTGACCGAACTGCCATTGTCAACTAGGACCCGGTGCACGTCAAAGTTGGCCATGTGGAGGTTTATTACCAACGCGTCAGAATGGGGGGTCCGGATGCCTTCTAGATCTCTACCTGAAAAAGTGACCGGGACCCCTAGCCCCTTGGGGGGGGGGGGACGGTTTTGCACAGAATTTACTTCCTAGACAAATGTTTTTCGGGAGGAGTTGGAATGTTCCCCCATTGGGCCCCTGTGGATGAGATGCAAGACGACCACTGGTTCAGAGTTCGGGGTCTCTGCGTGCCACTCGGGTCGCTTATTAGCCCCGCTGCGGGGCGGAGGAGGATCCACCCTATCCTTCTTCATGAACCTGGAGAGTTGCCCTCTCTCAATGAGGGCCTCGATCTCGTCTTTTAGGGCCCGACAGTCATTCGTGTTGTTGCCGTGGTCCCTGTGAAAGTGGCACCACTTGTCCCGGTTCCTTTTCTTCCCCAGGGTGTTCATCTTCGGAGGTGGCTGGAGAAGACTCTCTTTCCCAACCTCCATCAGGATGGCTGAGACATTCGCATTGAGCAGAGTGAACTTCTCGAAGTGGGGAGGAGGGCGACGATGGCATCTGTTGTCTTTTTGGAGCTTCTTAGCTCCTTCTTCAGCTCCCTTCCATTTGTTCCGGAGGACGATCCCTCAAAAGCAGGGCGGGAAAGGGCTTCTTCCGCTCGGATGTATTTCTCACTCCTGAGCAAGAGTTTTGAGAAATCCCTAGGAGGCTTCTTGGTAAGGGATGCTCGGAGGCTGTCGTTAGCGACATTGGATTGGAAGGCAGTGGAGGCTACGGACTGGTCTAAGGAGGCGATGGATCTGGCCTCCGCGTCGAAATGTTTGACATAGTCTCTCAGCCGCTCGCCCTTCCTTTGATGAAGCAATAGCAGGGAGGTGCTCGTTTTTTCAGCTCGTCGGATGCTCGCGAAGTGAGTCAGGAAGAGACCTTCGAGCTGATCGAAGGAAAAGATGGAGGCCGGGCTAGACGGGAATAGCATTCCCTTGCAGGCCCCTTCAGCGTGGCCGGAAAAGTTTTGCAGAGGAGCGCATCCGACGCCTGGTGTATCATCATGAGAGTTTTAAAACTCTCAATATAGTCAGCGGGGTCAGACTCCCCGTTGTATGATTTAAAATGAGGAGGCTTGAAGTTATCTGGGACCGTTGCCTCCATTATGGTCTGGGAGAATAGGGGCCTGCTGGGGTGGAAATTCCTCGCCTGTTGCTTTTCCTCTCTGTCCAGTAGGCCAAGGTGCCTCTCCATCTTGTGGAGACAGCAGTAGACCGAATCTTCCCTTCGGTCATACCTTGCTGAGGCCCGGGATTCTTCCTCATGCAGAAGGGGAATGTGAGTGCAACGATGATAACTCAGGGCAAGTTGAGGACTGGGCATACGGTGCCTCTGGTCTTGGGTAGTTTGAGGACTGGACAGCTGCTGACCGTGGTCTGGGGAAACATTGAGGGCCCTCAGGAATGCCTCTTGGAATTGCTTGAACTCTGCCCTCGTGACAGGGGCCTCCTGCTCTCAGTGGTCCCGAGGGGTGGGTCGGCAGATCGGAGAGCAGCTTCTCCTTCGACGACGCTGGGGCGACTCCCTTCGCCTCTTGGGAGAGTTGGACCTTCTGCAATCTTGACTGCGGGGAGACCCGGCTCTAGGGGACGGCTCGCTGGACCCCTTTGCATTCTCAGCTGGGTATCCCGTCATGGGTTCGCCTCTCATCTAAGCGGGTCCGGAGATCTTCCCCATACTATTTGCTTATGATGATGTTCTGGAGATCCTTTGGCATAGGTGTAACACCCCGAACCCCCCATTACTGGACATCCGTGACACAACCAGAATCTTTGCCTTCAAATGCTTCTCAACACAGTAAATAACACAGAAATTTGTAAACTTTTATTGCCATCAGAGTTATTATATCATTAGTTACAAATATTAATTTGTCCTTGAACAAGGAATACAAATTACATAAACCCATTACAACTTGTTACAAATAATCCAACTCCTCTCGTGGAGCCATCAGTTGTCTTCCCAGAATAATGATCGAATGGTCACCGACGAACCTGCTGAGCGGTCCTGCCGCTTCCCTGAGATGCGTCTTGTGGCTCGAATCTTCTGCTGTACTACTCTGAAATTCCGGGATCTGCTCAAATGATAGGCATGTACATTGCCACCCCACTTGGATGCCCTACTAGTTTGGCTCTCCTGCCCTCTCGACCCGTTATCCAGTACCTAATTAAGAGGGCACATCAACAATTCTACTAACGCAATGCTGATAAGAAAACAACGATCTCCAACTAATACACCCACGAGTCATCTTGAATGGAAAAGAAACGTGCATCCTAACTTCCCAGTGTCTGTGTATGCCACGACATGAAGTCTAATGCAAAATACAGAGTATAGAATAGATGCACTTAATCTAATGTTAGCAAGACTCTAGACACACATGCATTCCATACTACATGTGCCCCAGATCAAGCCGTTTCTCCAGTTCAGGGATTCGAACCCTCACTATGAAATGCATTCTATTTGTACACTTCCTGTTCTTGATAGTACAACATGATTGAGGAGGTATTTAAAAAGAAGTAATTTGGGGAGCTACCCCATTGTCACCAATAATTGTTGCATCGGACCATCATCAAAAGCTGTGACGAATTTACAGATATACAGCAGCATATCCATTGCGCAGAAGATCTATTATGATCCGTTCGTGTCCACTAACATAGAACATGACGGACTCGAAGGTCTAAAACCCCATATTCGCCAGGAAATCGACATCCTGTTCTTAGCACGGTACTTTAGGAATGAACAGTGCAAGATACGCACAGCAGCACGTATCCCTAATGACAGGAAGAGACAATCCCTGTTTATCACCACCTAGTGCTAACTCTCGGAACGAGTTGGATTATAGGAAATCACCCCTAACACAAAATTCGGTCTTCAAACGAAACAATAAAGGGAACCTAATCAATACAGTACTGAAAACATGTTGTTACCCAAATCATACTCGGTGTCGATCAAACAGTGTCGAGCCTGATAGATCTGTCAAAATAATAATTAATCACGAGAATCGCACTCACCGGTTTCAAATACCTTCACAGGTCATCGACCAATAATCCCGGTCTGTGACCCTCAGCGAGTAGTCCGACGATGCCCAAAGGATGCAATATACATTGAATGAAGGTAAGCACACACATAACCACCAATTTCTGACCATTGAAAGACTCAGGCATCGAGACAACAAACACAAATCGACCATGACTATCTCCCAACTCACTCATGTCCACCATGAGTACTAAGCACAGGAACTTGTCTAAGTCCTAAATGAAGTGCTAAAAACATCTTTAAAACTCAATAGCTCATGATCACCACACTGCGGTACGCAGAGGATCCCTTATCAATCGCCCAATAAAAGTAGTTTGAGAAATAGCAGTAGCTGTGAACCAAGCTACTCTCATCAGAATCCAACAAAATCAAGCTTTCTAGAAGGGTAGGAGAATCTACTATAACCCCCTAGTTGACAAATCCCTTAATTTCCTAACAAAACTTAAGTCCCCCGAGTTAATAGATGTTTGAAGTCCATCAAGACAGCAGGTTGCTGATCTTGGAACATCCATAACTTCCAACATACAACTTGGAATCGCTTGATATTACCCAATCTGGAAAGCTAAGATCCTGGGTTACAACTCTTTAGTTAATCATTTCCTCAAATTCAATCATCTTGATACTATAATAACCTCATATACTCTCAGTTGTATATTCCTTAATGCACTTGTTGTACTTTCCCAACATCATAAAAATTTGCTCACTCATTGGAATTTCTCGATTCCGAATTCTATGGAAAGGTGGGAGTGTCTACTACAACTTCCTAGTTGAACACATTCTCAGATTCAAATATTAAAGCCCTCAAAAACACCAAATTCCATCAGGTGCACAAACAGGAAAGAATTTGTTTATTTAGCCAACCATATCTCAACCTGGACTAGATATACCTCAGTCTTTGGGAAATCATTACTTTCAACCTACAAACTGGAATTACAATATTCCTGATATTTTGGAAAGCTATGACTCCCTAATACAAATCTGTAGTTGATCAATTCTCCAAATTTTTAACACATGAATCCAGATTTACAAATCTTCACAGATCAGTCAATTTGTACACAGCTGAACCTGATCTACTTTGAAATTCAATAAAAATTCAACCTTAAGTCCAAAGCTCATGAAATTTTAGATTCTTAACCCAAACATATACCATTTCATTGTGTCCAAAAATTGCACTTAGATTCTGTAGCGCCCCGGATCCCCATTACCGGACATCCGTGACACTCACCAGAATTTTTGCCTTCAAATGCATCTCAACACAGTAATAACACAGAAATTTGAAACAAACTTTTTATTGCCAATGAGTCATTACATCGTTAATTACAACCGATATCTTGTTCCTGGACAAGGAGTACAAATTACATCCACTCATTACAACTTATTACAAATATTTACAGACTCCACTTGTAAAGCTATCAGCTGCCTCCCGGAATGGTAATCGACTGATTACTGCCGAACTTCGCTGAGTGGCCCATCGGCGACCCTGGGACTTGCTCCTCGGCTTAAGGCTTCTGCTGCGCGACTCTGATATTTCTGCACCTGTTTGAAAAGTAGAAGTCGATACCTAAAAGGTGGAGAACGTCAGTACTTCGATTGATGCAAAGCTGATAATAACAGCGATCCTCTAAACTACAATCACAACTATAATTTTATGCAAAAGAAAAGTGATGTGCCAAACAAGGGTTTAATGGATTCGAGTTCTAGTACAGTGGTATGCCATGACCCTATGACTAGATGCAGCAAATCACATGCCTGACTCTAATGCAAGCAAGACTTTGGAGAACGAATGCATCCCATACTACATACGCCTCCAAATCTGGCCATCTTTCTCCACAGTTTAGGGATTCAAACCCTCACCATGCACCCTACTCTTGTACTCAACCTGTTCCCAATAGATTGTCCGTAGTCCAAGGAGGTTGCAGTTGGTCGATTTAGTTCCGCCACTACAGTGCCTAAGTGGTGGTCATGTTTTCCACTCAGTACCTGTGTACGGAGCTCTTCAGAAAGCCGCATTGAATTCGGTCGCAAGACCGTGTAATTCGTGTGTCCAGCCCTAACCTGAGCTATGGACTGACGCATGCGTGTTCACCCCAAATCTGGGTTATGAACTGATATATAAAAATCCACGTGCATAGGAACGTGATGGCCTCGAGGGTCAAATCCCCCTAGCCTCCCGTTCCTTACTCTGGCAAACTTTGGGAATTAACAGATCGAGGTACGAGCCGAGGACTCAATCATGAGTGCCAAAAATGTATCCCTTAGGCAAGAAGGTACAACACCGACTATGGTCTTCTAGTACTAATGCAATTACCAAACCCCTAATGCATCACTCTAATCCCAGCCTCACTCTAATCACTTTGGGTAAAAGATAAGATTGCTTCCAAAAACTTGCCTATCACCTCTAGCCCTGGCGATACCAGTTTGGTTCGCTACTTCCCCGGGCTTGGAATTGTCCAGCGCCATTGACTACATTCACCCCTAATCCGGCAATGAATGTGTTCGTTTAGCCCTAATGAGCTTAATTTGACGGCATGACTTGGACGTCCTACGCTTCGGTGGAAGTTCACAACTTAGGGTCGATAGATGCAGGGTATCACCTTACCCTAGTAACTAACTCGAGTCACACATCCCACTATGGGAGTCAACAAAACCAACAACAGATACCAAACATCTCCAGACAAGAGTTATCAACTCTAATGGTACACAGGGGAAAGGTCCACACAATACCTAAGTCAAAACCCAAGACTAAGCAACCTACGGGGTTTTTACCCGAAACTTAAATGGTCATAACTCCCTCGATACAACTCCGATTGTTGTGTACAAGCCCAATCCGAAAAGGTAAGAATCTAGACTACAACTTTCTAGTTGATAATAACTTCAAATTCCATCATTTAAGTCCTCAAAATGGCCTTTCAAGCCTTAGCCTGTGTATTTCCTGTACACGGGCTGCACCTTACCGGTAGCATAAGACACTGCTCACTCATCAAAATGCAACAAACCCAAGTTCTATGGAAAGGTGTGGATGTCCTCTACAGTCCTCTAGTTGGTTACAAGTCCAAAATATGCTAATAGATCTCCCTAAAACACACATTAATCTCAAGTGTACCAAGTCACACACTAAGATTTTCTCAACTAGAGCACTCAGCTCAAATCCCGGTCTCTGTCCAGTATTGCAAAAATCATAATAAATCAACCACTTATTGGAAATAGCTCAAATAGGTCTTGTTAGAAAGTTCTTGATGTCTACTACAATCCTCTAAGGAAACACTTCCTCAAAATTTGCTCTTAAGGAGCCTCAACTGTGACATCTTTATAAGGTGTCTAATCTAACTGAATCCAGCACAGTAAGTTCTATGAAAATCATCATAAATCCTATACTCATCCAATAGTCTCCAAATTTACAGTAAAGAAACTAGACTTCATAAATAACAACATGCAAAAGGTTTCATGTCCAATGTCCAAGTCTACACTGAGTTCTTCATGTTTCAATTAAGCACAAGAATCATCCTGTTCTTCAGTTACAACTCCATCTACTGTTGATAGAACAATTTTTAGCATGCCTGTAACTTCATCCAATTATTTGCTTGATTTTTCTATAGAGTCTGGATACAAGTGAGAATACAAGGTAAAAATTTCAGGTTACTATCTTGCTCCAATTAATTATGAAAAATCCAACAATCTCAGGCACCATAGTAACCAATTTCTGCTACTGTCTTACGCACTGCTCCACAAATGGATTTATTAAAATACCAAAAAAATTTCAGAGAAATCCAAAATAATTCATGAATTATTTAGACATATAAAGGAACAATTTGTAAAATTTTCATGATCAGATTCCATGTGGTTTGCTCTCAGGAAAAGTTAGAAAAAATCATACAGATCAAGATTCCAGTTCTAGTTTCTGATTTCAACTTCCAATCTTCTTAAACATTCATTCTAACTCTTACTATTTCAC